>JAQNBH010000007.1:40589871-41789871 GCA_028752905.1 Cladorhizidae sp. MBARI D1340-BT2
ACATTAAAAAAGGTTATATGTATAGGGTGTGTGTGTTTCTCATTACAGTTATAAATTTGGGCTATTTTTACTATTTATGTTTAAAGATATTGGACTGCATTAGCCCATGCGGTTCCATAGAGTCACACTCATGGGTCTGGTCTAAAGATAGTGTAGCTATGTCAAGTCAAATGTTGGGTGACATGGAAGCTAGATAGCTAATTTGTTCCCTTCTCTGTGCAGAAGTCTGTTGGGGGCCAATGAAGAGACATTCCTGATTACTCAACCATCTAATTAGTGTACATATTTGTGTGGGAGTATAAAGTGAATTTGTTTATAAAGAGCTAAACAGCAGTGCAATAAACAAGTGTAGCTGCAAACTTATTTCTTTCAGCAAAGAGTGGAGCCATGTCCAAGTATTCTTTGATCCTGCTCTTACTCCTGGTGGAAAGTGTTTTGGGCATGCCATGGCATGACAGCATGGAACAAAGCAAGGCTTCAGCTTACTCCTATTGGTGGGGAGCTTCTCACGAAAACTCAGAAATTGAACCGAGGTGCAAGTCTGCCATCAGTCTGTCATTATCCAACAATTACTCAACTGATGTTCAAGTTTGTAAAGACAGTAAGTTTCTTTCAAAATGCATCTAGATGTATACATACCCAAGATGAATAGTGCACACTGAAGTATGGAACAGTGAGAGTTCAAACACCTCCTAGAATTATTAGAAGAGAACCATTTATTTTAATTTAGGTTGAGCAACTGGTACCAAAAAAAGTAAGAAATTTCTTTTCTTATTTGCCAAAACTAATTTACAAGGATCAGATGATTTTCATTTTATATAATTATTATAAGCTCAACCTCCTTTTTTCATATGCATGGTCAGTTGTACTAATCAATATGTGATAACAGCTTAAATTGCAGCTGTCAGTGTTGGCAACAATTACAACAATAGCAACAAAACTATAACAACAAAAACAATAATGACTTGACTTTATAACTTTCGCTCTCTCCTTCCTTACTTCCCTTCATTCTTTCTCTCTCTGCCTATATTTCTTTCTTTCTCTGTCTTTCTTTTTAGATTCCAGTTCTGCTGGCTTCTGTTACTTCACCAACATGATTTTATGCTGCAATGGTGGAGTAATAGATTCTGTGGCAGTGGAGTCTGAAACCACTGTTCAACTTGGTAATACTATTTTTAATACGACTCTTCGTTCATCAGTGATAGGAATACTCCCAGCAAAGAAAGGTATACATACTAAATATAGGGTCAATTACTCTCTTATCTATAAGATTTTGGCCTGGAAATTTTTGTTTCAAGATACAAAATTATGTAAACTTATGTTCTGAATATGTGATAAATTGAGAATTAAAATTTATATCGCTATTTTACAAAATTTTCCAGATAATGGACTTTTCCTTAACGATTCATTAAAACAATCTATGCCATTTCCCTAGTCATCGCATGAACTTTTAAACTTTTTAACTTGAGGTATGGCATGTTGTTCTCTGTCATACAACAGTTTTTAGGCTACATATTGCATTATTAGTTTATAAAAAACCCCAAAAAAAACAAAAAAAAAACAATCTACAATCTTATTTTTATACAGATCTGTGCTTGTATTTCGGTGACAAGCAGGATCAAATCAACTTCTGTGATTCCAGCCATAATTGTGTTCCGAAACAAAGTTGTATAACTCCCAAACCAGGTACAGATAAAGTAGCAATAAAATAACATATTGGAATATTATTGTATTTTTTTAAATTATTAAACTAAAAATAATTTGGGAAGGGTGGGGGCAGGATTGGAGAGGGGGGAATGTAGCAGGTGAGTACAGATCTATGCTAATTTTTATTTCTCCACTAAATAAGGTAATGTTCACTGTCTGAATTGCTCACCTGGTAATTTTGGCATCTTTTTTTGAATGCAGTATGCCGAAACAATACTGTTGAAGGCACCACCTGCACTGTAATGGGGTGCACTTGCAAGACAGGCTATCTTGGTCCAGATTGTTGTGAGTGTGACTCAGCCAATAACTTTTTTAAAGCAGAAGATGAGAGCTGCAAAAGTTAGTTCAAATGTGTACTTAAGTAAATAAGGTAGTGTCTCCAATTTATCATGTGACTCATGTCTGAGCCAAGTATTTCAAATGTCAAAACTATCTGCAAGAAATATATAATCATTTATAGTGTATGTTTTGCAGTTACAGCCAGTTTGTGTACTTTCAGCAAAATCACATAATGTTTTAACTGTATTCTCTCCAACCAGCCTAACCATAATGCATTTAATTCTATTTTTTAATTGGTACTTGAAACATCTCCAGCACACACTTGGTTTCGTGCATATACACACTGTTTATATTGCAACTATCTTCATTACTCTTCTATTCTAATAGAACTTTGTAGTAGTAAATGTAAAATTCCGTCAAGCAATGGTGGATGCAGTGAGTGCCGCTCAGGTTACCAAGAACCAACTTGCTGTGAATGCAAACAGGGCTACATGGGAATTGATGGAAGTTGTCAAAGTATGTTTGCTACATTCTGATAATCATACAATAATATTGGTGCTCATAATGGAGAGGTTATTGGAATCTATGTTGCTATCATGATTATGAACAGCCAAAAGTATGCTATCAGAATTATTACTAGACATAGCTGTAGTGTTAGTAGAGGAAAATGTGCTATGAGAGAGAGAGACGAGACATAAATGTACATAATTTTTGTGTTTATAATTTTATGATTGTGACTTGAAACCCAAGAAAAGTTGTAGAGCCAGAGGTTTACAAATTGGTATATTTAAACTCACTGAAATATTTCGCTATAGTCATGTAGTGACATTCTACTGATATTTAACTTGGGCTTCTTGGTATAGTTCTACTGTGCATGAACATATTCATAACTACTATTTTCCAAGAATTAAGGAAACATTTTCAAAACAACAGAAGCAGTTAATTTAGATGATGAAACAGTTAAGGATTTTATTGCCAGCAGTGAAGTTATACATACTCTCAACAAAACTAGAAGTGACTTAAATGTGTGATATGGATGGTGTCAATCCTGATGATTGACTATGGACTGTCCGACCATTATCTGTAACTCTTATAAGTATAGAATAAATATTCATTGTAAAATATGGAGAACCATTTCACTTGCATGCTGTATTTTGACCAATTCTTGGTTCATGAAAATATGGGCATATGTTCTTTAGTTACTCACCCACCATAATCCACTCTAACTCATCTAAGAAACTATATACACACAAGACAAAAATGTTTCAAAATATTATATTGGCTTGACTAGTCAGTGAAGATAGAATTTACCAATGAAGACCAAGATTTAAAGGACCCTGTATAATAAACTCAAAATATAATAGAGATTGTATGTAAAAAACAAACAGTGTTATAATATGTCTTTACATAAAGGGTCATGTATATTATGTTGTCTACATTATAAGGTAAAGGGTCCTCTAAATGTATGTTTTCTTCACAGGTAAATCTTTTTTTTTTAACATCCATCAATATTTTCTATATAATACACATGTGTATTATACAAGGTACTCCATCTAACACCAGAATCAAAACAAATAGGGGTGTTATTTAATCATGTTTATTACTAAAGCAGACTTGCTACCTATGCATCATATAATTTATACTCAAAGATATGTGTACTATAAGTAGTTACCTGATTTTGTTCATTTTTTGTGATATCTAACCATTACTAATTTTTGTCTATTTGGCTGAATAGAGAAACGGATTAGTCATTGCGATAATTTGGATTGTTAAAATTATAACAAGCAGACATATTGTATACAAGTAGATAGATAGATACATAGATAGTTACTCAATGTCAGAATCAATTGGAGCATTGCAGATAGTATTAGCATAATACAGAGTAAACGTCTTGCCTATGTCAAATATATTGTACTAAACTGTGATGGAAGGGAGGTGCCTGATGATAGATTAATTCTGGCGGTCATAGTTCAGTATATTCTTCAAGGATAAGTGATCCATGCTGAACTAAGAACAAGCCGAATGGTATGCAATACCTGATTTCTTAGGCCGACCTGTAATAATGTTCTATGGTTGCTTTTACAGTTTCTCTGTTATATAACCGCTGACTGCAAAACTCTTTGGCTAATATTTAGACAAATCCAGCAGCAGCTGCTATTAGTACACCGCACGAGCAAGATAAATTCTGAATTACATTTTTTTTAGCACATGGGGGGGGGAGGGGGTTTATTGTTTACAAGTGTGTTTATAGTATTTACCTTTATTCAAGTATTTTGCTCAATGGGAAATGGAATAATGGTGAATCGGGAAACTGGCTAGTTTTTCCAATTCATTGGACAGGTTGGAGACTTTTGATGGTTGAATGGACATGTTTTATTACATTATGTATGGGGAAAGCTAGAAACAAACATAGATGGTGCTAAATAAAATTAGTTCTGGCGTGAAGTTGACCTTTTACCTTAATTATGTTTGGGGTTTAGATAAACATTTGGTCTTGCAAGACTAGTTACTGCACTGTACAGCATTGGAGAGTTGGGAGTCTCTTCTGGTAGCAAAAGTGTGGTGAACGGACATAGTAGATGCAAGTCATGTGTGTGGGGAAAGGTAGATAGATATATGTCATATATGTTTAAAAGATCTTGAATATGAAAAAAATCAAAGTTTTTACTTCTTTTGTGATGGATTCAAAAGTAGCTCCAAGCATTTGTAGGGGGGAAAACAAATAAATTGATTGCTACAACTATCCCATAACAAGATCTTGAAGGCAAATTAATATGGTTCTTGGGTGTTCAGAGTTTACTGCCTTTGCAAAGGATTGAGGTTTTGGGGTCAAAACTAGCTGAGTATACTATTTATAAAATACACAAAGAAGCTGAGTTGTAAACATATTTTATCTGCCATTTAAAACATGGTAAAAGAAATAAGGGATTGCTACCTGCATTCCATATCTATTATTTAAAATGAGAAATACTCGTAGGTATATGAGTGGCATCCACCAGCCATTGAATGACAACTGCAGGGAAGAGCAGTTCAATGTTAAGTTTCAACTATCGAGGTGCTCAAGTTAAATCTTGCCATTTTGTAACATGAAATAAAATTCAATCAGCAGCATTCTACTACCTTCAACTCACTCACAAAATGATTTAACTTATTGTATGCACAGCCCAACTATGATGTATTTTAAACTGTATATTAAAAAAACATCTCTGGCACACACTTGTTTCTGTAATAGCAAACACTGCAAATATGTTATAATCATATTCATTTGTCCAATGTCTTTATATATAGCACTTTGTAAAAAAAAGTGTCAAGATGATCCCTTAACCGATGCTGGATGCAAAGAGTGTCTTCCAGGTTATAAAAAACCAACATGCTGTGAATGCATCTTTGAAGAAGGTGGTGAAGCATTTTATAACAACAGTGGAGAATGTGATAGTAAGTATGACTGCAAGTTGGCAGTTTATTATAGCATTATATCCATGTGCTACTACATATATTCATTATTTATATGGCTGCTCATTGCACTGATGAATTGTATATTCCTTGCCAATAATTTCACAGAGATATGCAAGGAGAATGCCAATAGCACGGACTGCGATTCTACCCAAGGCTGTTCTCTGTGCGATGGTGGCTTTTTGCCTCCTAACTGCTGTGATTGTCCTGAGGATCAAATAATTGTCAATGACATATGTAAAGGTATGCAGGATTTTTCGTGCAATATATATCGTATAATGTGGATGTCCTCTCTAAGTCACATACCATAGAGCCTTGTCGGTATTGGTGTATTATTTCAATTACCAGCCAATCAGAATACAGTTACACTTTTTTCACCAATGGCAGTGTAAAAAGAAGAATTGCACTCTAATTTGACAGTGTTAATCATTATTTGGCGAAGTAGGCTACCTGAGGATTTTTACCCATTCTTGACGTGTTTGAAAATGACTCTTCTGGGTCTATAATACACAGTGAGCCACATCTACTTCAAGAGCTGGTAAAATATGGTATTAACATGTGATAGCTTAGAGTTTGTAGTAAGATTGGGTATTAAATACTATGAGTGAGTAATATAGTGTGAATGGCAAAACAATTATATGATGTGAAGCTGAGTGCAGTTGCTGCCTGCTCTACACTACTAGTGGTATATGTACCAAATTTCACTAAATATCATACTCTTTACATATACTTACAGTTGTTGTTCAATCATATTAGCTGAAATTGATGGATAGTTAATGGGTAGGAGAGCGGGATGGGTTGGCAGGGGAAGGGAAAGTGGTAAAGGAAAGATCAAGGCAATATGTACAAGTATGTAGACATTTCATAGAAGATTTTTGTAGAATAGTGTTGTTCTGTTGAAAATTATAACTGTCCTGTTAGGTTTGCATGATAATATTTTATATATAATGTACCCTATACCTGGGTGTGTTTTTTTAGAACAATTGTTTGGGATTTTGCCATGTCTAATCCATAAATACGACTGCAAACATGAAACACATGTGTGCTCTTAAACAACACACAGGAGGCCCATAGAAACTTCCCAGCTAACTTGTGAGAGTCTGTCTACTGTGGGCTTGCTTCTTTGTGGGACCAAGCCTAGACCAGTAGCAGGTGCTATAGCTTACTAGCTGTCTTTAGGAAGGATTATTGCATTTTGATACTTAAGAGGCAGATAAGACTTACAGCTGCACTAAGGGACAGCTGCTATATTGTTTTAGTGCTGAAGACTTGAGTGTTAGTTGTTGGCTGATAAGTACTCTATAGCTAACAGGGTTTCCTTGGGCTGAAAGATTTTTTCAAAATACAAAGAATGAGAAAATCTATCCTATTATCGGCTGATTTTATACAACTTAGTTTCGACTCCAGAATGGGAGCAAGCTGTTTTTAAGTAGATTAACACTCCACCTAACTTCCCCTCTGTGAAGCAACTTCAGAGACATGGACACTTAAAACAGCTGCCACAACACTCATTTCTTGATTACAATCATGTTTAATTCTACTATATACAGTAACAACTACTTAACATATCTAGAAATTTCACTTAATCAAGTAGTGTCTTACCTTATCAAGAATATGATGAAGAAAGCGGTTGTTCACCACTGAATGAGTGCATGGGCAAGTCCTATATTCCTGGTACCAATATGACCAGAGTATAAGGTTTTGTGTGGATTATGGGGAGTTTAATGCAATGACAAAAAAGGTATACCTCTGCTATGCATTCATGATAATTTAGACACCCTTGATCAGAGGAAATTTCAGAACACTTGACTTAGCATTTGTGTTCTGGCAAATCCAAATGCCCCCTGCAATCGGAAAAATCTGCTTTTGCTTCTCATTGTGGGCTGCATGAATTTGTTCACATTGCTTTTGGACATGCAGTTCTCCAACGATATTCCAAAGGTTAATTCAATTTATCTTGCTATGAATGGTCTTGTTCTATCTCTCTGGAAGACATCTTGGTATGTTCTGAGACTTCTGAGGACCACGAATAGCTTAGCAAGGCTGCGATTAACTTGAAGCCAACGAAATATTCCTTTGTGCAAGGAGAATTTGTCTACCTTGGTCGTATAACATCCAGAGAAGATGAGTGTCCAGATTCTGAAAAGACAACCAAGGTGTATGAGATTCCTCAGATGCTACTCATATGAGGCAGTTTCATGGTGGCATCCTATTATAGGAGATTCAATTCCAGGTTTGCTAATATTGCAGACCATCTCCATCAACTATTCAAGAAAGATGTAGAGTTTGAGAGGTAAGAGTAGTGTTAGACTTCTTTTGGTGCCCTTTGATCACCGCCCAGTTGTAGGTGTATCCATGGTTAGGTACTGGTGAAGAGTTTGTCCTGGAGACTGATGCCTGGATAAGGAACTGTTGTAGGACAGAAGCTCCTGTAACATTGCTTCTTGTAACTTGCATGTCCATGAGAAAAACTATCTTCTATCACCAAACTGGAGAACATGGGTCCAATTTCGTCAATGAAACAATTCAGACCATACTTATTGGGTCATCATACAACTGTTTTGACAGATCTTTCTGCATGTAAATCATTATTGAATACTTCAAATCCATCTGCTAAGCAAGCAAAGTGGGCCATGATTTTTCGAGGCTAAACCTCAAAATCAAGCGTAGATGTGGGATGAGCAATGTAAATGCATAATTATGTGCAGTGTATAAAACAAGGGCTATTTCATCATCTGTGATTGTTTAAGCATTAGATGAGTTCAAGGAAACTGAACTAGAAGAGTACCAAGCCTAAGCTCCAGACTTGATCACCGTCATACAGATTGTGAAGGAAAGTATTGTTCCAGAGGATCAGGCACTTGATAAGCGATTAACTTTGGTCAATATGATTTTATCAGTTGTGTGTGAGCTACACTGGTGAGTTGAGGGTTGTGGTGCCTGCTGGATTGCATATTGACTTGATGAAGGAGATGCATTGTGGGAGTTTTCTGGACTCTTTGCCTGGCATAAAATGCATTGTACTTCGAGGAAGAGTTAGAGTTGGAGTGTATTATCAGGTGGGGATCTGGTTGGTCTGTAAGTCCATCGCTAGCTACAACAATACCGATAGGGGGACCATTTCACTGGATGGGCATAGATGTTCTCCAACTTTCTGTAACAGATACCTGTAACAAGTATGTAGTAGTATTCTCTAATTATTTCCTAAAATGGTTCGAAGCATTTGCTAGACCTGAGCAGTCTGCTGGAACAATTTCTAAACCGCAGGCAAAGAAGATCTTTTGTAGACACAGTTCCTCATAGGAACTGCTGTCCGACCAAGGTGCAAACTTCCTCAGTGACCTGGTGCTGGAGCATTGCAAGTCCTTGCAGATCAAGAGAATGAACACATCAGTTATCACTCCCAAATAATGGGTTGGCAGGGAATGATTGACTGCAATGTTTTCCAAGGTTGCTGAGATCTCTGGTAAAGAATGGGATCATCACTAACCATTTTTTGGCTTATCATACCTCAGTTCATGGCCAAACCGGTAAAAGTCCATTTATTTTGCTTTATGGGAGGAATGCTTGAATACCCACTTAAGCTGTCTTGATATGACTTTTCATTGCACTGATGGATTGTGTGTAACTTGTTGCCAATTTCACAGAGATATGCCAGTCTAATACTAAAGGGAATTGTGGTTCCAATGGCTGTTTACAGTGCAATAATGGCTTTGCTCCCCCTGAATGCTGCAACTGTCCTGAGGGTCAAATAATTGTCAATGGCACATGTAAAGGTAAGCAGGATTTTTAATGCAATACATTTTGTAAACTGTGGATATCATGTGTAATTACTATATCTAAATCACTTCCTGTAGTAAAAAGGCCACAGAGCCTTGTTGCTGTTGGTGTAATATTTCAGTTATCAGCCTAACAGAATAAAATTTCATTTGTTTTTTCACCAATGGCAGTGTAAAAATATGCGCTATAATTTGAGCATATGTGAACACATTAGGAGATCACTTCCAAACTAAGAAGTTGGTGGAGAACAATTGTCTGTTCTGCATACATATTTCTTTACTCTTATTGTTATATTAACTTCAAGTACGAACTGTATTCAGCAGGAGGAATAGTACCTGTTTGTCATTGATCATTGTTAAAATAAGTTTATTGTGTGCTGATATAAACTTTCACTTTTCACTATTGAAATAAAATGATAGTTGCACTTGAGGGGATCGACAGTCTCAGGGAGGTATATTCTGTTACAAATTCATTATTGATATGACCCCTTATTGCTCTGATGGATTGTATGTAACTTGCCGCCTATTTTACAGAGATAAACCAGGCTAATGCTAAAGGGAATTTGGCTGTTCTCAGTGCAATAATGACTTTGCCACACCTGAATGCTGCAAATTGTCCTGAGGGTCAAATAATATATACTCAAATATATGTGTACTACATTCATGTTTTGTGATATCCAACCTTTACCAATTTTTGTCTATTTGGCTGAATAGAGAAGTGGATTAGTCATTGCAATAATTTGGATTTTTTAGTATTAAAATTATAACAAGCAGATATATTGTATACAAGTAGATAGATAGATAAATAGATAGTTACTCAATGTCAGAATAAATTGGAGCATTGCAGATAGAATTAGCATAATAGAGAGTAAACTTCTTGCCTATGTCAAATATATTGTACTGTGATGGAAGGGAGATGCCTGATGATAGATTTATTCTGGCGTTCATAGTTCAGTATATTCTTCAAGGATAAGTGATCCATGCTGAACTAAGAACAAGCCGATTGGTATGCAATACCTGATTTCTTAGGCCGACCTGTAATAATGTTCTATGGCAGTTTCTCTGTTATATAACCGCTGACTGCATACTCTTTGGCTAATATTTAGACAAATCCAGCTATTAGTACACCACACGAGCAAGATAAATTATGAATTACATTTTTTAGCACATGGGGGGGGGGGGTGTTTATTGTTTACAAGTGTGTTTATAGTATTTACCTTTATTCAAGTATTTTGCTCAATGGGAAATGGAATAATGGTGAATCGGGAAACTGGCCAATTCATTGGACAGGTTGGAGACTTTTGATGGTTGAATGGACATGTTTTATTACATTATGTATGGGGAAAGCTAGAAACAAACATAGATGCTGCTAAATAAAATTAGTTCTGGCGTGAAGTTGACCTTTTACCTTAATTATGTTTGGGGTTTAGATAAACATTTGGTCATGCAAGACTAGTTATTGCACTGTACAGCATTGGAGAGTTGGGAGTCTCTTCTGGTAGCAAAAGTATGGTGAACGGACATAGTAGATGCAAGTCATGTGTGTGGGGAAAGGTAGATAGATATATGTCATATATGTTTAAAAAGATCTTGAATGTGAAAAAAATCAAAGTTTTTACTTCTTTTGTGATGGATTCAAAAGTAGCTCCAAGCATTTGTAGGGGGGAAAACAAATAAATTGATTGCTACAACTATCCCATAACAAGATCTTGAAGGCAAATTAATATGGTTCTGGGGTGTTCAGAGTTTACTGCCTTTGCAAAGGATTGAGGTTTTGGGGTCAAAACTAGCTGAGTATACTATTTATAAAATACACAAAGAAGCTGAGTTGTAAACATATTTTATCTGCCATTTAAAACATGGTAAAAGAAATAAGGGATTGCTACCTGCATTCCATATCTATTATTTAAATGAGAAATACTCGTAGGTATATGAGTGGCGTCCACCAGCCATTGAATGACAACTGCAGGGAAGAGCAGTTCAATGTTAAGTTTCAACTATCGAGGTGCACAAGTTAAATCTTGGCAATTTGTAACATGAAATAAAATGCAATCAGCAGCATTCTACTACCTTCAACTCACTCACAAAATGTTTTAACTTATTGTTTGCACAGCCCAACTATGATGTATTTTAAACTGTATATTAAAAAAACATCTCTGGCACACACTTGTTTCTGTAATAGCAAACACTGCAAATATGTTATAATCATATTCATTTGTCCAATGTCTTTATATATAGCACTTTGTAAAAAAAAGTGTCAAGATGATCCCTTAACCGATGCTGGATGCAAAGAGTGTCTTCCAGGTTATAAAAAACCAACATGCTGTGAATGCATCTTTGAAGAAGGTGGTGAAGCATTTTATAACAACAGTGGAGAATGTGATAGTAAGTATGACTGCAAGTTGGCAGTTTATTATAGCATTATATCCATGTGCTACTACATATATTCATTATTTATATGGCTGCTCATTGCACTGATGAATTGTATATTCCTTGCCAATAATTTCACAGAGATATGCAAGGAGAATGCCAATAGCACGGACTGCGATTCTACCCAAGGCTGTTCTCTGTGCGATGGTGGCTTTTTGCCTCCTAACTGCTGTGATTGTCCTGAGGATCAAATAATTGTCAATGACATATGTAAAGGTATGCAGGATTTTTCGTGCAATATATATCGTATAATGTGGATGTCCTCTCTAAGTAACATACCATAGAGCCTTGTCGGTATTGGTGTATTATTTCAATTACCAGCCAATCAGAATACAGTTACACTTTTTTCACCAATGGCAGTGTAAAAAGAAGAATTGCACTCTAATTTGACAGTGTTAATCATTATTTGGCGAAGTAGGCTACCTGAGGATTTATACCCATTCTTGACGTGTTTGAAAATGACTCTTCTGGGTCTATAATACACAGTGAGCCACATCTACTTCAAGAGCTGGTAAAATATGGTATTAACATGTGATAGCTTAGAGTTTGTAGTAAGATTGGGTATTAAATACTATGAGTGAGTAATATAGTGTGAATGGCAAAACAATTATATGATGTGAAGCTGAGTGCAGTTGCTGCCTGCTCTACACTACTAGTGGTATATGTACCAAATTTCACTAAATATCATACTCTTTACATATACTTACAGTTGTTGTTCAATCATATTAGCTGAAATTGATGGATAGTTAATGGGTAGGAGAGCGGGATGGGGTGGCAGGGGAAGGGAAAGTGGTAAAGGAAAGATCAAGGCAATATGTACAAGTATGTAGACATTTCATAGAAGATTTTTGTAGAATAGTGTTGTTCTGTTGAAAATTATAACTGTCCTGTTAGGTTTGCATGATAATATTTTATATATAATGTACCCTATACCTGGGTGTGTTTTTTTAGAACAATTGTTTGGGATTTTGCCATGTCTAATCCATAAATACGACTGCAAACATGAAACACATGTGTGCTCTTAAACCACACACAGGAGGCCCATAGAAACTTCCCAGCTAACTTGTGAGAGTCTGTCTACTGTGGGCTTGCTTCTTTGTGGGACCAAGCCTAGACCAGTAGCAGGTGCTATAGCTTACTAGCTGTCTTTAGGAAGGATTATTGCATTTTGATACTTAAGAGGCAGATAAGACTTACAGCTGCACTAAGGGACAGCTGCTATATTGTTTTAGTGCTGAAGACTTGAGTGTTAGTTGTTGGCTGATAAGTACTCTATTGCTAACAGGGTTTCCTTGGGCTGAAAGATTTTTTCAAAATACAAAGAATGAGAAAATCTATCCTATTATCGGCTGATTTTATACAACTTAGTTTCGACTCCAGAATGGGAGCAAGCTGTTTTTAAGTAGATTAACACTCCACCTAACTTCCCCTCTGTGAAGCAACTTCAGAGACATGGACACTTAAAATAGCTGCCACAACACTCATTTCTTGATTACAATCATGTTTAATTCTACTATATACAGTAACAACTACTTAACATATCTAGAAATTTCACTTAATCAAGTAGTGTCTTACCTTATCAAGAATATGATGAAGAAAGCGTTTGTTCACCACTGAATGATTGCGTGGGCAAGTCCTATATTCCTGGTACCAATATGACCAGAGTATAAGGTTTTGTGTGGATTATGGGGAGTTTAATGCAATGACAAAAAAGGTATACCTCTGCTATGCATTCATGATAATTTAGACACCCTTGATCAGAGGAAATTTCAGAACACTTGACTTAGCATTTGTGCTCTGGCAAATCCAAATGCCCCCTGCAATCGGAAAAATCTGCTTTTGCTTCTCATTGTGGGCTGCATGAATTTGTTCACATTGCTTTTGGACATGCAGTTCTCCCACGATATTCCAAAGGTTAATTCAATTTATCTTGCTATGAATGGTCTTGTTCTATCTCTCTGGAAGACATCTTAGTATGTTCTGAGACTTCTGAGCACCACTAATAGCTTAGCAAGGCTGCGATTAACTTGAAGCCGACGAAATGTTCCTTTGTGCAAGGAGAATTTGTCTACCTTGGTCGTATAACATCCAGAGAAGATGAGTGTCCAGATTCTGAAAAGACAACCAAGGTGTATGAGATTCCTCAGATGCTACTCATATGAGGCAGTTTCATGGTGGCATCCTATTATAGGAGATTCAATTCCAGGTTTGCTAATATTGCAGACCATCTCCATCAACTATTCAAGAAAGATGTAGAGTTTGAGAGGTAAGAGTAGTGTTAGACTTCTTTTGGTGCCCTTTGATCACCGCCCAGTTGTAGGTGTATCCATGGTTAGGTACTGGTGAAGAGTTTGTCCTGGAGACTGATGCCTGGATAAGGAACTGTTGTAGGACAGAAGCTCCTGTAACATTGCTTCTTGTAACTTGCATGTCCATGAGAAAAACTATCTTCTATCACCAAACTGGAGAACATGGGTCCAATTTCGTCAATGAAACAATTCAGACCATACTTATTGGGTCATCATACAACTGTTTTGACAGATCTTTCTGCATGTACATCATTATTGAATACTTCAAATCCATCTGCAAAGTGGGCCATGATTTTTCGAGGCTAAACCTCAAAATCAAGCGTAGATGTGGGATGAGCAATGTAAATGCATAATTATGTGCAGTGTATAAAACAAGGGCTATTTCATCATCTGTGATTGTTTAAGCATTAGATGAGTTCAAGGAAACTGAACTAGAAGAGTACCAAGCCTAAGCTCCAGTTCATGGCCAAACCGGTAAAAGTCCATTTATTTTGCTTTATGGGAGGAATGCTTGAATACCCACTTAAGCTGTCTTGATATGACTTTTCATTGCACTGATGGATTGTGTGTAACTTGTTGCCAATTTCACAGAGATATGCCAGTCTAATACTAAAGGGAATTGTGGTTCCAATGGCTGTTTACAGTGCAATAATGGCTTTGCTCCCCCTGAATGCTGCAACTGTCCTGAGGGTCAAATAATTGTCAATGGCACATGTAAAGGTAAGCAGGATTTTTAATGCAATACATTTTGTAAACTGTGGATATCATGTGTAATTACTATATCTAAATCACTTCCTGTAGTAAAAAGGCCACAGAGCCTTGTTGCTGTTGGTGTAATATTTCAGTTATCAGCCTAACAGAATAAAATTTCATTTGTTTTTTCACCAATGGCAGTGTAAAAATATGCGCTATAATTTGAGCATATGTGAACACATTAGGAGATCACTTCCAAACTAAGAAGTTGGTGGAGAACAATTGTCTGTTCTGCATACATATTTCTTTACTCTTATTGTTATATTAACTTCAAGTACGAACTGTATTCAGCAGGAGGAATAGTACCTGTTTGTCATTGATCATTGTTAAAATAAGTTTATTGTGTGCTGATATAAACTTTCACTTTTCACTATTGAAATAAAATGATAGTTGCACTTGAGGGGATCGACAGTCTCAGGGAGGTATATTCTGTTACAAATTCATTATTGATATGACCCCTTATTGCTCTGATGGATTGTATGTAACTTGCCGCCTATTTTACAGAGATAAACCAGGCTAATGCTAAAGGGAATTTGGCTGTTCTCAGTGCAATAATGACTTTGCCACACCTGAATGCTGCAAACTGTCCTGAGGGTCAAATAATATATACTCAAATATATGTGTACTACATTCATGTTTTGTGATATCCAACCTTTACCAATTTTTGTCTATTTGGCTGAATAGAGAAGTGGATTAGTCATTGCAATAATTTGGATTTTTTAGTATTAAAATTATTACAAGCAGATATATTGTATACAAGTAGATAGATAGATAAATAGATAGTTACTCAATGTCAGAATAAATTGGAGCATTGCAGATAGAATTAGCATAATAGAGAGTAAACTTCTTGCCTATGTCAAATATATTGTACTGTGATGGAAGGGAGATGCCTGATGATAGATTTATTCTGGCAGTCATAGTTCAGTATATTCTTCAAGGATAAGTGATCCATGCTGAACTAAGAACAAGCCGATTGGTATGCAATACCTGATTTCTTAGGCCGACCTGTAATAATGTTCTATGGCAGTTTCTCTGTTATATAACCGCTGACTGCATACTCTTTGGCTAATATTTAGACAAATCCAGCTATTAGTACACCACACGAGCAAGATAAATTATGAATTACATTTTTTAGCACATGGGGGGGGGGGGGGGGGGGTGTTTATTGTTTACAAGTGTGTTTATAGTATTTACCTTTATTCAAGTATTTTGCTCAATGGGAAATGGAATAATGGTGAATCGGGAAACTGGCCAATTCATTGGACAGGTTGGAGACTTTTGATGGTTGAATGGACATGTTTTATTACATTATGTATGGGGAAAGCTAGAAACAAACATAGATGGTGCTAAATAAAATTAGTTCTGGCATTATATGTTAAAAAAGATCTTGAATATGAAAAAAATCAAAGTTTTTACTTCTTTTGTGATGGATTCAAAAGTAGCTCCAAGCATTTGTAGGGGGGAAAACAAATAAATTGATTGCTACAACTATCCCATAACAAGATCTTGAAGGCAAATTAATATGGTTCTGGGGTGTTCAGAGTTTACTGCCTTTGCAAAGGATTGAGGTTTTGGGGTCAAAACTAGCTGAGTATACTATTTATAAAATACACAAAGAAGCTGAGTTGTAAACATATTTTATCTGCCATTTAAAACATGGTAAAAGAAATAAGGGATTGCTACCTGCATTCCATATCTATTATTTAAAATGAGAAATACTCGTAGGTATATGAGTGGCGTCCACCAGCCATTGAATGACAACTGCAGGGAAGAGCAGTTCAATGTTAAGTTTCAACTATCGAGGTGCTCAAGTTAAATCTTGGCAATTTGTAACATGAAATAAAATTCAATCAGCAGCATTCTACTACCTTCAACTCACTCACAAAATGATTTAACTTATTGTATGCACAGCCCAACTATGATGTATTTTAAACTGTATATTTAAAAAACATCTCTGGCACACACTTGTTTCTGTAATAGCAAACACTGCAAATATGTTATAATCATATTCATTTGTCCAATGTCTTTATATATAGCACTTTGTAAAAAAAAGTGTCAAGATGATCCCTTAACCGATGCTGGATGCAAAGAGTGTCTTCCAGGTTATAAAAAACCAACATGCTGTGAATGCATCTTTGAAGAAGGTGGTGAAGCATTTTATAACAACAGTGGAGAATGTGATAGTAAGTATGACTGCAAGTTGGCAGTTTACTATAGCATTATATCCATGTGCTACTACATATATTCATTATTTATATGGCTGCTCATTGCACTGATGAATTGTATATTCCTTGCCAATAATTTCACAGAGATATGCAAGGAGAATACCAATAGCACGGACTGCGATTCTACCCAAGGCTGTTCTCTGTGCGAAGGTGGCTTTTTGCCTCCTAAATGCTGTGATTGTCCTGAGGATCAAATAATTGTGAATGGCATATGTAAAGGTATGCAGAATTTTTCATGTGACATATTTTGGATGTCCTGTCTAAGTAACATGCCATAGAGCCTTGTGGGTATTGGTGTGATATTTCAATTATCAGCCCATCAGAGTGCAGTTACACTTATTTCACCAATAGCAGTGTAAAAAGTAGAATTGCTCTCTAATTTGACACTGCTAAGCAGGTGCAAACCTTGTTGATATGGTAATCAATATAATTTTTGTTGGCGAAGTACAAAAATCATTTCTGAAGTTTAGTATCTCGTTAACTATGGAAGGGAAATTCTGTGATGAAAGGGTATTTAACCTTAAGTTTTTCACCCATTCTTGACCTGTTTCTTCCTTGGTCCATATTACGCAGTAAGCCACATCTACTTCAAGAGCTGGTATTATATGGTATTAACATGTGATAGCATAATTATAGTTTATAATGAGATTTACTATTAGATACTATGAGTGAGTAATGTAGTGGGAATGGTAAAATAATTGAATCAGGTGAAGCTGAGTGCAGTTACTACCCACTCTACATTACTAGTGGTGTATGTACCAAATTTCATACTATTTACATATACTCACATTTGTTGTTCAATTATAATTATTAACTGAAATTGATGTAAGTTAATGGGGAAGAGGGTGGGGTGGAGTGAGAGGGTATGGGGAAATAGTAAAGAAAAGATCAAGGGTATATGTACAAGTATATAGACATTGCATAGAAGATTTTTGTAGAATAGTGTTATTACGTTGAAAATTATAATAGGTTGCATGATAATAATTATATACCATATATATTATACCTGTTTTTTTCGAGAACAATTCTTTGGGATTTTGCGAAGTCTAATACATAAATATGATGGAAAACATGAAACTTATTCATACTACTAACCCTCACACAGGAGGCCCATTAGAAAATTGGCAGCTAACTTGTGTGAGTTTGTCTATTGTGGGATTACTTCTTTGTGCGACCAAGCCTAGATCAGGTACTATAGTTGGCTAGCTGTCTTTAAGAGCATTTTGATATTTGAAAACAGCTTTTTACCATTCTGGAGTAAAAATAAAGCTGTATAAAATCAGATAATGGCTCATTCTTGGTATTTTGCAAAACCTTTCAGCCCAAGGAAACCCTGTTTTCTGTAGAGTAATTATCAGCCGACAACTAACACTCAAGCCTTCAGCACTAAAACAACATATATAGCAGCTGTCCTTTAGTGCAGCTGTAAGTCTTATCTGCCTCTTAAGAAGATCAACTTCCTGCCTAACTGCCCCTCTGTGTGGCATCTTCCACTTTTAGCTGTTGTTAATAGACATAGAAACTTAAAACAGCTGCCACTACACTCATTTCTTGAATAAAATCATGTCTAATTCTACTATATACAGTAATAACTACTTCACATATATAGAAATTTCACTTAACCAAGTAGAGTCTTGCCCTATCAAGGTTATGATGAAGAAAGGCATTGTTCAAAACTGAACGAGTGTGTTAGCAGGGCCTATATTCCTGGTACCAATATGACCACAGTATAAGGTTTTGTGTGGATTATGGGGTTTAATGCCATGACCAAAAATGTATAACTCGGCTATGTATTCATGATATTTTAGACACCCTTGATAAGAGGATATTACAGAACACTTGACTTAGCATTTGTGTTCTGGAAAATCCAAATGCCCCATACAAACAGGGAGCTTTTGCTTCTCATTGTGGGTTGCATGAATTTGTTTACATGCCTTTCCACCACATTCAAAAGGTTAATACAATTTGTCTTGGTATGAATTGGGTGGAAGTATCGTATTTGGAAAACATCTTTGTATGTTTTGAGACTTCTGAGGACCACCCAAAGCACCCGTAGAATGTATATGAATGGCTTTGCATGGCCAAGAATAACATGAAGCCAAAGAAATGTTTCTTTGTGCAAGGAGAAGTTGTCACCTTAGTCGTATGATATCCAGAGAAGATGAGTCTCCAGATCCTGAAAAGACCACCAAGGTGTGTGAAATTCCTATCTCAACAGATCATATGAGGCAATTTCATGGTGGCATCATATTATAGGAGATTCATTTCCAGGTTTGCTAATATTGCAGGCCATCTACTCAAGAAAGATGTAGAGTTTGAGAGGTGAGAGGAGCGTCAGACTTCCTTTTGGTGCTCTGAGGTAGTCATTGCTCACAGCCCAGCTGTTGGTGTATCAGTATTGGTGAAGATTTTTGCTGGAGACTGATGCCAGTCTGGAGGGATTAGAACCTGTTGTAGGACAGAAGCATATGCTTCTTGTAACTTGCATGCGAAAAACTATCTTCTATCACTGAACTGGAGAACCTGGGTCTAATTTCATCAGTGAAACATGTTAGACAATACTTATTGGGTCATCGTACAACTGTTTTTACAGATCATTCTGCATGTACATCATTATCGAAATACTTCAAATCCATCTTCAAAAGCTAGCAAGGTGTGCCATGATTTTCTAAGGGCCATACCCACGATTAAGCATAGAAGTGGGAAGGGTAATATAAATGCAAATGTACTGTCTCATAATCTGTACGAAACAAGGGATATTTCACTGTCTGTGCTTGCTTTACAAGCATTAGATGAAACCACTAAGTTCAAGGAAACATGAATTAGTAGAGGAGCAAGCTAAAGATCCCAACTTAATCACCCTCATACAGATTGTGAAGGAAGGTATTGTTCCAGAGGATCAGGAACTTGATAAGTGATTAACTTTGGTCAATATGGTTTTATGAATGGTGTGTTAGCTACACTGCTGGATTGCATGTTGACTTGATGAAGGAGATGGGCATTGTGGGTGTTTTCTGGACTCTTTGCTTGGCATAAGATGTATTGTACTTTGAGGAAGAGTTAGAGTTGGAGCGTATTACCAGGTGGGGATCTGGTTGGTCTGTAAGATCGCTAGCTACAACAATATCGATAGGGGGACCATTTCACTGGATGGGCATAGATATTCTCCAACTTACTGTAATTGATACTGGGAACAGGTATGTGGTAGTGTTCTCTAATTATTTCCTAAAATAGCTGGAAGAATTTCCTATACCTGAGCAGTCTGCTGGAACAATTTCTAGACTGCTGGCAAAGGAGATCTTTTGTAGACACAGTGCCTCAGAGGAACTGCTGTCTGATCAAGGTGCAACTTCGTCAGTGACCTGGTCAGATTGCAAGTCCCTGCAGATCAAGAAAGTGAACTCAGATATCACTTCCAAACTAATGGGTTGGTGGAGAACAATGGTTTCCAGGGTTGCTGAGAGCTCTGGGAAAGATTGGGATCATCACCAACCCTTTTTTGCTTATTATACCTCAGTTCATGATCCGACCGGTAAAAGTCCATTTATTTCGTTAATGGGAGGAATGCTCTTAAGCTTTCTTGAGTGAGAAGGTTTCACCATAATTGAGTGATAACTGGCATGAGTTCACTGCTATCCTTACAGCAGCATGGGTATTGGGAAAGAAATTGATACATGGTGCCCAAGGTTGACAAAAGCAAGCATTTGACTAGAGTGGACAGATCTTTGATTTTATCCATTACCATCCACACAGAAAGGAAGACGCAAGGCTGACTGTAACAGTTTGCAGAAAACCCATGCCAACTAACCGGCACCTTGATTATAGATCACATCATTCTATCTATGTCAGAAAAGGTAGTGAATAGCTTGCATGACTGAGCTACGAGAGTAGTAAACAAATGTCAGCGGCACATGTAAAGGTAAGCAGGCTTTTTCATGCAATATATATTGTATAATGTGGATGGCATGTGTAATTCCCATATCTAAATCACTTCCTGTAGTAAAATGCCTTGTTGCAGTTGGTGTAATATTTCCAATCAGAATAGAATTTCACTCTTTTCACCAACAGCATAGTAAGAATATGTGCTATAATTTGACACAAACAAACATAATTATGTGAACACATTAGGAGATCGTCAAACTAACAGGTTGGTGGAGAACAATTGACTGTTCTGCATACATATTTCTTTACTATTATAGTTATGTTTAACTTCATCTACAAACTGTATTCGGCAGGAGGAAGAGTAACTGTTTGTCATTGATCATTGTTAAAATAAGTTTATTGTGTGCTGATATAAACTCTTTCACATTTTCCTATTGAAATAAAATGATTGTGGCACTTTGTGAGTGACTGTCAGGGAGGTTCACCTTGTTACATTATTGATATGGTACCTCTTTGCACTGATGGATTGTATGTAACTTGCCGCCAATTTCACACAGAGATATGCAAGTCTAATGGGGTTTGTAGTTCCAATGGCTGTTCTGAGTGCAAAAATGGCTTTGCTCTCCCTGACTGCTGCAACTGTCCTGAGGGTGAAACAATTGTCAACGGCACATGTGAAGGTAGGCTGCTATTAATGTGGATGTCATGTGTAATTACCATATCTAAATCACTTCCTGTCCACAGAGCCTTGTTGCCGTTAATTTAATTTTTTTCACCAATAGCAGTGTCAAAAGGAGAATTGCGCAATAATTTGAGCATATGTGAACATATCAGGAGCTCACTCCCAAACTGATGGTTTGGTGGAGAACGATTGACTGCAATGGCTTGCAAGGTTGCTGAGAGCTCTGGGAACAATTGGAATCCCTTTTTTAAATCTTATTCATAACAGACGATACTATTTAGTTCATTTTAACTGAATTTGATGGTTAGTAATGGGAAGGAGAGTGGAGTGGGGTGGAAGGGAAGGGGAAATGGTAAAGAAAAGATCATCACATTCCAAAGGTTAATACAAGTTGTCTTGGCATGAATTGAATGGAAGTATTGTTTTCTGTATCTGGAAATAAAATAATGGTAGAACTTGGTGAGTGACAGTCAAGGAGGTTCACTGCATTAGATATTCATTATTGATATGACCCCTCATTGCAGTGATTGATTGTAAGTAACTTGCTGCCAATTTCACAGGGATATGCCAGGCTCATGCCGGGAATTGTGATTCCACTGGCTGTCAGTGCACGGGTGGCTTTGCTACTCCTGACTGTTGCAATTGTCCTGTGGGTCTATCGATTGTCAGCGGCATATGTACAGGTATGAAGGATTTTTCATGCAAAATATTTTGTAGTCCTGTGTAATTACCATATCTAAATCACTTCCTATATTAAAAGGCCATAGAGCCATGGAGATATTGGTGTGTTATTTCAGTTATCAGCCAATCAGAATGCAATTGACCAATAGCATTGAAAAATAGGAATTGCACTCTAATTTTACACTAATAGTTATGTGCAAACTACGTTGATATGGTGATCAATATAACTTATTAAATTTTGGTGAAGTAGAGAAACCAATTCTGAAGTATAGTAATTATGTGATGTAGCGGTTTGTTTCTTCATCCATTCTTGCAAATGATTCTCCTTGGTCTATATATACTACACAGCGAGCACATCTACTTCAAGAGCTTGTATTATAATGTGATAGCATAGATGTTGTGAGATTTGATATTTATTACTATACATGAGTGAGTAATTTTAGTGGGAATGGCAAAACAATTGTATGAGGTGAAGCTGAGTGCAGTTACAGCTCACTTTAAATTACCTGAGGTGTACCGTGTATGTACCAAATTTCAATACAGAACATACTATTTGAAATTGGATAGTTAATGGGCAGGAAGAAGGGGCGGGGTGAGAGGGAAGGGGAAATGGTAAAGAATAGATCAAGGTCCAATGTACAAGTATGTGGATATTTCATACCAGATCTTTATAGAATGGTGATGTTATGTTGCGGTTTGCATGATAGTATTTTACATAATTTCAATTATATATATGCCATTTACCTGCTTTTTGGTGAGATTTGGGACTTTGCAATATCTAATCTATAAATAAGACTGCAAACACGAAAAACATACATATTATTAATCCTCACCCAGGAGGTCGATTAGAAACTTAGCCACTAAGTTGTGAAAGTATGTCTTCTGTGGGCTTATTTCTTTGTGGGACCAAGTAGGACCTGCTATAGCATGCTTCCTTAGGAAAGATGATTAGAGCTTAAGATTTCAAGACAGCTTGCTTCCCTTTCCCCACATGCTGGAGTAAAGTTGTATAAAATGCAGGGAATTTTACAATTAGAATTAATTTTAAGCCCATGTAACTCCCTAGCTATACAGTATTTACCTGACTTTTCAGCAATCAGCTAATACTCAAGTCTTTAGAAATGAAAAGCATACCAGATTCCCTTAGTGCAGCTGTAAGTCTTATTGGCTTCTTTTCAAAAATATCAAATCTTTGCCGATCTTTTCTTCTGTTTAATATCTTCCACTTTTAGCTGTTGTCAAGAAACATGCAAACTTAAAAAAATTGACACAACACTCACTACTTGGACACAATCATTTTTAATTCTACATGTACAGTACCAACTACCTCACATATACAGAAATCTCACTTAACCAAAATAGTATTGTGTCCCACAGAGTTTGAATATGTGCGGATCTATTGTAACTGCTAAATTCAATAATTATGACCATTTTCTCTCCAGTGGTTGAATGCATCGATGGACAGGATGTAATCTTTTTGCTCGATTATTCGGTTGCAAGTGCTAATAATCAACTTTGGAGTGCAAGTTATTTGCTGGAGTACATAATAGCTGCCCTGCTAGAGGACACAAATGACCTCAAGATCTCGGTCGCACTGTTTGCATCTGGTATAAGACAAAATGAGCTGTTTATTTACAAAAATATATTGTCTTTATCACATAAAGATCAATGCCTGGATATTGCTGAAAATATTGAGAACAAAGTCTTTTTAAATAAGCCTACAAGCACGTACTCATATGTAACTTTAAACAGAGTTAATAAAATACTACTTGAGGGTAATGTTGCAAGACCTACCACCATTGTTACACTGATTTCAAGCACATCTGGTGACAATATTTCGTATGTTGTTCAAGAAATAAACAACGCAATCTCGAAAATAGCCGAGGTCAAAACGAGGATGGTTAGATACTTCTCTGTTGTTATTCCTAATCCAAGTACAGAGGCTTTAACCACGGGGATGGAAAAAGAAATCGAAGCACTTGCTAATAACAAGAGCAATCAGTTTAGTTTTGCATCCAACTGGAACGAAACATTTAGTAATCTGACCAGCAACCTTCATGACCAAGGAATTTTGTGTGATCGCAAAAGTAAGTAATAAACACACACACCACAGTATCATTTATTCTGATTATACAGCTCTATAATTTATACTGTTAGCTGTTTCTCCAATAACTTATTCCACCGCAAACGTCATCCACTGAATACAATTTCTCCATATATTTCATTGTTTAAGTTTATACATGCATAGATAATATAGCTGAATGCTATGTAGTTTGTTATGTTTTGTTATGTGTACTATATATAACACATTATAAATAATCAGCTGTCCACAAGTTATTTGATGAACATAGGACTTGCACATGTCATTGTGTCATTGTGTTTAGTTGGTCATTTATACATCACAACTACATTTATAGAGCCCTGTTTAAGAGTACCGTAATATTCAGACACACATATTCATCTAAAACAATTCTAAAGTATGTTTAATTATGTTGCTCTAATTATATTGCAGAAACTTCCATCCTCGAATTTTTAAACAAAGATTCTACAAAAAAATTAGTTGCTGAATACGCAGAATGCGTATATAATAGAAGCCTTTATGAGGATTATGGTAATGTGTGTGTAAAGAAGTCAAGTAATAATGCGGTGCTGAACTTCAGTGTTATTTGTGAAGTTCCTAGTAAGTGAATTTATGGTTAATCTCAAATATTTATATATTTTTATCATTTAAAATAATATTATCAATTATATGAACATATATCACTTGGAATGGTTACAACTCCATTCTTAGCAATCATGGCATTTCAAAATAATGTAGAATCAGTGATGATGATAAGTGATATGCTAGGTGCAAAGTTAACAGCCACATGCTCAGTTTAAGCACATGGCAAGCTATCAGAAGTGTATTGTCCAACCAAAGATCTGTAAGGTACCAGTATAAGAATCTTGGTCCAACATTGAAGGCTCAGAAGAAGATTGGACACTTCTTAAAGTTGCTTCTAGATCATGTTGGCCTTCCATTAGGCCTTGGCAGATGATGCTAACAAATTTTGGTGGGCTGGAGGTGGGACGTGTTGTGGGATAGGGGATTCTGAACCGCATGGATGATGCCGAAAAAAGAGTTCGAATAAAAGATGAGAAATATACTACAACTTCAGGTTATTAAAGTATTCACCTAGGATTGTAACAATGTGTTTGGTAGTTAACATAGCTGAAAAAAACATATTGAAATCAAAAATAGATAGGATGAAAGGGAAAATACATGAATATTGGGAGAATATAAATTGGCTGCAGCCATTATTTACATTATGAATATAAATATTACTTAGTGATAATAATTGCTGTGTCAGTGCATTGGTATTGTGTAAGTTTATTGTATAATTCTCGGTACCATTTCCACTTCTCTTTATCCCAACCTATCTGTAGAAAGGACCAGTATTGAAAGTAAATTAATTGACTATTTACAGCAATTGCTTGATCGATTCAACTAAAGCAAGGTGGACATAACCTGGAATGAACAGACTGCATAGCTAGCATTACAACTGATTATATAGCTAGGTGCTGTATTGTTTGAACTACATATTTTAGAATATCAATTGTAGATTGTGTAGAGAAGGTTGGCTGAACATAGAATTGTCATTGTCTGCTAAGCTGATGTTTAATATCATGTAATCAACTGTTTTGAAAGAAAATACCCGTTGAGGAAATTGTGTGGTTGATGGAAGCCAGACACTGCTATTCATTCTGTGTATGTATTTGTGCATTGGATTCTGACCAAAAAATAGGACAAAATGTGTCCAAAATATCTTCCTATAAGGTACTTTTGCATATAATGACAATATTATGCAAGTGTCCTCTTCCTTGATCTATTCACTGTAAGTCCAAAACATGTTAACTATAATTATTCATACATTCATACATTTAAGATCAATAAATTTAAACCACACAACACACACCATTCAAAAGCAAAACAATCATTACACAGTACAGATTTTTTAAGCATTTTAAATGAAAAGTGTGTCCAACTGGTTTTGGTGCAAATGAGTACAGTCTTGTTTCCTTACTTTTTTTGATAGTGAGATGAAGTCTTTTTGTTGGACTTGTCTTTATTTATCTATTTTCCCATTTAAAAAATATAGTTTACACCCATTAGCTATTACTTACTGGCATGTTTGTATAGTTTTACATTACAATGGAGGAACAGCTATGGCATCCCTCAAAATCTGGGTGACATTCACATATGAGATCTTCACAAAGCGCAATCCAGGATTTCTCTCCTTTTAAAACACTTTTTCTGACCTGTTTAATTTCTTCCTGATGCAATCAGCACATGGCATACAGTATTATTGTTGTTAATTCCTGGGACTCCAGGATTAATGTATCCCTTTAAACATAATTCTTTCTTGTACATCACTCAGTCAGTATATAACATACTTTGTTATTATTATTGTTGTTGTTTTGTTATTTTATTGTTTAAGACATTTCCTTGGAAGAGGATTAGATCGGCTCCTTTGAGGACAGGCTATTTATTTGAAAACTAGAATAAAGTATCCTCAAACTGGATTTTTATGCAGGCCCACGCTAGCACAATACCCACAAGATACAGAGTATCAGATATGTTTGGAAATAAACTAATTTTAAGTTCAAGATCTGTCAAATAATCCTCAAATGCTAAAAAACATGATAATATATTCATTCCAAAAACATTTGGTGCAAATCCCACAAAGGTTATAGAGCAAGTGCGTAATGCTATATTAATAAATAGTAATGTTAAGAAAGTCTTTGCAGTAGGGATAGTTATAGGTCAGCGAAGTCTTAGAGATTGCCAGCTAATGTATGCCACAAGTCAAGATCAAGCCACTATTTGAGGCTCTGGTGATTCCCTTCTGTACATTTGCTGAGAACTGCTATAGTTAAAATTTCAATAAAGCAGTGATAAGGTTTCAGGTTATAGAGTGAAGGTTTGATAGACCGTGGAATCCTTTATGGTACATTGCTCCTGTTCATGTCTCATGTCCTCTACTTACTGCAGGTAGTAGAATGGATGTTCAGCTTTAAAGGTATATATATACAAGCTGCAGCCACACCAAAGTATATGCCCCTGCGCATGGCTGAGCAACATTAAATTGATTATTCCACTAAATCTTGTATAACACAACAACATTACAAGACAATTGACAGATTCAATACTCTGACTTGGTACTATTCATGACATTCTAAAATGCCACATTTTCACTAGATGAATGATTTCAGTGGCAACCTAATATTACAACCTGACAATAACACAATTTGGGATTTGTGGATGCAGGTACCATTAGTTTATGAGAACAAACATTTTGGCACCTATCTATTAAGTAAAAAGCTCTGGGCTGTCAGTCTATTCACACACAAACTGAAAAAATTGCAATCAACACTTTGCTATAACCAGTTTATTGATTTTCAGGACATGAACTAGCTTTACTCTAACTCATAATATGGTGAAGTCAGACAAAAATCACTTTCTAGGTTGAGCTTGTTTTAGTTGAGCAGTTACTTTGCAAAATGGATGTTCATAAATGCTTCCTACCATCACATGCTATTGACCTAGACTCTACATGATCCTGCAATATTTTTATAAAGTACACAGAGAGGTCTGCTTTTATTACTAAAAACAACACACATGAGAACTAAGGTTATGGCTTCTTGAACATATCTTAGTTTACTTGACTGCACTGAGGAGAGCTCATTGTCCAAGAATATTCCCACCAGTTGCTTGGAAACAGCCAGTCAGTATTACTGTTGTTGCAGATACTCCAGCTCCTGTTATGCTTTCTTTGGATAACCATTATCAAATACACCTACCGGCCTGCCATGTATTTCTGAGAACTATATATGCCACATGCAGTAAATAAAGACTTTAATTACATTTCCAAACGGAGCCATTGAGTTAACAGTGTAGTAAATGCTGCATAACAAACTCTATGCACTAAACAACCACATTTTTTTCCATCCTAAAAAATCAGGAAACCCCTATGGGTTCATTTTAATCCTCAGCCTCCAAATACCAAAACTCCCCTCCCACCCCCCTTTAGTATTTTTGTGTAACCCTTGAATAGAACAGTATCAGAGCGCATCCTTGAATTTCCAACCAGATCTGCAAGCACACATAGGAATTGTTTTGTTGTCACATGAGTTTTGGACGATGTTTCTCAGCTTAAGAGAGTGCCTGCAACTTGGGAGTCCAGGTAATAATCTAGGAAGCTGCCCAGCTTTAGAGAGTGCTTGCAACTTGGGAGTCCAGGTAATAATCTAGGAACCTGCCCAGCTTTAGAGAGGGCTTGCAACTTGGGAGTCCAGGTAATCATTTAGGAACCTGCCCAGCTTGAGAGAGTGACTGAATGTGAAGCCAAATCATCTCTTTAACTGTCTCAAATTCTTCCAAGGAACATCAAGTCTTGAATGGCTATGACAATGATAGAGCTGTACAAACACTACAATGTAGGTTAGAAATACTTTTCAAATGTAATTTTTTATCTGGACTTATGTTCATGTGAAGAGGGTTCTAAAATTATAAATTCCAAACATAAAAAAAATCTTGTGGTTAACGACTTTGTAGCTCAATAGATTCTGCAGCACACTTCTCTAAGTGAAATAGATAAATAGCTCACATTCAAATGTTAGATCTCTCTCTTTTGATAATAAAAAAATTGCACAAGTACAACTATGCTCAAGTTACCTACATCCAAGTACATCAAGGAGTGCCTGTTATGCCACAGCCCTTGCTAATTGTAGTAACTGGCCTGAAGGGCAGTAGCCTAACCTACTAGTTCAAGTGTTCAGTAGTTAATAACAACGTAATCTTACAATGTCACGTCAGTACAGTATATCTCAAAAACTCTACTACACAGTGCTTAGCCTGGTGCCCTTAATTAGGCTGCCAGGCCCAGCTCACATGACCAAATATGGGCAATTACAATAACCTTACTGATGTGGTTGTCCAATCATATGCTAGAATGCGTGTATGTGTGCATGTTCAGTAATCAGGGTCATTGTGACAGGAATAGGGTTAGTGTATCACCTAAGGGTCTCTACCCTGCTCTAGCCTATTCCTCCACTTATTGGTACTGCTGCCACCAGGTACTTTAAGGCTAAGCACCAATCTATCCTAGCCTAGTGCCTACTAGCTAGTCAACCAGCTTGTTGCAAAGTATCTTGAGGCCAAGGTATCCACACATTCAGTTACACACTCAGTATAGTGTCTCAACAACACAGACTCTGTAACCTGGGACCTTAATTAGAACTCCAGCCAGAGCCTGGTTATGACCATACAAGGACAACACCATGTGCTAACCAATAACAATGTCCAGTGGTGAGCATGCTCAATCACTCCAGCTAGCACAAACACACATACATGTAATAAGTCTAAATCCATCTAATTATGGTCAGTCTCAGTCCCTTTGATCTGTCCCTTGCTTGTGTCACAGCTGCTCCTGTGACACTCTTCCCTTCTCCTTCTTGAGTGTCGGGCTCTCATCACGACTCCATGCCTGCCTGGATAGGGCATCTGCATTCTGGTGACGCATTCCAGCACGGTGTTCGATGGTAAATACGTAAGGCTGCAAAGCCAGGGCCCACCGCGTAAGTCGTCCCGACTCCTCCTTGCGTCGGTCTAGGTAAACCAGGCTGCGATGATCTGTCACGACTTTGAACGGCCTTCCTGACAAGTACACACGGAAGTGTCGGATGGCAGCCACCACTGCCAAGCACTCCTGCTCGGTCACAGAGTAATGCTGCTCTGCCGGTTTGAGGCGTCGTGAGAAATATGCCACTGGGTGGTCAGTCTCCTTCGAGTCCATCTGGCTCAGTACCGCTCCTATGCCGGTTCCTGATGCATCAGTGTGTAGAGTAAAGTCTTTTCCTTCGTCTGGACTGGATAGTACTGGGTCGTGTGATTACGCCTCTTTCAATGCATCAAATGCTTCATCCATCTTTGTCGACCAGAGTATGCTGTCTGGAGCTATCTTCCGAGTAGCCTCCGTCAGCGGCACGACGATCGATCCATATGCAGGAATGAATAGTTTGCCAATCCTAGGAATGCTCGCATCTCTTTCTTTCGTCTTGGCTTCTTGTAGTTCAACAGTGCATCAACTTTAGCTTGCAATGGCCTCACCATCCCTTCTCCAACCTGATGCCCCAAATATTGACAGCTCTTCCCAGCTATCTTGCATTTGGTTGTCTTTAAAGTTAAACCTGTTTTCTGCAGTCGTTCAAACACGGCTCTGAGGTGGTCAATATGCTCTCCGAAGCTACGACTAAAAACGACGATGTCATCAATGTATGCTGCAGCCGATGCAGCAACATCAGCCAACACGGTGTTCATCAAATGCTGGAAGTTTGATGGTGCATTCCTTAAACCAAAGGGCATACACACATATTCCCACTTCCCAAATGGAGTCACGAAGGCTGTCTTTTCGATTGATTCTGGATCTACCAATACCTGATGGTAGCCTTTTGCTAAGTCCAATGTTGATATGTAGCTTGCTGAGCCTAGCTTGTCCAGCAAGTCTCCGATGTGAGGCAAGCGGAACGGGTCAGGAGTAGTTACACTGTTCAATCTCCTATAGTCGATACAAAGTCTTTTTGACCCGTCCTTCTTGCTGACTAACAATGCAGGGGAAGCCCAAGGGCTCCTTGATGGTCTAATGACTCCCAGCTCCAGTAGTTCTTTCACTGCCTTCCTCATCTCATCCATCTTTCTTGGATCTAGCCTGTACGGAGGTCGGTGGATTGGGTAGGGTGCGCTGGTATGAATCACTAGCGGGTTGACATCTGTCCTCCCTGGTTCATCCCTACAGATCTTTTCAAAGTCCTTCAGCAATGCTTTCACTACTCCTACTTGCTCCATGGTAAGTTGTTCGTCCAGGGCAGGGCTGCCCTCCTCCCCTTCTTCTCGTTTGCAAGGACCCAAGTCATCAACATCATCATGGCTCTCAATGCTCAAACAGCTTGCAACAGGAGAGTGATACACTTTCAGCATGTTTATATGTCTTTTCAGGGTCTTTCTCGGATCATTCGGGGCTACTAGCAGGTAAGTAGAGCTACTGATCTTTTGTTTCAGTAGGAATGGACCGTCCCACTTTGGCTCAAGTTTTGCGGTCAATCCTGGCATTCTCACCATCACCAATTCTCCTTCATTCAATTCTCTTGCCTTTGCTTTTCTGTCGATCCAGTCGTCTGGTTTGGTGTTCTTCGATACTCGCCCAATAAATGCGGTAGAGCTAAGTCCCAGCGTCCTCGCCATTGCTTCAAGACTTTCCTAATCATGGACTTAAGTGTCGAGTTTAGCCTTTCAACCATGCCATCGGTGGCAGGATGGTAGGGAGAGGTGGTTATTGTCTTCACTCCCAAAAATTCATATAGCTCCTTCAACAGTTTTCCCACAAAGTTTGTGCCACAGTCTGTAAGGATCTCGTTTGGCACGCCTGTCCACTCAAATAGTTGAGTTAGCTTCTCTGCTATTACAAAACTTTCAGTTGATCGGAGGGGAAAAGCTTCTGGCCATCTTGTGGCATAATCTGCCACTACGAGCACAAAGCGGTGTCCTTCAGCTGTCATTGGTATGGGACCCGTAATGTCCATTGCTATTCGGGAGAATGGTTCATCCACTATGGGTAATGGTTGGAGAGGGACAGGTGGCAAGCTCCTGCCAGATGTTTGGCATTCTGGGCAAGCTTCACACAAGGTCCTGACTTCCTGGTGCAGACCTGGCCAGTAAAATTCATCAGTGATATGTTGAGTCATTCGGTCTCGGCCCATATGTGACGGTTTGTGAGCTAACGACAGAATGATGTTTCTGTACTTTCTTGGCAAGCAAAGCTGTGCTGATTTATTTCCAAGTCTGTCTTCTGCCTTCCTCCACAACATGCCATCCTCGACATAAATCTTAGATTGTGTTGGCTGTTCAGCTTTCTTCCACCATGTAGTCAACGTCGGGTCATTCCTTTGCTCTTGTCTTAACTCCTCTGCACTCACATCCAGTGGGTGTCCTTTCTCCTCCTGCAAGTGCTTCTGTCTTCCATGCCTCTTCTGGGCCCGTGTTTGCTTGGGCTTGGAGTCTGGCCTTGGATTGTCATCCTCTTCTTCTGAATTGCTGGAATCGGTCTCAACTCCTTGATCATCTGGTACACCAACCCATGGTTGTTCTTGATCACCTTCTTCGTCAGTGGAGTAGTCATCCAATGCTTCGGCTGGTTTAGCATCCTCCAACTCCTGACTTGTATCATCAGTTTCTTTCGTGCTCTGGGATCTGGTCGTCACCATTCCCATCCACTTGTGGTAAAGTTGCCTTGTGCCCAACTCCCACAGTCCTGGCATGTCATTGCCCAACAATACTCCGTGCTTGAGGTTGTCAACCACCAGCACTTCCAACTCTCCTTTCTTATCGTCCACTTGCAGGGTAAGTCTGGCGATGTCATGCTGTCGTACATCTCCTCCATATGATTCAGCAGTCTTCTTTCTGCCTAGCAGACACTCTGGGGGCACCAAATCTGCTCTTACTGCTGTCTGGTCTGCCCCGGAATCCAGCAAGATGTCACTGCATGTCTTGCCTTGCACCAAGCCTTCCACAATAGCCTTTCCGCTCACCTCCGATCTGACCAGCTGTGCTTCTTGCTTTCCAGTCAGTGGAGTGTCAATGTCTAAGCTAGCCAGAGTGGGTGGCTCAGCCTTGACTTTGTAGTTTCCTCTCTTGGTTCTGCAGTCTGCAGCTATGTGCCCAACATGGCCACACTTGAAGCAGGTCAGCTTAGATCCCCACTCTCTCCTTCTCATTTCACTTCCAGCGGATGGTCCAGTGCTTTCCCTTGACTTTGTCTTCGTTCCAGTCACTACTTCTTCTTGTTTCCATCTAGCTTTCTCTCTCATGTGAGGCGGCTGGTATTTTTGTTCGAGTCTGCCTCCTTTATGCTGTCTCTCACTGTTTGGTCCTTCTGGACTAGTCCAGCCTCGTGCCGTCACAAATCTGTCGGCCAACTTAGCAGCTTCTGATGCTGTTTTTGGTTCTCGATCTATCACATGCTCAGCCAGTTTCCTTGGCATATACTTTAGGAGAATATCCAATACTCCCAACTGAATCATGTCCTCCATGGACGTGCACCTCTCGATCCAATGTCGATACAACTTGGTAACTCGATGAGCCATCATAGCCCAGTTCTCGGTTGTCGTCATCCGGACACTATCGAGTTTTTCCCGATATGACTGAGTATCAATATGATATCTAGTCAATATGGCTTCTCTTGTCTTGGCATAGTCTACTCGGTCTTCCTTTGGCAAACTAGTGTAAGTTTCGGATGCCTCTGGTCTCAGTATGGGCGCCAACTGCTTCGTCCAGTCCTTCTCGTCCACCTGATATGTGGTCATATGCACCTCAAATGCCTCCAGATAGTCTACCGGATCTTCAACTTCTTCCATCGTCCTGAATCGGGGTACTTTCTCCCGTGGTGGAGTAGCCACTGGGATTGCATCCTCCAATATCACTGAACGTTCGTCACTCTTCACCGCCAACAACAGTTGCTCCCACTTCCTTTCTCTCTCCATCAATTCATCCCTCTGTCTTCTCAACTCATCTTCTCTCCGCTCCTGTTCCTTCAACTTCTCCTCCTTTCTTTCCTTCAACTCTCTCTTCCGTAGTGCCTTTCTCTCCCTGTCCCGCTGTTCATCCTTTTGGGTTAGGTACATGAGCAAGGCAGTTATGTCCATCGACCCCGTCACGGGTCTTTCCAACTTTACGTCATCATCTTCCTCCTCGCTCTCCAATTCAGATGAGTGTTCATCCACCTCCTCACTATCCTTAACCTCCTCCTGAGATCGGGGTTGTTCCTTCTTAGATCTGGCTCGATTCGCCATAGTCCAGATGCTCGTTTCCTGTTTTGAAAATTTTAGTTGCTTCCAGTGCCTACACCGAGTACTCGAGTCAAACAATCACAATTCGATCGATCGACCTTAGCTTAACTCAGCTATACTCTAGGACTCGGTATCCACTACCAGCAACCTCAATTCTACTGTTCAGTAGCGACTTAGCTGTAACTGTCTTAGCTTCAGTAATCCTAACTTCAGCAGACTAACTCCAGCTATCCCACCGCTGCCACCAGTTGTGACAAGAATAGGGTTAGTGTATCACCTAAGGGTCTCTACCCTGCTCTAGCCTATTCCTCCACTTATTGGTACTGCTGCCACCAGGTACTTTAAGGCTAAGCACCAACCTATCCTAGCCTAGTGCCTACTAGCTAGTCAACCAGCTTGTTGCAAAGTATCTTGAGGCCAAGGTATCCACACATTCAGTTACACACTCAGTATAGTGTCTCAACAACACAGACTCTGTAACCTGGGACCTTAATTAGAACTCCAGCCAGAGCCTGGTTATGACCATACAAGGACAACACCATGTGCTAACCAATAACAATGTCCAGTGGTGAGCATGCTCAATCACTCCAGCTAGCACAAACACACATACATGTAATAAGTCTAAATCCATCTAATTATGGTCAGTCTCAGTCCCTTTGATCTGTCCCTTGCTTGTGTCACAGCTGCTCCTGTGACAGTCATGGAGTTCATAAGCCTGAGATGTCTGCTTTAAGGGCTCATTAGCACCTTCGGTAGTGAGTCACACCTTGCCATGTCAAGGTTGTCACGCCGGGCCTCAACAGTGCCTAAATTGTTTTTAGTTGTATTTCCAGATTAAAATGAGCTAGCCATTCTTATTTGTGGCCAGAAGAAGTCATACTCTACAAAATGAGCATTAGGTGCTAAAATACGACTAATTAGGCAAGCGTCGATGCTGAAAAATATTTTGAGAGAATATTTTTTCAGTACCCCATGCTTGTCTACTTCATTATGTCTTAGCACCTAAATCATCACACAGAGTTGTAGAGTAGGCCTTCCTCTAGGAGATAATGATTTCAACTAGCACTTTACAATCAGGAACAATTACTGGAACCGGCTCAGGCACTCAGATTTTGAGGTCACACTTTGGCAGACTTCTCTTTAGCACACTTTCTACAGGCATCTTGATGTTCTTTAACTCTGGTCTTCAGTCTTTGGGTGGTCTCTCAGCTAAAAAGGATGTGGTACATGATACATGAGTGCATACTAGCTGGTAATACATCTTTATCTCTGTTCAGTTGTGTCCTCAGAGTTCATCCCGATCTGAAAATGACGGAACTTATGCAAACTCTCCTGATGTCTTAATCATTCCTGCTACATAAGGAATCACCATCGTAGGAGATTCTTCTTTTTAGACCCCTGGTTGCCTGTACGCCTGTATTGGTGTACTTATCTTCCTTACTGCATTTATCTACAGCTGAATGGTTGATGAATTGAAGATAACAATTCTATTTTTAAAACCTCTTTAAATGACATTCCTCCTTCATTCTCCTCCTCAGTCACTACTCTCCTGGAAGCTCTATCATGCGCAAGCTCTTTACCACTCCTCCTTTGACATGGATAGGATGATGTGATCTATAAACAATACCAGTTTGTGTTCATTGATATTCAGTAAACTGTTGCAGTTAGCCTTCTGTCTTCCTTTCTGTGTAAGTAGCATTCCAGAAAGGGCAACAATAGATCCACTTCAAGCTCCATGGTAAACTTTATGGATGACTTGATGTTGTTCAGAAAGTTCAACAACTTCTGCACATAATTATGGATAAAGGAGGTGACTGTAAGTCTATGTGAGTGAAAAGCTATTTTATATCTTAAGATCAGTACTTTCGACGATGAGTTGAGCAGGATGAGGCAGGAGTGGGAGCATTGTGGTGCAATTCCTCAGATGTTGAGTTGTAATGTTTCTGTTAGATGGTTAGTTTGTCAGGAAGTGGTGTACATCATGAGGATAAGTACAATGTGTCCAGTCAGGAGAGTTTGTCTGAGAGCCTGGTGGTCACAGTAGGTCAGGTTAAGATGAAGAGTGTGTTTCTGCCAACATGTTGGGTAGGTCTGTCAGGAGGAATGGTTTTGATGCTGAAATGTATGGGTTGGGTAAGTTAAGGTGAGTCATGGTGAGGGTGCTCAGCATGGCATTGATTAGTGATCAAGGGGTTGTCAGTCTACAGGAGAAGGGTGGGGTGATTAGCCTTAGTGCTCGCGAACACCAGGTTTAGGCTTTAGCATGGAAAGTGATGTATTCCCAATTGGACATGGTCCACTTCCTCAGGTAGTTAGCATAACACTACTTTACTAGAATCAGTTGTTTACCAGAATATGGATGCAGCTGACTACCTCCCCAATCAATGACACCCTATGTTGCATATTATTTTCATGAAGGGAAGTTGTGTCTAAGATGTGATGGTGTTCAATCTCATGAACCAATGTGTGTCAAGTCCTATAGACCTGGTACAAAAATGAGAGCAGACTATAAGGTTTTGTGTGTATTATGGGATGGGTAATGCTATGACAAATTATTCTTTCTCTTTGGTTTCATCCTGTTCTTTGTTAGCATAAATATATTATTATTATTATGCTCAACAACAAGCTGTAGTTGGTAGGAGAAATTATAATTATTTGTCAATGATCATTGTTGAAAGTAGCATATTGTGTGATGATATAAATTTTGACCTCTTTTCTATGGTTATGCTTGGGGAAAGACAGTCAGGGAGGTTCTCTATATAACTTGCAACCCATTTTTCTCCCCCTGACTGCTACAACTGTCCTGAGGGTCAAATGATTGTAGGAGGCAAGGTATGCAGAATGTTTTATGCAATAATTATGTTTTGTATAATGTGGATGTCGTGTGTAATTACCATACCTAAATCAATTCCTAGAGTAATAGCCCATAGAGCCTATTATTATTATTATTATTATTATTATTATTATTATTATTATTATTATTATTATTATTATTATTATTATTATTATTATTATTATTATTATTATTATTATTATTATTATTATTATTATTATTATTATTATTATTATTATTATTATTATTATTATTATTATTATTATTATTATTATTATTATTATTATTATTATTATTATTATTATTATTATTATTATTATTATTATTATTATTATTATTATTATTATTATTATTATTATTATTATTATTATTATTATTATTATTATTATTATTATTATTATTATTATTATTATTATTATTATTATTATTATTATTATTATTATTATTATTATTATTATTATTATTATTATTATTATTATTATTATTATTATTATTATTATTATTATTATTATTATTATTATTATTATTATTATTATTATTATTATTATTATTATTATTATTATTATTATTATTATTATTATTATTATTATTATTATTATTATTATTATTATTATTATTATTATTATTATTATTATTATTATTATTATTATTATTATTATTATTATTATTATTATTATTATTATTATTATTATTATTATTATTATTATTATTATTATTATTATTATTATTATTATTATTATTATTATTATTATTATTATTATTATTATTATTATTATTATTATTATTATTATTATTATTATTATTATTATTATTATTATTATTATTATTATTATTATTATTATTATTATTATTATTATTATTATTATTATTATTATTATTATTATTATTATTATTATTATTATTATTATTATTGTTATTATTATTATTATTGTTATTATTATTGTTATTATTTTTGTTGTTGTTGTTGTTGTTGTTGTTATTATTATTATTATTAATAATAATAATATTATTATTATTATTATTATTATTATTATTATTATTATTATTATTATTATTATTATTATTATTATTATTACTATTATTATTAATACTGTTGTTGTTGTTATTACTATTATTTTTATTTTTATTATTATTTTAATTTGTAAAGCGCATATGCTACAACCAGCTATGCAGGCAGTTTATTTCTGTCAATTTTAACTATTCATTACTTTAGCATGGAAGGCATGCTTTTTTTTTGCATTTATCGCATGCATTTTTTAAACCTGTACATAACACAACCAGTGTGTTTATCATGTAATCTAATATCCTGCAGCTTTCTCATGATTGTGAAGGGACCATACCTTTGGGGTGCAGGTTTACTTTTGTGGATGGTTCAGACTTGATCTCTGACCTGTAGAAGTGGCATCATGTTCCTTTTTCGTAATACGTTTTCATATTTTCCTTGGCCACTGACTCATGTTTGGTGGCCATCTCTGTGACCCTTTGCAGACATTTTTACATCTCCATCAGGAATAACGCCATGTTCTCGATGGTTTTCCTTCCTGACCAGTCAGTTTGAAAGGTGAGAGTACAGTGGTGGTGTGTCCCTGTAGGCAAACAGAATTTAAAGGAATGTCTTGAGCCATTAGCCTTGGAAGTTCTCCACATACCAGCATTCAGGGTTCTGTTGAATCTATCCACCATCCCATCTGTTTCAGTGTGGTAGGTAGCCATTTCCGATTCCCCACCACTTGGAAATGATTTGCTACTGAAATTAGACCCATGGTCGGTTAGCATTTCCTCTTCTTTGATCTGAGTTTCAGGCTCATCTCTGCTGAAGTTGCTGGTGGGCAGAGCTTCAGCACCATCTCTATTGGTGGTGGACTTGAGGGGGAATGCATCTGGTAGGAACTGTATTCACAGATTGTTAATATTCTCTGTGCCCGTCTTATGGAGGTGGGTGAGGTCATGAAAAAGGAGTCCGGATAATTGGTAGGGGAATCAATGGGACCTTTCTTTTGTGTGTCAGTGCTGTCTTCTGGCACCTCTGGCATCTCTTTTAGAGGTCCTTGACATCACCAGTCATGTCAGGTCAGCATATAGTTCATGACATTGGCTCTTTCAAAATGTCCTTCCAGTGGGGTGATGTGTGCCATCCTCAGTGATTTCTCTCAGTACTGCACAGGTAACAGCAGTTGCTCCATCTTTGGAACTGATCTCTGGTGGTAGAGCAGTCTTTCCAAAAAAGTAAGTTTGGCAGTCCAGCTCTTCCAGTGTCTGGTCAAGGCCAGGGCAACTTCTTGTGGTTTTCTGACCTGGGTGATTCGTAGGGTAGGTTCTCCCCATCGTTAGGCACAGTTTAGTCTTTCTTGGCAGTTTTGCAGCCTTGTCTGTCAGGGTCTGGCATCACTTTCTGTATGATCTCATTGCTGAGGTCAGTTGAATTGGTTCCTTTTACCGAGGACCGTTTGAGGATGAGGTGTTGGATGATGACTCTGCCTCATTGGTAACTGTAGTCTTACTGGCCTGTTGAGTGCCTGGAAGACTGATCCATTGCTGATCCACTCACGATAGTTTCTTCTCTTCTTACAGTTTGTCTGTAGTTTGCTCTTCCTTCATTCCAGCTTTGTGAGTGAGTCAATATAGGTTCTCCATGAGTATGTGAAATTCAATGTTGTTCATCTTGACCTTCTCTTACAGTCTGTTCACCTTCAATTCCACTGTGATCAAGGGGAGGCATTTGATTTGGTGGTCTCCTTTGACGCTGATCGATCCTTCATTGTTGATGTGTCTACCAACCAGGCTTGCATGTAAGTGCGAGTGATTGTCTTCTGTGTCCTCACAAGTTTGGTCACTCAATGCGCATTCTGCTGTAGAGTGTAAATTCTGGTGATTTGGAGGATTTGCCAATGTTGGCCATCTTCTCTGTGTTGTCTGGTAATGGGTGGCTGTGTGGCCAAACTTTTGACAGCTGAAACAAAACTGGGACCCTGATTTTGTATTACATCCTGCGGACATCTTGCTTCTCAGTTTTCTCGATCGTGGTCAAATGGGTTTGTGTTTAGGATTCTTGTCTGCTCTGCTCTTTGTTTTGAATTGGTAGGATCTGTCATTTCCTGATTTGGAAGTGTACGGCTTTGTAGAGGTTTCTTGCTCTTGGTGGCCACATTTATGCTGTAAATTTGAGCAGCTTTTCTGGTTATCTAGGTTTTTGTCCCTTGTCCAACCAGCTGTCTGAAGGCAATGATCATCACTATTTATTTTGTGAACCAGTGGTCTATCGTGTCTGCCTTGTTGGTGGCATCGACTGCCCAGTTGGTGAATATAGCTGGTACTCTTAGTTCACACTCTATGATATCTTCCCCTTCGTTCAGCAAAGGTTACTGCTATTGAAATCATTGTTAGTCTTTTGTAACCCCTTGGAAGGCAATTAGTTCACTGCTCAACACCTGGAAGTCATTCGGTATTTCCTATGGGAAGTGATTCATGTAGAATCTTGATGCATTGTCCAGGAGTGACGTTAGCACTACGGTCCATTGTTTGTGGTGGTCAACCAAACATCTCTCCATGTGGTCTTGGAAATTGGTCAGGTAAGTAACTATTTCTATGGACTTTTTGACCGAGACCATGGCAGGGATGTCTCTTCCTATTTGCATGTATCCTCTAGTGCAGCCTTCTCTATATTCCAAATTGCTCTTCCTGCATTCATATCTGAATATTGACCATTTCCAACTAGCGCGAACTTCCTGTTGTTGCCATTCCTCCAATTCCATCCGTTTCTTTTTTACCCTTCTCTCCAGTTAATCTTCTCTCCCTGGTCTTCTGGTTTCATTAATTTCCAATTGTTTCAGTCATTCTTGTCATAGCTCTTGAGCTCGAGCCTCTGTTCTCCTCTAACTCATTCGTTCTCTTCCCTTCGATGGCCTCCTCTCTCTCTTTGACCTGTTATCTGTCCCCCCTCTCAGAATCCACACAGGCTTGCATCACTCTATCATCTGGGTGAATTGGTCATAGGGGATGGTGGAATTTCCAAAGCCGCTTGGGAGCTAGGTTTTTCTTTCCTATCCTCTGGGGATTCGATTTCTTTAGCTGTCTGTCATTGGGAGTTTTCTTGAGAGTTATTGTTGGTAGCTTGTGTTGCTTTCATGTCATAACAGAGTTTGACCACCTCTCAACACTCAGACTGGTTTCTTGGTTTAAGTTGCTATGTTTCCTTTACAAGAATTTGTGCAAGTTGACCGTATCCCTATACTCCGGGGCACTTCCCGTCACTCTTTGGCTCTTTACTAAAGGAGCATTGTTGGGTCAGTAATCTTTTTCTGGGGCTCTGCAAAAATATCAAGTCAATGATACTGCTGAGTTGGTGCTTGCTGATTACAATCAGTTTCTAGTTTCTTGGAAGGGTCGTTTTGTTGCCACTTGTATTGTAGAATAAGACCAAGTGCAGCTATACTTATGGTATCGATGAAGTTTAACCTCTTATCGAGCACACATAATTAGGAGGTTCATGGTTCCTGCACAATTTACTGTATAAACTATATTATATATATTGTGTGTGGTCTCTTTTGATGTTATTAGGCACTATAAGGTGACTAAGCATTGGTGCAGAAAATCTTCTTTTTTTTCCTGTCGCAAGAAAATTGATTTTCAGTGCACACGCTTGCCTCTTCATCACATTTTAGTTTCCAAGGAACACATTTGTTTTGTAGACCAAGATATTAACACTGGATTGAGATCTATTACATGCACGCCAGTACTGCTTGCAAGTTAGAGTGTGCTCTCGATTGCAACATGTCTTTGAAGAGTGCCTGCAGCTAGCAGCGCTTGAAATTCAATTCTAATTAAGGATACATATGTCAATTCTACTTTTAATGTGTAAACAAGGAAAAAAGAAAAATGGTGCATCCTGAAACCACAGCACAAGAGAATAAGAACACCCTATAGATCTTCTGAATTGTGTCTTTATGGTTAAATTGACTATTGACTTTTCAATATGCCATATTTAGCGAATGATTACTTTGAGTACAAAACTTACAGATTTCATAACAAAGCATAATATTATACTAAATGAGGGCAAACAACAGGAGAGCATAGAATATTGATCTGGAGCTGTGGTGACTGGCTTGGATTAAATATATACTTCTACGTATACCCGGCTGCTGTGTTGCAGCCCACTGCCTCCTCCAGTCATTAGCTAGCTGGTTCTCAACAAATTCTTGCAAAAATAGTATGAATTATAAAGATATAAACATAGTTTGCTAATCGATATCTTTATCATTGGAGTCACAGAAAATGTTGCTAGATTTGTCCAACTTTGTAGAATGGAGGCACTTCCTAGTCTGCATCTGTCGACACTTCTGCAATACATATCCATGTATGTACAATGCAAACACAAACTACAAAGATAATTTAAGAGAAAATATCAGTTAATTAAAACTTCAGCAATGGAAAAGACTATTCCAGAGCAAATACGAATAATCACTATTATTTTTATAGAAATACACTACTGTTATAATGTGGACTATCAACACAAAATATGCATAGGAGATTTTAGTGAAGTGAAGTGATGATTTATGACTTCCAATAGATATTACATTTCTGTTTGTTTGTATTACAGAGCCTTCCAATAATTTCTGTTTTATTGTTATCAATATTCATAGGACACTAAAAGTGATGCATTGATATTTTAGTTTTATTCCAGTCTGTACCCAATCTTTACTGTACTTCAGGACGGGAATTGTTTACTCATATGCAATACTTACGAGAACAATCTTTTATTTTGGCTTGAGGTGGCAGAAAGTAAAGCAGATCTTCACAAAGTGTTGCAGAAGGATATTGTTGAGAATTATGATGAGCTGAGATCGTGGATACAAAAGGTGACTGGCTATCAAATAAATCTTTATATATCCATTTAACAACTAAAGATATAATATTTCTTATAGTTAGGTGTCAATTATTTCTTTTAATTTTAATATGCAGCAAATGTAAATAAATAAAAGGTAAGATGCATCATATGTATTTACTGGAATAAAGATGTATTGACTAGAGAAAGTTCTAAAATCAAATGCTTATTTTAACTAATGCTATAATTATGTGAACTGCTATTTTTCTAGGTATAAACAAACTAATTCCCAATGTCATCATGATAAAATCTTCACCCTAAATGGACCCATATTATTAGGCACTTGATTTATAATGATAAAAGCATTTCATGTATCTAGGATATTACCATGTAAGTAATTGGACTGGACATTTTTTCTATTGAGATTATTTTAATTTTAATTGATCTGCAGGAATTCGATGAAATATCAGGACGGATTCATGAATTCTCCCCTCATTTCCTTAAAAAAATTCTAAATGTGATGTACCTTGCTCTCGATGTTGAACATTATCACGTGTTGAAGGTAATGTTTATAATTTAATTTTGATTGTAATTAAAAAAATTTAGCTAATTTTTCATGTTAATGATTTCTCACAATAATTATAAAGTTTACTCCTAAATGTGTGTGGATTAATGAGGCATAAAAATGCATAGCATTAATTTCCTGCGGTATGAAACAGGATGTCCAAATGAAAATACCTTCCATGAAGAAGAGATATAAACAAGAGATGTCTAGAATGAGAACCAGTTAGGATAAACGAAGACAATGACTACTTATAAGCTTACAGGTTTTCTTTGTCTACATATTTTTATTTCTAATTTTAGTACTTAACAATTGTTCGACTGCAATGTAGAGAATTTTTTTAAATTATAGCCAAGTCAATCTCTGCAAGGACAATATTCCAGTGAATCTATTTAGCCTAACTGACTCACTCAAGTCTCCATAACTGGCTAATTTTAAAAGCAATAACAGGATATGTGATTATATTATATTGTCATGGAGTATTCTAGGTGACAAAAATTTGGCACAGTTCAGGTCAATAGACTAACCACAACAGCCACCCTTCGAATAACCACAGCATACCCTACCTAATAGCCATTTATTTTTCCCCAAAAATAATATTGGTAGAAAATCTTTATGCTGTGTTTTTAAAGTCTTGTGTCTCTGCATCTTGAACCTGTAATAAAATATGAGAAGGAAAACATTTGCTCGTGAATTTTCATGTCCAAAGAGAAGCCAAATTCTTTAATAATGTCAATAATATTTTTCACAATTCTTCCCTCTCTGTTTCAAAATATCTACAAATGCTGCCACCCTACAGTATGACTAACTGGAATGGGCTAAGAGTTCCCTTTTATAGGTTCCCAGACTACACCACAGAAATAACCATAACAGACATGAATGGGCTAGCCAGTTTAGTGTGAGCATTATCTTGCAAGGCCAATCTCGTGAGTCAGCTGTTCATGTTTCATCCTGTCCAGATAGACTACATGGTGGTGGTCTGCCTGCACAACAAGCAGCACTTCTGGGATGTAGATGCAGAATTAGTTCACCCTATCACCTACTTCTTCTGGACAGTGCCATACCATATCTCTTTCAGTAGTAGCTTTCTGGAGTAGTAGGACATGGAGTGTTCCTCTCCTGCATCATACACCTTGCTCAACACTGCTCATCTGTCTGGACAATGAATTGTTTGTCAAAGTTCGGGCTCCATGGCACCCAATATGATGCCAATTCTCTCTTTAGCATTTCAAATGCTGTCTGATGGTTTTCATGTTGAGGCAATTTTTTTTCATCTGGGCTGTCAATAATGCTGTTATGGTGAATAAGAATGGAATAAATCGGCTGGGTAACTCCAGGAACAATCACACATCCTTCTTTCTTCTCACAGTATCGAAGTTCTCCAATGCTCCAACTTTTTCTTCCTTTGGTATGCCTTTGCTTTGTCCCAGAGATGCACTGCCTCTGTCCCAGTTGGTGCCTTCCTTAGTTTTCCAGGACTGTTTCAGATGTTGTATGTGGTCAGTCTATGAGTCCCTGAACACTATGAGGTCATCCAGTGCACACAGAGAATGTCATCACTTCTTTCTGTAGTTCATTAATCAGACTCAAAAAGACTGTAATTTCCTCCCCTAGGCCAAATAGCATCACTTTCAACTGCTATTTGTCATGAAGGTTGTCTTCTACTTGGATGTCTCCTCAACTTACACCTACCAGTATCCACTTGGTGAAGTCTAAAATTGTACTCTTCCAGACCATCTATGAAATAATCTACTATCGTACAGAAACATATCTGCCACAGATATGTTTGTGGCAGATATGTTTCTGTACGATAGTAGATTAGTTCAACTCTGTTAGGATGATGTGGAATGTCTAAACACCTGTCGTTTGCTTAATGACACCTCCCTGCAATAACTGGGTCTCAGATTGCACCACTGCATGCCTTGTATAAGTCAGCTAATGAGGGGTCTCGTTTAATGGGGGGTAACATCCTCTGTCTCTATTTTGATGCAAGCCCTGTCAGTTTGTTGTTTTTACACTGAACACTTGGTTGTAATCTGCCAGCACTCTCTCCCTTCTATACCTTGCTCAACTCAGATTTGTCTTTGGTTGTTTCTGCCTGGAGATGCCTTTTGACTCTTGTATTTCTACTCTGTTTCTTTTACCCCATGAGAGCCAGTTATGTACACTGCATGGAGTCTACTATATACTTCAAACAACCTTTCCCTGGCAGTTAGGTCATACCACTTCACCTGGTCTTTCTTTGCCTTCACCTCTTCTCTGTCATGATCTTCAAAGTGGTTCGATTCTGCACCTTTTGTAGGAATAATAGCAAGCTTTTTGGCAGCATCTCCTTCTGCTCCCAGATTTCCCTCAAGATGTCAAGTGGTCCAAATAGTTGGCATCCATCCATGGAGTAACTTGAAAGATGAAATCCTGTACTTTCCTGTCACACCTCCATGTAGGCAAACATGAGGTATAGGATGGTTTTGTCCATTGGTTGTCAAACTTGGATACCAACAGCCCATCCATTTGCAGTTTGTAGGGCACGGTCTTCATTCCCTTTACTCCAATCCAGTCAAAATAGTTAACCCATCCAATGGCTCATGAAGTTATCTCCACAATCTGTCAAAACTTCCTCTGAGATCTCGAACAAGGCAAATAGTGATGTTAGAGTGTCTGCTATATACAGTAGCACTTTCGGTTGTCACCAATCTTCCACACATCTTGTCTCCTGTAGATGAGTACATTCGCCATCAGATACTCACTGTCAGAGTCTTCTGCATGCCTGGCTATATGTGTATACGTATAAGTGTCATGAAGTTGTATTAAGATATTATAATACAGCAAAGTTTCTTGAGTGATGTTGGTTCAGTCGATATTCAATGGATACAAGCCCCCTTCCAAGCTTAAACTACATTTTATTTGGGATGTGGGTTTAAAAGCTCCAATCTCTATCCAGCTTGGGAATAGTGCTTTACTTTAGCTTGGAAAAATGTGTTGCATTAATTTCTAGTTTATAATCACATATGGGAGTATTTCAGCTTTTTAACTCTGTTGCCAAATTCCCACAAGGTAATTTTACAGTTAATCTTTCAAGAATCCCACACAAGAACTCCCAAATATATTATATTAGCAAAACATGTATGCTGTACTCACTTACTCAAAACATATGATAAACACCCTTCTCATTTCCTAGATATTATTTTAATTATTTTAATTAATGTTCATTTGTTTTTTATTTGGTATAGGTCAAATATATCTAAGACATGGTAGTATAGATGTTATTATAAAGTGGATTATTGCTAGCAAAAGAAGCATACAAGGATAAAGAGGTACATACATGCCTTAAAGTGGAGAATAAGTTGCTCAAAAATCTCCTGGGCTATTCAAACAGTTGATACAAAAACATTTCAGACATCCACATTTTACATCCACTAACAAGCACTTATTGGTGAGGATATTGTGTAAACCAAGAATAATTGTTTCTGCAGATTCCATTCAAGGAATACTGTAATCAGTAGTTGCATTGTATATTATTTTGTTGCAAGTAAGTTTGTATTTTTAGCACAGAATCTGGTTTCTGAATATCATATTGTTATTTGGCATAAACTCTATATTATGAATAAGTTGATTTTAATAATTTTGTTGGCTATATTTTACTTGAGTCATGAATATTTGCACATGTAGGAATTCATTGAAAGGGGTTTGAGCAAAGTTCCACTGATTAATTGTGCTAATTTTTCGGATTTAAGGTAACAATATTTTGATCTCCAACCCACCTACCCCTGCATCTAACCCAACACAGATACACCTCCCTTCTCATACATATATATAACAATCTTTACTGCTTTTACGAAATAGATCCAACAAAACACATTTACGAGAATTGGTGGAATATATACTTGAAGAAATAATTACACAATGCAAAGAAATTTACTCCCAATTTTAAAGCTCATTGACAAGTGCTATTTATTTGAGCATTCTATTTTAACAAGAGCAAAGAATACACTATTTTGTATCGCTAAATCAAGTTTACATGATGATCTGAACTTGTTCTCCATCAAATGACAGTGACTGAAGAAAATAAAGCAAAATTTGAATTTTGTGTTCGAAATATTGAAGAAGAGTGTTACCAATTTGAAAAACCATATGCAAAAACAGCTCGAAAACGAAATCAACACATTGTGGAAAGTTCAGGTATGTTAAACAAATGTTTGTTTTTTATATCTTATTAATTTATTGAACACTCAGGAATACTATCAGAAATACTGGTGTTGTTGAGAATGGAGGAAATGGGCCCTTTGTAGCTGAATAGTGAATGCTTTAAGATCATTATTTCAGTATTATACAAGAATGTTGAGATCCAAGAAAGGTATATAGCTAGATATGACCATGGCACTTTTGCAGCATCGATGTAACTATTTCTTCTTTAGGTTCCTGAACCATCTAAAGCATTCCTCTGATCCAGATTATGGCCATCAAGTTGGGAAGTTATTTTCTCTGATATTTTCTGGCTCTGCTGATCACAGATTTACATTGGCAGTCAAGGAGAAGTACATGCTATTTATGCTTCGCAGGGTATTTAGGTATTTATTAGTATTTGTCATTGTGTAAGTCTTAATTTGTTATTTTGATCAGTTGTCAAGATACAACATTGAAAATTGAAGCTGAATTTACGTCAGCTATCCCAGCATATATGAATTTGTAGATTAATTAATATAAATGTTACAACTATTAATTACCTTAATATTGTAGGTCAATTCCCTTGGGCTAGCAATTCAAGTTGTAGTGATAAAGCATTTCAGTTCAATGAGAGAAGACTCAATGTTCAATGTAATGTTCTATGGTTGCTTTGACAGTTTCTCTGTTATATAACCGCTGACTGCATACTCTTTGGCTAATATTTAGACAAATCCAGCAGCAGCTGCTATTAGTACACCGCACGAGCAAGATAAATTATGAATTACATTTTTTAGCACATGGGAGGGGGGGTGTTTATTGTTTACAAGTGTGTTTATAGTATTTACCTTTATTCAAGTATTTTGCTCAATGGGAAATGGAATAATGGTGAATCGGGAAACTGGCTAGTTTTTCCAATTCATTGGACAGGTTGGAGACTTTTGATGGTTGAATGGACATGTTTTATTACATTATGTATGGGGAAAGCTAGAAACAAACATAGATGGTGCTAAATAAAATTAGTTCTGGCGTGAAGTTGACCTTTTACCTTAATTATGTTTGGGGTTTAGATAAACATTTGGTCATGCAAGACTAGTTATTGCACTGTACAGCATTGGAGAGTTGGGAGTCTCTTCTGGTAGCAAAAGTATGGTGAACGGACATAGTAGATGCAAGTCATGTGTGTGGGGAGAGGTAGATAGATATATGTCATAATATGTTTAAAAGATCTTGAATATGAAAAAAATCAAAGTTTTTACTTCTTTTGTGATGGATTCAAAAGTAGCTCCAAGCATTTGTAGGGGGGAAAACAAATAAATTGATTGCTACAACTATCCCATAATAAGATCTTGAAGGCAAATTAATATGGTTCTGGGGTGTTCAGAGTTTACTGCCTTTGCAAAGGATTGAGGTTTTGGGGTCAAAACTAGCTGAGTATACTATTTATAAAATACACAAAGAAGCTGAGTTGTAAACATATTTTATCTGCCATTTAAAACATGGTAAAAGAGATAAGGGATTGCTACCTGCATTCCTTATCTATTATTTAAAATGAGAAATACTCGTAGGTATATGAGTGGCATCCACCAGCCATTGAATGACAACTGCAGGGAAGAGCAGTTCAATGTTAAGTTTCAACTATCGAGGTGCTCAAGTTAAATCTTGGCAATTTGTAACATGAAATAAAATTCAATCAGCAGCATTCTACTACCTTCAACTCACTCACAAAATGATTTAACTTATTGTATGCACAGCCCAACTATGATGTATTTTAAACTGTATATTAAAAAAACATCTCTGGCACATACTTGTTTCTGTAATAGCAAACACTGCAAATATGTTATAATCATATTCATTTGTCCAATGTCTTTATATATAGCACTTTGTAAAAAAAAGTGTCAAGATGATCCCTTAACCGATGCTGGATGCAAAGAGTGTCTTCCAGGTTATAAAAAACCAACATGCTGTGAATGCATCTTTGAAGAAGGTGGTGAAGCATTTTATAACAACAGTGGAGAATGTGATAGTAAGTATGACTGCAAGTTGGCAGTTTATTATAGCATTATATCCATGTGCTACTACATATATTCATTATTTATATGGCTGCTCATTGCACTGATGAATTGTATATTCCTTGCCAATAATTTCACAGAGATATGCAAGGAGAATGCCAATAGCACGGACTGCGATTCTACCCAAGGCTGTTCTCTGTGCAATGGTGGCTTTTTGCCTCCTAACTGCTGTGATTGTCCTGAGGATCAAATAATTGTCAATGACATATGTAAAGGTATGCAGGATTTTTCGTGCAATATATATCGTATAATGTGGATGTCCTCTCTAAGTCACATACCATAGAGCCTTGTCGGTATTGGTGTATTATTTCAATTACCAGCCAATCAGAATACAGTTACACTTTTTTCACCAATGGCAGTGTAAAAAGAAGAATTGCACTCTAATTTGACAGTGTTAATCATTATTTGGCGAAGTAGGCTACCTGAGGATTTTTACCCATTCTTGACGTGTTTGAAAAAGACTCTTCTGGGTCTATAATACACAGTGAGCCACATCTACTTCAAGAGCTGGTAAAATATGGTATTAACATGTGATAGCTTAGAGTTTGTAGTAAGATTGGGTATTAAATACTATGAGTGAGTAATATAGTGTGAATGGCAAAACAATTATATGATGTGAAGCTGAGTGCAGTTGCTGCCTGCTCTACACTACTAGTGGTATATGTACCAAATTTCACTAAATATCATACTCTTTACATATACTTACAGTTGTTGTTCAATCATATTAGCTGAAATTGATGGATAGTTAATGGGTAGGAGAGCGGGATGGGGTGGCAGGGGAAGGGAAAGTGGTAAAGGAAAGATCAAGGCAATATGTACAAGTATGTAGAAATTTCATAGAAGATTTTTGTAGAATAGTGTTGTTCTGTTGAAAATTATAACTGTCCTGTTAGGTTTGCATGATAATATTTTATATATAATGTACCCTATACCTGGGTGTGTTTTTTTAGAACAATTGTTTGGGATTTTGCGATGTCTAATCCATAAATACGACTGCAAACATGAAACACATGTGTGCTCTTAAACCACACACAGGAGGCCCATAGAAACTTCCCAGCTAACTTGTGAGAGTCTGTCTACTGTGGGCTTGCTTCTTTGTGGGACCAAGCCTAGACCAGTAGCAGGTGCTAGAGCTTACTAGCTGTCTTTAGGAAGGATTATTGCATTTTGATACTTAAGAGGCAGATAAGACTTACAGCTGCACTAAGGGACAGCTGCTATATTGTTTTAGTGCTGAAGACTTGAGTGTTAGTTGTTGGCTGATAAGTACTCTATTGCTAACAGGGTTTCCTTGGGCTGAAAGATTTTTTCAAAATACAAAGAATGAGAAAATCTATCCTATTATCGGCTGATTTTATACAACTTAGTTTCGACTCCAGAATGGGAGCAAGCTGTTTTTAAGTAGATTAACACTCCACCTAACTTCCCCTCTGTGAAGCAACTTCAGAGACATTGACACTTAAAATAGCTGCCACAACACTCATTTCTTGATTACAATCATGTTTAATTCTACTATATACAGTAACAACTACTTAACATATCTAGAAATTTCACTTAATCAAGTAGTGTCTTACCTTATCAAGAATATGATGAAGAAAGCGGTTGTTCACCACTGAATGATTGCGTGGGCAAGTCCTATATTCCTGGTACCAATATGACCAGAGTATAAGGTTTTGTGTGGATTATGGGGAGTTTAATGCAATGACAAAAAAGGTATACCTCTGCTATGCATTCATGATAATTTAGACACCCTTGATCAGAGGAAATTTCAGAACACTTGACTTAGCATTTGTGTTCTGGCAAATCCAAATGCCCCCTGCAATCGGAAAAATCTGCTTTTGCTTCTCATTGTGGGCTGCATGAATTTGTTCACATTGCTTTTGGACATGCAGTTCTCCCACGATATTCCAAAGGTTAATTCAATTTATCTTGCTATGAATGGTCTTGTTCTATCTCTCTGGAAGACATCTTAGTAGTATGTTCTGAGACTTCTGAGGACCACGAATAGCTTAGCAAGGCTGCGATTAACTTGAAGCCGACGAAATGTTCCTTTGTGCAAGGAGAATTTGTCTACCTTGGTCGTATAACATCCAGAGAAGATGAGTGTCCAGATTCTGAAAAGACAACCAAGGTGTATGAGATTCCTCAGATGCTACTCATATGAGGCAGTTTCATGGTGGCATCCTATTATAGGAGATTCAATTCCAGGTTTGCTAATATTGCAGACCATCTCCATCAACTATTCAAGAAAGATGTAGAGTTTGAGAGGTAAGAGTAGTGTTAGACTTCTTTTGGTGCCCTTTGATCACCGCCCAGTTGTAGGTGTATCCATGGTTAGGTACTGGTGAAGAGTTTGTCCTGGAGACTGATGCCTGGATAAGGAACTGTTGTAGGACAGAAGCTCCTGTAACATTGCTTCTTGTAACTTGCATGTCCATGAGAAAAACTATCTTCTATCACCAAACTGGAGAACATGGGTCCAATTTCGTCAATGAAACAATTCAGACCATACTTATTGGGTCATCATACAACTGTTTTGACAGATCTTTCTGCATGTACATCATTATTGAATACTTCAAATCCATCTGCAAAGTGGGCCATGATTTTTCGAGGCTAAACCTCAAAATCAAGCGTAGATGTGGGATGAGCAATGTAAATGCATAATTATGTGCAGTGTATAAAACAAGGGCTATTTCATCATCTGTGATTGTTTAAGCATTAGATGAGTTCAAGGAAACTGAACTAGAAGAGTACCAAGCCTAAGCTCCAGACTTGATCACCGTCATACAGATTGTGAAGGAAAGTATTGTTCCAGAGGATCAGGCACTTGATAAGCGATTAACTTTGGTCAATATGATTTTATCAGTTGTGTGTGAGCTACACTGGTGAGTTGAGGGTTGTGGTGCCTGCTGGATTGCATATTGACTTGATGAAGGAGATGCATTGTGGGAGTTTTCTGGACTCTTTGCCTGGCATAAAATGCATTGTACTTCGAGGAAGAGTTAGAGTTGGAGTGTATTATCAGGTGGGGATCTGGTTGGTCTGTAAGTCCATCGCTAGCTACAACAATACCGATAGGGGGACCATTTCACTGGATGGGCATAGATGTTCTCCAACTTTCTGTAACAGATACCTGTAACAAGTATGTAGTAGTATTCTCTAATTATTTCCTAAAATGGTTCGAAGCATTTGCTAGACCTGAGCAGTCTGCTGGAACAATTTCTAAACCGCAGGCAAAGAAGATCTTTTGTAGACACAGTTCCTCATAGGAACTGCTGTCCGACCAAGGTGCAAACTTCCTCAGTGACCTGGTGCTGGAGCATTGCAAGTCCTTGCAGATCAAGAGAATGAACACATCAGTTATCACTCCCAAATAATGGGTTGGCAGGGAATGATTGACTGCAATGTTTTCCAAGGTTGCTGAGATCTCTGGTAAAGAATGGGATCATCACTAACCATTTTTTGGCTTATCATACCTCAGTTCATGGCCAAACCGGTAAAAGTCCATTTATTTTGCTTTATGGGAGGAATGCTTGAATACCCACTTAAGCTGTCTTGATATGACTTTTCATTGCACTGATGGATTGTGTGTAACTTGTTGCCAATTTCACAGAGATATGCCAGTCTAATACTAAAGGGAATTGTGGTTCCAATGGCTGTTTACAGTGCAATAATGGCTTTGCTCCCCCTGAATGCTGCAACTGTCCTGAGGGTCAAATAATTGTCAATGGCACATGTAAAGGTAAGCAGGATTTTTAATGCAATACATTTTGTAAACTGTGGATATCATGTGTAATTACTATATCTAAATCACTTCCTGTAGTAAAAAGGCCACAGAGCCTTGTTGCTGTTGGTGTAATATTTCAGTTATCAGCCTAACAGAATAAAATTTCATTTGTTTTTTCACCAATGGCAGTGTAAAAATATGCGCTATAATTTGAGCATATGTGAACACATTAGGAGATCACTTCCAAACTAAGAAGTTGGTGGAGAACAATTGTCTGTTCTGCATACATATTTCTTTACTCTTATTGTTATATTAACTTCAAGTACGAACTGTATTCAGCAGGAGGAATAGTACCTGTTTGTCATTGATCATTGTTAAAATAAGTTTATTGTGTGCTGATATAAAATTTCACTTTTCACTATTGAAATAAAATGATAGTTGCACTTGAGGGGATCGACAGTCTCAGGGAGGTATATTCTGTTACAAATTCATTATTGATATGACCCCTTATTGCTCTGATGGATTGTATGTAACTTGCCGCCTATTTTACAGAGATAAACCAGGCTAATGCTAAAGGGAATTTGGCTGTTCTCAGTGCAATAATGACTTTGCCACACCTGAATGCTGCAAACTGTCCTGAGGGTCAAATAATATATACTCAAATATATGTGTACTACATTCATGTTTTGTGATATCCAACCTTTACCAATTTTTGTCTATTTGGCTGAATAGAGAAGTGGATTAGTCATTGCAATAATTTGGATTTTTTAGTATTAAAATTATTACAAGCAGATATATTGTATACAAGTAGATAGATAGATAAATAGATAGTTACTCAATGTCAGAATAAATTGGAGCATTGCAGATAGAATTAGCATAATAGAGAGTAAACTTCTTGCCTATGTCAAATATATTGTACTGTGATGGAAGGGAGATGCCTGATGATAGATTTATTCTGGCGGTCATAGTTCAGTATATTCTTCAAGGATAAGTGATCCATGCTGAACTAAGAACAAGCCGATTGGTATGCAATACCTGATTTCTTAGGCCGACCTGTAATAATGTTCTATGGCAGTTTCTCTGTTATATAACCGCTGACTGCATACTCTTTGGCTAATATTTAGACAAATCCAGCTATTAGTACACCACACGAGCAAGATAAATTATGAATTACATTTTTTAGCACATGGGGGGGGGGGGGGGGGGGTGTTTATTGTTTACAAGTGTGTTTATAGTATTTACCTTTATTCAAGTATTTTGCTCAATGGGAAATGGAATAATGGTGAATCGGGAAACTGGCCAATTCATTGGACAGGTTGGAGACTTTTGATGGTTGAATGGACATGTTTTATTACATTATGTATGGGGAAAGCTAGAAACAAACATAGATGGTGCTAAATAAAATTAGTTCTGGCGTTATATGTTAAAAAAGATCTTGAATATGAAAAAAATCAAAGTTTTTACTTCTTTTGTGATGGATTCAAAAGTAGCTCCAAGCATTTGTAGGGGGGAAAACAAATAAATTGATTGCTACAACTATCCCATAACAAGATCTTGAAGGCAAATTAATATGGTTCTGGGGTGTTCAGAGTTTACTGCCTTTGCAAAGGATTGAGGTTTTGGGGTCAAAACTAGCTGAGTATACTATTTATAAAATACACAAAGAAGCTGAGTTGTAAACATATTTTATCTGCCATTTAAAACATGGTAAAAGAAATAAGGGATTGCTACCTGCATTCCATATCTATTATTTAAAATGAGAAATACTCGTAGGTATATGAGTGGCGTCCACCAGCCATTGAATGACAACTGCAGGGAAGAGCAGTTCAATGTTAAGTTTCAACTATCGAGGTGCTCAAGTTAAATCTTGGCAATTTGTAACATGAAATAAAATTCAATCAGCAGCATTCTACTACCTTCAACTCACTCACAAAATGATTTAACTTATTGTATGCACAGCCCAACTATGATGTATTTTAAACTGTATATTTAAAAAACATCTCTGGCACACACTTGTTTCTGTAATAGCAAACACTGCAAATATGTTATAATCATATTCATTTGTCCAATGTCTTTATATATAGCACTTTGTAAAAAAAAGTGTCAAGATGATCCCTTAACCGATGCTGGATGCAAAGAGTGTCTTCCAGGTTATAAAAAACCAACATGCTGTGAATGCATCTTTGAAGAAGGTGGTGAAGCATTTTATAACAACAGTGGAGAATGTGATAGTAAGTATGACTGCAAGTTGGCAGTTTACTATAGCATTATATCCATGTGCTACTACATATATTCATTATTTATATGGCTGCTCATTGCACTGATGAATTGTATATTCCTTGCCAATAATTTCACAGAGATATGCAAGGAGAATACCAATAGCACGGACTGCGATTCTACCCAAGGCTGTTCTCTGTGCGAAGGTGGCTTTTTGCCTCCTAAATGCTGTGATTGTCCTGAGGATCAAATAATTGTGAATGGCATATGTAAAGGTATGCAGAATTTTTCATGTGACATATTTTGGATGTCCTGTCTAAGTAACATGCCATAGAGCCTTGTGGGTATTGGTGTGATATTTCAATTATCAGCCCATCAGAGTGCAGTTACACTTATTTCACCAATAGCAGTGTAAAAAGTAGAATTGCTCTCTAATTTGACACTGCTAAGCAGGTGCAAACCTTGTTGATATGGTAATCAATATAATTTTTGTTGGCGAAGTACAAAAATCATTTCTGAAGTTTAGTATCTCGTTAACTATGGAAGGGAAATTCTGTGATGAAAGGGTATTTAACCTCAAGTTTTTCACCCATTCTTGACCTGTTTCTTCCTTGGTCCATATTACGCAGTAAGCCACATCTACTTCAAGAGCTGGTATTATATGGTATTAACATGTGATAGCATAATTATAGTTTATAATGAGATTTAGTATTAGATACTATGAGTGAGTAATGTAGTGGGAATGGTAAAACAATTGAATCAGGTGAAGCTGAGTGCAGTTACTACCCACTCTACATTACTAGTGGTGTATGTACCAAATTTCATACTATTTACATATACTCACATTTGTTGTTCAATTATAATTATTAACTGAAATTGATGTAAGTTAATGGGGAAGAGGGTGGGGTGGAGTGAGAGGGTATGGGGAAATAGTAAAGAAAAGATCAAGGGTATATGTACAAGTATATAGACATTGCATAGAAGATTTTTGTAGAATAGTGTTATTACGTTGAAAATTATAATAGGTTGCATGATAATAATTATATACCATATATATTATACCTGTTTTTTTCGAGAACAATTCTTTGGGATTTTGCGAAGTCTAATACATAAATATGATGGAAAACATGAAACTTATTCATACTACTAACCCTCACACAGGAGGCCCATTAGAAAATTGGCAGCTAACTTGTGTGAGTTTGTCTATTGTGGGATTACTTCTTTGTGGGACCAAGCCTAGATCAGGTACTATAGTTGGCTAGCTGTCTTTAAGAGCATTTTGATATTTGAAAACAGCTTTTTACCATTCTGGAGTAAAAATAAAGCTGTATAAAATCAGATAATGGCTCATTCTTGGTATTTTGCAAAACCTTTCAGCCCAAGGAAACCCTGTTTTCTGTAGAGTAATTATCAGCCGACAACTAACACTCAAGCCTTCAGCACTAAAACAACATATATAGCAGCTGTCCTTTAGTGCAGCTGTAAGTCTTATCTGCCTCTTAAGAAGATCAACTTCCTGCCTAACTGCCCCTCTGTGTGGCATCTTCCACTTTTAGCTGTTGTTAATAGACATAGAAACTTAAAACAGCTGCCACTACACTCATTTCTTGAATAAAATCATGTCTAATTCTACTATATACAGTAATAACTACTTCACATATATAGAAATTTCACTTAACCAAGTAGAGTCTTGCCCTATCAAGGTTATGATGAAGAAAGGCATTGTTCAAAACTGAACGAGTGTGTTAGCAGGGCCTATATTCCTGGTACCAATATGACCACAGTATAAGGTTTTGTGTGGATTATGGGGTTTAATGCCATGACCAAAAATGTATAACTCGGCTATGTATTCATGATATTTTAGACACCCTTGATAAGAGGATATTACAGAACACTTGACTTAGCATTTGTGTTCTGGAAAATCCAAATGCCCCATACAAACAGGGAGCTTTTGCTTCTCATTGTGGGTTGCATGAATTTGTTTACATGCCTTTCCACCACATTCAAAAGGTTAATACAATTTGTCTTGGTATGAATTGGGTGGAAGTATCGTATTTGGAAAACATCTTTGTATGTTTTGAGACTTCTGAGGACCACCCAAAGCACCCGTAGAATGTATATGAATGGCTTTGCATGGCCAAGAATAACATGAAGCCAAAGAAATGTTTCTTTGTGCAAGGAGAAGTTGTCACCTTAGTCGTATGATATCCAGAGAAGATGAGTCTCCAGATCCTGAAAAGACCACCAAGGTGTGTGAAATTCCTATCTCAACAGATCATATGAGGCAATTTCATGGTGGCATCATATTATAGGAGATTCATTTCCAGGTTTGCTAATATTGCAGGCCATCTACTCAAGAAAGATGTAGAGTTTGAGAGGTGAGAGGAGCGTCAGACTTCCTTTTGGTGCTCTGAGGTAGTCATTGCTCACAGCCCAGCTGTTGGTGTATCAGTATTGGTGAAGATTTTTGCTGGAGACTGATGCCAGTCTGGAGGGATTAGAACCTGTTGTAGGACAGAAGCATATGCTTCTTGTAACTTGCATGCGAAAAACTATCTTCTATCACTGAACTGGAGAACCTGGGTCTAATTTCATCAGTGAAACATGTTAGACAATACTTATTGGGTCATCGTACAACTGTTTTTACAGATCATTCTGCATGTACATCATTATCGAAATACTTCAAATCCATCTTCAAAAGCTAGCAAGGTGTGCCATGATTTTCTAAGGGCCATACCCACGATTAAGCATAGAAGTGGGAAGGGTAATGTAAATGCAAATGTACTGTCTCATAATCTGTACGAAACAAGGGATATTTCACTGTCTGTGCTTGCTTTACAAGCATTAGATGAAACCACTAAGTTCAAGGAAACATGAATTAGTAGAGGAGCAAGCTAAAGATCCCAACTTAATCACCCTCATACAGATTGTGAAGGAAGGTATTGTTCCAGAGGATCAGGAACTTGATAAGTGATTAACTTTGGTCAATATGGTTTTATGAATGGTGTGTTAGCTACACTGCTGGATTGCATGTTGACTTGATGAAGGAGATGGGCATTGTGGGTGTTTTCTGGACTCTTTGCTTGGCATAAGATGTATTGTACTTTGAGGAAGAGTTAGAGTTGGAGCGTATTACCAGGTGGGGATCTGGTTGGTCTGTAAGATCGCTAGCTACAACAATATCGATAGGGGGACCATTTCACTGGATGGGCATAGATATTCTCCAACTTACTGTAATTGATACTGGGAACAGGTATGTGGTAGTGTTCTCTAATTATTTCCTAAAATAGCTGGAAGAATTTCCTATACCTGAGCAGTCTGCTGGAACAATTTCTAGACTGCTGGCAAAGGAGATCTTTTGTAGACACAGTGCCTCAGAGGAACTGCTGTCTGATCAAGGTGCAACTTCGTCAGTGACCTGGTCAGATTGCAAGTCCCTGCAGATCAAGAAAGTGAACTCAGATATCACTTCCAAACTAATGGGTTGGTGGAGAACAATGGTTTCCAGGGTTGCTGAGAGCTCTGGGAAAGATTGGGATCATCACCAACCCTTTTTTGCTTATTATACCTCAGTTCATGATCCGACCGGTAAAAGTCCATTTATTTCGTTAATGGGAGGAATGCTCTTAAGCTTTCTTGAGTGAGAAGGTTTCACCATAATTGAGTGATAACTGGCATGAGTTCACTGCTATCCTTACAGCAGCATGGGTATTGGGAAAGAAATTGATACATGGTGCCCAAGGTTGACAAAAGCAAGCATTTGACTAGAGTGGACAGATCTTTGATTTTATCCATTACCATCCACACAGAAAGGAAGACGCAAGGCTGACTGTAACAGTTTGCAGAAAACCCATGCCAACTAACCGGCACCTTGATTATAGATCACATCATTCTATCTATGTCAGAAAAGGTAGTGAATAGCTTGCATGACTGAGCTACGAGAGTAGTAAACAAATGTCAGCGGCACATGTAAAGGTAAGCAGGCTTTTTCATGCAATATATATTGTATAATGTGGATGGCATGTGTAATTCCCATATCTAAATCACTTCCTGTAGTAAAATGCCTTGTTGCAGTTGGTGTAATATTTCCAATCAGAATAGAATTTCACTCTTTTCACCAACAGCATAGTAAGAATATGTGCTATAATTTGACACAAACAAACATAATTATGTGAACACATTAGGAGATCGTCAAACTAACAGGTTGGTGGAGAACAATTGACTGTTCTGCATACATATTTCTTTACTATTATAGTTATGTTTAACTTCATCTACAAACTGTATTCGGCAGGAGGAAGAGTAACTGTTTGTCATTGATCATTGTTAAAATAAGTTTATTGTGTGCTGATATAAACTCTTTCACATTTTCCTATTGAAATAAAATGATTGTGGCACTTTGTGAGTGACTGTCAGGGAGGTTCACCTTGTTACATTATTGATATGGTACCTCTTTGCACTGATGGATTGTATGTAACTTGCCGCCAATTTCACACAGAGATATGCAAGTCTAATGGGGTTTGTAGTTCCAATGGCTGTTCTGAGTGCAAAAATGGCTTTGCTCTCCCTGACTGCTGCAACTGTCCTGAGGGTGAAACAATTGTCAACGGCACATGTGAAGGTAGGCTGCTATTAATGTGGATGTCATGTGTAATTACCATATCTAAATCACTTCCTGTCCACAGAGCCTTGTTGCCGTTAATTTAATTTTTTTCACCAATAGCAGTGTCAAAAGGAGAATTGCGCAATAATTTGAGCATATGTGAACATATCAGGAGCTCACTCCCAAACTGATGGTTTGGTGGAGAACGATTGACTGCAATGGCTTGCAAGGTTGCTGAGAGCTCTGGGAACAATTGGAATCCCTTTTTTAAATCTTATTCATAACAGACGATACTATTTAGTTCATTTTAACTGAATTTGATGGTTAGTAATGGGAAGGAGAGTGGAGTGGGGTGGAAGGGAAGGGGAAATGGTAAAGAAAAGATCATCACATTCCAAAGGTTAATACAAGTTGTCTTGGCATGAATTGAATGGAAGTATTGTTTTCTGTATCTGGAAATAAAATAATGGTAGAACTTGGTGAGTGACAGTCAAGGAGGTTCACTGCATTAGATATTCATTATTGATATGACCCCTCATTGCAGTGATTGATTGTAAGTAACTTGCTGCCAATTTCACAGGGATATGCCAGGCTCATGCCGGGAATTGTGATTCCACTGGCTGTCAGTGCATGGGTGGCTTTGCTACTCCTGACTGTTGCAATTGTCCTGTGGGTCTATCGATTGTCAGCGGCATATGTACAGGTATGAAGGATTTTTCATGCAAAATATTTTGTAGTCCTGTGTAATTACCATATCTAAATCACTTCCTATATTAAAAGGCCATAGAGCCATGGAGATATTGGTGTGTTATTTCAGTTATCAGCCAATCAGAATGCAATTGACCAATAGCATTGAAAAATAGGAATTGCACTCTAATTTTACACTAATAGTTATGTGCAAACTACGTTGATATGGTGATCAATATAACTTATTAAATTTTGGTGAAGTAGAGAAACCAATTCTGAAGTATAGTAATTATGTGATGTAGCGGTTTGTTTCTTCATCCATTCTTGCAAATGATTCTCCTTGGTCTATATATACTACACAGCGAGCACATCTACTTCAAGAGCTTGTATTATAATGTGATAGCATAGATGTTGTGAGATTTGATATTTATTACTATACATGAGTGAGTAATTTTAGTGGGAATGGCAAAACAATTGTATGAGGTGAAGCTGAGTGCAGTTACAGCTCACTTTAAATTACCTGAGGTGTACCGTGTATGTACCAAATTTCAATACAGAACATACTATTTGAAATTGGATAGTTAATGGGCAGGAAGAAGGGGCGGGGTGAGAGGGAAGGGGAAATGGTAAAGAATAGATCAAGGTCCAATGTACAAGTATGTGGATATTTCATACCAGATCTTTATAGAATGGTGATGTTATGTTGCGGTTTGCATGATAGTATTTTACATAATTTCAATTATATATATGCCATTTACCTGCTTTTTGGTGAGATTTGGGACTTTGCAATATCTAATCTATAAATAAGACTGCAAACACGAAAAACATACATATTATTAATCCTCACCCAGGAGGTCGATTAGAAACTTAGCCACTAAGTTGTGAAAGTATGTCTTCTGTGGGCTTATTTCTTTGTGGGACCAAGTAGGACCTGCTATAGCATGCTTCCTTAGGAAAGATGATTAGAGCTTAAGATTTCAAGACAGCTTGCTTCCCTTTCCCCACATGCTGGAGTAAAGTTGTATAAAATGCAGGGAATTTTACAATTAGAATTAATTTTAAGCCCATGTAACTCCCTAGCTATACAGTATTTACCTGACTTTTCAGCAATCAGCTAATACTCAAGTCTTTAGAAATGAAAAGCATACCAGATTCCCTTAGTGCAGCTGTAAGTCTTATTGGCTTCTTTTCAAAAATATCAAATCTTTGCCGATCTTTTCTTCTGTTTAATATCTTCCACTTTTAGCTGTTGTCAAGAAACATGCAAACTTAAAAAAATTGACACAACACTCACTACTTGGACACAATCATTTTTAATTCTACATGTACAGTACCAACTACCTCACATATACAGAAATCTCACTTAACCAAAATAGTATTGTGTCCCACAGAGTTTGAATATGTGCGGATCTATTGTAACTGCTAAATTCAATAATTATGACCATTTTCTCTCCAGTGGTTGAATGCATCGATGGACAGGATGTAATCTTTTTGCTCGATTATTCGGTTGCAAGTGCTAATAATCAACTTTGGAGTGCAAGTTATTTGCTGGAGTACATAATAGCTGCCCTGCTAGAGGACACAAATGACCTCAAGATCTCGGTCGCACTGTTTGCATCTGGTATAAGACAAAATGAGCTGTTTATTTACAAAAATATATTGTCTTTATCACATAAAGATCAATGCCTGGATATTGCTGAAAATATTGAGAACAAAGTCTTTTTAAATAAGCCTACAAGCACGTACTCATATGTAACTTTAAACAGAGTTAATAAAATACTACTTGAGGGTAATGTTGCAAGACCTACCACCATTGTTACACTGATTTCAAGCACATCTGGTGACAATATTTCGTATGTTGTTCAAGAAATAAACAACGCAATCTCGAAAATAGCCGAGGTCAAAACGAGGATGGTTAGATACTTCTCTGTTGTTATTCCTAATCCAAGTACAGAGGCTTTAACCACGGGGATGGAAAAAGAAATCGAAGCACTTGCTAATAACAAGAGCAATCAGTTTAGTTTTGCATCCAACTGGAACGAAACATTTAGTAATCTGACCAGCAACCTTCATGACCAAGGAATTTTGTGTGATCGCAAAAGTAAGTAATAAACACACACACCACAGTATCATTTATTCTGATTATACAGCTCTATAATTTATACTGTTAGCTGTTTCTCCAATAACTTATTCCACCGCAAACGTCATCCACTGAATACAATTTCTCCATATATTTCATTGTTTAAGTTTATACATGCATAGATAATATAGCTGAATGCTATGTAGTTTGTTATGTTTTGTTATGTGTACTATATATAACACATTATAAATAATCAGCTGTCCACAAGTTATTTGATGAACATAGGACTTGCACATGTCATTGTGTCATTGTGTTTAGTTGGTCATTTATACATCACAACTACATTTATAGAGCCCTGTTTAAGAGTACCGTAATATTCAGACACACATATTCATCTAAAACAATTCTAAAGTATGTTTAATTATGTTGCTCTAATTATATTGCAGAAACTTCCATCCTCGAATTTTTAAACAAAGATTCTACAAAAAAATTAGTTGCTGAATACGCAGAATGCGTATATAATAGAAGCCTTTATGAGGATTATGGTGGTAATGTGTGTGTAAAGAAGTCAAGTAATAATGCGGTGCTGAACTTCAGTGTTATTTGTGAAGTTCCTAGTAAGTGAATTTATGGTTAATCTCAAATATTTATATATTTTTATCATTTAAAATAATATTATCAATTATATGAACATATATCACTTGGAATGGTTACAACTCCATTCTTAGCAATCATGGCATTTCAAAATAATGTAGAATCAGTGATGATGATAAGTGATATGCTAGGTGCAAAGTTAACAGCCACATGCTCAGTTTAAGCACATGGCAAGCTATCAGAAGTGTATTGTCCAACCAAAGATCTGTAAGGTACCAGTATAAGAATCTTGGTCCAACATTGAAGGCTCAGAAGAAGATTGGACACTTCTTAAAGTTGCTTCTAGATCATGTTGGCCTTCCATTAGGCCTTGGCAGATGATGCTAACAAATTTTGGTGGGCTGGAGGTGGGACGTGTTGTGGGATAGGGGATTCTGAACCGCATGGATGATGCCGAAAAAAGAGTTCGAATAAAAGATGAGAAATATACTACAACTTCAGGTTATTAAAGTATTCACCTAGGATTGTAACAATGTGTTTGGTAGTTAACATAGCTGAAAAAAACATATTGAAATCAAAAATAGATAGGATGAAAGGGAAAATACATGAATATTGGGAGAATATAAATTGGCTGCAGCCATTATTTACATTATGAATATAAATATTACTTAGTGATAATAATTGCTGTGTCAGTGCATTGGTATTGTGTAAGTTTATTGTATAATTCTCGGTACCATTTCCACTTCTCTTTATCCCAACCTATCTGTAGAAAGGACCAGTATTGAAAGTAAATTAATTGACTATTTACAGCAATTGCTTGATCGATTCAACTAAAGCAAGGTGGACATAACCTGGAATGAACAGACTGCATAGCTAGCATTACAACTGATTATATAGCTAGGTGCTGTATTGTTTGAACTACATATTTTAGAATATCAATTGTAGATTGTGTAGAGAAGGTTGGCTGAACATAGAATTGTCATTGTCTGCTAAGCTGATGTTTAATATCATGTAATCAACTGTTTTGAAAGAAAATACCCGTTGAGGAAATTGTGTGGTTGATGGAAGCCAGACACTGCTATTCATTCTGTGTATGTATTTGTGCATTGGATTCTGACCAAAAAATAGGACAAAATGTGTCCAAAATATCTTCCTATAAGGTACTTTTGCATATAATGACAATATTATGCAAGTGTCCTCTTCCTTGATCTATTCACTGTAAGTCCAAAACATGTTAACTATAATTATTCATACATTCATACATTTAAGATCAATAAATTTAAACCACACAACACACACCATTCAAAAGCAAAACAATCATTACACAGTACAGATTTTTTAAGCATTTTAAATGAAAAGTGTGTCCAACTGGTTTTGGTGCAAATGAGTACAGTCTTGTTTCCTTACTTTTTTTGATAGTGAGATGAAGTCTTTTTGTTGGACTTGTCTTTATTTATCTATTTTCCCATTTAAAAAATATAGTTTACACCCATTAGCTATTACTTACTGGCATGTTTGTATAGTTTTACATTACAATGGAGGAACAGCTATGGCATCCCTCAAAATCTGGGTGACATTCACATATGAGATCTTCACAAAGCGCAATCCAGGATTTCTCTCCTTTTAAAACACTTTTTCTGACCTGTTTAATTTCTTCCTGATGCAATCAGCACATGGCATACAGTATTATTGTTGTTAATTCCTGGGACTCCAGGATTAATGTATCCCTTTAAACATAATTCTTTCTTGTACATCACTCAGTCAGTATATAACATACTTTGTTATTATTATTGTTGTTGTTTTGTTATTTTATTGTTTAAGACATTTCCTTGGAAGAGGATTAGATCGGCTCCTTTGAGGACAGGCTATTTATTTGAAAACTAGAATAAAGTATCCTCAAACTGGATTTTTATGCAGGCCCACGCTAGCACAATACCCACAAGATACAGAGTATCAGATATGTTTGGAAATAAACTAATTTTAAGTTCAAGATCTGTCAAATAATCCTCAAATGCTAAAAAACATGATAATATATTCATTCCAAAAACATTTGGTGCAAATCCCACAAAGGTTATAGAGCAAGTGCGTAATGCTATATTAATAAATAGTAATGTTAAGAAAGTCTTTGCAGTAGGGATAGTTATAGGTCAGCGAAGTCTTAGAGATTGCCAGCTAATGTATGCCACAAGTCAAGATCAAGCCACTATTTGAGGCTCTGGTGATTCCCTTCTGTACATTTGCTGAGAACTGCTATAGTTAAAATTTCAATAAAGCAGTGATAAGGTTTCAGGTTATAGAGTGAAGGTTTGATAGACCGTGGAATCCTTTATGGTACATTGCTCCTGTTCATGTCTCATGTCCTCTACTTACTGCAGGTAGTAGAATGGATGTTCAGCTTTAAAGGTATATATATACAAGCTGCAGCCACACCAAAGTATATGCCCCTGCGCATGGCTGAGCAACATTAAATTGATTATTCCACTAAATCTTGTATAACACAACAACATTACAAGACAATTGACAGATTCAATACTCTGACTTGGTACTATTCATGACATTCTAAAATGCCACATTTTCACTAGATGAATGATTTCAGTGGCAACCTAATATTACAACCTGACAATAACACAATTTGGGATTTGTGGATGCAGGTACCATTAGTTTATGAGAACAAACATTTTGGCACCTATCTATTAAGTAAAAAGCTCTGGGCTGTCAGTCTATTCACACACAAACTGAAAAAATTGCAATCAACACTTTGCTATAACCAGTTTATTGATTTTCAGGACATGAACTAGCTTTACTCTAACTCATAATATGGTGAAGTCAGACAAAAATCACTTTCTAGGTTGAGCTTGTTTTAGTTGAGCAGTTACTTTGCAAAATGGATGTTCATAAATGCTTCCTACCATCACATGCTATTGACCTAGACTCTACATGATCCTGCAATATTTTTATAAAGTACACAGAGAGGTCTGCTTTTATTACTAAAAACAACACACATGAGAACTAAGGTTATGGCTTCTTGAACATATCTTAGTTTACTTGACTGCACTGAGGAGAGCTCATTGTCCAAGAATATTCCCACCAGTTGCTTGGAAACAGCCAGTCAGTATTACTGTTGTTGCAGATACTCCAGCTCCTGTTATGCTTTCTTTGGATAACCATTATCAAATACACCTACCGGCCTGCCATGTATTTCTGAGAACTATATATGCCACATGCAGTAAATAAAGACTTTAATTACATTTCCAAACGGAGCCATTGAGTTAACAGTGTAGTAAATGCTGCATAACAAACTCTATGCACTAAACAACCACATTTTTTTCCATCCTAAAAAATCAGGAAACCCCTATGGGTTCATTTTAATCCTCAGCCTCCAAATACCAAAACTCCCCTCCCACCCCCCTTTAGTATTTTTGTGTAACCCTTGAATAGAACAGTATCAGAGCGCATCCTTGAATTTCCAACCAGATCTGCAAGCACACATAGGAATTGTTTTGTTGTCACATGAGTTTTGGACGATGTTTCTCAGCTTAAGAGAGTGCCTGCAACTTGGGAGTCCAGGTAATAATCTAGGAAGCTGCCCAGCTTTAGAGAGTGCTTGCAACTTGGGAGTCCAGGTAATAATCTAGGAACCTGCCCAGCTTTAGAGAGGGCTTGCAACTTGGGAGTCCAGGTAATCATTTAGGAACCTGCCCAGCTTGAGAGAGTGACTGAATGTGAAGCCAAATCATCTCTTTAACTGTCTCAAATTCTTCCAAGGAACATCAAGTCTTGAATGGCTATGACAATGATAGAGCTGTACAAACACTACAATGTAGGTTAGAAATACTTTTCAAATGTAATTTTTTATCTGGACTTATGTTCATGTGAAGAGGGTTCTAAAATTATAAATTCCAAACATAAAAAAAATCTTGTGGTTAACGACTTTGTAGCTCAATAGATTCTGCAGCACACTTCTCTAAGTGAAATAGATAAATAGCTCACATTCAAATGTTAGATCTCTCTCTTTTGATAATAAAAAAATTGCACAAGTACAACTATGCTCAAGTTACCTACATCCAAGTACATCAAGGAGTGCCTGTTATGCCACAGCCCTTGCTAATTGTAGTAACTGGCCTGAAGGGCAGTAGCCTAACCTACTAGTTCAAGTGTTCAGTAGTTAATAACAACGTAATCTTACAATGTCACATCAGTACAGTATATCTCAAAAACTCTACTACACAGTGCTTAGCCTGGTGCCCTTAATTAGGCTGCCAGGCCCAGCTCACATGACCAAATATGGGCAATTACAATAACCTTACTGATGTGGTTGTCCAATCATATGCTAGAATGCGTGTATGTGTGCATGTTCAGTAATCAGGGTCATTGTGACAGGAATAGGGTTAGTGTATCACCTAAGGGTCTCTACCCTGCTCTAGCCTATTCCTCCACTTATTGGTACTGCTGCCACCAGGTACTTTAAGGCTAAGCACCAATCTATCCTAGCCTAGTGCCTACTAGCTAGTCAACCAGCTTGTTGCAAAGTATCTTGAGGCCAAGGTATCCACACATTCAGTTACACACTCAGTATAGTGTCTCAACAACACAGACTCTGTAACCTGGGACCTTAATTAGAACTCCAGCCAGAGCCTGGTTATGACCATACAAGGACAACACCATGTGCTAACCAATAACAATGTCCAGTGGTGAGCATGCTCAATCACTCCAGCTAGCACAAACACACATACATGTAATAAGTCTAAATCCATCTAATTATGGTCAGTCTCAGTCCCTTTGATCTGTCCCTTGCTTGTGTCACAGCTGCTCCTGTGACAGTCATGGAGTTCATAAGCCTGAGATGTCTGCTTTAAGGGCTCATTAGCACCTTCGGTAGTGAGTCACACCTTGCCATGTCAAGGTTGTCACGCCGGGCCTCAACAGTGCCTAAATTGTTTTTAGTTGTATTTCCAGATTAAAATGTGCTAGCCATTCTTATTTGTGGCCAGAAGAAGCCATACTCTACAAAATGAGCATTAGGTGCTAAAATACGACTAATTAGGCAAGCGTCGATGCTGAAAAATATTTTGAGAGAATATTTTTTCAGTACCCCATGCTTGTCTACTTCATTATGTCTTAGCACCTAAATCATCACACAGAGTTGTAGAGTAGGCCTTCCTCTAGGAGATAATGATTTCAACTAGCACTTTACAATCAGGAACAATTACTGGAACCGGCTCAGGCACTCAGATTTTGAGGTCACACTTTGGCAGACTTCTCTTTAGCACACTTTCTACAGGCATCTTGATGTTCTTTAACTCTGGTCTTCAGTCTTTGGGTTGTCTCTCAGCTAAAAAGGATGTGGTACATGATACATGAGTGCATACTAGCTGGTAATACATCTTTATCTCTGTTCAGTTGTGTCCTCAGAGTTCATCCCGATCTGAAAATGACGGAACTTATGCAAACTCTCCTGATGTCTTAATCATTCCTGCTACATAAGGAATCACCATCGTAGGAGATTCTTCTTTTTAGACCCCTGGTTGCCTGTACGCCTGTATTGGTGTACTTATCTTCCTTACTGCATTTATCTACAGCTGAATGGTTGATGAATTGAAGATAACAATTCTATTTTTTAAACCTCTTTAAATGACATTCCTCCTTCATTCTCCTCCTCAGTTACTACTCTCCTGGAAGCTCTATCATGCGCAAGCTCTTTACCACTCCTCCTTTGACATGGATAGGATGATGTGATCTATAAACAATACCAGTTTGTGTTCATTGATATTCAGTAAACTGTTGCAGTTAGCCTTCTGTCTTCCTTTCTGTGTAAGTAGCATTCCAGAAAGGGCAACAATAGATCCACTTCAAGCTCCATGGTAAACTTTATGGATGACTTGATGTTGTTCAGAAAGTTCAACAACTTCTGCACATAATTATGGATAAAGGAGGTGACTGTAAGTCTATGTGAGTGAAAAGCTATTTTATATCTTAAGATCAGTACTTTCGACGATGAGTTGAGCAGGATGAGGCAGGAGTGGGAGCATTGTGGTGCAATTCCTCAGATGTTGAGTTGTAATGTTTCTGTTAGATGGTTAGTTTGTCAGGAAGTGGTGTACATCATGAGGATAAGTACAATGTGTCCAGTCAGGAGAGTTTGTCTGAGAGCCTGCATGGTGGTCACAGTAGGTCAGGTTAAGATGAAGAGTGTGTTTCTGCCAACATGTTGGGTAGGTCTGTCAGGAGGAATGGTTTTGATGCTGAAATGTATGGGTTGGGTAAGTTAAGGTGAGTCATGGTGAGGGTGCTCAGCATGGCATTGATTAGTGATCAAGGGGTTGTCAGTCTACAGGAGAAGGGTGGGGTGATTAGCCTTAGTGCTCGCGAACACCAGGTTTAGGCTTTAGCATGGAAAGTGATGTATTCCCAATTGGACATGGTCCACTTCCTCAGGTAGTTAGCATAACACTACTTTACTAGAATCAGTTGTTTACCAGAATATGGATGCAGCTGACTACCTCCCCAATCAATGACACCCTATGTTGCATATTATTTTCATGAAGGGAAGTTGTGTCTAAGATGTGATGGTGTTCAATCTCATGAACCAATGTGTGTCAAGTCCTATAGACCTGGTACAAAAATGAGAGCAGACTATAAGGTTTTGTGTGTATTATGGGATGGGTAATGCTATGACAAATTATTCTTTCTCTTTGGTTTCATCCTGTTCTTTGTTAGCATAAATATATTATTATTATTATGCTCAACAACAAGCTGTAGTTGGTAGGAGAAATTATAATTATTTGTCAATGATCATTGTTGAAAGTAGCATATTGTGTGATGATATAAATTTTGACCTCTTTTCTACGGTTATGCTTGGGGAAAGACAGTCAGGGAGGTTCTCTATATAACTTGCAACCCATTTTTCTCCCCCTGACTGCTACAACTGTCCTGAGGGTCAAATGATTGTAGGAGGTAAGGTATGCAGAATGTTTTATGCAATAATTATGTTTTGTATAATGTGGATGTCGTGTGTAATTACCATACCTAAATCAATTCCTAGAGTAATAGCCCATAGAGCCTATTATTATTATTATTATTATTATTATTATTATTATTATTATTATTATTATTATTATTATTATTATTATTATTATTATTATTATTATTATTATTATTATTATTATTATTATTATTATTATTATTATTATTATTATTATTATTATTATTATTATTATTATTATTATTATTATTATTATTATTATTATTATTATTATTATTATTATTATTATTATTATTATTATTATTATTATTATTATTATTATTATTATTATTATTATTATTATTATTATTATTATTATTATTATTATTATTATTATTATTATTATTATTATTATTATTATTATTATTATTATTATTATTATTATTATTATTATTATTATTATTATTATTATTATTATTATTATTATTATTATTATTATTATTATTATTATTATTATTATTATTATTATTATTATTATTATTATTATTATTATTATTATTATTATTATTATTATTATTATTATTATTATTATTATTATTATTATTATTATTATTATTATTATTATTATTATTATTATTATTATTATTATTATTATTATCATTATCATTATCATTATTATTATTATTATTATTATTATTATTATTATTATTATTATTATTATTATTATTATTATTATTATTATTATTATTATTATTATTATTATTATTATTATTATTATTATTATTATTATTATTATTATTATTATTATTATTATTATTATTATTATTATTATTATTATTATTATTGTTGTTGTTGTTGTTATTATTGTTGTTGTTGTTGTTGTTGTTGTTATTATTATTATTAATAATAATATTATTATTATTATTATTATTATTATTATTATTATTATTATTATTATTATTATTATTACTATTATTATTAATACTGTTGTTGTTGTTATTACTATTATTTTTATTTTTATTATTATTTTAATTTGTAAAGCGCATATGCTACAACCAGCTATGCAGGCAGTTTATTTCTGTCAATTTTAACTATTCATTACTTTAGCATGGAAGGCATGCTTTTTTTTGCATTTATCGCATGCATTTTTTAAACCTGTACATAACACAACCAGTGTGTTTATCATGTAATCTAATATCCTGCAGCTTTCTCATGATTGTGAAGGGACCATACCTTTGGGGTGCAGGTTTACTTTTGTGGATGGTTCAGACTTGATCTCTGACCTGTAGAAGTGGCATCATGTTCCTTTTTCGTAATACGTTTTCATATTTTCCTTGGCCACTGACTCATGTTTGGTGGCCATCTCTGTGACCCTTTGCAGACATTTTTACATCTCCATCAGGAATAACGCCATGTTCTCGATGGTTTTCCTTCCTGACCAGTCAGTTTGAAAGGTGAGAGTACAGTGGTGGTGTGTCCCTGTAGGCAAACAGAATTTAAAGGAATGTCTTGAGCCATTAGCCTTGGAAGTTCTCCACATACCAGCATTCAGGGTTCTGTTGAATCTATCCACCATCCCATCTGTTTCAGTGTGGTAGGTAGCCATTTCCGATTCCCCACCACTTGGAAATGATTTGCTACTGAAATTAGACCCATGGTCGGTTAGCATTTCCTCTTCTTTGATCTGAGTTTCAGGCTCATCTCTGCTAGTGGTGGCTGAAGTTGCTGGTGGGCAGAGCTTCAGCACCATCTCTATTGGTGGTGGACTTGAGGGGGAATGCATCTGGTAGGAACTGTATTCACAGATTGTTAATATTCTCTGTGCCCGTCTTATGGAGGTGGGTGAGGTCATGAAAAAGGAGTCCGGATAATTGGTAGGGGAATCAATGGGACCTTTCTTTTGTGTGTCAGTGCTGTCTTCTGGCACCTCTGGCATCTCTTTTAGAGGTCCTTGACATCACCAGTCATGTCAGGTCAGCATATAGTTCATGACATTGGCTCTTTCAAAATGTCCTTCCAGTGGGGTGATGTGTGCCATCCTCAGTGATTTCTCTCAGTACTGCACAGGTAACAGCAGTTGCTCCATCTTTGGAACTGATCTCTGGTGGTAGAGCAGTCTTTCCAAAAAAGTAAGTTTGGCAGTCCAGCTCTTCCAGTGTCTGGTCAAGGCCAGGGCAACTTCTTGTGGTTTTCTGACCTGGGTGATTCGTAGGGTAGGTTCTCCCCATCGTTAGGCACAGTTTAGTCTTTCTTGGCAGTTTTGCAGCCTTGTCTGTCAGGGTCTGGCATCACTTTCTGTATGATCTCATTGCTGAGGTCAGTTGAATTGGTTCCTTTTCCCGAGGACCGTTTGAGGACGAGGTGTTGGATGATGACTCTGCCTCATTGGTAACTGTAGTCTTACTGGCCTGTTGAGTGCCTGGAAGACTGATCCATTGCTGATCCACTCACGATAGTTTCTTCTCTTCTTACAGTTTGTCTGTAGTTTGCTCTTCCTTCATTCCAGCTTTGTGAGTGAGTCAATATAGGTTCTCCATGAGTATGTGAAATTCAATGTTGTTCATCTTGACCTTCTCTTACAGTCTGTTCACCTTCAATTCCACTGTGATCAAGGGGAGGCATTTGATTTGGTGGTCTCCTTTGACGCTGATCGATCCTTCATTGTTGATGTGTCTACCAACCAGGCTTGCATGTAAGTGCGAGTGATTGTCTTCTGTGTCCTCACAAGTTTGGTCACTCAATGCGCATTCTGCTGTAGAGTGTAAATTCTGGTGATTTGGAGGATTTGCCAATGTTGGCCATCTTCTCTGTGTTGTCTGGTAATGGGTGGCTGTGTGGCCAAACTTTTGACAGCTGAAACAAAACTGGGACCCTGATTTTGTATTACATCCTGCGGACATCTTGCTTCTCAGTTTTCTCGATCGTGGTCAAATGGGTTTGTGTTTAGGATTCTTGTCTGCTCTGCTCTTTGTTTTGAATTGGTAGGATCTGTCATTTCCTGATTTGGAAGTGTACGGCTTTGTAGAGGTTTCTTGCTCTTGGTGGCCACATTTATGCTGTAAATTTGAGCAGCTTTTCTGGCTATCTAGGTTTTTGTCCCTTGTCCAACTAGCTGTCTGAAGGCAATGATCATCACTATTTATTTTGTGAACCAGTGGTCTATCGTGTCTGCCTTGTTGGTGGCATCGACTGCCCAGTTGGTGAATATAGCTGGTACTCTTAGTTCACACTCTATGATATCTTCCCCTTCGTTCAGCAAAGGTTACTGCTATTGAAATCATTGTTAGTCTTTTGTAACCCCTTGGAAGGCAATTAGTTCACTGCTCAACACCTGGAAGTCATTCGGTATTTCCTATGGGAAGTGATTCATGTAGAATCTTGATGCATTGTCCAGGAGTGACGTTAGCACTACGGTCCATTGTTTGTGGTGGTCAACCAAACATCTCTCCATGTGGTCTTGGAAATTGGTCAGGTAAGTAACTATTTCTATGGACTTTTTGACCGAGACCATGGCAGGGATGTCTCTTCCTATTTGCATGTATCCTCTAGTGCAGCCTTCTCTATATTCCAAATTGCTCTTCCTGCATTCATATCTGAATATTGACCATTTCCAACTAGCGCGAACTTCCTGTTGTTGCCATTCCTCCAATTCCATCCGTTTCTTTTTTACCCTTCTCTCCAGTTAATCTTCTCTCCCTTGTCTTCTGGTTTCATTAATTTCCAATTGTTTCAGTCATTCTTGTCATAGCTCTTGAGCTCGAGCCTCTGTTCTCCTCTAACTCATTCGTTCTCTTCCCTTCGATGGCCTCCTCTCTCTCTTTGACCTGTTATCTGTCCCCCCTCTCAGAATCCACACAGGCTTGCATCACTCTATCATCTGGGTGAATTGGTCATAGGGGATGGTGGAATTTCCAAAGCCGCTTGGGAGCTAGGTTTTTCTTTCCTATCCTCTGGGGATTCGATTTCTTTAGCTGTCTGTCATTGGGAGTTTTCTTGAGAGTTATTGTTGGTAGCTTGTGTTGCTTTCATGTCATAACAGAGTTTGACCACCTCTCAACACTCAGACTGGTTTCTTGGTTTAAGTTGCTATGTTTCCTTTACAAGAATTTGTGCAAGTTGACCGTATCCCTATACTCCGGGGCACTTCCCGTCACTCTTTGGCTCTTTACTAAAGGAGCATTGTTGGGTCAGTAATCTTTTTCTGGGGCTCTGCAAAAATATCAAGTCAATCATACTGCTGAGTTGGTGCTTGCTGATTACAATCAGTTTCTAGTTTCTTGGAAGGGTCGTTTTGTTGCCACTTGTATTGTAGAATAAGACCAAGTGCAGCTATACTTATGGTATCGATGAAGTTTAACCTCTTATCGAGCACACATAATTAGGAGGTTCATGGTTCCTGCACAATTTACTGTATAAACTATATTATATATATTGTGTGTGGTCTCTTTTGATGTTATTAGGCACTATAAGGTGACTAAGCATTGGTGCAGAAAATCTTCTTTTTTTTCCTGTCGCAAGAAAATTGATTTTCAGTGCACACGCTTGCCTCTTCATCACATTTTAGTTTCCAAGGAACACATTTGTTTTGTAGACCAAGATATTAACACTGGATTGAGATCTATTACATGCACGCCAGTACTGCTTGCAAGTTAGAGTGTGCTCTCGATTGCAACATGTCTTTGAAGAGTGCCTGCAGCTAGCAGCGCTTGAAATTCAATTCTAATTAAGGATACATATGTCAATTCTACTTTTAATGTGTAAACAAGGAAAAAAGAAAAATGGTGCATCCTGAAACCACAGCACAAGAGAATAAGAACACCCTATAGATCTTCTGAATTGTGTCTTTATGGTTAAATTGACTATTGACTTTTCAATATGCCATATTTAGCGAATGATTACTTTGAGTACAAAACTTACAGATTTCATAACAAAGCATAATATTATACTAAATGAGGGCAAACAACAGGAGAGCATAGAATATTGATCTGGAGCTGTGGTGACTGGCTTGGATTAAATATATACTTCTACGTATACCCGGCTGCTGTGTTGCAGCCCACTGCCTCCTCCAGTCATTAGCTAGCTGGTTCTCAACAAATTCTTGCAAAAATAGTATGAATTATAAAGATATAAACATAGTTTGCTAATCGATATCTTTATCATTGGAGTCACAGAAAATGTTGCTAGATTTGTCCAACTTTGTAGAATGGAGGCACTTCCTAGTCTGCATCTGTCGACACTTCTGCAATACATATCCATGTATGTACAATGCAAACACAAACTACAAAGATAATTTAAGAGAAAATATCAGTTAATTAAAACTTCAGCAATGTAAAAGACTATTCCAGAGCAAATACGAATAATCACTATTATTTTTATAGAAATACACTACTGTTATAATGTGGACTATCAACACAAAATATGCATAGGAGATTTTAGTGAAGTGAAGTGATGATTTATGACTTCCAATATATATTACATTTCTGTTTGTTTGTATTACAGAGCCTTCCAATAATTTCTGTTTTATTGTTATCAATATTCATAGGACACTAAAAGTGATGCATTGATATTTTAGTTTTATTCCAGTCTGTACCCAATCTTTACTGTACTTCAGGACGGGAATTGTTTACTCATATGCAATACTTACGAGAACAATCTTTTATTTTGGCTTGAGGTGGCAGAAAGTAAAGCAGATCTTCACAAAGTGTTGCAGAAGGATATTGTTGAGAATTATGATGAGCTGAGATCGTGGATACAAAAGGTGACTGGCTATCAAATAAATCTTTATATATCCATTTAACAACTAAAGATATAATATTTCTTATAGTTAGGTGTCAATTATTTCTTTTAATTTTAATATGCAGCAAATGTAAATAAATAAAAGGTAAGATGCATCATATGTATTTACTGGAATAAAGATGTATTGACTAGAGAAAGTTCTAAAATCAAATGCTTATTTTAACTAATGCTATATGTGAACTGCTATTTTTCTAGGTATAAACAAACTAATTCCCAATGTCATCATGATAAAATCTTCACCCTAAATGGACCCATATTATTAGGCACTTGATTTATAATGATAAAAGCATTTCATGTATCTAGGATATTACCATGTAAGTAATTGGACTGGACATTTTTTCTATTGAGATTATTTTAATTTTAATTGATCTGCAGGAATTCGATGAAATATCAGGACGGATTCATGAATTCTCCCCTCATTTCCTTAAAAAAATTCTAAATGTGATGTACCTTGCTCTCGATGTTGAACATTATCACGTGTTGAAGGTAATGTTTATAATTTAATTTTGATTGTAATTAAAAAAATTTAGCTAATTTTTCATGTTAATGATTTCTCACAATAATTATAAAGTTTACTCCTAAATGTGTGTTGATTAATGAGGCATAAAAATGCATAGCATTAATTTCCTGCGGTATGAAACAGGATGTCCAAATGAAAATACCTTCCATGAAGAAGAGATATAAACAAGAGATGTCTAGAATGAGAACCAGTTAGGATAAACGAAGACAATGACTACTTATAAGCTTACAGGTTTTCTTTGTCTACATATTTTTATTTCTAATTTTAGTACTTAACAATTGTTCGACTGCAATGTAGAGAATTTTTTTAAATTATAGCCAAGTCAATCTCTGCAAGGACAATATTCCAGTGAATCTATTTAGCCTAACTGACTCACTCAAGTCTCCATAACTGGCTAATTTTAAAAGCAATAACAGGATATGTGATTATATTATATTGTCATGGAGTATTCTAGGTGACAAAAATTTGGCACAGTTCAGGTCAATAGACTAACCACAACAGCCACCCTTCGAATAACCACAGCATACCCTACCTAATAGCCATTTATTTTTCCCCAAAAATAATATTGGTAGAAAATCTTTATGCTGTGTTTTTAAAGTCTTGTGTCTCTGCATCTTGAACCTGTAATAAAATATGAGAAGGAAAACATTTGCTCGTGAATTTTCATGTCCAAAGAGAAGCCAAATTCTTTAATAATGTCAATAATATTTTTCACAATTCTTCCCTCTCTGTTTCAAAATATCTACAAATGCTGCCACCCTACAGTATGACTAACTGGAATGGGCTAAGAGTTCCCTTTTATAGGTTCCCAGACTACACCACAGAAATAACCATAACAGACATGAATGGGCTAGCCAGTTTAGTGTGAGCATTATCTTGCAAGGCCAATCTCGTGAGTCAGCTGTTCATGTTTCATCCTGTCCAGATAGACTACATGGTGGTGGTCTGCCTGCACAACAAGCAGCACTTCTGGGATGTAGATGCAGAATTAGTTCACCCTATCACCTACTTCTTCTGGACAGTGCCATACCATATCTCTTTCAGTAGTAGCTTTCTGGAGTAGTAGGACATGGAGTGTTCCTCTCCTGCATCATACACCTTGCTCAACACTGCTCATCTGTCTGGACAATGAATTGTTTGTCAAAGTTCGGGCTCCATGGCACCCAATATGATGCCAATTCTCTCTTTAGCATTTCAAATGCTGTCTGATGGTTTTCATGTTGAGGCAATTTTTTTTCATCTGGGCTGTCAATAATGCTGTTATGGTGAATAAGAATGGAATAAATCGGCTGGGTAACTCCAGGAACAATCACACATCCTTCTTTCTTCTCACAGTATCGAAGTTCTCCAATGCTCCAACTTTTTCTTCCTTTGGTATGCCTTTGCTTTGTCCCAGAGATGCACTGCCTCTGTCCCAGTTGGTGCCTTCCTTAGTTTTCCAGGACTGTTTCAGATGTTGTATGTGGTCAGTCTATGAGTCCCTGAACACTATGAGGTCATCCAGTGCACACAGAGAATGTCATCACTTCTTTCTGTAGTTCATTAATCAGACTCAAAAAGACTGTAATTTCCTCCCCTAGGCCAAATAGCATCACTTTCAACTGCTATTTGTCATGAAGGTTGTCTTCTACTTGGATGTCTCCTCAACTTACACCTACCAGTATCCACTTGGTGAAGTCTAAAATTGTACTCTTCCAGACCATCTATGAAATAATCTACTATCGTACAGAAACATATCTGCCACAGATATGTTTGTGGCAGATATGTTTCTGTACGATAGTAGATTAGTTCAACTCTGTTAGGATGATGTGGAATGTCTAAACACCTGTCGTTTGCTTAATGACACCTCCCTGCAATAACTGGGTCTCAGATTGCACCACTGCATGCCTTGTATAAGTCAGCTAATGAGGGGTCTCGTTTAATGGGGGGTAACATCCTCTGTCTCTATTTTGATGCAAGCCCTGTCAGTTTGTTGTTTTTACACTGAACACTTGGTTGTAATCTGCCAGCACTCTCTCCCTTCTATACCTTGCTCAACTCAGATTTGTCTTTGGTTGTTTCTGCCTGGAGATGCCTTTTGACTCTTGTATTTCTACTCTGTTTCTTTTACCCCATGAGAGCCAGTTATGTACACTGCATGGAGTCTACTATATACTTCAAACAACCTTTCCCTGGCAGTTAGGTCATACCACTTCACCTGGTCTTTCTTTGCCTTCACCTCTTCTCTGTCATGATCTTCAAAGTGGTTCGATTCTGCACCTTTTGTAGGAATAATAGCAAGCTTTTTGGCAGCATCTCCTTCTGCTCCCAGATTTCCCTCAAGATGTCAAGTGGTCCAAATAGTTGGCATCCATCCATGGAGTAACTTGAAAGATGAAATCCTGTACTTTCCTGTCACACCTCCATGTAGGCAAACATGAGGTATAGGATGGTTTTGTCCATTGGTTGTCAAACTTGGATACCAACAGCCCATCCATTTGCAGTTTGTAGGGCACGGTCTTCATTCCCTTTACTCCAATCCAGTCAAAATAGTTAACCCATCCAATGGCTCATGAAGTTATCTCCACAATCTGTCAAAACTTCCTCTGAGATCTCGAACAAGGCAAATAGTGATGTTAGAGTGTCTGCTATATACAGTAGCACTTTCGGTTGTCACCAATCTTCCACACATCTTGTCTCCTGTAGATGAGTACATTCGCCATCAGATACTCACTGTCAGAGTCTTCTGCATGCCTGGCTATATGTGTATACGTATAAGTGTCATGAAGTTGTATTAAGATATTATAATACAGCAAAGTTTCTTGAGTGATGTTGGTTCAGTCGATATTCAATGGATACAAGCCCCCTTCCAAGCTTAAACTACATTTTATTTGGGATGTGGGTTTAAAAGCTCCAATCTCTATCCAGCTTGGGAATAGTGCTTTACTTTAGCTTGGAAAAATGTGTTGCATTAATTTCTAGTTTATAATCACATATGGGAGTATTTCAGCTTTTTAACTCTGTTGCCAAATTCCCACAAGGTAATTTTACAGTTAATCTTTCAAGAATCCCACACAAGAACTCCCAAATATATTATATTAGCAAAACATGTATGCTGTACTCACTTACTCAAAACATATGATAAACACCCTTCTCATTTCCTAGATATTATTTTTATTATTTTAATTAATGTTCATTTGTTTTTTATTTGGTATAGGTCAAATATATCTAAGACATGGTAGTATAGATGTTATTATAAAGTGGATTATTGCTAGCAAAAGAAGCATACAAGGATAAAGAGGTACATACATGCCTTAAAGTGGAGAATAAGTTGCTCAAAAATCTCCTGGGCTATTCAAACAGTTGATACAAAAACATTTCAGACATCCACATTTTACATCCACTAACAAGCACTTATTGGTGAGGATATTGTGTAAACCAAGAATAATTGTTTCTGCAGATTCCATTCAAGGAATACTGTAATCAGTAGTTGCATTGTATATTATTTTGTTGCAAGTAAGTTTGTATTTTTAGCACAGAATCTGGTTTCTGAATATCATATTGTTATTTGGCATAAACTCTATATTATGAATAAGTTGATTTTAATCATTTTGTTGGCTATATTTTACTTGAGTCATGAATATTTGCACATGTAGGAATTCATTGAAAGGGGTTTGAGCAAAGTTCCACTGATTAATTGTGCTAATTTTTCGGATTTAAGGTAACAATTTTTTTATCTCCAACCCACCTACCCCTGCATCTAACCCAACACAGATACACCTCCCTTCTCATACATATATATAACAATCTTTACTGCTTTTACGAAATAGATCCAACAAAACACATTTACGAGAATTGGTGGAATATATACTTGAAGAAATAATTACACACAATGCAAAGAAATTTACTCCCAATTTTAAAGCTCATTGACAAGTGCTATTTATTTGAGCATTCTATTTTAACAAGAGCAAAGAATACACTATTTTGTATCGCTAAATCAAGTTTACATGATGATCTGAACTTGTTCTCCATCAAATGACAGTGACTGAAGAAAATAAAGCAAAATTTGAATTTTGTGTTCGAAATATTGAAGAAGAGTGTTACCAATTTGAAAAACCATATGCAAAAACAGCTCGAAAACGAAATCAACACATTGTGGAAAGTTCAGGTATGTTAAACAAATGTTTGTTTTTTATATCTTATTAATTTATTGAACACTCAGGAATACTATCAGAAATACTGGTGTTGTTGAGAATGGAGGAAATGGGCCCTTTGTAGCTGAATAGTGAATGCTTTAAGATCATCATTTCAGTATTATACAAGAATGTTGAGATCCAAGAAAGGTATATAGCTAGATATGACCATGGCACTTTTGCAGCATCGATGTAACTATTTCTTCTTTAGGTTCCTGAACCATCTAAAGCATTCATCTGATCCAGATTATGGCCATCAAGTTAGGAAGTTATTTTCTCTGATATTTTCTGGCTCTGCTGATCACAGATTTACATTGGCAGTCAAGGAGAAGTACATGCTATTTATGCTTCGCAGGGTATTTAGGTATTTATTAGTATTTGTCATTGTGTAAGTTTTAATTTGTTATTTTGATCAGTTGTCAAGATACAACATTGAAAATTGAAGCTGAATTTACGTCAGCTATCCCAGCATATATGAATTTGTAGATTAATTAATATAAATGTTACAACTATTAATTACCTTAATATTGTAGGTCAATTCCCTTGGGCTAGCAATTCAAGTTGTAGTGATAAAGCATTTCAGTTCAATGAGAGAAGACTCAATGTTCAATGTAATGTTCTATGGTTGCTTTTACAGTTTCTCTGTTATATAACCGCTGACTGCATACTCTTTGGCTAATATTTAGACAAATCCAGCAGCAGCTGCTATTAGTACACCGCACGAGCAAGATAAATTATGAATTACATTTTTTAGCACATGGGAGGGGGGGTGTTTATTGTTTACAAGTGTGTTTATAGTATTTACCTTTATTCAAGTATTTTGCTCAATGGGAAATGGAATAATGGTGAATCGGGAAACTGGCTAGTTTTTCCAATTCATTGGACAGGTTGGAGACTTTTGATGGTTGAATGGACATGTTTTATTACATTATGTATGGGGAAAGCTAGAAACAAACATAGATGGTGCTAAATAAAATTAGTTCTGGCGTGAAGTTGACCTTTTACCTTAATTATGTTTGGGGTTTAGATAAACATTTGGTCATGCAAGACTAGTTATTGCACTGTACAGCATTGGAGAGTTGGGAGTCTCTTCTGGTAGCAAAAGTATGGTGAACGGACATAGTAGATGCAAGTCATGTGTGTGGGGAAAGGTAGATAGATATATGTCATAATATGTTTAAAAGATCTTGAATATGAAAAAAATCAAAGTTTTTACTTCTTTTGTGATGGATTCAAAAGTAGCTCCAAGCATTTGTAGGGGGGAAAACAAATAAATTGATTGCTACAACTATCCCATAATAAGATCTTGAAGGCAAATTAATATGGTTCTGGGGTGTTCAGAGTTTACTGCCTTTGCAAAGGATTGAGGTTTTGGGGTCAAAACTAGCTGAGTATACTATTTATAAAATACACAAAGAAGCTGAGTTGTAAACATATTTTATCTGCCATTTAAAACATGGTAAAAGAGATAAGGGATTGCTACCTGCATTCCTTATCTATTATTTAAAATGAGAAATACTCGTAGGTATATGAGTGGCATCCACCAGCCATTGAATGACAACTGCAGGGAAGAGCAGTTCAATGTTAAGTTTCAACTATCGAGGTGCTCAAGTTAAATCTTGGCAATTTGTAACATGAAATAAAATTCAATCAGCAGCATTCTACTACCTTCAACTCACTCACAAAATGATTTAACTTATTGTATGCACAGCCCAACTATGATGTATTTTAAACTGTATATTAAAAAAACATCTCTGGCACATACTTGTTTCTGTAATAGCAAACACTGCAAATATGTTATAATCATATTCATTTGTCCAATGTCTTTATATATAGCACTTTGTAAAAAAAAGTGTCAAGATGATCCCTTAACCGATGCTGGATGCAAAGAGTGTCTTCCAGGTTATAAAAAACCAACATGCTGTGAATGCATCTTTGAAGAAGGTGGTGAAGCATTTTATAACAACAGTGGAGAATGTGATAGTAAGTATGACTGCAAGTTGGCAGTTTATTATAGCATTATATCCATGTGCTACTACATATATTCATTATTTATATGGCTGCTCATTGCACTGATGAATTGTATATTCCTTGCCAATAATTTCACAGAGATATGCAAGGAGAATGCCAATAGCACGGACTGCGATTCTACCCAAGGCTGTTCTCTGTGCAATGGTGGCTTTTTGCCTCCTAACTGCTGTGATTGTCCTGAGGATCAAATAATTGTCAATGACATATGTAAAGGTATGCAGGATTTTTCGTGCAATATATATCGTATAATGTGGATGTCCTCTCTAAGTCACATACCATAGAGCCTTGTCGGTATTGGTGTATTATTTCAATTACCAGCCAATCAGAATACAGTTACACTTTTTTCACCAATGGCAGTGTAAAAAGAAGAATTGCACTCTAATTTGACAGTGTTAATCATTATTTGGCGAAGTAGGCTACCTGAGGATTTTTACCCATTCTTGACGTGTTTGAAAAAGACTCTTCTGGGTCTATAATACACAGTGAGCCACATCTACTTCAAGAGCTGGTAAAATATGGTATTAACATGTGATAGCTTAGAGTTTGTAGTAAGATTGGGTATTAAATACTATGAGTGAGTAATATAGTGTGAATGGCAAAACAATTATATGATGTGAAGCTGAGTGCAGTTGCTGCCTGCTCTACACTACTAGTGGTATATGTACCAAATTTCACTAAATATCATACTCTTTACATATACTTACAGTTGTTGTTCAATCATATTAGCTGAAATTGATGGATAGTTAATGGGTAGGAGAGCGGGATGGGGTGGCAGGGGAAGGGAAAGTGGTAAAGGAAAGATCAAGGCAATATGTACAAGTATGTAGAAATTTCATAGAAGATTTTTGTAGAATAGTGTTGTTCTGTTGAAAATTATAACTGTCCTGTTAGGTTTGCATGATAATATTTTATATATAATGTACCCTATACCTGGGTGTTTTTTTTTAGAACAATTGTTTGGGATTTTGCGATGTCTAATCCATAAATACGACTGCAAACATGAAACACATGTGTGCTCTTAAACCACACACAGGAGGCCCATAGAAACTTCCCAGCTAACTTGTGAGAGTCTGTCTACTGTGGGCTTGCTTCTTTGTGGGACCAAGCCTAGACCAGTAGCAGGTGCTAGAGCTTACTAGCTGTCTTTAGGAAGGATTATTGCATTTTGATACTTAAGAGGCAGATAAGACTTACAGCTGCACTAAGGGACAGCTGCTATATTGTTTTAGTGCTGAAGACTTGAGTGTTAGTTGTTGGCTGATAAGTACTCTATTGCTAACAGGGTTTCCTTGGGCTGAAAGATTTTTTCAAAATACAAAGAATGAGAAAATCTATCCTATTATCGGCTGATTTTATACAACTTAGTTTCGACTCCAGAATGGGAGCAAGCTGTTTTTAAGTAGATTAACACTCCACCTAACTTCCCCTCTGTGAAGCAACTTCAGAGACATTGACACTTAAAATAGCTGCCACAACACTCATTTCTTGATTACAATCATGTTTAATTCTACTATATACAGTAACAACTACTTAACATATCTAGAAATTTCACTTAATCAAGTAGTGTCTTACCTTATCAAGAATATGATGAAGAAAGCGGTTGTTCACCACTGAATGATTGCGTGGGCAAGTCCTATATTCCTGGTACCAATATGACCAGAGTATAAGGTTTTGTGTGGATTATGGGGAGTTTAATGCAATGACAAAAAAGGTATACCTCTGCTATGCATTCATGATAATTTAGACACCCTTGATCAGAGGAAATTTCAGAACACTTGACTTAGCATTTGTGTTCTGGCAAATCCAAATGCCCCCTGCAATCGGAAAAATCTGCTTTTGCTTCTCATTGTGGGCTGCATGAATTTGTTCACATTGCTTTTGGACATGCAGTTCTCCCACGATATTCCAAAGGTTAATTCAATTTATCTTGCTATGAATGGTCTTGTTCTATCTCTCTGGAAGACATCTTAGTAGTATGTTCTGAGACTTCTGAGGACCACGAATAGCTTAGCAAGGCTGCGATTAACTTGAAGCCGACGAAATGTTCCTTTGTGCAAGGAGAATTTGTCTACCTTGGTCGTATAACATCCAGAGAAGATGAGTGTCCAGATTCTGAAAAGACAACCAAGGTGTATGAGATTCCTCAGATGCTACTCATATGAGGCAGTTTCATGGTGGCATCCTATTATAGGAGATTCAATTCCAGGTTTGCTAATATTGCAGACCATCTCCATCAACTATTCAAGAAAGATGTAGAGTTTGAGAGGTAAGAGTAGTGTTAGACTTCTTTTGGTGCCCTTTGATCACCGCCCAGTTGTAGGTGTATCCATGGTTAGGTACTGGTGAAGAGTTTGTCCTGGAGACTGATGCCTGGATAAGGAACTGTTGTAGGACAGAAGCTCCTGTAACATTGCTTCTTGTAACTTGCATGTCCATGAGAAAAACTATCTTCTATCACCAAACTGGAGAACATGGGTCCAATTTCGTCAATGAAACAATTCAGACCATACTTATTGGGTCATCATACAACTGTTTTGACAGATCTTTCTGCATGTACATCATTATTGAATACTTCAAATCCATCTGCAAAGTGGGCCATGATTTTTCGAGGCTAAACCTCAAAATCAAGCGTAGATGTGGGATGAGCAATGTAAATGCATAATTATGTGCAGTGTATAAAACAAGGGCTATTTCATCATCTGTGATTGTTTAAGCATTAGATGAGTTCAAGGAAACTGAACTAGAAGAGTACCAAGCCTAAGCTCCAGACTTGATCACCGTCATACAGATTGTGAAGGAAAGTATTGTTCCAGAGGATCAGGCACTTGATAAGCGATTAACTTTGGTCAATATGATTTTATCAGTTGTGTGTGAGCTACACTGGTGAGTTGAGGGTTGTGGTGCCTGCTGGATTGCATATTGACTTGATGAAGGAGATGCATTGTGGGAGTTTTCTGGACTCTTTGCCTGGCATAAAATGCATTGTACTTCGAGGAAGAGTTAGAGTTGGAGTGTATTATCAGGTGGGGATCTGGTTGGTCTGTAAGTCCATCGCTAGCTACAACAATACCGATAGGGGGACCATTTCACTGGATGGGCATAGATGTTCTCCAACTTTCTGTAACAGATACCTGTAACAAGTATGTAGTAGTATTCTCTAATTATTTCCTAAAATGGTTCGAAGCATTTGCTAGACCTGAGCAGTCTGCTGGAACAATTTCTAAACCGCAGGCAAAGAAGATCTTTTGTAGACACAGTTCCTCATAGGAACTGCTGTCCGACCAAGGTGCAAACTTCCTCAGTGACCTGGTGCTGGAGCATTGCAAGTCCTTGCAGATCAAGAGAATGAACACATCAGTTATCACTCCCAAATAATGGGTTGGCAGGGAATGATTGACTGCAATGTTTTCCAAGGTTGCTGAGATCTCTGGTAAAGAATGGGATCATCACTAACCATTTTTTGGCTTATCATACCTCAGTTCATGGCCAAACCGGTAAAAGTCCATTTATTTTGCTTTATGGGAGGAATGCTTGAATACCCACTTAAGCTGTCTTGATATGACTTTTCATTGCACTGATGGATTGTGTGTAACTTGTTGCCAATTTCACAGAGATATGCCAGTCTAATACTAAAGGGAATTGTGGTTCCAATGGCTGTTTACAGTGCAATAATGGCTTTGCTCCCCCTGAATGCTGCAACTGTCCTGAGGGTCAAATAATTGTCAATGGCACATGTAAAGGTAAGCAGGATTTTTAATGCAATACATTTTGTAAACTGTGGATATCATGTGTAATTACTATATCTAAATCACTTCCTGTAGTAAAAAGGCCACAGAGCCTTGTTGCTGTTGGTGTAATATTTCAGTTATCAGCCTAACAGAATAAAATTTCATTTGTTTTTTCACCAATGGCAGTGTAAAAATATGCGCTATAATTTGAGCATATGTGAACACATTAGGAGATCACTTCCAAACTAAGAAGTTGGTGGAGAACAATTGTCTGTTCTGCATACATATTTCTTTACTCTTATTGTTATATTAACTTCAAGTACGAACTGTATTCAGCAGGAGGAATAGTACCTGTTTGTCATTGATCATTGTTAAAATAAGTTTATTGTGTGCTGATATAAAATTTCACTTTTCACTATTGAAATAAAATGATAGTTGCACTTGAGGGGATCGACAGTCTCAGGGAGGTATATTCTGTTACAAATTCATTATTGATATGACCCCTTATTGCTCTGATGGATTGTATGTAACTTGCCGCCTATTTTACAGAGATAAACCAGGCTAATGCTAAAGGGAATTTGGCTGTTCTCAGTGCAATAATGACTTTGCCACACCTGAATGCTGCAAACTGTCCTGAGGGTCAAATAATATATACTCAAATATATGTGTACTACATTCATGTTTTGTGATATCCAACCTTTACCAATTTTTGTCTATTTGGCTGAATAGAGAAGTGGATTAGTCATTGCAATAATTTGGATTTTTTAGTATTAAAATTATTACAAGCAGATATATTGTATACAAGTAGATAGATAGATAAATAGATAGTTACTCAATGTCAGAATAAATTGGAGCATTGCAGATAGAATTAGCATAATAGAGAGTAAACTTCTTGCCTATGTCAAATATATTGTACTGTGATGGAAGCGAGATGCCTGATGATAGATTTATTCTGGCGGTCATAGTTCAGTATATTCTTCAAGGATAAGTGATCCATGCTGAACTAAGAACAAGCCGATTGGTATGCAATACCTGATTTCTTAGGCCGACCTGTAATAATGTTCTATGGCAGTTTCTCTGTTATATAACCGCTGACTGCATACTCTTTGGCTAATATTTAGACAAATCCAGCTATTAGTACACCACACGAGCAAGATAAATTATGAATTACATTTTTTAGCACATGGGGGGGGGGGGGGGGGGTGTTTATTGTTTACAAGTGTGTTTATAGTATTTACCTTTATTCAAGTATTTTGCTCAATGGGAAATGGAATAATGGTGAATCGGGAAACTGGCCAATTCATTGGACAGGTTGGAGACTTTTGATGGTTGAATGGACATGTTTTATTACATTATGTATGGGGAAAGCTAGAAACAAACATAGATGGTGCTAAATAAAATTAGTTCTGGCGTTATATGTTAAAAAAGATCTTGAATATGAAAAAAATCAAAGTTTTTACTTCTTTTGTGATGGATTCAAAAGTAGCTCCAAGCATTTGTAGGGGGGAAAACAAATAAATTGATTGCTACAACTATCCCATAACAAGATCTTGAAGGCAAATTAATATGGTTCTGGGGTGTTCAGAGTTTACTGCCTTTGCAAAGGATTGAGGTTTTGGGGTCAAAACTAGCTGAGTATACTATTTATAAAATACACAAAGAAGCTGAGTTGTAAACATATTTTATCTGCCATTTAAAACATGGTAAAAGAAATAAGGGATTGCTACCTGCATTCCATATCTATTATTTAAAATGAGAAATACTCGTAGGTATATGAGTGGCGTCCACCAGCCATTGAATGACAACTGCAGGGAAGAGCAGTTCAATGTTAAGTTTCAACTATCGAGGTGCTCAAGTTAAATCTTGGCAATTTGTAACATGAAATAAAATTCAATCAGCAGCATTCTACTACCTTCAACTCACTCACAAAATGATTTAACTTATTGTATGCACAGCCCAACTATGATGTATTTTAAACTGTATATTTAAAAAACATCTCTGGCACACACTTGTTTCTGTAATAGCAAACACTGCAAATATGTTATAATCATATTCATTTGTCCAATGTCTTTATATATAGCACTTTGTAAAAAAAAGTGTCAAGATGATCCCTTAACCGATGCTGGATGCAAAGAGTGTCTTCCAGGTTATAAAAAACCAACATGCTGTGAATGCATCTTTGAAGAAGGTGGTGAAGCATTTTATAACAACAGTGGAGAATGTGATAGTAAGTATGACTGCAAGTTGGCAGTTTACTATAGCATTATATCCATGTGCTACTACATATATTCATTATTTATATGGCTGCTCATTGCACTGATGAATTGTATATTCCTTGCCAATAATTTCACAGAGATATGCAAGGAGAATACCAATAGCACGGACTGCGATTCTACCCAAGGCTGTTCTCTGTGCGAAGGTGGCTTTTTGCCTCCTAAATGCTGTGATTGTCCTGAGGATCAAATAATTGTGAATGGCATATGTAAAGGTATGCAGAATTTTTCATGTGACATATTTTGGATGTCCTGTCTAAGTAACATGCCATAGAGCCTTGTGGGTATTGGTGTGATATTTCAATTATCAGCCCATCAGAGTGCAGTTACACTTATTTCACCAATAGCAGTGTAAAAAGTAGAATTGCTCTCTAATTTGACACTGCTAAGCAGGTGCAAACCTTGTTGATATGGTAATCAATATAATTTTTGTTGGCGAAGTACAAAAATCATTTCTGAAGTTTAGTATCTCGTTAACTATGGAAGGGAAATTCTGTGATGAAAGGGTATTTAACCTCAAGTTTTTCACCCATTCTTGACCTGTTTCTTCCTTGGTCCATATTACGCAGTAAGCCACATCTACTTCAAGAGCTGGTATTATATGGTATTAACATGTGATAGCATAATTATAGTTTATAATGAGATTTAGTATTAGATACTATGAGTGAGTAATGTAGTGGGAATGGTAAAACAATTGAATCAGGTGAAGCTGAGTGCAGTTACTACCCACTCTACATTACTAGTGGTGTATGTACCAAATTTCATACTATTTACATATACTCACATTTGTTGTTCAATTATAATTATTAACTGAAATTGATGTAAGTTAATGGGGAAGAGGGTGGGGTGGAGTGAGAGGGTATGGGGAAATAGTAAAGAAAAGATCAAGGGTATATGTACAAGTATATAGACATTGCATAGAAGATTTTTGTAGAATAGTGTTATTACGTTGAAAATTATAATAGGTTGCATGATAATAATTATATACCATATATATTATACCTGTTTTTTTCGAGAACAATTCTTTGGGATTTTGCGAAGTCTAATACATAAATATGATGGAAAACATGAAACTTATTCATACTACTAACCCTCACACAGGAGGCCCATTAGAAAATTGGCAGCTAACTTGTGTGAGTTTGTCTATTGTGGGATTACTTCTTTGTGGGACCAAGCCTAGATCAGGTACTATAGTTGGCTAGCTGTCTTTAAGAGCATTTTGATATTTGAAAACAGCTTTTTACCATTCTGGAGTAAAAATAAAGCTGTATAAAATCAGATAATGGCTCATTCTTGGTATTTTGCAAAACCTTTCAGCCCAAGGAAACCCTGTTTTCTGTAGAGTAATTATCAGCCGACAACTAACACTCAAGCCTTCAGCACTAAAACAACATATATAGCAGCTGTCCTTTAGTGCAGCTGTAAGTCTTATCTGCCTCTTAAGAAGATCAACTTCCTGCCTAACTGCCCCTCTGTGTGGCATCTTCCACTTTTAGCTGTTGTTAATAGACATAGAAACTTAAAACAGCTGCCACTACACTCATTTCTTGAATAAAATCATGTCTATATACAGTAATAACTACTTCACATATATAGAAATTTCACTTAACCAAGTAGAGTCTTGCCCTATCAAGGTTATGATGAAGAAAGGCATTGTTCAAAACTGAACGAGTGTGTTAGCAGGGCCTATATTCCTGGTACCAATATGACCACAGTATAAGGTTTTGTGTGGATTATGGGGTTTAATGCCATGACCAAAAATGTATAACTCGGCTATGTATTCATGATATTTTAGACACCCTTGATAAGAGGATATTACAGAACACTTGACTTAGCATTTGTGTTCTGGAAAATCCAAATGCCCCATACAAACAGGGAGCTTTTGCTTCTCATTGTGGGTTGCATGAATTTGTTTACATGCCTTTCCACCACATTCAAAAGGTTAATACAATTTGTCTTGGTATGAATTGGGTGGAAGTATCGTATTTGGAAAACATCTTTGTATGTTTTGAGACTTCTGAGGACCACCCAAAGCACCCGTAGAATGTATATGAATGGCTTTGCATGGCCAAGAATAACATGAAGCCAAAGAAATGTTTCTTTGTGCAAGGAGAAGTTGTCACCTTAGTCGTATGATATCCAGAGAAGATGAGTCTCCAGATCCTGAAAAGACCACCAAGGTGTGTGAAATTCCTATCTCAACAGATCATATGAGGCAATTTCATGGTGGCATCATATTATAGGAGATTCATTTCCAGGTTTGCTAATATTGCAGGCCATCTACTCAAGAAAGATGTAGAGTTTGAGAGGTGAGAGGAGCGTCAGACTTCCTTTTGGTGCTCTGAGGTAGTCATTGCTCACAGCCCAGCTGTTGGTGTATCAGTATTGGTGAAGATTTTTGCTGGAGACTGATGCCAGTCTGGAGGGATTAGAACCTGTTGTAGGACAGAAGCATATGCTTCTTGTAACTTGCATGCGAAAAACTATCTTCTATCACTGAACTGGAGAACCTGGGTCTAATTTCATCAGTGAAACATGTTAGACAATACTTATTGGGTCATCGTACAACTGTTTTTACAGATCATTCTGCATGTACATCATTATCGAAATACTTCAAATCCATCTTCAAAAGCTAGCAAGGTGTGCCATGATTTTCTAAGGGCCATACCCACGATTAAGCATAGAAGTGGGAAGGGTAATGTAAATGCAAATGTACTGTCTCATAATCTGTACGAAACAAGGGATATTTCACTGTCTGTGCTTGCTTTACAAGCATTAGATGAAACCACTAAGTTCAAGGAAACATGAATTAGTAGAGGAGCAAGCTAAAGATCCCAACTTAATCACCCTCATACAGATTGTGAAGGAAGGTATTGTTCCAGAGGATCAGGAACTTGATAAGTGATTAACTTTGGTCAATATGGTTTTATGAATGGTGTGTTAGCTACACTGCTGGATTGCATGTTGACTTGATGAAGGAGATGGGCATTGTGGGTGTTTTCTGGACTCTTTGCTTGGCATAAGATGTATTGTACTTTGAGGAAGAGTTAGAGTTGGAGCGTATTACCAGGTGGGGATCTGGTTGGTCTGTAAGATCGCTAGCTACAACAATATCGATAGGGGGACCATTTCACTGGATGGGCATAGATATTCTCCAACTTACTGTAATTGATACTGGGAACAGGTATGTGGTAGTGTTCTCTAATTATTTCCTAAAATAGCTGGAAGAATTTCCTATACCTGAGCAGTCTGCTGGAACAATTTCTAGACTGCTGGCAAAGGAGATCTTTTGTAGACACAGTGCCTCAGAGGAACTGCTGTCTGATCAAGGTGCAACTTCGTCAGTGACCTGGTCAGATTGCAAGTCCCTGCAGATCAAGAAAGTGAACTCAGATATCACTTCCAAACTAATGGGTTGGTGGAGAACAATGGTTTCCAGGGTTGCTGAGAGCTCTGGGAAAGATTGGGACCATCACCAACCCTTTTTTGCTTATTATACCTCAGTTCATGATCCGACCGGTAAAAGTCCATTTATTTCGTTAATGGGAGGAATGCTCTTAAGCTTTCTTGAGTGAGAAGGTTTCACCATAATTGAGTGATAACTGGCATGAGTTCACTGCTATCCTTACAGCAGCATGGGTATTGGGAAAGAAATTGATACATGGTGCCCAAGGTTGACAAAAGCAAGCATTTGACTAGAGTGGACAGATCTTTGATTTTATCCATTACCATCCACACAGAAAGGAAGACGCAAGGCTGACTGTAACAGTTTGCAGAAAACCCATGCCAACTAACCGGCACCTTGATTATAGATCACATCATTCTATCTATGTCAGAAAAGGTAGTGAATAGCTTGCATGACTGAGCTACGAGAGTAGTAAACAAATGTCAGCGGCACATGTAAAGGTAAGCAGGCTTTTTCATGCAATATATATTGTATAATGTGGATGGCATGTGTAATTCCCATATCTAAATCACTTCCTGTAGTAAAATGCCTTGTTGCAGTTGGTGTAATATTTCCAATCAGAATAGAATTTCACTCTTTTCACCAACAGCATAGTAAGAATATGTGCTATAATTTGACACAAACAAACATAATTATGTGAACACATTAGGAGATCGTCAAACTAACAGGTTGGTGGAGAACAATTGACTGTTCTGCATACATATTTCTTTACTATTATAGTTATGTTTAACTTCATCTACAAACTGTATTCGGCAGGAGGAAGAGTAACTGTTTGTCATTGATCATTGTTAAAATAAGTTTATTGTGTGCTGATATAAACTCTTTCACATTTTCCTATTGAAATAAAATGATTGTGGCACTTTGTGAGTGACTGTCAGGGAGGTTCACCTTGTTACATTATTGATATGGTACCTCTTTGCACTGATGGATTGTATGTAACTTGCCGCCAATTTCACACAGAGATATGCAAGTCTAATGGGGTTTGTAGTTCCAATGGCTGTTCTGAGTGCAAAAATGGCTTTGCTCTCCCTGACTGCTGCAACTGTCCTGAGGGTGAAACAATTGTCAACGGCACATGTGAAGGTAGGCTGCTATTAATGTGGATGTCATGTGTAATTACCATATCTAAATCACTTCCTGTCCACAGAGCCTTGTTGCCGTTAATTTAATTTTTTTCACCAATAGCAGTGTCAAAAGGAGAATTGCGCAATAATTTGAGCATATGTGAACATATCAGGAGCTCACTCCCAAACTGATGGTTTGGTGGAGAACGATTGACTGCAATGGCTTGCAAGGTTGCTGAGAGCTCTGGGAACAATTGGAATCCCTTTTTTAAATCTTATTCATAACAGACGATACTATTTAGTTCATTTTAACTGAATTTGATGGTTAGTAATGGGAAGGAGAGTGGAGTGGGGTGGAAGGGAAGGGGAAATGGTAAAGAAAAGATCATCACATTCCAAAGGTTAATACAAGTTGTCTTGGCATGAATTGAATGGAAGTATTGTTTTCTGTATCTGGAAATAAAATAATGGTAGAACTTGGTGAGTGACAGTCAAGGAGGTTCACTGCATTAGATATTCATTATTGATATGACCCCTCATTGCAGTGATTGATTGTAAGTAACTTGCTGCCAATTTCACAGGGATATGCCAGGATCATACCATTACAGGGAACTGTGGTTCCAATGGCTGTATTCGGTGCACGGGTGGCTTTGCTACTCCTGACTGTTGCAATTGTCCTGTGGGTCTATCGATTGTCAATGGCACATGTAAAGGTATGCAGGATTTTTCATGCAATATATTTTGTATAATCTAGAGGTCCTGTGTAATTACCATACCTAATCACTTTCTATATTATAATGCCAAAGAGCCATGGAGATATTGGTGTGATATTTCAGTTTTCAGCCAATCAGAATGCAATTGACCAATAGCATTGAAAAATAGGAATTGCACTCTAATTTTACACTAATAGTTATGTGCAAACTACGTTGATATGGTGATCAATATAACTTATTAAATTTTGGTGAAGTAGAGAAACCAATTCTGAAGTATAGTAATTATGTGATGTAGCGGTTTGTTTCTTCATCCATTCTTGCAAATGATTCTCCTTGGTCTATATATACTACACAGCGAGCACATCTACTTCAAGAGCTTGTATTATAATGTGATAGCATAGATGTTGTGAGATTTGATATTTATTACTATACATGAGTGAGTAATTTTAGTGGGAATGGCAAAACAATTGTATGAGGTGAAGCTGAGTGCAGTTACAGCTCACTTTAAATTACCTGAGGTGTACCGTGTATGTACCAAATTTCAATACAGAACATACTATTTGAAATTGGATAGTTAATGGGCAGGAAGAAGGGGCGGGGTGAGAGGGAAGGGGAAATGGTAAAGAATAGATCAAGGTCCAATGTACAAGTATGTGGATATTTCATACCAGATCTTTATAGAATGGTGATGTTATGTTGCGGTTTGCATGATAGTATTTTACATAATTTCAATTATATATATGCCATTTACCTGCTTTTTGGTGAGATTTGGGACTTTGCAATATCTAATCTATAAATAAGACTGCAAACACGAAAAACATACATATTATTAATCCTCACCCAGGAGGTCGATTAGAAACTTAGCCACTAAGTTGTGAAAGTATGTCTTCTGTGGGCTTATTTCTTTGTGGGACCAAGTAGGACCTGCTATAGCATGCTTCCTTAGGAAAGATGATTAGAGCTTAAGATTTCAAGACAGCTTGCTTCCCTTTCCCCACATGCTGGAGTAAAGTTGTATAAAATGCAGGGAATTTTACAATTAGAATTAATTTTAAGCCCATGTAACTCCCTAGCTATACAGTATTTACCTGACTTTTCAGCAATCAGCTAATACTCAAGTCTTTAGAAATGAAAAGCATACCAGCTTCCCTTAGTGCAGCTGTAAGTCTTATTGGCTTCTTTTCAAAAATATCAAATCTTTGCCGATCTTTTCTTCTGTTTAATATCTTCCACTTTTAGCTGTTGTCAAGAAACATGCAAACTTAAAAAAATTGACACAACACTCACTACTTGGACACAATCATTTTTAATTCTACATGTACAGTACCAACTACCTCACATATACAGAAATCTCACTTAACCAAAATAGTATTGTGTCCCACAGAGTTTGAATATGTGCGGATCTATTGTAACTGCTAAATTCAATAATTATGACCATTTTCTCTCCAGTGGTTGAATGCATCGATGGACAGGATGTAATCTTTTTGCTCGATTATTCGGTTGCAAGTGCTAATAATCAACTTTGGAGTGCAAGTTATTTGCTGGAGTACATAATAGCTGCCCTGCTAGAGGACACAAATGACCTCAAGATCTCGGTCGCACTGTTTGCATCTGGTATAAGACAAAATGAGCTGTTTATTTACAAAAATATATTGTCTTTATCACATAAAGATCAATGCCTGGATATTGCTGAAAATATTGAGAACAAAGTCTTTTTAAATAAGCCTACAAGCACGTACTCATATGTAACTTTAAACAGAGTTAATAAAATACTACTTGAGGGTAGTGTTGCAAGACCTACCACCATTGTTACACTGATTTCAAGCACATCTGGTGACAATATTTCGTATGTTGTTCAAGAAATAAACAACGCAATCTCGAAAATAGCCGAGGTCAAAACGAGGATGGTTAGATACTTCTCTGTTGTTATTCCTAATCCAAGTACAGAGGCTTTAACCACGGGGATGGAAAAAGAAATCAAAGCACTTGCTAATAACAAGAGCAATCAGTTTAGTTTTGCATCCAACTGGAACGAAACATTTAGTAATCTGACCAGCAACCTTCATGACCAAGGAATTTTGTGTGATCACAAAAGTAAGTAATAAACACACACACCACAGTATCATTTATTCTGATTATACAGCTCTATAATTTATACTGTTAGCTGTTTCTCCAATAACTTATTCCACCGCAAACGTCATCCACTGAATACAATTTCTCCATATATTTCATTGTTTAAGTTTATACATGCATAGATAATATAGCTGAATGCTATGTAGTTTGTTATGTTTTGTTATGTGTACTATATATAACACATTATAAATAATCAGCTGTCCACAAGTTATTTGATGAACATAGGACTTGCACATGTCATTGTGTCATTGTGTTTAGTTGGTCATTTATACATCACAACTACATTTATAGAGCCCTGTTTAAGAGTACCGTAATATTCAGACACACATATTCATCTAAAACAATTCTAAAGTATGTTTAATTATGTTGCTCTAATTATATTGCAGAAACTTCCATCCTCGAATTTTTAAACAAAGATTCTACAAAAAAATTAGTTGCTGAATACGCAGAATGCGTATATAATAGAAGCCTTTATGAGGATTATGGTAATGTGTGTGTAAAGAAGTCAAGTAATAATGCGGTGCTGAACTTCAGTGTTATTTGTGAAGTTCCTAGTAAGTGAATTTATGGTTAATCTCAAATATTTATATATTTTTATCATTTAAAATAATATTATCAATTATATGAACATATATCACTTGGAATGGTTACAACTCCATTCTTAGCAATCATGGCATTTCAAAATAATGTAGAATCAGTGATGATGATAAGTGATATGCTAGGTGCAAAGTTAACAGCCACATGCTCAGTTTAAGCACATGGCAAGCTATCAGAAGTGTATTGTCCAACCAAAGATCTGTAAGGTACCAGTATAAGAATCTTGGTCCAACATTGAAGGCTCAGAAGAAGATTGGACACTTCTTAAAGTTGCTTCTAGATCATGTTGGCCTTCCATTAGGCCTTGGCAGATGATGCTAACAAATTTTGGTGGGCTGGAGGTGGGACGTGTTGTGGGATAGGGGATTCTGAACCGCATGGATGATGCCGAAAAAAGAGTTCGAATAAAAGATGAGAAATATACTACAACTTCAGGTTATTAAAGTATTCACCTAGGATTGTAACAATGTGTTTGGTAGTTAACATAGCTGAAAAAAACATATTGAAATCAAAAATAGATAGGATGAAAGGGAAAATACATGAATATTGGGAGAATATAAATTGGCTGCAGCCATTATTTACATTATGAATATAAATATTACTTACTGATAATAATTGCTGTGTCAGTGCATTGGTATTGTGTAAGTTTATTGTATAATTCTCGGTACCATTTCCACTTCTCTTTATCCCAACCTATCTGTAGAAAGGACCAGTATTGAAAGTAAATTAATTGACTATTTACAGCAATTGCTTGATCGATTCAACTAAAGCAAGGTGGACATAACCTGGAATGAACAGACTGCATAGCTAGCATTACAACTGATTATATAGCTAGGTGCTGTATTGTTTGAACTACATATTTTAGAATATCAATTGTAGATTGTGTAGAGAAGGTTGGCTGAACATAGAATTGTCATTGTCTGCTAAGCTGATGTTTAATATCATGTAATCAACTGTTTTGAAAGAAAATACCCGTTGAGGAAATTGTGTGGTTGATGGAAGCCAGACACTGCTATTCATTCTGTGTATGTATTTGTGCATTGGATTCTGACCAAAAAATAGGACAAAATGTGTCCAAAATATCTTCCTATAAGGTACTTTTGCATATAATGACAATATTATGCAAGTGTCCTCTTCCTTGATCTATTCACTGTAAGTCCAAAACATGTTAACTATAATTATTCATACATTCATACATTTAAGATCAATAAATTTAAACCACACAACACACACCATTCAAAAGCAAAACAATCATTACACAGTACAGATTTTTTAAGCATTTTAAATGAAAAGTGTGTCCAACTGGTTTTGGTGCAAATGAGTACAGTCTTGTTTCCTTACTTTTTTTGATAGTGAGATGAAGTCTTTTTGTTGGACTTGTCTTTATTTATCTATTTTCCCATTTAAAAAATATAGTTTACACCCATTAGCTATTACTTACTGGCATGTTTGTATAGTTTTACATTACAATGGAGGAACAGCTATGGCATCCCTCAAAATCTGGGTGACATTCACATATGAGATCTTCACAAAGCGCAATCCAGGATTTCTCTCCTTTTAAAACACTTTTTCTGACCTGTTTAATTTCTTCCTGATGCAATCAGCACATGGCATACAGTATTATTGTTGTTAATTCCTGGGACTCCAGGATTAATGTATCCCTTTAAACATAATTCTTTCTTGTACATCACTCAGTCAGTATATAACATACTTTGTTATTATTATTGTTGTTGTTTTGTTATTTTATTGTTTAAGACATTTCCTTGGAAGAGGATTAGATCGGCTCCTTTGAGGACAGGCTATTTATTTGAAAACTAGAATAAAGTATCCTCAAACTGGATTTTTATGCAGGCCCACGCTAGCACAATACCCACAAGATACAGAGTATCAGATATGTTTGGAAATAAACTAATTTTAAGTTCAAGATCTGTCAAATAATCCTCAAATGCTAAAAAACATGATAATATATTCATTCCAAAAACATTTGGTGCAAATCCCACAAAGGTTATAGAGCAAGTGCGTAATGCTATATTAATAAATAGTAATGTTAAGAAAGTCTTTGCAGTAGGGATAGTTATAGGTCAGCGAAGTCTTAGAGATTGCCAGCTAATGTATGCCACAAGTCAAGATCAAGCCACTATTTGAGGCTCTGGTGATTCCCTTCTGTACATTTGCTGAGAACTGCTATAGTTAAAATTTCAATAAAGCAGTGATAAGGTTTCAGGTTATAGAGTGAAGGTTTGATAGACCGTGGAATCCTTTATGGTACATTGCTCCTGTTCATGTCTCATGTCCTCTACTTACTGCAGGTAGTAGAATGGATGTTCAGCTTTAAAGGTATATATATACAAGCTGCAGCCACACCAAAGTATATGCCCCTGCGCATGGCTGAGCAACATTAAATTGATTATTCCACTAAATCTTGTATAACACAACAACATTACAAGACAATTGACAGATTCAATACTCTGACTTGGTACTATTCATGACATTCTAAAATGCCACATTTTCACTAGATGAATGATTTCAGTGGCAACCTAATATTACAACCTGACAATAACACAATTTGGGATTTGTGGATGCAGGTACCATTAGTTTATGAGAACAAACATTTTGGCACCTATCTATTAAGTAAAAAGCTCTGGGCTGTCAGTCTATTCACACACAAACTGAAAAAATTGCAATCAACACTTTGCTATAACCAGTTTATTGATTTTCAGGACATGAACTAGCTTTACTCTAACTCATAATATGGTGAAGTCAGACAAAAATCACTTTCTAGGTTGAGCTTGTTTTAGTTGAGCAGTTACTTTGCAAAATGGATGTTCATAAATGCTTCCTACCATCACATGCTATTGACCTAGACTCTACATGATCCTGCAATATTTTTATAAAGTACACAGAGAGGTCTGCTTTTATTACTAAAAACAACACACATGAGAACTAAGGTTATGGCTTCTTGAACATATCTTAGTTTACTTGACTGCACTGAGGAGAGCTCATTGTCCAAGAATATTCCCACCAGTTGCTTGGAAACAGCCAGTCAGTATTACTGTTGTTGCAGATACTCCAGCTCCTGTTATGCTTTCTTTGGATAACCATTATCAAATACACCTACCGGCCTGCCATGTATTTCTGAGAACTATATATGCCACATGCAGTAAATAAAGACTTTAATTACATTTCCAAACGGAGCCATTGAGTTAACAGTGTAGTAAATGCTGCATAACAAACTCTATGCACTAAACAACCACATTTTTTTCCATCCTAAAAAATCAGGAAACCCCTATGGGTTCATTTTAATCCTCAGCCTCCAAATACCAAAACTCCCCTCCCACCCCCCTTTAGTATTTTTGTGTAACCCTTGAATAGAACAGTATCAGAGCGCATCCTTGAATTTCCAACCAGATCTGCAAGCACACATAGGAATTGTTTTGTTGTCACATGAGTTTTGGACGATGTTTCTCAGCTTAAGAGAGTGCCTGCAACTTGGGAGTCCAGGTAATAATCTAGGAAGCTGCCCAGCTTTAGAGAGTGCTTGCAACTTGGGAGTCCAGGTAATAATCTAGGAACCTGCCCAGCTTTAGAGAGGGCTTGCAACTTGGGAGTCCAGGTAATCATTTAGGAACCTGCCCAGCTTGAGAGAGTGACTGAATGTGAAGCCAAATCATCTCTTTAACTGTCTCAAATTCTTCCAAGGAACATCAAGTCTTGAATGGCTATGACAATGATAGAGCTGTACAAACACTACAATGTAGGTTAGAAATACTTTTCAAATGTAATTTTTTATCTGGACTTATGTTCATGTGAAGAGGGTTCTAAAATTATAAATTCCAAACATAAAAAAAATCTTGTGGTTAACGACTTTGTAGCTCAATAGATTCTGCAGCACACTTCTCTAAGTGAAATAGATAAATAGCTCACATTCAAATGTTAGATCTCTCTCTTTTGATAATAAAAAAATTGCACAAGTACAACTATGCTCAAGTTACCTACATCCAAGTACATCAAGGAGTGCCTGTTATGCCACAGCCCTTGCTAATTGTAGTAACTGGCCTGAAGGGCAGTAGCCTAACCTACTAGTTCAAGTGTTCAGTAGTTAATAACAACGTAATCTTACAATGTCACGTCAGTACAGTATATCTCAAAAACTCTACTACACAGTGCTTAGCCTGGTGCCCTTAATTAGGCTGCCAGGCCCAGCTCACATGACCAAATATGGGCAATTACAATAACCTTACTGATGTGGTTGTCCAATCATATGCTAGAATGCGTGTATGTGTGCATGTTCAGTAATCAGGGTCATTGTGACAGGAATAGGGTTAGTGTATCACCTAAGGGTCTCTACCCTGCTCTAGCCTATTCCTCCACTTATTGGTACTGCTGCCACCAGGTACTTTAAGGCTAAGCACCAATCTATCCTAGCCTAGTGCCTACTAGCTAGTCAACCAGCTTGTTGCAAAGTATCTTGAGGCCAAGGTATCCACACATTCAGTTACACACTCAGTATAGTGTCTCAACAACACAGACTCTGTAACCTGGGACCTTAATTAGAACTCCAGCCAGAGCCTGGTTATGACCATACAAGGACAACACCATGTGCTAACCAATAACAATGTCCAGTGGTGAGCATGCTCAATCACTCCAGCTAGCACAAACACACATACATGTAATAAGTCTAAATCCATCTAATTATGGTCAGTCTCAGTCCCTTTGATCTGTCCCTTGCTTGTGTCACAGCTGCTCCTGTGACACTCTTCCCTTCTCCTTCTTGAGTGTCGGGCTCTCATCACGACTCCATGCCTGCCTGGATAGGGCATCTGCATTCTGGTGACGCATTCCAGCACGGTGTTCGATGGTAAATACGTAAGGCTGCAAAGCCAGGGCCCACCGCGTAAGTCGTCCCGACTCCTCCTTGCGTCGGTCTAGGTAAACCAGGCTGCGATGATCTGTCACGACTTTGAACGGCCTTCCTGACAAGTACACACGGAAGTGTCGGATGGCAGCCACCACTGCCAAGCACTCCTGCTCGGTCACAGAGTAATGCTGCTCTGCCGGTTTGAGGCGTCGTGAGAAATATGCCACTGGGTGGTCAGTCTCCTTCGAGTCCATCTGGCTCAGTACCGCTCCTATGCCGGTTCCTGATGCATCAGTGTGTAGAGTAAAGTCTTTTCCTTCGTCTGGACTGGATAGTACTGGGTCGTGTGATTACGCCTCTTTCAATGCATCAAATGCTTCATCCATCTTTGTCGACCAGAGTATGCTGTCTGGAGCTATCTTCCGAGTAGCCTCCGTCAGCGGCACGACGATCGATCCATATGCAGGAATGAATAGTTTGCCAATCCTAGGAATGCTCGCATCTCTTTCTTTCGTCTTGGCTTCTTGTAGTTCAACAGTGCATCAACTTTAGCTTGCAATGGCCTCACCATCCCTTCTCCAACCTGATGCCCCAAATATTGACAGCTCTTCCCAGCTATCTTGCATTTGGTTGTCTTTAAAGTTAAACCTGTTTTCTGCAGTCGTTCAAACACGGCTCTGAGGTGGTCAATATGCTCTCCGAAGCTACGACTAAAAACGACGATGTCATCAATGTATGCTGCAGCCGATGCAGCAACATCAGCCAACACGGTGTTCATCAAATGCTGGAAGTTTGATGGTGCATTCCTTAAACCAAAGGGCATACACACATATTCCCACTTCCCAAATGGAGTCACGAAGGCTGTCTTTTCGATTGATTCTGGATCTACCAATACCTGATGGTAGCCTTTTGCTAAGTCCAATGTTGATATGTAGCTTGCTGAGCCTAGCTTGTCCAGCAAGTCTCCGATGTGAGGCAAGCGGAACGGGTCAGGAGTAGTTACACTGTTCAATCTCCTATAGTCGATACAAAGTCTTTTTGACCCGTCCTTCTTGCTGACTAACAATGCAGGGGAAGCCCAAGGGCTCCTTGATGGTCTAATGACTCCCAGCTCCAGTAGTTCTTTCACTGCCTTCCTCATCTCATCCATCTTTCTTGGATCTAGCCTGTACGGAGGTCGGTGGATTGGGTAGGGTGCGCTGGTATGAATCACTAGCGGGTTGACATCTGTCCTCCCTGGTTCATCCCTACAGATCTTTTCAAAGTCCTTCAGCAATGCTTTCACTACTCCTACTTGCTCCATGGTAAGTTGTTCGTCCAGGGCAGGGCTGCCCTCCTCCCCTTCTTCTCGTTTGCAAGGACCCAAGTCATCAACATCATCATGGCTCTCAATGCTCAAACAGCTTGCAACAGGAGAGTGATACACTTTCAGCATGTTTATATGTCTTTTCAGGGTCTTTCTCGGATCATTCGGGGCTACTAGCAGGTAAGTAGAGCTACTGATCTTTTGTTTCAGTAGGAATGGACCGTCCCACTTTGGCTCAAGTTTTGCGGTCAATCCTGGCATTCTCACCATCACCAATTCTCCTTCATTCAATTCTCTTGCCTTTGCTTTTCTGTCGATCCAGTCGTCTGGTTTGGTGTTCTTCGATACTCGCCCAATAAATGCGGTAGAGCTAAGTCCCAGCGTCCTCGCCATTGCTTCAAGACTTTCCTAATCATGGACTTAAGTGTCGAGTTTAGCCTTTCAACCATGCCATCGGTGGCAGGATGGTAGGGAGAGGTGGTTATTGTCTTCACTCCCAAAAATTCATATAGCTCCTTCAACAGTTTTCCCACAAAGTTTGTGCCACAGTCTGTAAGGATCTCGTTTGGCACGCCTGTCCACTCAAATAGTTGAGTTAGCTTCTCTGCTATTACAAAACTTTCAGTTGATCGGAGGGGAAAAGCTTCTGGCCATCTTGTGGCATAATCTGCCACTACGAGCACAAAGCGGTGTCCTTCAGCTGTCATTGGTATGGGACCCGTAATGTCCATTGCTATTCGGGAGAATGGTTCATCCACTATGGGTAATGGTTGGAGAGGGACAGGTGGCAAGCTCCTGCCAGATGTTTGGCATTCTGGGCAAGCTTCACACAAGGTCCTGACTTCCTGGTGCAGACCTGGCCAGTAAAATTCATCAGTGATATGTTGAGTCATTCGGTCTCGGCCCATATGTGACGGTTTGTGAGCTAACGACAGAATGATGTTTCTGTACTTTCTTGGCAAGCAAAGCTGTGCTGATTTATTTCCAAGTCTGTCTTCTGCCTTCCTCCACAACATGCCATCCTCGACATAAATCTTAGATTGTGTTGGCTGTTCAGCTTTCTTCCACCATGTAGTCAACGTCGGGTCATTCCTTTGCTCTTGTCTTAACTCCTCTGCACTCACATCCAGTGGGTGTCCTTTCTCCTCCTGCAAGTGCTTCTGTCTTCCATGCCTCTTCTGGGCCCGTGTTTGCTTGGGCTTGGAGTCTGGCCTTGGATTGTCATCCTCTTCTTCTGAATTGCTGGAATCGGTCTCAACTCCTTGATCATCTGGTACACCAACCCATGGTTGTTCTTGATCACCTTCTTCGTCAGTGGAGTAGTCATCCAATGCTTCGGCTGGTTTAGCATCCTCCAACTCCTGACTTGTATCATCAGTTTCTTTCGTGCTCTGGGATCTGGTCGTCACCATTCCCATCCACTTGTGGTAAAGTTGCCTTGTGCCCAACTCCCACAGTCCTGGCATGTCATTGCCCAACAATACTCCGTGCTTGAGGTTGTCAACCACCAGCACTTCCAACTCTCCTTTCTTATCGTCCACTTGCAGGGTAAGTCTGGCGATGTCATGCTGTCGTACATCTCCTCCATATGATTCAGCAGTCTTCTTTCTGCCTAGCAGACACTCTGGGGGCACCAAATCTGCTCTTACTGCTGTCTGGTCTGCCCCGGAATCCAGCAAGATGTCACTGCATGTCTTGCCTTGCACCAAGCCTTCCACAATAGCCTTTCCGCTCACCTCCGATCTGACCAGCTGTGCTTCTTGCTTTCCAGTCAGTGGAGTGTCAATGTCTAAGCTAGCCAGAGTGGGTGGCTCAGCCTTGACTTTGTAGTTTCCTCTCTTGGTTCTGCAGTCTGCAGCTATGTGCCCAACATGGCCACACTTGAAGCAGGTCAGCTTAGATCCCCACTCTCTCCTTCTCATTTCACTTCCAGCGGATGGTCCAGTGCTTTCCCTTGACTTTGTCTTCGTTCCAGTCACTACTTCTTCTTGTTTCCATCTAGCTTTCTCTCTCATGTGAGGCGGCTGGTATTTTTGTTCGAGTCTGCCTCCTTTATGCTGTCTCTCACTGTTTGGTCCTTCTGGACTAGTCCAGCCTCGTGCCGTCACAAATCTGTCGGCCAACTTAGCAGCTTCTGATGCTGTTTTTGGTTCTCGATCTATCACATGCTCAGCCAGTTTCCTTGGCATATACTTTAGGAGAATATCCAATACTCCCAACTGAATCATGTCCTCCATGGACGTGCACCTCTCGATCCAATGTCGATACAACTTGGTAACTCGATGAGCCATCATAGCCCAGTTCTCGGTTGTCGTCATCCGGACACTATCGAGTTTTTCCCGATATGACTGAGTATCAATATGATATCTAGTCAATATGGCTTCTCTTGTCTTGGCATAGTCTACTCGGTCTTCCTTTGGCAAACTAGTGTAAGTTTCGGATGCCTCTGGTCTCAGTATGGGCGCCAACTGCTTCGTCCAGTCCTTCTCGTCCACCTGATATGTGGTCATATGCACCTCAAATGCCTCCAGATAGTCTACCGGATCTTCAACTTCTTCCATCGTCCTGAATCGGGGTACTTTCTCCCGTGGTGGAGTAGCCACTGGGATTGCATCCTCCAATATCACTGAACGTTCGTCACTCTTCACCGCCAACAACAGTTGCTCCCACTTCCTTTCTCTCTCCATCAATTCATCCCTCTGTCTTCTCAACTCATCTTCTCTCCGCTCCTGTTCCTTCAACTTCTCCTCCTTTCTTTCCTTCAACTCTCTCTTCCGTAGTGCCTTTCTCTCCCTGTCCCGCTGTTCATCCTTTTGGGTTAGGTACATGAGCAAGGCAGTTATGTCCATCGACCCCGTCACGGGTCTTTCCAACTTTACGTCATCATCTTCCTCCTCGCTCTCCAATTCAGATGAGTGTTCATCCACCTCCTCACTATCCTTAACCTCCTCCTGAGATCGGGGTTGTTCCTTCTTAGATCTGGCTCGATTCGCCATAGTCCAGATGCTCGTTTCCTGTTTTGAAAATTTTAGTTGCTTCCAGTGCCTACACCGAGTACTCGAGTCAAACAATCACAATTCGATCGATCGACCTTAGCTTAACTCAGCTATACTCTAGGACTCGGTATCCACTACCAGCAACCTCAATTCTACTGTTCAGTAGCGACTTAGCTGTAACTGTCTTAGCTTCAGTAATCCTAACTTCAGCAGACTAACTCCAGCTATCCCACCGCTGCCACCAGTTGTGACAAGAATAGGGTTAGTGTATCACCTAAGGGTCTCTACCCTGCTCTAGCCTATTCCTCCACTTATTGGTACTGCTGCCACCAGGTACTTTAAGGCTAAGCACCAACCTATCCTAGCCTAGTGCCTACTAGCTAGTCAACCAGCTTGTTGCAAAGTATCTTGAGGCCAAGGTATCCACACATTCAGTTACACACTCAGTATAGTGTCTCAACAACACAGACTCTGTAACCTGGGACCTTAATTAGAACTCCAGCCAGAGCCTGGTTATGACCATACAAGGACAACACCATGTGCTAACCAATAACAATGTCCAGTGGTGAGCATGCTCAATCACTCCAGCTAGCACAAACACACATACATGTAATAAGTCTAAATCCATCTAATTATGGTCAGTCTCAGTCCCTTTGATCTGTCCCTTGCTTGTGTCACAGCTGCTCCTGTGACAGTCATGGAGTTCATAAGCCTGAGATGTCTGCTTTAAGGGCTCATTAGCACCTTCGGTAGTGAGTCACACCTTGCCATGTCAAGGTTGTCACGCCGGGCCTCAACAGTGCCTAAATTGTTTTTAGTTGTATTTCCAGATTAAAATGTGCTAGCCATTCTTATTTGTGGCCAGAAGAAGCCATACTCTACAAAATGAGCATTAGGTGCTAAAATACGACTAATTAGGCAAGCGTCGATGCTGAAAAATATTTTGAGAGAATATTTTTTCAGTACCCCATGCTTGTCTACTTCATTATGTCTTAGCACCTAAATCATCACACAGAGTTGTAGAGTAGGCCTTCCTCTAGGAGATAATGATTTCAACTAGCACTTTACAATCAGGAACAATTACTGGAACCGGCTCAGGCACTCAGATTTTGAGGTCACACTTTGGCAGACTTCTCTTTAGCACACTTTCTACAGGCATCTTGATGTTCTTTAACTCTGGTCTTCAGTCTTTGGGTTGTCTCTCAGCTAAAAAGGATGTGGTACATGATACATGAGTGCATACTAGCTGGTAATACATCTTTATCTCTGTTCAGTTGTGTCCTCAGAGTTCATCCCGATCTGAAAATGACGGAACTTATGCAAACTCTCCTGATGTCTTAATCATTCCTGCTACATAAGGAATCACCATCGTAGGAGATTCTTCTTTTTAGACCCCTGGTTGCCTGTACGCCTGTATTGGTGTACTTATCTTCCTTACTGCATTTATCTACAGCTGAATGGTTGATGAATTGAAGATAACAATTCTATTTTAAAAACCTCTTTAAATGACATTCCTCCTTCATTCTCCTCCTCAGTCACTACTCTCCTGGAAGCTCTATCATGCGCAAGCTCTTTACCACTCCTCCTTTGACATGGATAGGATGATGTGATCTATAAACAATACCAGTTTGTGTTCATTGATATTCAGTAAACTGTTGCAGTTAGCCTTCTGTCTTCCTTTCTGTGTAAGTAGCATTCCAGAAAGGGCAACAATAGATCCACTTCAAGCTCCATGGTAAACTTTATGGATGACTTGATGTTGTTCAGAAAGTTCAACAACTTCTGCACATAATTATGGATAAAGGAGGTGACTGTAAGTCTATGTGAGTGAAAAGCTATTTTATATCTTAAGATCAGTACTTTCGACGATGAGTTGAGCAGGATGAGGCAGGAGTGGGAGCATTGTGGTGCAATTCCTCAGATGTTGAGTTGTAATGTTTCTGTTAGATGGTTAGTTTGTCAGGAAGTGGTGTACATCATGAGGATAAGTACAATGTGTCCAGTCAGGAGAGTATGTCTGAGATGGTCACAGTAGGTCAGGTTAAGATGAAGAGTGTGTTTCTGCCAACATGTTGGGTAGGTCTGTCAGGAGGAATGGTTTTGATGCTGAAATGTATGGGTTGGGTAAGTTAAGGTGAGTCATGGTGAGGGTGCTCAGCATGGCATTGATTAGTGATCAAGGGGTTGTCAGTCTACAGGAGAAGGGTGGGGTGATTAGCCTTAGTGCTCGCGAACACCAGGTTTAGGCTTTAGCATGGAAAGTGATGTATTCCCAATTGGACATGGTCCACTTCCTCAGGTAGTTAGCATAACACTACTTTACTAGAATCAGTTGTTTACCAGAATATGGATGCAGCTGACTACCTCCCCAATCAATGACACCCTATGTTGCATATTATTTTCATGAAGGGAAGTTGTGTCTAAGATGTGATGGTGTTCAATCTCATGAACCAATGTGTGTCAAGTCCTATAGACCTGGTACAAAAATGAGAGCAGACTATAAGGTTTTGTGTGTATTATGGGATGGGTAATGCTATGACAAATTATTCTTTCTCTTTGGTTTCATCCTGTTCTTTGTTAGCATAAATATATTATTATTATTATGCTCAACAACAAGCTGTAGTTGGTAGGAGAAATTATAATTATTTGTCAATGATCATTGTTGAAAGTAGCATATTGTGTGATGATATAAATTTTGACCTCTTTTCTACGGTTATGCTTGGGGAAAGACAGTCAGGGAGGTTCTCTATATAACTTGCAACCCATTTTGCTCCCCCTGACTGCTACAACTGTCCTGAGGGTCAAATGATTGTAGGAGGCAAGGTATGCAGAATGTTTTATGCAATAATTATGTTTTGTATAATGTGGATGTCGTGTGTAATTACCATACCTAAATCAATTCCTATAGTAATAGCCCATAGAGCCTATTATTATTATTATTATTATTATTATTATTATTATTATTATTATTATTATTATTATTATTATTATTATTATTATTATTATTTTTATTATTATTATTATTATTATTATTATTATTATTATTATTATTATTATTATTATTATTATTATTATTATTATTATTATTATTATTATTATTATTATTATTATTATTATTATTATTATTATTATTATTATTATTATTATTATTATTATTATTATTATTATTATTATTATTATTATTATTATTATTATTATTATTATTATTATTATTATTATTATTATTATTATTATTATTATTATTATTATTATTATTATTATTATTATTATTATTATTATTATTATTATTATTATTATTATTATTATTATTATTATTATTATTTTTGTTGTTGTTGTTGTTGTTATTATTATTATTAATAATAATATTATTATTATTATTATTATTATTATTATTATTATTATTATTATTATTATTATTATTATTATTATTATTATTATTATTATTATTATTATTATTATTATTATTATTATTATTATTATTATTATTATTATTATTATTATTATTATTATTATTATTATTATTATTATTATTATTATTATTATTATTATTATTATTATTATTATTATTATTATTATTATTATTATTATTATTATTATTATTATTATTATTATTATTATTATTATTATTATTATTATTATTATTATTATTATTATTATTATTATTATTATTATTATTATTATTATTATTATTATTATTATTATTATTATTATTATTATTATTATTATTATTATTATTATTATTATTATTATTATTATTATTATTATTATTGTTGTTATTATTTTTGTTGTTGTTGTTGTTGTTGTTGTTGTTATTATTATTATTAATAATAATAATAATATTATTATTATTATTATTATTATTATTATTATTATTATTATTATTATTATTATTATTATTATTATTATTATTATTATTATTATTATTATTATTATTATTATTATTATTATTACTATTATTATTATTATTATTATTATTACTATTATTATTAATACTGTTGTTGTTGTTATTACTATTATTTTTATTTTTATTATTATTTTAATTTGTAAAGCGCATATGCTACAACCAGCTATGCAGGCAGTTTATTTCTGTCAATTTTAACTATTCATTACTTTAGCATGGAAGGCATGCTTTTTTTTGCATTTATCGCATGCATTTTTTAAACCTGTACATAACACAACCAGTGTGTTTATCATGTAATCTAATATCCTGCAGCTTTCTCATGATTGTGAAGGGACCATACCTTTGGGGTGCAGGTTTACTTTTGTGGATGGTTCAGACTTGATCTCTGACCTGTAGAAGTGGCATCATGTTCCTTTTTCGTAATACGTTTTCATATTTTCCTTGGCCACTGACTCATGTTTGGTGGCCATCTCTGTGACCCTTTGCAGACATTTTTACATCTCCATCAGGAATAACGCCATGTTCTCGATGGTTTTCCTTCCTGACCAGTCAGTTTGAAAGGTGAGAGTACAGTGGTGGTGTGTCCCTGTAGGCAAACAGAATTTAAAGGAATGTCTTGAGCCATTAGCCTTGGAAGTTCTCCACATACCAGCATTCAGGGTTCTGTTGAATCTATCCACCATCCCATCTGTTTCAGTGTGGTAGGTAGCCATTTCCGATTCCCCACCACTTGGAAATGATTTGCTACTGAAATTAGACCCATGGTCGGTTAGCATTTCCTCTTCTTTGATCTGAGTTTCAGGCTCATCTCTGCTAGTGGTGGCTGAAGTTGCTGGTGGGCAGAGCTTCAGCACCATCTCTATTGGTGGTGGACTTGAGGGGGAATGCATCTGGTAGGAACTGTATTCACAGATTGTTAATATTCTCTGTGCCCGTCTTATGGAGGTGGGTGAGGTCATGAAAAAGGAGTCCGGATAATTGGTAGGGGAATCAATGGGACCTTTCTTTTGTGTGTCAGTGCTGTCTTCTGGCACCTCTGGCATCTCTTTTAGAGGTCCTTGACATCACCAGTCATGTCAGGTCAGCATATAGTTCATGACATTGGCTCTTTCAAAATGTCCTTCCAGTGGGGTGATGTGTGCCATCCTCAGTGATTTCTCTCAGTACTGCACAGGTAACAGCAGTTGCTCCATCTTTGGAACTGATCTCTGGTGGTAGAGCAGTCTTTCCAAAAAAGTAAGTTTGGCAGTCCAGCTCTTCCAGTGTCTGGTCAAGGCCAGGGCAACTTCTTGTGGTTTTCTGACCTGGGTGATTCGTAGGGTAGGTTCTCCCCATCGTTAGGCACAGTTTAGTCTTTCTTGGCAGTTTTGCAGCCTTGTCTGTCAGGGTCTGGCATCACTTTCTGTATGATCTCATTGCTGAGGTCAGTTGAATTGGTTCCTTTTCCCGAGGACCGTTTGAGGACGAGGTGTTGGATGATGACTCTGCCTCATTGGTAACTGTAGTCTTACTGGCCTGTTGAGTGCCTGGAAGACTGATCCATTGCTGATCCACTCACGATAGTTTCTTCTCTTCTTACAGTTTGTCTGTAGTTTGCTCTTCCTTCATTCCAGCTTTGTGAGTGAGTCAATATAGGTTCTCCATGAGTATGTGAAATTCAATGTTGTTCATCTTGACCTTCTCTTACAGTCTGTTCACCTTCAATTCCACTGTGATCAAGGGGAGGCATTTGATTTGGTGGTCTCCTTTGACGCTGATCGATCCTTCATTGTTGATGTGTCTACCAACCAGGCTTGCATGTAAGTGCGAGTGATTGTCTTCTGTGTCCTCACAAGTTTGGTCACTCAATGCGCATTCTGCTGTAGAGTGTAAATTCTGGTGATTTGGAGGATTTGCCAATGTTGGCCATCTTCTCTGTGTTGTCTGGTAATGGGTGGCTGTGTGGCCAAACTTTTGACAGCTGAAACAAAACTGGGACCCTGATTTTGTATTACATCCTGCGGACATCTTGCTTCTCAGTTTTCTCGATCGTGGTCAAATGGGTTTGTGTTTAGGATTCTTGTCTGCTCTGCTCTTTGTTTTGAATTGGTAGGATCTGTCATTTCCTGATTTGGAAGTGTACGGCTTTGTAGAGGTTTCTTGCTCTTGGTGGCCACATTTATGCTGTAAATTTGAGCAGCTTTTCTGGTTATCTAGGTTTTTGTCCCTTGTCCAACCAGCTGTCTGAAGGCAATGATCATCACTATTTATTTTGTGAACCAGTGGTCTATCGTGTCTGCCTTGTTGGTGGCATCGACTGCCCAGTTGGTGAATATAGCTGGTACTCTTAGTTCACACTCTATGATATCTTCCCCTTCGTTCAGCAAAGGTTACTGCTATTGAAATCATTGTTAGTCTTTTGTAACCCCTTGGAAGGCAATTAGTTCACTGCTCAACACCTGGAAGTCATTCGGTATTTCCTATGGGAAGTGATTCATGTAGAATCTTGATGCATTGTCCAGGAGTGACGTTAGCACTACGGTCCATTGTTTGTGGTGGTCAACCAAACATCTCTCCATGTGGTCTTGGAAATTGGTCAGGTAAGTAACTATTTCTATGGACTTTTTGACTGAGACCATGGCAGGGATGTCTCTTCCTATTTGCATGTATCCTCTAGTGCAGCCTTCTCTATATTCCAAATTGCTCTTCCTGCATTCATATCTGAATATTGACCATTTCCAACTAGCGCGAACTTCCTGTTGTTGCCATTCCTCCAATTCCATCGGTTTCTTTTTTACCCTTCTCTCCAGTTAATCTTCTCTCCCTGGTCTTCTGGTTTCATTAATTTCCAATTGTTTCAGTCATTCTTGTCATAGCTCTTGAGCTCGAGCCTCTGTTCTCCTCTAACTCATTCGTTCTCTTCCCTTCGATGGCCTCCTCTCTCTCTTTGACCTGTTATCTGTCCCCCCTCTCAGAATCCACACAGGCTTGCATCACTCTATCATCTGGGTGAATTGGTCATAGGGGATGGTGGAATTTCCAAAGCCGCTTGGGAGCTAGGTTTTTCTTTCCTATCCTCTGGGGATTCGATTTCTTTAGCTGTCTGTCATTGGGAGTTTTCTTGAGAGTTATTGTTGGTAGCTTGTGTTGCTTTCATGTCATAACAGAGTTTGACCACCTCTCAACACTCAGACTGGTTTCTTGGTTTAAGTTGCTATGTTTCCTTTACAAGAATTTGTGCAAGTTGACCGTATCCCTATACTCCGGGGCACTTCCCGTCACTCTTTGGCTCTTTACTAAAGGAGCATTGTTGGGTCAGTAATCTTTTTCTGGGGCTCTGCAAAAATATCAAGTCAATGATACTGCTGAGTTGGTGCTTGCTGATTACAATCAGTTTCTAGTTTCTTGGAAGGGTCGTTTTGTTGCCACTTGTATTGTAGAATAAGACCAAGTGCAGCTATACTTATGGTATCGATGAAGTTTAACCTCTTATCGAGCACACATAATTAGGAGGTTCATGGTTCCTGCACAATTTACTGTATAAACTATATTATATATATTGTGTGTGGTCTCTTTTGATGTTATTAGGCACTATAAGGTGACTAAGCATTGGTGCAGAAAATCTTTTTTTTTCCTGTCGCAAGAAAATTGATTTTCAGTGCACACGCTTGCCTCTTCATCACATTTTAGTTTCCAAGGAACACATTTGTTTTGTAGACCAAGATATTAACACTGGATTGAGATCTATTACATGCATGCCAGTACTGCTTGCAAGTTAGAGTGTGCTCTCGATTGCAACATGTCTTTGAAGAGTGCCTGCAGCTAGCAGCGCTTGAAATTCAATTCTAATTAAGGATACATATGTCAATTCTACTTTTAATGTGTAAACAAGGAAAAAAGAAAAATGGTGCATCCTGAAACCACAGCACAAGAGAATAAGAACACCCTATAGATCTTCTGAATTGTGTCTTTATGGTTAAATTGACTATTGACTTTTCAATATGCCATATTTAGCGAATGATTACTTTGAGTACAAAACTTACAGATTTCATAACAAAGCATAATATTATACTAAATGAGGGCAAACAACAGGAGAGCATAGAATATTGATCTGGAGCTGTGGTGACTGGCTTGGATTAAATATATACTTCTACGTATACCCGGCTGCTGTGTTGCAGCCCACTGCCTCCTCCAGTCATTAGCTAGCTGGTTCTCAACAAATTCTTGCAAAAATAGTATGAATTATAAAGATATAAACATAGTTTGCTAATCGATATCTTTATCATTGGAGTCACAGAAAATGTTGCTAGATTTGTCCAACTTTGTAGAATGGAGGCACTTCCTAGTCTGCATCTGTCGACACTTCTGCAATACATATCCATGTATGTACAATGCAAACACAAACTACAAAGATAATTTAAGAGAAAATATCAGTTAATTAAAACTTCAGCAATGTAAAAGACTATTCCAGAGCAAATACGAATAATCACTATTATTTTTATAGAAATACACTACTGTTATAATGTGGACTATCAACACAAAATATGCATAGGAGATTTTAGTGAAGTGAAGTGATGATTTATGACTTCCAATATATATTACATTTCTGTTTGTTTGTATTACAGAGCCTTCCAATAATTTCTGTTTTATTGTTATCAATATTCATAGGACACTAAAAGTGATGCATTGATATTTTAGTTTTATTCCAGTCTGTACCCAATCTTTACTGTACTTCAGGACGGGAATTGTGTACTCATATGCAATACTTACGAGAACAATCTTTTATTTTGGCTTGAGGTGGCAGAAAGTAAAGCAGATCTTCACAAAGTGTTGCAGAAGGATATTGTTGAGAATTATGATGAGCTGAGATCGTGGATACAAAAGGTGACTGGCTATCAAATAAATCTTTATATATCCATTTAACAACTAAAGATATAATATTTCTTATAGTTAGGTGTCAATTATTTCTTTTAATTTTAATATGCAGCAAATGTAAATAAATAAAAGGTAAGATGCATCATATGTATTTACTGGAATAAAGATGTATTGACTAGAGAAAGTTCTAAAATCAAATGCTTATTTTAACTAATGCTATATGTGAACTGCTATTTTTCTAGGTATAAACAAACTAATTCCCAATGTCATCATGATAAAATCTTCACCCTAAATGGACCCATATTATTAGGCACTTGATTTATAATGATAAAAGCATTTCATGTATCTAGGATATTACCATGTAAGTAATTGGACTGGACATTTTTTCTATTGAGATTATTTTAATTTTAATTGATCTGCAGGAATTCGATGAAATATCAGGACGGATTCATGAATTCTCCCCTCATTTCCTTAAAAAAATTCTAAATGTGATGTACCTTGCTCTCGATGTTGAACATTATCACGTGTTGAAGGTAATGTTTATAATTTAATTTTGATTGTAATTCAAAAAATTTAGCTAATTTTTCATGTTAATGATTTCTCACAATAATTATAAAGTTTACTCCTAAATGTGTGTGGATTAATGAGGCATAAAAATGCATAGCATTAATTTCCTGCGGTATGAAACAGGATGTCCAAATGAAAATACCTTCCATGAAGAAGAGATATAAACAAGAGATGTCTAGAATGAGAACCAGTTAGGATAAACGAAGACAATGACTACTTATAAGCTTACAGGTTTTCTTTGTCTACATATTTTTATTTCTAATTTTAGTACTTAACAATTGTTCGACTGCAATGTAGAGAATTTTTTTAAATTATAGCCAAGTCAATCTCTGCAAGGACAATATTCCAGTGAATCTATTTAGCCTAACTGACTCACTCAAGTCTCCATAACTGGCTAATTTTAAAAGCAATAACAGGATATGTGATTATATTATATTGTCATGGAGTATTCTAGGTGACAAAAATTTGGCACAGTTCAGGTCAATAGACTAACCACAACAGCCACCCTTCGAATAACCACAGCATACCCTACCTAATAGCCATTTATTTTTCCCCAAAAATAATATTGGTAGAAAATCTTTATGCTGTGTTTTTAAAGTCTTGTGTCTCTGCATCTTGAACCTGTAATAAAATATGAGAAGGAAAACATTTGCTCGTGAATTTTCATGTCCAAAGAGAAGCCAAATTCTTTAATAATGTCAATAATATTTTTCACAATTCTTCCCTCTCTGTTTCAAAATATCTACAAATGCTGCCACCCTACAGTATGACTAACTGGAATGGGCTAAGAGTTCCCTTTTATAGGTTCCCAGACTACACCACAGAAATAACCATAACAGACATGAATGGGCTAGCCAGTTTAGTGTGAGCATTATCTTGCAAGGCCAATCTCGTGAGTCAGCTGTTCATGTTTCATCCTGTCCAGATAGACTACATGGTGGTGGTCTGCCTGCACAACAAGCAGCACTTCTGGGATGTAGATGCAGAATTAGTTCACCCTATCACCTACTTCTTCTGGACAGTGCCATACCATATCTCTTTCAGTAGTAGCTTTCTGGAGTAGTAGGACATGGAGTGTTCCTCTCCTGCATCATACACCTTGCTCAACACTGCTCATCTGTCTGGACAATGAATTGTTTGTCAAAGTTCGGGCTCCATGGCACCCAATATGATGCCAATTCTCTCTTTAGCATTTCAAATGCTGTCTGATGGTTTTCATGTTGAGGCAATTTTTTTTCATCTGGGCTGTCAATAATGCTGTTATGGTGAATAAGAATGGAATAAATCGGCTGGGTAACTCCAGGAACAATCACACATCCTTCTTTCTTCTCACAGTATCGAAGTTCTCCAATGCTCCAACTTTTTCTTCCTTTGGTATGCCTTTGCTTTGTCCCAGAGATGCACTGCCTCTGTCCCAGTTGGTGCCTTCCTTAGTTTTCCAGGACTGTTTCAGATGTTGTATGTGGTCAGTCTATGAGTCCCTGAACACTATGAGGTCATCCAGTGCACACAGAGAATGTCATCACTTCTTTCTGTAGTTCATTAATCAGACTCAAAAAGACTGTAATTTCCTCCCCTAGGCCAAATAGCATCACTTTCAACTGCTATTTGTCATGAAGGTTGTCTTCTACTTGGATGTCTCCTCAACTTACACCTACCAGTATCCACTTGGTGAAGTCTAAAATTGTACTCTTCCAGACCATCTATGAAATAATCTACTATCGTACAGAAACATATCTGCCACAGATATGTTTGTGGCAGATATGTTTCTGTACGATAGTAGATTAGTTCAACTCTGTTAGGATGATGTGGAATGTCTAAACACCTGTCGTTTGCTTAATGACACCTCCCTGCAATAACTGGGTCTCAGATTGCACCACTGCATGCCTTGTATAAGTCAGCTAATGAGGGGTCTCGTTTAATGGGGGGTAACATCCTCTGTCTCTATTTTGATGCAAGCCCTGTCAGTTTGTTGTTTTTACACTGAACACTTGGTTGTAATCTGCCAGCACTCTCTCCCTTCTATACCTTGCTCAACTCAGATTTGTCTTTGGTTGTTTCTGCCTGGAGATGCCTTTTGACTCTTGTATTTCTACTCTGTTTCTTTTACCCCATGAGAGCCAGTTATGTACACTGCATGGAGTCTACTATATACTTCAAACAACCTTTCCCTGGCAGTTAGGTCATACCACTTCACCTGGTCTTTCTTTGCCTTCACCTCTTCTCTGTCATGATCTTCAAAGTGGTTCGATTCTGCACCTTTTGTAGGAATAATAGCAAGCTTTTTGGCAGCATCTCCTTCTGCTCCCAGATTTCCCTCAAGATGTCAAGTGGTCCAAATAGTTGGCATCCATCCATGGAGTAACTTGAAAGATGAAATCCTGTACTTTCCTGTCACACCTCCATGTAGGCAAACATGAGGTATAGGATGGTTTTGTCCATTGGTTGTCAAACTTGGATACCAACAGCCCATCCATTTGCAGTTTGTAGGGCACGGTCTTCATTCCCTTTACTCCAATCCAGTCAAAATAGTTAACCCATCCAATGGCTCATGAAGTTATCTCCACAATCTGTCAAAACTTCCTCTGAGATCTCGAACAAGGCAAATAGTGATGTTAGAGTGTCTGCTATATACAGTAGCACTTTCGGTTGTCACCAATCTTCCACACATCTTGTCTCCTGTAGATGAGTACATTCACCATCAGATACTCACTGTCAGAGTCTTCTGCATGCCTGGCTATATGTGTATACGTATAAGTGTCATGAAGTTGTATTAAGATATTATAATACAGCAAAGTTTCTTGAGTGATGTTGGTTCAGTCGATATTCAATGGATACAAGCCCCCTTCCAAGCTTAAACTACATTTTATTTGGGATGTGGGTTTAAAAGCTCCAATCTCTATCCAGCTTGGGAATAGTGCTTTACTTTAGCTTGGAAAAATGTGTTGCATTAATTTCTAGTTTATAATCACATATGGGAGTATTTCAGCTTTTTAACTCTGTTGCCAAATTCCCACAAGGTAATTTTACAGTTAATCTTTCAAGAATCCCACACAAGAACTCCCAAATATATTATATTAGCAAAACATGTATGCTGTACTCACTTACTCAAAACATATGATAAACACCCTTCTCATTTCCTAGATATTATTTTTATTATTTTAATTAATGTTCATTTGTTTTTTATTTGGTATAGGTCAAATATATCTAAGACATGGTAGTATAGATGTTATTATAAAGTGGATTATTGCTAGCAAAAGAAGCATACAAGGATAAAGAGGTACATACATGCCTTAAAGTGGAGAATAAGTTGCTCAAAAATCTCCTGGGCTATTCAAACAGTTGATACAAAAACATTTCAGACATCCACATTTTACATCCACTAACAAGCACTTATTGGTGAGGATATTGTGTAAACCAAGAATAATTGTTTCTGCAGATTCCATTCAAGGAATACTGTAATCAGTAGTTGCATTGTATATTATTTTGTTGCAAGTAAGTTTGTATTTTTAGCACAGAATCTGGTTTCTGAATATCATATTGTTATTTGGCATAAACTCTATATTATGAATAAGTTGATTTTAATAATTTTGTTGGCTATATTTTACTTGAGTCATGAATATTTGCACATGTAGGAATTCATTGAAAGGGGTTTGAGCAAAGTTCCACTGATTAATTGTGCTAATTTTTCGGATTTAAGGTAACAATTTTTTTATCTCCAACCCCCCTACCCCTGCATCTAACCCAACACAGATACACCTCCCTTCTCATACATATATATAACAATCTTTACTGCTTTTACGAAATAGATCTAACAAAACACATTTACGAGAATTGGTGGAATATATACTTGAAGAAATAATTACACAATGCAAAGAAATTTACTCCCAATTTTAAAGCTCATTGACAAGTGCTATTTATTTGAGCATTCTATTTTAACAAGAGCAAAGAATACACTATTTTGTATCGCTAAATCAAGTTTACATGATGATCTGAACTTGTTCTCCATCAAATGACAGTGACTGAAGAAAATAAAGCAAAATTTGAATTTTGTGTTCGAAATATTGAAGAAGAGTGTTACCAATTTGAAAAACCATATGCAAAAACAGCTAGAAAACGAAATCAACACATTGTGGAAAGTTCAGGTATGTTAAAAAAATGTTTGTTTTTTATATCTTATTAATTTATTGAACACTCAGGAATACTATCAGAAATACTGGTGTTGTTGAGAATGGAGGAAATGGGCCCTTTGTAGCTGAATAGTGAATGCTTTAAGATCATTATTTCAGTATTATACAAGAATGTTGAGATCCAAGAAAGGTATATAGCTAGATATGACCATGGCACTTTTGCAGCATCGATGTAACTATTTCTTCTTTAGGTTCCTGAACCATCTAAAGCATTCATCTGATCCAGATTATGGCCATCAAGTTGGGAAGTTATTTTCTCTGATATTTTCTGGCTCTGCTGATCACAGATTTACATTGGCAGTCAAGGAGAAGTACATGCTATTTATGCTTCGCAGGGTATTTAGGTATTTATTAGTATTTGTCATTGTGTAAGTCTTAATTTGTTATTTTGATCAGTTGTCAAGATACAACATTGAAAATTGAAGCTGAATTTACGTCAGCTATCCCAGCATATATGAATTTGTAGATTAATTAATATAAATGTTACAACTATTAATTACCTTAATATTGTAGGTCAATTCCCTTGGGCTAGCATTTCAAGTTGTAGTGATAAAGCATTTCAGTTCAATGAGAGAAGACTCAATGTTCAATGTAATGTTCTATGGTTGCTTTTACAGTTTCTCTGTTATATAACCGCTGACTGCATACTCTTTGGCTAATATTTAGACAAATCCAGCAGCAGCTGCTATTAGTACACCGCACGAGCAAGATAAATTATGAATTACATTTTTTAGCACATGGGAGGGGGGGTGTTTATTGTTTACAAGTGTGTTTATAGTATTTACCTTTATTCAAGTATTTTGCTCAATGGGAAATGGAATAATGGTGAATCGGGAAACTGGCTAGTTTTTCCAATTCATTGGACAGGTTGGAGACTTTTGATGGTTGAATGGACATGTTTTATTACATTATGTATGGGGAAAGCTAGAAACAAACATAGATGGTGCTAAATAAAATTAGTTCTGGCGTGAAGTTGACCTTTTACCTTAATTATGTTTGGGGTTTAGATAAACATTTGGTCATGCAAGACTAGTTATTGCACTGTACAGCATTGGAGAGTTGGGAGTCTCTTCTGGTAGCAAAAGTATGGTGAACGGACATAGTAGATGCAAGTCATGTGTGTGGGGAAAGGTAGATAGATATATGTCATATATGTTTAAAAGATCTTGAATATGAAAAAAATCAAAGTTTTTACTTCTTTTGTGATGGATTCAAAAGTAGCTCCAAGCATTTGTAGGGGGGAAAACAAATAAATTGATTGCTACAACTATCCCATAATAAGATCTTGAAGGCAAATTAATATGGTTCTGGGGTGTTCAGAGTTTACTGCCTTTGCAAAGGATTGAGGTTTTGGGGTCAAAACTAGCTGAGTATACTATTTATAAAATACACAAAGAAGCTGAGTTGTAAACATATTTTATCTGCCATTTAAAACATGGTAAAAGAGATAAGGGATTGCTACCTGCATTCCATATCTATTATTTAAAATGAGAAATACTCGTAGGTATATGAGTGGCATCCACCAGCCATTGAATGACAACTGCAGGGAAGAGCAGTTCAATGTTAAGTTTCAACTATCGAGGTGCTCAAGTTAAATCTTGGCAATTTGTAACATGAAATAAAATTCAATCAGCAGCATTCTACTACCTTCAACTCACTCACAAAATGATTTAACTTATTGTATGCACAGCCCAACTATGATGTATTTTAAACTGTATATTAAAAAAACATCTCTGGCACACACTTGTTTCTGTAATAGCAAACACTGCAAATATGTTATAATCATATTCATTTGTCCAATGTCTTTATATATAGCACTTTGTAAAAAAAAGGGTCAAGATGATCCCTTAACCGATGCTGGATGCAAAGAGTGTCTTCCAGGTTATAAAAAACCAACATGCTGTGAATGCATCTTTGAAGAAGGTGGTGAAGCCTTTTATAACAACAGTGGAGAATGTGATAGTAAGTATGACTGCAAGTTGGCAGTTTATTATAGCATTATATCCATGTGCTACTACATATATTCATTATTTATATGGCTGCTCATTGCACTGATGAATTGTATATTCCTTGCCAATAATTTCACAGAGATATGCAAGGAGAATGCCAATAGCACGGACTGCGATTCTACCCAAGGCTGTTCTCTGTGCGATGGTGGCTTTTTGCCTCCTAACTGCTGTGATTGTCCTGAGGATCAAATAATTGTCAATGACATATGTAAAGGTATGCAGGATTTTTCGTGCAATATATATCGTATAATGTGGATGTCCTCTCTAAGTAACATACCATAGAGCCTTGTCGGTATTGGTGTATTATTTCAATTACCAGCCAATCAGAATACAGTTACACTTTTTTCACCAATGGCAGTGTAAAAAGAAGAATTGGGTAGGAGAGCGGGATGGGGTGGCAGGGGAAGGGAAAGTGGTAAAGGAAAGATCAAGGCAATATGTACAAGTATGTAGAAATTTCATAGAAGATTTTTGTAGAATAGTGTTGTTCTGTTGAAAATTATAACTGTCCTGTTAGGTTTGCATGATCATATTTTATATATAATGTACCCTATACCTGGGTGTGTTTTTTTAGAACAATTGTTTGGGATTTTGCGATGTCTAATCCATAAATACGACTGCAAACATGAAACACATGTGTGCTCTTAAACCACACACAGGAGGCCCATAGAATCTTCCCAGCTAACTTGTGAGAGTCTGTCTACTGTGGGCTTGCTTCTTTGTGGGACCAAGCCTAGACCAGTAGCAGGTGCTATAGCTTACTAGCTGTCTTTAGGAAGGATTATTGCATTTTGATACTTAAGAGGCAGATAAGACTTACAGCTGCACTAAGGGACAGCTGCTATATTGTTTTAGTGCTGAAGACTTGAGTGTTAGTTGTTGGCTGATAAGTACTCTATAGCTAACAGGGTTTCCTTGGGCTGAAAGATTTTTTCAAAATACAAAGAATGAGAAAATCTATCCTATTATCGGCTGATTTTATACAACTTAGTTTCGACTCCAGAATGGGAGCAAGCTGTTTTTAAGTAGATTAACACTCCACCTAACTTCCCCTCTGTGAAGCAACTTCAGAGACATGGACACTTAAAACAGCTGCCACAACACTCATTTCTTGATTACAATCATGTTTAATTCTACTATATACAGTAACAACTACTTAACATATCTAGAAATTTCACTTAATCAAGTAGTGTCTTACCTTATCAAGAATATGATGAAGAAAGCGGTTGTTCACCACTGAATGATTGCGTGGGCAAGTCCTATATTCCTGGTTACCAATATGACCAGAGTATAAGGTTTTGTGTGGATTATGGGGAGTTTAATGCAATGACAAAAAAGGTATACCTCTGCTATGCATTCATGATAATTTAGACACCCTTGATCAGAGGAAATTTCAGAACACTTGACTTAGCATTTGTGTTCTGGCAAATCCAAATGCCCCCTGCAATCGGAAAAATCTGCTTTTGCTTCTCATTGTGGGCTGCATGAATTTGTTCACATTGCTTTTGGACATGCAGTTCTCCCACGATATTCCAAAGGTTAATTCAATTTATCTTGCTATGAATGGTCTTGTTCTATCTCTCTGGAAGACATCTTAGTATGTTCTGAGACTTCTGAGGACCACGAATAGCTTAGCAAGGCTGCGATTAACTTGAAGCCGACGAAATGTTCCTTTGTGCAAGGAGAATTTGTCTACCTTGGTCGTATAACATCCAGAGAAGATGAGTGTCCAGATTCTGAAAAGACAACCAAGGTGTATGAGATTCCTCAGATGCTACTCATATGAGGCAGTTTCATGGTGGCATCCTATTATAGGAGATTCAATTCCAGGTTTGTTAATATTGCAGACCATCTCCATCAACTACCCAAGAAAGATGTGAGGTAAGATGAGTGTTAGACTTCTTTTGGTGCCTTCTGATCACAGCCCAGTTGTAGGTGTATCCATGGTTAGGTATACTGGTGAAGAGTTTGTCCTGGAGACTGATGCCATTCTAGAGGGATTAGGATCTGAGGTAGGACAGAAGCAAAAGATGGGTCCTGTGGCATTGCTTCTTGTAACTTGCATGTCCATGAGAAAAACTATCTTCTATCACCAAACTAGAGAACATGAGTCTAATTTCGTCAATGAAACAATTCAGACCAGGTCATTATACACAACTGTTTTGACAGATCTTTCTGCATGTACATCATTATATTCAAAGTCATCTGCTAAGCTAGCTAGGTGGGCCATGATTTTCCAAGGCTAAACCTCAAAATCAAGCATAGAAGTGGGATGAGCAATGTAAATGCATATGTGCTGTCTCTTAATTTGTATAAAACAAAACAAGGGCTATTTCATCATCTGTGCTTGTTGTTTAAGCATTAGATAAGTTGAAGGAAACTGAACTAGAAGAGGGGCAAGCCTAAACTCCCGACTTGATCACCCTCATACAGATTGTGAAGGAATGTATTGTTCCAGAGGATCAGGCACTTGATAAGCGATTAACTTTGGTCAATATGATTATATCAGTGGTGTGTTAGCTACACTGGTGAATCGAGGGTTATGGTGCCTACTGGATTGCATGTTGACTTGATGAAGGAGATGCATTGTGGGAGTTTTCTGAAGATGTATTGGAGTGTATTATCAGGTGGGGAACTGGTTGGTCTGTAAGTCCATCGCTAGCTACAACAATACCGATAGGGGGACCATTTCACTGGATGGGCATAGATGTTCTCCAACTTTCTGTAACCTGATACCTGTAACAAGTATGTAGTAGTGTTCTCTAATTATTTCCTAAAATGGTTCGAAGCATTTGCTAGACCTGAGCAGTCTGCTGGAACAATTTCTAAACTGCAGGCAAAGGAGATCTTTTGTAGACACAGTTCCTCATAGGAACTGCTGTCCGACCAAGGTGCAAACTTCCTCAGTGACCTGGTACTGGAGGATTGCAAGTCCCTGCAGAAGAAAGTGAACACATCAGATATCACTCCCAAATAATGGGTTGGCAGGGAATGATTGACTGCAATGTTTTCCAAGGTTGCTGAGAGCTCTGGGAAAGAATGGGATCCTTTTTTGGCTTATCATACCTCAAACTGGTAAAAGTCCATTTATTTGCTTTATCGGAGGATTGCTTGAATACCCTCTTAAGCTGTCTTGAGTGAGAAGGTTTCACCATAATTGGTTGATAGTGATGATTACCGACATGAATTCACTGCTATCCTTACGGAAGCATGGGTAATGGGAAATAAATTGATACATGGTGCCCAAGATTGACAAAAGCAACCATTTGACTAGAGTGGACAAGACCATCACTGAGTTACATATTCTTTATACTTTCATTACACTGATATGGATTTTGTGTAACTTGTTGCCAATTTCACAGAGATATGCCAGGCTAATGCTAAAGGGAATTGTGGTTCCGATGACTGTTCTCAATGCAATAATGGCTTTGCTCCCCCTGACTGCTGCAACTGTTCTGAGGATCAAATAATTGTCGGTGGCACTTGTAAAGGTAAGCAGGATTTTTCATGTAATATATTTTGTATAATGTGAATATCATGTGTAATTACTATATCTAAATCACTTCCAGTAGTAAAAGGCCACATAGCCTTGTTGTTGTTTGTGTAATATTTCAGTTATCAGAATACAATTTCACTTATTTCACCAATAGCAGTGTATAAATATGCGCTATAATTTGACACAAATAAGCATATGTGAACACATTAGGAGATCACTTCAAACTAACAGGTTGGTGGAGAACAATTGACTGTTCTGCATACATATTTATTTACTATTATTGTTATGTTAACTTCAACTACGAACTGTATTCGGCAGGAGGAATTGTATGTTTTTGGCATTTATCAATGTTAAAATAGGTTTATTGTGAACTTTCACCTTTTCCTATTTAAATAAAATAACGGTGTCTCCTGGAGAAGAGTTACAGTCAGCGAGGTTCACTGTGTTACATATTCTATATTGATATGACCCCTCATTGCACTGATGGATTGTATGTAAATTTCACAGTGATATGCCAGGCACATACTAACGGGAATTGTAGTTCCAATGGCTGTTCTCAGTGCAATAATGGCTTTGCTCCGCCTGACTGCTGTAACTGTCCTGAGGATCAAGTGATTATCGGCGGCACATGTAAATGTAAGCAGGCTTTTTCGTGCAATATATTTTGTAAAATGTGGATATCATGTATAATTACTATATCTAAATCACTTCCTGTAGTAAAAGGCCACAGAGCCTTGTTGCTGTTGGTGTAGTATTTCTTATAAGCCAATCAGAATAGAATTTCACATTTTTCACATAAAAATAAGAATTATGCTAAAATTTGACACAAATAAGCATACATTGATATAGTAATTATTTGGCAAAGTACAAAATCTATTTTTGAAGGTTAGTATCTTGCAAACTATGGAAGGGCAATTATGTGATGTTGATATTTAACTACCGAAGAGTTTGTTCTTTCAACCATCTTGACCTGTTTGTAAATGACTCTCCTTGGTCTATACTATACGGTGGTGAACCAACATCTACTTCAAGAGCTGATATATATGGTAATAACTGGTGATAGAATAGTTTGTAGTGAGATTTGGTATTTAATATTATTATATAAGTGTGTAATGTAGTGGGAATGGCAAAACAATTGTATGAGGTGAAGCTGAGTGCAGTTACTGCCCACTCTACATTATTAGTGGTGTATATACCTAATTTCACTACATAATCTACTATTTACATATACCTACAGTTAATTTTAACTGAATTTGATGGATAATTAATGGACAGGAGGGTGTGGTGTGGAAAAGATTATCACATTCCAAAGGTTAATACAAGTTATCTTGGCATGAATTGTGGGAAGTATTGTTTTGTCCATCTGGATCGTGGAACTTGGTGAGTGACTGTCAGGGAGGTTCACTGCATAAAATATTCGTTATTGATACGACCCTTCAATGCACTGATAGATTGTGTGTAACTTGGTGCCAATTGGTATTATATGGTATTAGCATGTGATAGCATATAGTTTATAATGAGATTTGGTATTCGATACTATGAGTGAGTAATGTAGTGGGAATGGCAAAACAATTGTATGAGGTAAAGCTGAGTGCCCACTCTAATTACTAGTGGTGTATGTACCAAATTTCACTACATACTTTACTATTTACATATAGCTACTTACAGTTCATTTTAACTGAATTTGATGGATAGTTAATGGGTAGGAGGATGAGGTGTGCTGAGAGGGAAGGGGAAACGGTAAAGAAAAGATCAAGGGACAAGTATGTAGAAATTTCATACTATAGAATGATGATGTTATGTTGCAAAATAAAACTGTCAAGGTAGGTTTGCATGATAATATTTTTACATATACTGAAAAGTTATATATATACCATATACATGCTTTTTGTGAGAACAATTTCTTTGGGACTTTGCAACGTCTAATAGACTGCAAACATGAAAAACATGCACACTATTAATCCTCACCCAGGAGGTTGATTAGAAACTAGGCCGCTAACTTGTGAGAGTCTGTCTTCTGTGGGCTTACTTCTATGTGGAACCAAGTAGCACCTGCTATAGCACGTTAGCTTACCATAGGAATGATGGTTAGACCTTTAGATTTCAAGACAGTTTGCCTCCCTTTCCCAACATGCTGGAGTCAAAATAATAAAGTTGTATAAAATGAGGTAAAATGCTATGTAATTATTCTATTACAATTAATTTTAAGCCCAAGTAACCTCCCTAGCTATATAGTACTTACCTGACTTTTCGGCAATCAGCTAATACTCAAGTCTTTAGAATTAAAAGCATACCAGCTTCCCCTTAGTGCAGCTGTAATTCTTATCGGCTTCTTTGCATAACTTTTCTTCTGTGTGGTATCTTCCACTTTAATAGTTGTTAAGAAACATGCAAACTTAAAACAGCTGCCACTACACACACTACTTACCCACACAATCATGTTTAATTCTACATGTACAGTACCAACTACCTCACATATACAGAAATTTCATTTAAACAAATAGTATAATTAAACAAATATTATTGTATCCCACACAGTTTAAATGTGTGAGAATCTACTGTAACTGCTAAATTCTATTTGATAATTTATTTCTCTTCCAGCGGTTGAATGCATTGATGGACAGGATGTAATCTTTTTGCTCGATAATTCAGCTGCAAGTGATAATGATCAACTCTGGAGAGCAAGTTATTTGCTGGAGTTCTTAATAGCTACCCTGCTAAATGACACAAGTGAACTCAACATCTCGGTCACACTGTTTGCATCTGATACGAATCAAAATGAGCTGTTTATTTACAAAAATGTATTGAATTCATCACATGAAGTTCAATGCCTGGAATTTGCTGAAAACATTGAGAACAAGGTCTATTTAAATAGATCTTTAAGCACATCCTCATATGTAACATTGAAAAGGATTAATAAAATACTACTTGAGAGTAGTGGTGCAAGACCTACCACCATTATTACACTGATTTCAACCACATCTGGTGACAATATTTCATATGCTGTTCAAGAAATACAAAAAACAATCTCAGTAATAGCCGAGGTCAAAGAAAGGACGGTGAAATACTTCTCTGTTGTTATTCCTAATCCAAGCACCAAAGCTTTAAGCACGAATTTGAGAAAGGAAATTATTGCACTTGCTAATGGCAAGGAGAATCAGGTTAGTTATGCAACCAAAGTGAATGAAACATTTATTAATCTGGCCAACAACCTTCATGACCAAGGAATTTTGTGTGATCGCCAAGGTAAGTAAGAAACACACACACACCAGAGTATCATATGTTCTGATTACATAGCTGTAGTTTAGCTGATTCTCCAATAACTTATTCCACCACAAACCTCAGCTACTGAGTACAATTCCATCTCCATATATTTCTTTGCTTAAGTTTATACATGCATAGATAATAATAGCTGAATGCAGTGTAGTTTGTTATGTATACTATATATGACACATATGCAGGGCTTGTCCACATATTATAGGTTACTGAACCTAGGACTTGCACATGTCATTCAGTTTAGTTGTTCATTTATACATCACAACTACATTTAATAGACCACTGTGTAAGAGTGCCACAATATTGAGACAGACACATTTGTCTAAAACATTATTCTAGTGTATGTTTAGTTATACTTCTCTATTTCTATTGCAGAGACTTTCTTTCTCGATTTTTTAAACAAAGCATCAACAGAAAAATTGCTTACTAATTACTCGGATTGCGTATATTTTAGAAACATTAATGGGACTATAAATAATGAATGTGTGAAGAATTCAAGCCAGAGAGAGATGAAGGACTTCAGTGTTATCTGTGACTTTCCGAGTAAGTAAATTTATAGTTTAATTCTATTTTATCAATATTATCATGAGCCAAAAAATTATATGAACATATGCGATTTTGAAATTGTTACAACTCCATTCTTAGCAATCATGCATTTCAAAATAATGTAGACAATGATAGGCAATAATCATAAGAAGGATCATGTTGGCCTTCCATTATAGGCCATGGCAGATGATACTAGAAAATTTGGGCAGGCTGGAGTTGGGATGGGGTGGCAGAGATGTGGCTTCTGAACATCAAGAATGATGCAGAAAAAATAGGTCGACTTACAGATGAGAAAGAGTGCTCAGATTGTCATAATATTCACCTTGAATTGTAAGAATGTGTTTGATAGTTAACATTATAGGGAAAAATTAGCATATTGAAATCAAAAATAGATCAGATGAAAGGGAAAATACGTGAATATTGGGAGAATATACGAATATTAGCTGCAATCATTGTTGACATTATATATAAAGGTACTTGGAGATAATAATTGCTGTCAGTACATTGGTAATGTGAATACATTTTTCTCTACTATATCCACTTCTCTTTATCCCAAACTATCTGCAGAAAGCACCAGTGTTGAAAGTAAATTAATTGATGATTTACGGAAATTGCTGGATAGATTCAACTCAAGAAAGGTGGACAAAATTGATTGAACAGACTGCATAGCCAGCATTGTAGTGCACCTGACTATAATAGCTATAAGTATTATTTGTGATAACTAAATATTTTAGAACATCAATTATAGATTGTGTAGTATCAAACTGCTGAACATAGAACTGTAAATAACACTTTATTGATCATTGTCTGCTAGAGTTGATGTTTAAAATCATGCAACCAACCATTTTGAAAGAAAATACACTTTGAATCATTAGTTGGAAATTGTGTGGTTGATGGAAGCCAAATACTGCTCTTCATATTTGTGGATTGAAATCTGACAAAATAATAGGACAATAGTGATCTCTCAAAAATATCTTCTTGGATGTTACTTCTGCATACAATGACAACCTTATGCAAGGGTCCTCTACTCTGATCTACTATTCACTATAAGCCCCAAAACATGTTAACTATTATAAGTTATTATGTCAACTGGGATTTCATTGAGGGTTTACTGTTGTAAAAACAAATAATTTAAGCAACATAAACTATTACTATTCAAAAGCAAGTAAACAACCATTATGATTTTTGAGGTTGTATAAATATATTTGGGAATGTTAATAAAGAAAAGTATGTTCAACTGGTTCTTGTCTACATGAGTACAGTCATATTGCCTTAATTTTTTGACAGCGAATCGAGATGTTTCTGTCGGACTTTCTTATAATTGTTTTACATTTTTTAAATATTTCCCCCTATCAGTCAGATATTACTATTGCTAACCTGTTTCTATAGTTGTACATTACAACTTAGAGTTAGCATAGAAGATCAGCTATGGCATCCTTCAAAATCTAGGTAACATTTGCATATGAGATCTTTACAAAGCAAACACTAGAGGAGAACAGGGAATCAATTCCACTTTTTCTGACCTGTTAAATTTCTTCCTGTTCGACATTCCTCTTTCACCACATGGCATACGTGTTGTTCTGTTATTTTGTTGTTTGAGTCATTTCCTTGGAAGAGGTCTCCTTTGAGGACTGGCTATTTATTTGTAAATTGGAATAAAGCATCCTCAAAGTGGATTTTGATGCAGGCCCACTCTAGCACAACACCCACACATATAAATGTACATACACTCAAACAGAGAATAATACATACAGATGGAAAACAATCCAATTTTAAGCTGGACATCTGTCACATAGTCAGCAAATACTAAAAACATGTATTTATTCCAAGAACATTTCGCATGAAACACACAAAAATTATAGAGCACGTGCATAATGCTTATCAATAAAACAAGTGTTTGCAGAAGGGATAGTTTATAGATCAACAGAGTCTTAAAGATTGCCAACTAAGTCAAGATCAAGACACTCGTTGAAGCTCTGTTAATTCCCTTCTATATAATTGCTAAGAACTGTTATAGGTAAAACCTCAATAAAGTAAATCATCAGGTTTGAGGTTGTTCTAGAGCGGAAGTTTGATAGACCTTGAAATCCTTTATGGTACATTGCTCCTGTTCATGTCTCATGTTCTCTACTTACTGCAGGAAGTAGAATGGATGTTCAGCTTTAAAGGTAAATGTATACCTGCAGCAGCCATCATAAAGTATGTGCCACTGCATGAGCAACATTAAATTGGTTATTCCACTAAAACTTGCATAAGACAACAATATAGTACCTTACAAGACAATCGGATCTTTTCAACACTCTGACTTTGTACTATTCATAACATTCTAAAATGCCACATAATTCATGATTTTAGTGTCAACCCATCACTACAACCAGACAACAACACAGTTTGGGGTAGGTTGGTGCAAAGTATCATCAGTTCATGAGACTGACGCTTTTGCAGCATTTCAATAATTATAAAAAGGTCTGAGTTCTCAGTCCATTCACACACAAACTGAAAAAGATGCAGTCAACACTTTGCTATAACCAGTTAATTGCATGTCAGATCATGATTTATAGTCAAGTCAGATAAAAATCACTTTCTAGTGAAAACTTAGTTGAGCTTTTTTTTTGTTGAGCAGTCACTTTGCCAAATCGATGTCTTCCTATCATCACATGCTACTGACCCAATGTCTACACGATCCCCCAATATTTTTTAATATTCTAAAAGCACACAGAGAGGTCTGCTTTTCTTACTAAAAACCACACACCTGCAAACAGGTTATGATTTCATGAACATGACACTACTGCATTGAGGACAGTGTATTGTCCAGGAATTTTCCACCACTTACCTGGATACAGCCAGTAGGCATTCTGGGTTTACACTTCTGGTAGACAATCCAGCTACTGCTATAATTTCTTCTAATCCATTATCAAATGCTCCTACCAAGCCTGCCAGTATTTCTGAGAATCATATGGTTCCCAGCCACAGGCCTTAAAGGACAGTTTAATAACATTTGCACACATAGCCATCAAACCAACAGTGTAGTAAATGCAACATACACTCAACAACCACATTTTTTTCCTTACTAAAATTGTCATGGTTTAAACTTACAGGAGTAATAGCAGCTGTTTAATGGTCCAATTATTTATGGATGAGAGATTTTCTAATGCCAAATAGATTAGTGGATTAATTGTTTTCCAACTCCTGTAGGAAGATAGCTTCAGAATCATACTCAAGTCTATGATCTTCAGCTGCTCTTGGAGCCAGGGCAGTTTTATTGTCTCTTATCGGAAGTCAATTTTCTTACCCTCCCTTATTTAAAGGGATCTATTGCACAACATCACACTCTCTGTATATTCAGTCAGAATTTTGAAAAGTAGCTTTAAAAATGAAGGAGCCACTATGGTTGATTTTCCTCCAAATACCAACACCCCCCCCCCCATCCCCACTTTTGTGTTTTTGTGTATCCTTTCAATAGAATACTATAAGAGTGCATCTTTGAATGCCTACCCAGGTCTGCAAGAACACCATAGGATTTGTCACATGAGTTTTGCACCTTGTATCTCCCCTGACTTGATATAATTTTTATCCTTTCCATTATATAAATTTACATTTTCACTTAACTGAAACAGGTAATTTCAGGAGCCAGCCATTTATAACCAGGCACCAACACAGCTTGGGGTTGATGGACAGTGGCACCATCATCAATTCAAGTGTACTTGGAAAACTATTTACCATTTCAATTATGTACCATAACTGTCATTGATAGAGCTGTACAAGCACTACAATGTAGGTTAGAAATAATTTTAATATATGATTTTTAATGTGGACTTATATTCAAGTGAAGGGGGTTATAAAATTATAAATTCCAAATATAAAAAAAATCTTGTGGTTACCACTTTGTAGCTCCATAGATTCTGCAGCACACTTCTCTATGTGAACTAGATAAATAGCTCAAATGTCAAATGATAGATCTCTCTTTGTGCTACCTTTTGTTATTAAAAAATTGCATAAGTAAAACTATGCTCAAGTTACATGCAGCCAAAGTGGGAGTATCTCAAAGATGTCTGTAGTTGTGGTTCCTGATTGAAAAGTGCGAGCCATTGTTATCTGTGGCCAGAAAGGGCCATACTCTGCAAAATGACCATATTTATTAGGTGCTAAAACACGACTAATTAGGCAAACGCTGCTGCTGAAAAATATTTTGAGGGAATTTGTTTTCAGCAGCCCATGCTTGCCTGCTACATTACGTCTTAGCACCTAAATCATTGCACAGAGTTGTTGAGTAGGCATTCCTCTAGCCACAGATAATGATTTCAATAAGCACTTTACAATCAGTAACCATTTCTGGAACCAGTTAAAGCACTCATATTTTGAGGACCCACTTTAGGAGACTTTTCTTTAGCACACTTTCTACAGGCATCTAGATTTTCTTTCACTCTGGTCTACAGTCTTCTGGTGGTTTTTCAGCTAAAAAGGATGTGGTACATAATGCATGAGTGCATACTAGCTGGTAAAACATCCTTAACTCCGTTCAGTTTTGTTCTCAGAGTTTGTCCTGATCTGAAAATGACTTTGATGTGGAACTCATGCAGACCCTCCTGATGTTTTCACTTACCTATGCTACATAAGGAATCACTATCGGAGGATCCTTCTTTTTAGACACCTGATTACTGAATTTATCTACAGATGAAAGGTTGATGAAGGCTTGCAGATAATTATCCTCTTTAAAAACCCTCTTCAAATGATGTTCATTCTTCCAAAGTTCTCAGTCACTACTCACCTGGCAGCTCTATCATACAAGCTCTTTACCACTCCTCTTAAGTAATGGTTATATAGGATGATGTGATCTATAAACAATACCGGTGCTGTTCATGGGGTTTCAGTAAAATGTTGCAGTTAGCCTTCCATCTTCCATACTGTGTAAGTATCAATCCAGAAAGGGCAACAATGCATCCACTTCAAGCTCCATGGTAAACTTTATGGATGGCGTGATGTTTTATTGAAGGTCCAACAACTTCTGCTCACTTCCCTGCTTCACAATGCAGAAGGTATCATCCAAATATCTCTTCCAAAATCTTTCCTTCATAGGGCATTCTTGGGTGTGAATTCCTCAAAGAATTCAAGATAAAGGTTGGTTACCACAGGAGATACTAGAGAGCCTAATGTGCACCCTCTTTCTGTTTGTAGTGTTTTTCTTTATACAGAAGTAAGTAAATTTTAGGCACAACTCTAGCAGTTCAGATATATTTCAGCACCCAGTGTAATCCTATCACACAAGCTCTGGTCTTTCATCAACATTCCAAAAATTACTTCCACAGCTTCATCAATGGTAACATTTGTAAAAAGAGAGAAACTGACGAGACACTCATCCTGTGCCAAGGATTCAACTTGAGTAGGTTTGATAAACTTCCCAGAATCCTTGACATATGTACTTGTATTGCCAGGTAGAGGTGATATCAAATGTGCTTTGAATTGGAAAGGTTATACAATGGTGCACATATACAAGATATAATTGGCCTAAAATGAACCTCAGTTTATGTAACTTAGGGATCCCATAAATGAGCGGTGCTCTACTTCAGTAGGCCTAATTTTATTGTACAATGCCAGTTGTTATTTCTCCCGTATTATCCATATTCTTTAATACATGATTCAGCTTGCTTTCCTGTGCCTTGGTAGGATCCTTCTTCACTATTTCATATGCTAGATGGTCTGCAGCATTCTTGTCAGCTTTGAAATCAGAACTGTTGTCTTGCCCTAGTCTGCTGGTAAGATCATGCTCGTCCACCTTCATCAGTTGCTAAAGGTTCTCCCTTCCCTTGTCAGGTTGCCCTTTGATTCCTTTGATCTTCTCAAAAATTCCACATACTTCCTCGTAGCTCACATGCCTTGCCATCCTCCAGCTTCCTAGCCCTACAGCTATGGTATCCATCAAAGGTAGACTCTTTTGAAGCAGGAACAAAGTTAAGACTCAAAGCAAGCACTTATTCCTGAATTGGAGAAAGATTCTTACTTGCCATATTCACCACCCATCTGTTCAAGCCGAAGTTTTGAATGAAAGAAGGCTCAATTTTGGAATTTTTTTTGGTGTTTTGAGGAAGAAAAAAAATCTCAAATGCTCATTCTAGTCAAAATGATCAGGTTAGTTCTCTTTTAACATTATCAAACTCTTTTTACCCTTTAAATGACTGAAAACTGCTTTGGAGAGAAAATGTTCCCTTCTTAACCTCTATTCTGTGGCATGTTTTGAGAATCAAGTGTCTCAAAAAGCACTTCTTGTCAAAATGAGCACATTCAATTGCTCTTTAACATTATAAGTCTCTCTGTTTTGACTTTTTAAAGGACTGAAAAAAGGTCTCTGAAGAAAATTTATCCCCTTATAAACTGAAATAAGCAATTTCTTTACTCAATTCGGGACATTTCCGAGTGTTTTGAGGAAAAACTACCTCAAAAAGCTCATTCTTGTCAAAATGGAGTTCCTTTTCAACATTATGAAAGACCTTATACACTTTAATGACTGAAAAATGCTTTTGGAGAAATTTCTCCCCTTTTGAACTGAAAGAAGCTCTCAACTTATTAAATTTTTTAGTGTTTTGAGGGGAAAAAATCATTCTTGTCAACATTCAGAACCTTCTAACATTGTAAAACTTTAAACGACTGAAAATAGATTTTTTGGAGAAATCCATTTTAAACTAAAAGAAGCTCAATTTGGGACATTTTTTAGTGTTTTGTGGAAAACTATCTTAAAAAAGCTCATTCATGTCAAAACAATCACATTCAGTATATTTTTAACATTATGAAATCTTTTTACTCTTTAAACCACTGGAACTGTTATTGGAGCTAGGGGCTAGGGGCTAGAGCTAGGGCTAGGGCTTGCTCAATTTGGGACATCTTTGAGTGTTTTGAGGTAAAATTATCTCAAAAGGCTGAATCGGGTACATTCAGTTCCTTTTTAGCTCTACCCTTATAGACCTGAATATTGCCTTTTGTAGAAAATAATTCCCCTAATTCTCTCAATCTTATTCTCTCCAAAAGTGTCTCCAGCTTCTTTTGATGTTCATGTTAGGATTTGCTGTATGTCTTCTCTGCTGCTCCCCTACAAATGATCTGAATCCTCTGATAGTCACTTTGCTGTTTGGCTTCCAGGTATTCACACTCAGCCGTTAAGGCACTGCTTCTTCGGTAGGACTGGTGAATTCTCTCTGGTAGGAATGTTTTGTTGGCTCTCTACACCTATCTGTACCTTCCCTGGTCTCAATGCTTCATCCTTAAACTTGCTGGAGGAATTTCCTCACACTGTTTATGATGGATACTAAGAAACTGCAAAAGTGAGTCTTAGCTTAGCTGTACACTTTGTTGTTATTTTGCCCTCCATTTTAAACCAACACCAGAAGTGCTACCTGAATAGCCTATTTATTAATTAATGTCTGAAGTATTTGTAGGGCGTTAGCCAGGCCTATGAATGCTATTCAATGTTCAGTTTAAACTTTTGAGGGCTTAATTAAAGTTTAATTGTGGCAATTTGTAGCACCAAATAAATGCCATAATGCACCATATTTTTAATATCCTCTACCTACAATTCACTTACTTTAACTTTTTGTTTGCATTCTCTCCAACCAGCCTAACCATGATGTATTTTAGAAATCAGTGTCGAACTCACCAAAGCTATAGAGGATGCAGTGAGTACCACACAGGCTATCAAGTACCAACTTACTGTGAATTAATCTTTGAAAAGGGATTAATGGTGAAGAATTTTTTTAACAACAGTGAAGAATGTGATAGTAAATATGACTGCAAGTCAGAAGTTTACTATAGCATGTGCTACAACATAATATTCATTATTGATATGGCTGATTTATTGCACTTATAAAACTTGCTGCTAATGTCACAGAGTTACGCAAAAAATGCCAACCAATTTTTTATTTATTCCTCCCATGGTTGTACTCAGTGCGAGGATGACTTTGACCCTCAGACTGCTGTAATTGTTCTGGGGGTCAAATATATGTTAAGGTGTGCAAGATTTTGCATGCAAACCCCTTACAGGAATATTCTAGAAGTTCTATCTGTCTATAGTGCCCAATCTGTTAGCTACACATTCACGGAAATCAATTTTTCTACTTTATATCAAGACTAATTCTATGTGTATGGGTTTGTACTAGTTAATTATTCCTTTGATGTTCCCTTCGCCTTGACTGTCAGGTCTAGGATATCTGGGAGTTCTGCAGGCCCATGATGGCTGCAGGGTTGGAGCTCCCCGACAATAATGAGGTGAAATGGCCATGATAAATGTCTCCAGAAGTGGTGTGATGCCTGTCAAGTTAAAGTGGAGATGGGATCTGTGCTGAACAATGGCTTGACTGGAACTATATAGGCTTTTTGTAGTCTATGGAGCATGGGTCCATATCCCATCGATTTTCAACTTGGATTTGAGGATGAATGACACAACTGTTAGAATTGCTTTGGGCCTTTATTTGGGGTCTCCCCTTTGCCATTCTAATCAATGCCAGTATACTGTGAGGCAGAGGTGAGCAACCTTGCCTGCACAGTTAAGCTGCAAGAAGAACGAGGTTCATCACTTCTGCCATTCTGATTTAGAATGTACTCTATAGGGCTATGTCATCCTCCTAGGTACCCTCCAGGCTCAAACCAGATCTGAGTCACTCAGATGGAAATCGTCCGGATGGAGACACCATGGTCCCATGGAAGTGTGGCAAGCCCTTGATCTGGGATGCAACCTGCCTTAACATGCTGGTTCTGTCTTATCGTTCTCACACCACCAGGGCCTCAGACACAGTTGCTGCAATGGCTGAGGAGATCCAAATAAAATTGCCTCGCCAGGAATTCTATTTTCACACCAGTTGCTTAGAGACCCTTGGGTGCTATTGGCCCAAAGTCCTTGATCTTTCTAAGGAAATTGGGACAAATTATAAAGCATCAAACTTGGGTGGTTGGGGGGGGGGGGGATGGGGGAGAAATCATTCCAATTTCTGCTCGAGCTAATTTCTGTGGCTGTACAAAGGGGCAATGCAATCAAGTCTAGGAAGCAATGGGAGGCTTTGCGAGCAAAGGACAGCCTATTATTGTATAACTGTAATGAATATATTATTAGTTAGCTTGACAATTATTTATTTGCTTGTTTGTTGTTGTTGTTTGTTGTTGTTGTTGTTTTTGTTTATTTGTTTGTTGTTCATTGGGGGTTTTTTGTGCTTTTTTGTTTATTTGTTTACTTTTTTCCCCCTCATTTTTGTTAATTTTTTTAAATTTTTATATTTATGTTTGCTTGTTTGTTTATCTATCTTCTATCTATTTATTTACGTACTTGTTTATTATTGTTTATTTTATTTTATTTTTTGTTTTTGTTTGCTTGTATGTTTGTTTTTTGTTTTATTATTTTTTAATAATAGACCTCTGGTTGATGGTCGCACAATGTTTTGAAACTTAGTAAATCTTTAAAAGTATTTGCAAATAATCAAGTGACCTCTCTCTCTGACCTGTACAATTGCACCCACCCTGTGTTTCCTTTTTAGCTCCTCCCTAAACTACAAGCAAAACTTCATGCAAATTCTGCATGGTATGTTTTAAGAATAATTATATGACATTCTGTAAGCTGCTCATGTAGCACCTAAATTTTAAAACCTTAATGGAACTAGTAGAGCTGCTTGATAAGTTTATATTTCTGCACCAATAGAAAACTGCACTCGTCCTTCACCAAAAAGTTCCACAATGGTCCAACTCAAAAGCAATAGACAAACGATTAACTTTGCATGTGTACAAATTGGGTCTAGATTTTGTGGGGTTCTATTACAGCACTTCCCATAGAGGTATACTGGGGGACTGTGTGACTGCATCTCCATTAAGACACATTAATCAGTACTCCACTTACAAGGTTAACCCAATTGCACAATCTGTAATGAACGCATGCCATATGGCACATTTTGCCACACATTGCCAAGAAAATCACAAAAGATCGCTACAGTATCACCATGGCCTAAAACTCTACCTAGAGTTAGGTTTTTAACACAACATAACTAAAATATATAGATTTAATGCTCATAATTAGTGGAGGACCCTAAGGTGAAGCCCAGGAGTAAGAAATATCTAATTTCCACAAAGTGGTGACAAACTTTCTGAATCTAACATTACCACCTGTTTAAATATGGTGGTGACCAAACTTACTGATACTTTGCTTAATTGTTATATGTCAGACATCACACTTCATTCATGTAGCTTAATGTGTCTCATTACACTTCATCAAGGTTCCATTTACTGCAGCCCTGATCCATGATTTACAGCACTTTCACTAGCTTTTTATAGCAAGACTTATAGCTCAGCTTGAACCAAAAAAATGTCAAAGAAAAGGAAGTACAATGAAGACTATGTAGCCTTTGGTTTTACTTGCATAATGGGACACAAAAGCCACAGTGTTTCTTGTGTGGCAAAGTTCTTACCAATGGAAGCATGAACCCAACAAAGTTGAAGGAGCACCTAATGTCTGTACAACCTGAAAATGTATCAGAGAGTGCAGATATATTTCATGCAAAGAAGGCTCAATTTGAGAAGGCTGGGACTTTGCCAAAACTTGGATTTGCCCCAACACAAAAGCCTTGTCTTGAAGTTTCTTACAAGGTTGCTTATCAGATTGCCGAAGCCGCATACAACTAGGGAGACTTTAGTGAAGCCAAGTGCACTGAATATGGTTGAGCTGGTTTGTGGATTGGAGCAGAGGAAGAAAATCGAAGCAATCCCTTTGTCAAATGATTTCATACATTCCAGAATAGTTGATATGTATTCTAATATTTTGAAGCAAGTCATGGAAGAGTTGGCAGCTAAACCATTCAATTCAGTATGCAACTGGGTGAAAGTACTGACATTTCTCAGTGTAGTCAACTACCTGCTTTTGTCCGTTATTATGTTCATGATGATGTCTTTAAAGAGGAATTCCTATTTTGTGAGCAAACAACAGAAGCCATTGACATAATTGATATGGTGAAAAGTTTCTTTGCCAAGCAAGGTTTTGACTGGAAGAAACATTTGAGTACTTTATGCACAGATGGAGCACCTGCAATCCTTGGTAACACATCTGGTTTGGCTGCTTTAGTAAAGAAAGAAGCTCCTCATGTCATTATCAGTCACTGTTTTCTACATCGCCATGCACTGGCATTAAAAACTCTGCCAACAATCCTGAAAGAATTATTGTTCACTGCAGCGAAAGTTGTCAACTTAATCAGAGCCAGGGTTCTGAATCATCGTCTTTTTATGATGTTTTGTCAAGAAATGGGAGCAGAACATGAAGTTCTTCTTTACCACACAGAAGTCCACTGGCTTTCCAGAGGACAAATTTTGAACCATTTGATGGAACTTAGGGCAGAAGTTAAAAAAAAAAATTTAAAGAAAAGAACGCTCCACTCTCTGAACAATTTGAAAGGGAATAGTTCATATATGGCTTAGCTTATTGGCAGATTTCTTTGGCCATATGAATTGGGTGTGTCTTTCGATGCAAGGCCAAGCAATCAGCATTATGGATGCTGCTGAAACACTACAATCTTTTTTGGCCAAACTGCCACTTTGAAATATGAGACTGGAGGTACACAATTATGCAAACTATCCAATACTTGAGTAAGTGCTTCTGCCAAGTGGAGTAGAGAGAGAGGGAGTAGAGAGAGAGGGAGAAAGTGTTGTCGGTTTCTCTGCATTCAGAAATGTGCAGACACCTGGAAACCCTGCAGAACTCTTTCAATGTTTACTTCAGCTCAGATGACCTAAAAGTCGAGGCATGGATTTATAATCCTTTCCTTGCTGACATTAAGCAAATTAGTGATGCAGATCTTGCCAAAGATGATCTTATCGACTTAAGAACAAAAGAAATGATATGGTTTGAATTCAACACAAAATACCTTGGAGATTTTTGTGCTCCTTATAACACAAGGCTATCCTCACCTGCCAAAGAGGGCTATGGGGGCTTTGATACCATTTGCAACCACTCAGGATTTTCAGCTCTTGTTACAATTAAGACTAAAAGTATAAATCGATTGGATGTTAGACATAACATGTGCATTGCCTTATCAAAGACAACTCCAGAATTTCCACTTCTAATTCATAACAAACAGCAACAACCTTCACATTGAAATATATTTTAGTGCAGAAATGAACTTTTTTTCTTTTTTGATTCAGACATAATGTATATAATAATGTTAAGGAAATCACCAATACATTATTTTCAAAATGTCTATTGCATTTTTCTGCGGAGGGATCTGTAAGACTACCAAAAGGGTCCGTGACTAAAAAAAGTTAAGAACACCTGGTTTAGAGTGTGAAAGTGTATAAAAAGAGATAAAAAGCAGTGCAATAAAGCTGTAGCTGCAAATTTGGTTCTTGCAGCAAAGGGTGGAACTATTCTTTGATCTTGCTCTCACTCCTGGTGGCAAGTGTTGTGGGCTTGCCATGGCATGACAGCTTGGAACAAAGCATGGCTTCAGCTCCCTCTATGTCCATCTTTTGGAGGGGAGCTGCTCACGAAAACACAGAATTCAGCCAATGTGCAAATCTGCCATCAGTTTGTCGTTATCCAACAATCGCTCAACTTATGTTCAAGTTTGTAAAGACAGTAAGTTTCTTTCAAAATGCTTCTAGATGTATATATATACCCAGAATGATTTCAATTTGAAGTGCATATTTAAGTGTAGAACAGTGAGAGTTCAAACACCACATAGGAATTATTATAAGAGCACCATGTTAATAATGTTCCATCATTTAGATTTTTATTTAGATTGAGCAACTGTTACAACAAGTGAAAGAGATTTATTTTCATACTTGCCAAATAAAATTTAAAATAGTCAGGTGAATTTTGCTTTATAAGCTTGCTTTCCTTTTCATATACATGTGCAGTTGTACATAACAACAAAAAATGACTATATATAAACTTTTGTAATTCTTTCTTCTTCGCTTCCTCCCTTCATTCCTTCCTTCCTTCCATCTTTCCATCTTCCTTCCTTCCTTCCTTCCTTCCTTCCTTCCTTCCTTCCTTCTCTCTTTCTTCTCTCTCCCTTTCTTTCTCTCTTTCTCACTTTTTAGGTTCCAGTTCTGGTGGTTTCTGTTATTGTTTTAATATGCAGTGAAGCAGTAATATATTCTATTAAAGTGGAGCCTGAAAACATTGTTCACCTTGGAAATACTATTGTGAATACGACTTAGTGCTAGGAACTACCATAACAAAGGAAGGTAGATATACTAAATACAGGAATGATTGTTTGTCACCTAATTAATGACATTCTTGATAACCAACTTGCTGAATGTGTGATAAATTAGGATTCAAATTTATAACACTTTATAAACAAAATTGAATTTTTCTCAACATTCTCTGAAGCAATCTACAATTTATACAGATCTGTGATTGTATTTTGGTGATGAGCATGGTGAAACCCAACTCTGCGAATCCAATGAAAATTGTTCTCCAACAATATTTTAACTCCTAAACCAGGTAAAGATGAAGTGGTTTTTAAATTAATTTTGGGGGGCATGGGATTGGAGAGGGGGAATGCTGCAGGTGAGTGCTAACTTTAATTTTTCCAGAAAGGTTCACAATCTGAATCGCTCCCTTTGTGTTTTAAACACTGCTTACATTACTTTCATATTCATTTCTCTTCTCTCACAATAGGTAGTAAGTGTAAAATTCTGTCAACCAATGGTGGATGCAGTGAGTGCCATCCAGGTTACCAAACGAACTTACTGTGAATGTAAACGAGGCTATATATGTGGAAAATGATGGACATTGTAAAGGTATGTTAGCTACACTCTTATAATCATGTTACTCTAAATGCTTGTGATGGACTCATTGGAATCAATGTTGCTATATACAGTATCATGATTAAGAACAGTTTAAGAGTATGCTATTATTGACAGAGCTGAAGTGTAGAATAATGTGCTATGAGAGAGATACCAGTTCTAAATGTACATATTCTTTGCTCATGTTGTTATGATCGTAGCTTAAATCCCAAGAAAATTGAAAAGCTAGAGCCTTATAAAGTATTCCACAGCACATACCAGGAAATAAAATGTTAACATAATAATTTCCATTGTTAATTACTGTTGTTATTACTATTGTTATTAGTATTGTTATTACTATTGTTATTGTCATTACTATTGTCATTAATATTGTCATTAATGTTGTTGTCGTTACTATTGTCATTATTATTGTCATTACTATTATCATTATTATTGTCATTACTATTATCATTAGTATCGTCATTACTATTGTCATTACTATTGTCATTACTATTGTCAATACTATTATCATTAGTATCATCATTACTTGCTAACAGGAGTCCTAGAAATGTTACTTAGTAGTCATTAAATGATTAACTTTTTGGTCAGTGATGAATCTGAATAATTTGGTTTTTATGTAAACTCTGGTTGTTTAGCGCCTGTGGATGTTTTAGCACCCATCTGGTTGTTAAGCGCTGCTCTCGCTGTCATTAGGTTTATTAAGCACTAGTTAATTTTGATTAAGAATAATGGTGTGCATTATATAAAAAGTGCAGTTAGAAGCTTTGGCCCAGAGTTTACAGTATATCAATCTGAATGTCTCTCTCTCTCTCTCTCTGTGTGTGTGTGTGTGTGTGTGTGTGTGTGTGTGTGTTTGTCCTTTATAGACTCCTCTCCTGGAGGTGAACAACCAACATTATTGAAAATCTTTTGACCTTGGCGACAGAGGGTGGCGCTACTTCAACAATACGGTCGGCCATGTGAGCCAAAGTATCTAGGCTGATATCCATACCCACAGGAGCTAGCACCATACGCACACTACTGGGGAGGCATTGCAGGAAAAGCTCCCGTAAAAAGGAATCATCAGGACGTTCACCCCAGAGTTGTTGCATGCGACGCAGAAGCTGTGAGGGTTTGCGATCGCCAAGCTCAACTTCATTGAGGAGTTTCTGCAATTTCTGCTGATTTGAACCTGCTGTCCTGGTGATTAACTCCCTTTTTAGCACGGTTTTAGCACGGAATAGGGAGTGTCAGGGGGAGAGGCCAAAACTAAGTCTCGAATTTCAGTGGCAGTTCCAGGTGAAAGTGATGCCACAATGTAGTCAAACTTAGTCTTTTCAAGCGGTCAAGTGGCAAACTGAGCCTCGACCTGCGCGAACCAAAGATCAGGGTCAGCAGGCCAATATGTTGGCAACTTTAGCGCAATAGCATTAACTGCGTGCAAAGCACGTCCACGAGGTTCTTCTGTGTCACTCATCGTCGGGGTCACCAATGTAAGAACGTACTTACAACGAACAATTGTAGACAGAACAGCAACCAATGACTAATTCCAAAATTCAATCAAACGTTGTATGGTAAAGGATCAACATTACATTATGGTAAAGGGTCAATAGTCAATCGCTACAAAGGTAGGTTGAATGTGGAGGAGGGAGGGTATCGTTAGAATCACAGAGGACACTTACTACTCCGGTGGAGAGAGGTAATGAGGGAGGCAAAATGAGGGAGGCAATGATGCAGGACACACAGATGAAGCATGAGCGTATTTAGGGGAGGTTTCCTGTTGCCCAGAACCCCCCCCCCCCCCCCCCCCCCCCCCTGAGTACAAGCCATACCCATAAGCCATTTGACAGCTGCAGCTAGCATCAATCCTTGCTAATCCTACATATAAATGTGTACTATAGTGTACTCTTCTTGTATTGCAAATTTAATCCCTTAGAGTCTCATAAATTTACTTCTGCAAACAACAAAACTTTTAGTACAGTGCTGTGTTCTTGTAGAAAACTATTTGCTTGGAACTGGCAAGCCTATGAATATTAGTGAGTTTGTGCTAATCTCTTATAGGATTACCTTAGCCCAGCCCCTATTCCAGGAGGGTGCACTGTATTTGAGATTGTAGTAAAGCTTTGACATCGCCAAGAGGCAAATATCCATTCTGTCATTTGGGGTGTCAGTCATTTGGGGTGTCAGTGTCAAGCAATGAGTCTGACAGTAGCACTGCTACTGAACTATGAAAGTCAGAGTTCAAGATCAAAGGGAAGTAAGTCGGGCCAAGTACTATATACTCGGTCTCTATCTCCTGATGATCTGGGAAATGTGTCAGGTCAAGGGTGTGTATCAGCTGCTAGGGTGCATGCATGTCCTCCTGTGGCTGATTTAGGAAACTATAAACTTGAGGACATCAGAATTCTTAGCAATGACCAGAAGCTTTGGCTTCTGAAGAATGCCTTTAGACCAGGGTGTGACTTCAAGTTCCCTATAAAATTGAGTATATACTCAGTCTTGATCCTTCCAAAACTCCTGGTTGAAAGAGTACTCTTGGTTGAGCTACTCTGTTTCATGTGCTGTTTACTCTTCACTAAGAATCGATCTATTCTTGGACAGCTGGTCAGAATCAATCTATTCTTGGACAGCTGGTCACCGTTCCAATGACTAATTTGACTCAAGCAAAGCAAACACTCAAGGAACACAGCTCGCAGAAATCACACAGAGCAGCTATGGATGATGCTGTTACATTTACTGGGGAAATGGAAGGAGGCCAGCTTTCCATACAGCAATAGTTACATAGTGGAGCATCTGCTCAAGTTCAGAAGAATCGGGAAGTTCTTAAGGCTATTCTCAAGACGAATATTTTTTTGTGGTAAGGCACTTCATGGCCACTGAGAGGCTCTTTGGAGTGATGCAAATCCTGGAAATTTTTTAGCCTTGCTTCAATTTCATGTTGAAGCAGGTGATGCAGTTCTGACAGACTATTTTGCTTCTGCAGCCAGAAATGCCCAATATCATGCCCCAATCATGATTGCAGCCATTGGTGGAATGGATAAGAGATAAAATTCTACAGGAGGTTAGGCTAGCAAAGTACTTTTCTGTGTGTGCTGACGAGGCTGCTGATGCATCTAATAAAGAGCAGCTTCCTCTAGTCCTGCGATATGTTGACTCGGAAAATGTGGTGAGAGAAGAGTTTGTTGAATTTATTCCTAAATGCAATACAAGATTATGCCTTAGACTCACATGGGCAGGGCTATGATGGTCAGGTGCCAGCAACATGGCTGGCAACTATCATGGGGTTGCTGCACTAATCGAGAAATAATATCCAAAAGCAGTCTATGTTCACTGTGCGGCTCATACACTGAATCTTTGTGTTGTGGCAGCATGTAACATCCAAGCTATTCGAAATATGCAAGGACCTCTTGTGGAGCTATGCCTTTTCTTTAGGTTTTCTCCCAAGAGGGAAGCAGAACTAGACAAATGGATCAGTGAACTTCCACTGGGAACAACTAACAGACAGAAACTTGTAAACCTTTGCAAGACCCATTGGGTAGCTAGAATAGAGGCCTATGAAGTATTTTCAAAGATGGTATATACCAGCTGCTATTAGTACCTTGGAGACAATCAGCACTGAATATGGGTGGAACAGAGAGTCTGCTCAGAAAGCTGCATCACTTTTAACAGCTACAACCCAGTTTGAGTTTCTTATGGCATTTGAGGTGGGTGTACCATGGCCTAGGCTACATAAAAGGCTTAACACTGTCTCTACAGAGCCGTTTGCAAGATATTTGCAATGCTTATACTGATGTAAATTTATGTCGAGACTACTTTACATAAATCTCGTGATAGCATTGATTCTCATCACAAGAAATGGTTTGATTCTGCAGTCACTCTAGCACAAAAAATCAATGCATCACAGCCATCTCTTCCACGTCGATGTGCAAGGCAAACAAGTAGAAGCAATGTACCTGCTGACTCTGCTGAAGATTATTACAGAAGATCTATTTCTGTTCCATTTCTTTCTGGATGAGATGATATCACATAGTCACACTCGTTCTTCTGAAACACAAAAGAAAGCAGTACGAGCTTTGAGCATAGTTCCATCTGTATTCATGGCCAATGTAGTCACTCAAAGGAACTTTTGGATTTCTATATATGAAGATGATATGCCAAGTCCTTCATCTTTCGAACAAGAACTCGAGATCGAAATGGAGGAGTTTCTCATCAGAATTGCCCAAAACTCCATCCCAGGCCTTGAAATGTGCAAATGAGAGCATGTTTCCGAATATTTGCTGCTTACTCCGTATTGTTTGTACTCCACCCGTACCCTGTGACTGTGAACGTAGTGTCAGTGTACTTAGAAGACTCAAAACCTACTTGCGTACTACTATGGGGCAGCAAAGGTTATCAGGATTGGCACTGATGCACATCCACTATGGCTTAAACTTTGACCTAGATGCTATTCTTAACATTTTTGCTCATCAACACACTCGAAGAATGTTACTCCAGTACATTTTGAGTCGTTAACTTATCATTTCTGTAATTGTATGTTCTATAAACTATTGTGGGGCACAATCAGATAAAAGTGGCTGTGGCCAGGTGGTTTTTTTTTTACAAGCTTCACATGCATGAGATGGAAACCCCCCCTTTAAATTCATAGATACGCCCCTGTCAGAAGGGCATGTGGAAGGGACTGAGGAAGAAGCACCATCTGACGAAAGTGGCGATTGCGAGGTTGGTGCTGAGACTGAGGTTGAGGAGGCAGGTGAGAATTTGGAGGGGCATTAATTGGAATGTTAGCTAATGTCGAGGCAGAGTTTATGTTGCGACAGCGACCTTGGCGGGAAGGCAGGCAAGTCCTACAAACATTTCCTAACTTCGCACAAACAAAGTTCTTGCAAATACCGTCCTTATTGCACCTACAACATACCCACATTGGAAAAAAATTCAGTGAGTGCGCGTTATCTCACTCGCGTAACTTCACTCTCATAATCCTGACTGGTGCTCCATCTCATATGTGGACATCCCTCTATGCCAGAAACATCTCTCCCACTCCATTGATGAAGCTTCCCACTCTAGGCCGGTCTCTCTGGGGTTGCTGATGTTCGCCTCAAGGCCCTTTCCCTCTCGTCAGCCATCCCCCATACAGGTAATTGGCTGAATGTAATCCCTTCTCGTGCTCTAGGTCTCCATCTCCAAGACTGGGAATTTAGACTCTGTCTGCAATATTGGCTGGGTCTCCCTATGGTTGAGGTGGGCGCACGGTGCTCCATCTGTCAGATTGTTACAGATTCCTCTGGCGACCATCTAGTGGGTTGCGGGGTCACAACGGTGACCGGATTCACAGGCATTAGTGGGTTGCGGGGTCAACGGTGACCAGATTCACAGGCATGACTCCATCCGATGCACTTTTTTCTGCAGCTCAATCTGCTGCTTTAGCGCCCAGGAAGGAGTTGCCTTCCCTCATCCCCGGATCCAGCAGTCGCCCTGCCGATATTTTCTTTCCAAACTGGTCAAGGGGTCAACCAGCAGCTTTGGATGTCCATGTCATTTCTCCTCTCCAACGTCGGACTCTGAAAGAAGCCGCTGTCACCCAAGGCCATGCCCTCACCGTGGGGATTGAAAGGAAAAAGGCGGCCCACTCTGAGGCATGTCATGCTGTGGCTGTCAATTTCATCCCCATGGTTGTTGAGACACTGGGTGGGTGGAGTGAGGATGCCATCCGTACCATCCGGGATATAGGACGCCTCCAGGGACATAGGTTGGGAATCCCACCAAATGAAGCTACCCACCATCTGTTCCAGAGGTTAGCGATCAACTTATGGAGGGGTAATGCATCCCTCTGGATCCGCCGCCTCCCCATTCGATCTCCTGAAGTGGACAGTTTAATTTAGATTTTAGATTTGAGTATACAATATGTAATGTTTATTGTAAGTAAAAGACCTATCATTTATATATATATAAAAAAATAAAAAGAATTAAAAAATAAGCTTCATAATTATAATCTCACTTGCGTAACCATGTACTTGCATACCTAGCTCCATTCATATACTTTTGTACCACATCAATAACTAGCTACTCCTGTTTCTCCACTTGCCAATGATGCTTTCAAGATGCTGTATTTAAGTTGTTGAAATGACCAGAACTCCATTTTGCCTCTTCATTTTGAGAAGTTCTTGCTCCTGGGCAAGTTTTAACGAGTTCAAAGGAGAGTGAACTGATCCCCATCTAAAACACCTATCTGTTGCTTGGTTGGTATAGTTGTCCAGTTACCAAGTCCGCTGTACTGACCCTATATGGGTACAGTCAACATAACAACAAAGGATAATTATTATAAGCAGATGTCTAGTAGACAACAGTCACTAGACAACAGTCACATGACATGGCACGTGCTAATATGTGTAGTGCACAATAACAATAACCAAGTGTCCCTGAAGACCCATGAATTAGAATTTTGTAGAAGTCTGGCGTGCTGTAATCCTCAACTGCTCAACTCTAATATATAGAAACAACAACAATAGACATATGACAACACTTGAAAAAGGAAGAGTAATGATAAGTAATGATAATAGATTGACCTAGAGAAAAATAAACTAGGCACTCATATAGAGCACAACCAGTTTGATGACCCTTTACCGTTTACAATCAAACACCATTCCCCATTGTAAAGGCCGTAGAATCTTGTGGCTATTGGTATATTTTCAGTTATTTTTAGCAATCAAAAGCAATTACACGTTTTTGTCACCAACAGCGATGAAAATGTGTAATTGTGAAAAAGTATACCTGCGCGCTAATGGGGTACGTGCAAACAACATTCATATGGTGATCATTTTTGGCGTAGTACAAAAACAGATTCCAAATGGTGTTAACATGCGATAGAATGATTTGTGGTGATATTTGATATAACTACCACTCCTAATGCAGAGGCAGTTACACTTGACTTTCGCCTTGTGCAATTCATTTCACTACAAGCCTTGCCATCTCATGTACAGGGCATAACAGCCCATCCTAGTCATTTGCTAAATGTTGTGCTGCCAATGAAGCTTGCGGAACTCTGCATCAATTTCGAGGAATTATTCTTTAATTGATCTTTTAATAGTAGATGCAAAAGACCGTTCCCCCATGTCTAAAAAAACACCACCTCTTTCAAAGCAATTCTGCTAAAATATAGTCCAAGTAAGCAGCCAGTACGACATGGAAGATACCTAATTCCAACTATTGTCTTTCTATGCAAAAGTGCAATCCTGACGTCGGTTATATCATCACTCTCTACACCTGGTCCGGACAATTTTCATCATATACGGAATCTGTGTAGTAAACGTTGAGAGATAGAATTACGGAATGTGTTACTACTTCCTGCCTGGTTTTGGCAAGGATACCACTTTAATATGCATATATATGACGCCATTTTACTTTAGCCCACTCTATAAACTAGCTTGCTAGGCAAACTTGATTGTGGCTGTGTCCGTAGAAGATGGCTATTTTGCGCGGCTTCCTTCAATTGGTCTACTTCACTCTTACCTTTGGGAGTTCCCTTTGTAAGTGTGTATAATTATACGGCCAGCTGCGTTAAAAAATGGCTTCCTAACTGGCTATATATAGGTAGATAATATTCCCTTGAAGTCCTATACTGTATTGTGGGATGTAACTTTTGTCATTAGTGAGAGTGAGAGTAGTGTGAATGGTTATCAAAGGCTATTTTTGACCCAGTTCCCTCTTTCTACCTATCTTGGGCCCCGTTTCCCATTTCTACCTATTTGTGGCACAGTTCCCTCTTTCTACCTATCTTGGGCCCCTTCTACCTATTTTTGGCCCAGTTCCGTCTTTCTAACTCTCTTGGGCCCAGTTTCCCCCTTCTACCTGTTTTTGGCCCAGTTAACTATCATTCCCAGTTATTCACTTCTATATACCTATTTTTGGCCCAGTTCCTTGCCCAGTTCCTTGCCTAACCATAATCTGCCCTCCCTTTCTACCCTTTCTTCATTCCCGCAGAAGATAGAGAGAGAGAGCAAAGGAGAGAGGGAGCAAGGCCGGTGGGAGGGAGAAAGGGGGGGGGGAAGGGGGTTAAGATGGGTAAGAGGCGGGAGAAGGAGGAGGAAGGCTCTCCCGACATTCACGTGCACGCCCCCCAAAAAACGGAGACAACAATACACTTATTCAGGTTCAAGTATAGCCCCAGACATGGTCAACTATGAGGGAAGGGGGTGACTGCTGGTCTCTGACCCAGTGTACAACCAACCAAAGCAGACGACGGTGTGCCAGTCGTTTCGTTGGGGTGCCACTAATTCTTGTGGACCGCATTGCATGGCCCGACCAGTTGGCTGTCACGTCGTGCCTATGGTGCTGCATCAGCAGCAGAGGCTCGCTAGCCCACATTCCACTGCAAGACTTGGATGTCATGCCGCTGACTGTATGGCGATTTTGAAAGGAGGTTGCATGCATTCCCGCTGGACGACAGCTGCTCTGAGCAAGGTATGTGCCAGTCAATCAGCTGCGAGGCCGTGGACCGCACTCGAGGGCCCGGCACTGATAATTTTATGGTTCTGACCCGGGTTTGCCTTGACATGGAACGTGTGTGCTCTTGCCGGAGGACTTGTAATGCACAGCAGTTGGCGGCAGCGGCATCCAGTGCAGGTGCTGCTGCCCCTTCGGTTCGGTCGTGACGGAGAGCGAGAGATTCGGGCTCGACTATCCCTCGTGACTAATAACGTTTTTCTCTCAATGCTTCAATTTATGCTATCCTCCACTTGTATGTTATCTTCTTCCTTTCCAGACTTCCCAACCATTCTGTCCTTCAGACTCTCTCTGTACTGAATCTGATTTTATTGGCCTGATTTCTCGTTTACCTTCTTCCACAGCCTCTGGCCCTGATTTGATCTCCTCTAGAATGCTTAAATCTACATGCCTATCCATAGTTGCTCCTCTTACATATATCTCTAACTTATCCTTGTCTCAAGGATGTCTTCCAGTTAATTGGATTCCTTCGTTGTTCCCATTGATAAATGTTCATCTAATCTTGACAATCCCACTAACTACTGGCCCATTTCTTTACTCTCTATAGTTAGTGAGCTGCTTGAAAAGCATGCTCACTCTCTCTTTTACAAATTCGGTATCGAAACACAATATTAGCAATTTGGTTTTCTTCCCCATCGGTCCACTTCTTCAGCCCTTCTCTTGGCCAATCAAACCTTTCACTCTCTTCTTCAAACTAATAAATTGGTTGGTACTTGTTTTCTAGATCTCAAAAGGGCCTTTGATTCTGTTCCTCACAAACCGTTAATTGATCTTTTTTCCATCCTGCACTTCCCTCCTTACCTCATAAACTGGCTTCACTCCTATCTTTCAACTTTCAGTACATTCGCAACAAGTGATCGTCACAGGTACCACCTCCGCACCTCTCCCTGTATCTTCTGATATCCCTCAGAGATCTATAATAGGTCCTCTCCTCTTTATATGAATGGAGTGTGTAACGTGCTTTTCTGTCTCATTTAAGTTTATTCTCTACGCCGACAATATCCTTCTTTTTGGCCACATCAATTCTCATTCTAATTTTTCTCTCTTTCAAAAAAAGAATGACCTAAACTGTATCTCTGCCTGGCTTGCTTCCCAATCTCTCACACTTGATCTAATTAAGTCAACATGCTTATTTCTTATGAACAATCTCTTCTTACCAAGTCTCTGCCACTTCTGTGTATGTCAGGTTTTCCAATTCAGTTAGTGACTGAGTTCAAGTAACTGCGAATCCTCTTTTCTTCATCTCTATCCTGGAGCAAACACGTTTTTTACATCTCTTCCAAGACCCATAAATTACTTGACCTTCTCTACCGTCATTTCTACTGCTATTCAGACACTTCTACTGCCTCTACACTTCTCTTATCCATCCCCATCTGGAGTACTGTTCTTTTCTCTGGGACCCTCAATCACCTCATCTTTCTTCTCATCTTGAGAGAATACAATACTTTGCATGCAAATTATGTACTTAACAATGGTCCTCGGACTGCAATTCTCTTCTCACTAAGCTTCATCTTCCGTCTCTATCCTCTCGCTGCCGTAATGCTAAACTTTTCTTTTTCTTCAAACTCATTCACAATAACATAGATTTTCCTTCTAGTCTTCCACCATATCAACCAACTCCCTGCTACAACCTCTGATCCTTCCTCCCCAGTAATCATCTGCTAATCCCATACAGAACTCAGTCTGCTTACCTTTCATTTTTCCCTACTACTAGTCTACTAAGCTTTGGAAATCTCTCCCCAATTACATTAACACTTAGCGGACCGTACTGTTAAATTGAAAAGTAAACATGAGATTGCTCAATTCGCACGCACAGCTATTCCCAGAGACGGGTATTTTTATCAGATGGACAATATTTAGTGTGTCCTCGTATCTGATGAACTGGAGAGTTGACAGATAAGTTCTAGGTGCTACTCCTCCCTATGATTACTAACTGGTACTTCATTGCTCAAATCTCAAAAGGTTTTCAAGTATATGAGCTGATAATAAAATTAAAAATATATAGCCAGGAACTCTTGTGACCAAGGTGAGTAACTAACTTTACTTCAGCTAACTCAGTAGTTTCTTTTATTACTGTTAGAGCAAGTCTGGTATAGCTGAATAGTGTAGGAATAGTAAACAGTTTTAGCTAGTGCACCCAAGTAACCAGCTGGCTAGTGCACCCAAGTAGCTAGCTGTTTAGCGCACCCATGTGGCTAGCTGTCTAGAGCACCCAAGTAGCTAGTGCACCCATGTAGCTAGCTGTCTAGCACATCCAAGTAGCTAGCTAGCACACCCATGTAGCTAGCTGTCTAGCGCACCCAAGTAGCTAGCACACCCAAGTAGCTAGCTAGCTAGTGCACCCATGTAGCTAGCTGTCTAGCACATCCAAGTACCTAGCTAGCACACCCATGTAGCTAGCTGTCTAGCGCACCCAAGTAGCTAGAGCAACCAAGTAGCTAATGCACCCATGTAGCTAAATAGCCTTTTTTCCTGAGAACAATATGCTGTTTTTTTATACCTAGTCCTTGCTCACATTCAGTTGTTCACTTAGTAATATATTTTACATACAGGGTTTCAGCAACATCTGTGATGAAGCAATATCTGTCATGTAATCATAACCATGAAACTAGGATGAAGGTATGCTTTATAGAGACTCAGTCTTCAGTTTGATATGTCCTCTGTGTGTGGTAGGTCTGGAAGCAGACAGCTGGGCACAGAGTGTCTGTGTTTGGGCAGGCACCACATCTATACAGAGTGATGTGTTTGGTGCCATTGTGCCTTCTATTGTATTGCAGAAAGCACAGTCATGCCTCTGACTTCCTATAACAGGGTGATGGTCCCCGTTGCCATTCAGCCTGTTGGGGTACTTCTCAGCCAGGTTGGGCCCACTTAGGCAACTTTGCTCAGCATATGGATTGGTCCTGTAACTTTAGCATGGTGTGCCAACCAAAAGAATAGCGGGAAAAATATTCTGCACTTTAGCAGGATGGAGGAACATTAGGTCCTGGTGCTGGTAGCTGTGGAGCAATGTCATCTAGAATTTAAAAAGAAATAATAATGGCTTATACTTGTTTGTAAAGTTTGCTTGATATAAAAACATTTGTCTGTGTAGTAGCTAATAATATTAGTTTTTATTATTCCTATTGCAGGAATATGATACCTTCCCCAGCAGGAGTCCAGGTATATTGGCTAGCATCTACAAGGCTGGTTCCACTTCCAACTGATCTTCCTCTCCTCTGCTGTCCTCTACCTGCAGCTCTTCCCCTATTATGACTACCTCACATTGGCATCTGATGTGACTCAGTCCTCTCACTTTAGCTCTCCCCCTATTTCCACTTGCTCCAACATCCATAACTTTCACTCTCATCCTCACTCTCTTCAAAATGGCTACTCAACTACAGTCACTGTATTTACTATCACTATCAATATCATCAGATAACATATCTAGTACCACAGGCTATTTATAGCAACAACCACGAAGAGTAACCCCATAAAACTAGTTGAGGTCAAATGGCCATTGTCTACAGGTTACAACTGTCACAATACATGACAATAGGTGACAATGGTCTTATCGATACGCCTGCGTGTGTGTGTCACGTGACAATGGTCCGCTAAGTGTTAAAGAAACTAATTCACTTGGACAATTTAATCACATCCCTTATCATTACTTAATTGTTAACTACTCGACTATAATCATATAATATTCCTCCATGTATTCGTTTACTTATTTTTACTCTTCATATTAGCCTCGGGGCTATTGAGGATAAAAAAATCAAAAAAATCACTTCATATAATTATTAGGTATGAATTACATATTCACACATGTCTGCTGTTACTACCTTAGTCACGATGTCCTGGAAGGACCCCAAAGTTAGACAGCTGCACACATCAGGATGTAACTTGCTGGTTTATAGCTAAGAGTCCTGAAGTATCCCACCTCTCCCCTGCCAAATCCTGATTGAGGAAAAACAAAATCAATTTATATGGTTGGTTCAAGTTGGCTCTCTTTAGCTACAACCTAATGACTAGTAAAAGCTCAGGAGCTACTTACTAGAGTTTTTGAATAACAACAGCATCTTTTCGTGTCCTGTGAGGTAGAGAAGTCAACCCCTAGACAAAATGTCAGAGTAACAATAAACAAAATGTTGTCTCAACTATATCTAAAACTCGGCCCAAGTGACCGACCAGTCAATGCCAACGAAGTCGCGAAGATTTCGGTGACTGCACTCGTGACTAATTATCTTCCCGCCATTACGTACCGTTAGCCCATGGAGTCACCAGCGGGACAGGTGTGGGTATAAATTCCAAAGATCTGCTAGTGGACACTACAGTTTTTTTAGCTCTAGCTGCCTGACCCGTCTAGGAGATGAAGATTGTACTTCTCTTCCTTCTGGTTGTTGTATCACAGAGCAACATGTATTCGCTACTTGAGCAAAGATTTATTAACTAGATAGCTGATAAATCGTACTCATAGTAGTTTAGGCAGCACAGAGATTTTACGGTTAGCGTAGGATTACTTCTCCTTCCGTCAATTCCCCCTCCCCTCCCCCATCCTAAAGCCAAGCAAAAAGATATGGCCCACCTGGTTGTGTGTAAATGCAACCTGTCACTATTGCAGTCACTTGAGATGCTGTGAGCTAAGTTTAAAATTATGACAGCTGTGCAGTCCTATTATAATAATAGCCAATCCTGAGGGAGGCACAAGTTATTAAAGTTTTGTCATTGTTTTTAACGTTGGCCTGGCTAAAAATGGTCTTTGCTCATTCTTTGGGTGCCAATTATATGCCGTGGTGATTCAAGCTTAATGCACGGGTATCACTTGTTTGAGAAACATATAGTCTGCTCTTCTCTTGTATACAAACTGCATGGGGTACGGCTTCCCAATGTATGCTATGCATATAGAGTTTAAATGCAGACCTATAGAGGTAGACCTGAACTGGGCCCTAGACACCCATCAGTGCCAACATTTATTGCTAGGGTAGGCAATTTTAAATATAATACTCTTGGAAGCCGTGCATTACCAAGGTGCCTTGTAGCATACATAGTCCAAAATATTTTCTTTGAGCCCTAAAGTCCTCATATTAAATGTATATATGTAAAAACCAAGAGTGTGCATTGGGGAAGTAGGATGAGTGCTAGATAGATATCATCGAGACATCCACAGATACAAGGTGGCCTCAGCACTACTGGAACGACTTCCCAGATTGTGAAGCATGAGAATTTATTCATTTATTCGTAGAGTGACTCACACCTGCATTCATGTGATCCATTTGCAATGAAGTTAGCTGATTGGAGATATAAAAATCTAGATCTGAAAGGTGGACAAGGCCAAGAAGTTTTTCCTCTGGGGACCAGAGAGCTTTATCTGGCTTAGAGATGAGTGAAAGGTTCCAGGGCATGTGACTAGCTCTGGGTGAGGGTTTGCTGGTTGTTTTAATATCTAGCTGATGACTCCACTTGAGCTGTTGCTGCTCTTGACACTAAAACTTCCTTTTGTTGACAACAGCTCCATCCAAGTCATTGCCATTGCTAACCTTCTTGTTCGCTTTACGTAAATTTCGACCAATTATATATAATTATTGGGTGCTTGCAACATGTGCACAGTATAATCCTAGACACTTGAATACAGCATACTGGGGGCCAGCACAGTGGGTGCTTGCTACCTGTACCCAGCCTAATCCTGGACATAAGAAAACAGCATAGTGGGCCAGCACAGTGGGTGCTTGCTACCTGTACCCAGCCTAATCCTAGACACTAGAAAACAGCATAGTGGGCCAGCACAGTGGGTGCTTGCTACTTGTACCCAGCCTAATCCTAGACACCAGAAAACAGCACAGTAGACCACCACCGTGGATGCTTACTACCTGTACCCAGCATAATTGAAGACACTAGACAACCTTTCTACGTTCATCTCTTCCTTACAAGAAGAATGTTTGTGGTGGTGGGAACACAAATAAAGCACACCAGCATGTGTCGACTGATGCATCGTGACTGGAGCTAGAATAGAAATTGAGTCTAATTCATGTGAAGCTACTTTGTGAACAATATCACAAAAATGACGCTTTCTTCATTTCATGTCGCTAGTTGCCAGCGACATATTGGGAACCGGCCCTTGAGGCTTTAAACCAGAAGAGGCTTTAAACCAGAAGACCCTAAAACCATAAAAAGTGTGAAAACAAACCCTCGTTGAAGAAATCTTCAAAGATCTTTGCTTCATCAGCAAAGAATTGGCAAAAGCGAAAACATGCTCAGCCCAGTAAAGTAAACAACCTTGAGTAGAATTACTGTATGCTGGGCCCCTTCGCACATAGAAGGTTTACTATCAGAGGACTCTAAATGTTCCAGTGCATGTCTATGAACAACCAATTCCAAAATAAAGCAGTTCTGCTGTGTAAGTCATCAGTGATGCAAACATGAAAGACTGGCTCCACTCGCTCCTGCACCTGTTTGTTTTGTCTAGGATTAGGCTGGGTACAGGTAGCAAGCACCCACTGTGTTGTCCACTATGCTGTTTTCTAGTGTCTAGGATTAGGCTGGGTACAGCTAGCAAGCACCCACTGTGCGGCTGGTCCCAACCTGGCAACAATAGCAACAAGACATGGCATGTGTTGATATGTGTAGTGGACAAGGAAGGATAAACAAGTTGGAACAAGTGTTTAAAATCATGGAGTTCCAGAAGCTCTGAATTCAACTTTGTAGAACTCTGACTTGGTCTAGTTCTCCAGCGCTCAGCCATGATGTACACAACAACACAACAACAAACAAACTAACACACAAACAAACAAACAGACAAAAATAATAACAAATGTTGATACATTTTTTGTTCTTGTATAGTTGAGCATAGAGGAAGGTATGGTTTTCTAGGTTATTCCTTGTGGCATTAGATTGATAGATAGACACAGACAGACAGGTAGATAAATAGACAGATAGATCAACAGACAGTTATAGACCGACAGAGAGAGATAGACAGATAGATAGATAGCTATTCAGAGAGAGAGAGACAGATAGATAAATAGAAAATAGGAAGATACCACTGCACTGCTAATACTTGACAGATTTTTGGGGATATTTTTCAGGTTCCACTTCTTAGCTTCAGTATTTGCATATCCTTTTGAGTTGTCTTCCTTGACTGTCCTCCACATAATGCATACTGCTCTTGTGTATGTGTGTACACTCTATATTAATCACATATGATGCCAGGGATGCTCTGTCTTCCTGCACTGATTGGATACGTGATTGTGATGTTGTGATTAATGAATGTTGTAAAAGTGACTAAATAAGTCACGTTTGTAAAGGTAAACACATATAGTTTTAGCATTCAACATGCATAGTATACAATCATATATGTATCCGACAAGAAATGTCTGAAAAGTAGAGCTTCATAATTTCTGAACAAAAGTAAAAATACTCCTCTTCATTTCCCCACATATCTTCACTATGCACACTACACAAGTTGTACATCACAATCACCTTGCCCCCCCGACTCAGTAATCTCTCTCAGGGCATGCCAGTGACCAGCTTATGCAAATCACAGTGGCAAATGCGTTTTTTTGTGGGGGGGGGAGGAGGGTGTCTTTGAGTTCCTGCAACGCATATTGGTGTTGCTGAATATTTGGAATGGAGCTGAACCGTTAATCCTAGGTAGGCATTAGGATAACCATTAAACATTACACCATTATGCATACTTGATTACTTGATCATAGCCCTGACTGTGGTGATGCGTCATTATGCATACTTGATTACTTGATCAAAGCCTGACTGCAGTGATGTGTCATTACACATACTTGATCAAAGCCATGACTGTGATGATACACCATTATGCATACTTGATTACTTGATCATAGCCCTGACTGTGGTGATGCGTCATTATGCATACTTGATTACTTGATCAAAGCCTGACTGCAGTGATGTGTCATTATTTACTTGATTAAAGCCATGACTGTGGTGATGTGCTGTTACCCATACATAATTACTTGATCAAAGCCATGACTGTGGTAATGTGGCATTACACATACTTGATCAAAGCCATAACTGTGGTGATTGCCATTATGCATAATAAAAATCAGTTCTTAACACACACCTTCATCCTTGCTTTTTATGGATTTGTGCTTTCCTGCATCTTCGGAGTTTGAAGTTAGCAAGTTCCTATTACACAAAATGTGAAGAAGAGCTGTAGAGTTATCTTGTCTTATCGCCTTTCAATTGCAACTTGCGAATAGCTCTTGTAATAATATATTGCATATAAGCTACCATGACTCACCTTAACTATTACCTCTCACCTTATCTGGTCAATGTATAAATTGTGAGGTGTTGTTTTCTTCCTTCCTGTTACAGCTCAAGATTGTAATGGACGGTCAGAGTATTGTGAGCTGAGGTTCAATCAGATCACTCTCCCGGGATCCCATGCAGCAGGATCAGGATTTAATGGATCAGTCAGAAACTGTGAGGGAACAACGTCCCCTGGGTCTGACTGTAGCTTTAGGAATCAGGTGCTCTCTATTACTGACCAGCTAGACCTAGGTATACGATTCCTGGGTCTTGACATATGCATTCTCCCAACGACATGTGACATTCCTGATTTTGGTGACTTGAACACAAGTAGACTTGTGTCATGTCAGGGCAGTTTATCAGATAGTGCTTGGGGTGGATACAGATATGGAGGAAACATTATTCATATCTTCCAACAAGTAGATGAATGGATGAGGGTCAATAGCAATGAAATAATTGGCTTGTATTTCACCAACAACATCCCTGCAGAAGATCTTCGACTAGCTGGTCAGATGATCGCAGACATCCTTGAGCAACGATGGGGTGAAGGAGCAGCTACTACAAAGATGAGCACTTATTTCACATCTAATGGGAACACCTGGCCTACTCTGATGCACTCCATTGAAACAAATGAGAGAATCTTTATATTATTTGACCAGGAGTTGGTTCTAGGTCCCCTGGCATCAAAAGCTTGGCTTCATCCACCTCCTTACACTACCGTGGAGCCCAGCACGTGGGGAGGAGCATGCCCTATCCTCAGAGGAGCAGAAGAACAACCAATCTGCAAAATCACCAACAAAAGTGACATTGTGATCTTGAATGCATTCAACTTGGATGTATGCCTCCCTTTTGCACAGAAGGCTTGCAACAGTCTTATTCTGAATGCTTCCACTGCATGCTTCAATTTCCTCAGGATGGATGGGAAGACTTTGAATGTTGTGCTCATTGATTTTGTACAGCTTGACATGACTGTGTATGAAGTTGCCCTAGAGCTGAATAGGAAGAATGTAGGAGAATTCATTGCAGGCAGCAATGGAGGTACAAGTGGTACCCTGTCTGTAGGCAGCACTGCGATTACTCAAGGAACTGTTATCACTACTCAAGGAACTTCAAGTGCTGCAGCGACTCTCATGAGCAACCATCACTGGGTGTGGTTTCTAGTCTGTGCTGCATTGTATTGTGTGCTGCATTGAGTTCTCCACTTTTGTGCATCCATCTATTCAAACAGCTGCTTTGTATTGTTTTCTCCCTCCTAATCCTCCACCCCCACACACACTTTTTACTACTATATATCACTAGAGTTGAATGTTTGTGTCCTGGCTATATGACTTATTTGTAAAACATGACTGTATCTTTGCAATTATAAAAAGATCTTGAGTTCCGATATGATATTATAATCGAGCAGCTGGTGAGAGCTCTACAAGTTGTTGGAGCATTCATATCAGAGATTGTGTATAGTTCTTCCATGCATAGGAAATTGGACACCAAGCACAACAGTTGTATGTGACTGAGGATCTTAAATATTGGAGGGTGGGACTGAACTGAGATAAAATATTCACCTATCATCAGTGTGCTCTGTGTCCATGCCCACTTTCGGACAATACTTCATATCACAATCCTAGTATATAGACAATTAATATTGGGAGGACACTTTAGCACTGTTAAAATTGTTCTAGCCATTGCCTTAACCCTAACTGTAGTCACTCTACTGACTCTGAGCCTAATCACTTTACTGTGCCTGAGCCTTGCCACTCTCCTGAACATAAGCATAACCCTAGCCACTCTCCAAGGCCCACTCTTTTTAGCACAAGCCCACTCTCCTGAGCCTATCCCTAGCTGCTCTTCTGACCCTAACCCTAGCTACTCTACTGAGGATAAGCCCACTCTCCTGAGCCTAACCCTAGCTGCTCTTCTGACCCTAATCCTAGCCACTCTCCTGAGCCTAACCCTAGCCACTCTACTAAGCTTAACCCTAGCCACTCTCTTGACCACAAGCCCACTCTCCTGAGCCTAACTCTCTTGACCACAAGCCCACTCTCCTGAAACCCTAGCCACTCTCCTGAGCATAAGCCCACTCTCCTGAGCCTAACTCTAGCTGCTCTTCTGACCCATGAAGAGCAAAACTTGTTAGATGATTCTGTCACAGGGTGTCCCTGGACAAGACTCTAACTGAACCCTTACACAGTAATCATATTGCACACACTGATTACTGTCATAGTCCGTTGTTAATTAATTGTGAATAGGTATTTAATTTACTGTAACCCATTGCATGTTTAGTCTGACTGGTCCCTATAAAAGGAGTCTAGTTAGAGTTACCAGAGAGTTCTTTGCGAGCATACAGCTGTCTATCTTATGTATATAACTTTGGCCATAAAGGTCTTTGAGACAACATCTGAATTAGACCTGTACACATGGTAGTCAGTCTACCTGGTGGCAGCTTTACCTACATCATTGAGTGATATCCGAGTCACCCTGCAACAGATTCCTTATAGTTTACTGCTGCAATGATATATTGGTGTACATAATTTTAAATGATGTCTTGAGATCCACACAGTTTGGTTTCTTCTCCAGTCAATCCAATATGGCTGTTTGTTTTAAACAAATATTTGTCTTATTTCAAGTGGCTTTTTTTGCGTGTGTGTGTGTGAGTTAAAGTTGATTTGTGAGGACTACACCAAGTCCGACTATCAAGGTTTCCAGCATTTTTTAACAGCTGTACACTACATATATCAGCACAGGCCATGCCTTGTTGCTATTGTTGACGGTATTCCATGTAGGGTCACCTACAACCTTCAAGGACTTTGGAACATTTCTATAGGAGAACTCCACCAACCAAACAGCAGATGTTTTGGTTGAGCACCACTTACATCCTCACTTTAGAGGATGTAAGTGGAATGAGAAGCTCAACAAAGCAAATGGCATAAATGCTTCGAATGCAATACAGGCACTAGCTTGATTGTGTCATCGCAAACCACTGGCTGCAACTTAGTACAGACCACTTAACTTATAAACAGAATAGAAGTGGGTGTGCATTGTGGGGTCCTGTAGTGCTGAAAGCTCTATGCATTTATACACAGTTCATGTGAGGGGAGGGGAAGAGGATTGAAATATAGATAGGTAGAAACACAAGAAGGATGTGTTTCATTAAACACTGTTTGGATTGACCCGTGGAAAAAAGAAAGGGACCATGTCTGTGCCCATGTGTATATCACAACAAAGAGTGTACTCGTACATATATCACAGCCAAGAGTATATTTTTATATCACAACCAAGAGTGCACCATGTATATATCACAACCAAGAGTGCACCATGTATATATCACAACCAAGAGTGTACCCATGTATATACCACAACCAAGAGTGCACCATGTATATATCACAACCAAGAGTGTACCCATGTATATATCACAACCAAGAGTGTACCCATGTATATATCACAACCAAGAGTGCACCATGTATATACCACAACCAAGAGTGCACCATGTATATATCACAACCAAGAGTGCATCCATTTATATATCACAACCAAGACTGCACCATGTATATATCACAACCAAGAGTGTACCCATGTATATGTTCCATCCAATCTATGTATCTGCCCAATCTATAGATTGTGCAGCACGATCTATGAATTCATAGATTGGCATCCAATCTATAGATTGTCCTGCACAATCTATGAATGCCCATCTTGCCTGCCAATCAATACACTTCAAACTTGGTATATAGCATATTAACACCCTTTACAACAGAGAAACAGAGAAAGTGACTGATGTAGAAAAAAGTGATACTGAGAAAAAGTCCACATGGACTTGGCAGATAAAGAACTAAGTGACATGGCTAGAGCAAAAAAAGATATTTGAAGAATATTGCTCTGTAAATTTTTTTATAATGCACAGTTTGTAATACCCATGAACACTCGCACAACTGCTATAGTCCCCAAATGTAGAGAAACTTGCCTCACAAACAGCTCTTCTCCCTTCTTCTCTTTTCGTGGGAGTAGCACGGGCTTTGTAAATTCCCATTGACTATCCCATATTATGTGGGTGGGTTTGGATATTTGGCTTGCACACTCGCTCAGTATAACTAGTCGATAATAAGTACTGGTCGATATGTTCCATCCAATTTATGAATCTGTTGCAAAGGGTGTTAATATGCTACCATGTTTTGAAGTGCAGGCAAGATGGGCTTTCATAGATTGTGCAGCACAATCTATAGATTGGCATCCAATCGATGAATTCATAGATTGTGCTGCACAATCTATAGTTGGGCAGATTCATAGATTGGATGGAACATATATATCACAACCAAGATGTACCCATTATCACAACCAAGAGTGCACCAGGCATGTGTGTGTATTTGTTAGTTGCGTGTGTCTGTCTATTACTTCCTATTCATGTCTTATTGATTGTTACTCATTGTGTTTTCATCATTGTGTTGTATTTGCATACAGTGTGAACTTTGTAGTAAAGTTGAATTCCTTATTGAACAAGAATTGACAACATATTTCGCACGATGTTTGAAGATGATCATGAGAGTAGAGCTCATCCACCACATCCAATTCCATGCACTACTGCTCCTCGCAAGTGCGACTTCCCCCTCCCCATTTCGACAGCTCCTCCGCCTGTTATTTTTTTGCATTTTCTAAGACTTGGCTGGCTTATATATATCCGTGTAGTGGAACCCCCTGTTGCTAAACAGCTGGACATGCTGCTCTTGTGTGTTGGATGACAAGGCAAGACAATATTATTATGAAGTAGAGCATGTGTCAGCCACCATAACGGATGCTCTTGAATTTCTTCGTTCCCGTTACGAAGGTGAACGCAATGCTCTGGCTGAACGTGTCTTATTGGCTAGGACAGTTCAGCAGCCAGGTCAGGCCTTGTTGGATTTTGCGTCCAAGCTCAGATTAAATGCTCTCCATTGTGCATACCCTGACAACTACGTCAATCAAGCTATGTGAGATGTGTTTGCTGCTGGAGTGAACAATGTGGCTATAAGACAAGCTATCTGTAGAGAGTATGGAGTGACTAAAAGGGCTGGTTGCATGCTCGCCTTCGAGTCTGCCATTGGTGTCGCTGTCTTGGAGCAACAAGTGTTGGACACTGCTGCCTCACTTCACTCCACCACAACAACCTAGTAATTACAGCTTTCATTTCTCACACAGTATCGCATCATACTCCTGGACCGGCAGCATCTCTTTGCTCCTGTAACTGGTGTAGTTTAGCTAATCACCCCCATGCTCAGTGCCCAGCTTAGGGTCAGTCTTGTCGTAAGTGTGGTAAAAAGGATCACTCTGCTAGAGTGTGTAGGTCCTCTGCTATCAATACCTGACTGAGTCTTCGGAATCTGATCCGTCAATGTCAGTTACAGCTGTACGGGACAAGCGAGAGAGTCAGCGAAGATTCATTTAGTGGATACTTAAGAAGTCATCGCTTACAGTTCTTGCTTGACTCTGGTAGCGATATATCTCTGATTCATCTTGAAATTGCTAAGAAATTGCACATCTCTTACAAGCCAATTCGAAGGCGGGCGGTGTCTGCCAGTGAAGATTATTGGTTTAGCTCAAGAACAAGTCAAGTTAAATGGAGAAAGCATACCGATTTCTACTTTATGTGGCAGTTCAGTTGAGTGACCCTCCTATTTTGGGAGCTAATGAACTAGCTCAATTTTCCATGTTGATGGTCTATTACGGAGGTACCATGACTCCTCTGCATGTCACAGTATCTCGACTAGACAATCAACCAGATTGCTTATGAATGTTCCTCCTCAATATTAGTGATCAGTCTGTGGCCCCCAGACTATCAAACCTGTCAGTGTGAGAGTTCCTTCATGCAAGAGATCTCTAGTCGATGAACAGTTCATCCGACAGGAAGTAGTGGCTCTTCTGAAGAAAAAGCTTATTCAACCTTCCAGGTCACATTGGCGGGCTCAATTGCATGTTGTTCATGATGAAATGAAGGGAAGAACCATCTTGTGGTCGACTATTCTGGTACTGTTAACCCACACACAGTACCAGATGCTTACCCCTTACCTCTCATCGAACCCTTAATTGAACGCATCAGTCATTATCGCATATTCAGTTCACTTGATCTACAATCAGCATTCCACCAAATTCCATAGAGCCTCGCGGACATCCATTAACAGCTTTTGAAGGAGCTGGCTGCTTGTACGAATGGCTAGTGCTACCTTTAGACTAATAACAAACAGTGGAGCCGTGTTTGCTCGAGTTCTTGGAGACCTCGTCAAAGACTGTCCTGGATGCTTCCACTACTTAGACGACATTGTCATTGCTGGGAAATCTAAGGAGGAGCATGATAGTAACCTGGAGAGATTTCTGGACCTCGCTAGCTGCATGTATCAGTTTCAATTGATCAAAAAGTTCATTTGGGAAAATAAACACTCTTGTTCCTTGGACATGAGATATCTCACAGTTCTATCGAACCCTCTCCTTCCAGGTTGCTCCCTATCCTTGAGTACGATACGCCAAGGAATACTAAACAACTCGAGCAATTTCTTGGGTTGGCAGTCTACCACTCCAATGGGTACCTGACTTTGCTGCACGAGCTGCCCCTCTCTTCAAAGCTAAAGCTGCAAAAGGTCCTTTTCCTTTAACTAACGTCTGCAAGGACTCAATTCAGCACCTAAAACAACCAATAGCCATGTCCTTGCTGGCTATACCTGATCCCAACAAGATTCTGAGGTTGGAAACTGACGCTTCTGGCACATCTATTGCTGCCAACTTATCGTAAGGAGGACATCCTGTTGCATTTTTCAGTCACATTCTGTCTCCCCGAGAGAGAGCTTGGTCTGCTGTGGAGTTGGAGGCGTTTGCAGTGGTAGCAGCCTGTGATAAACTCCGTCATTTCCTGCTGGGCCATGAATTCGAGATTGTGGTCGACCAAGAGGGAGTGAGTTTCCTATTCAACGGGAAGCCTAAGTCAGCCATCAAGAATGCAAAGCTTGCCAGGTGGCGGGTATAGATGCTTGATTACCGTTTTAAATTCCCGTATCGTCCAGGTAAACTCAATAGTGTAGCTGATGCACTTACTCGTTGTTCTGCATTGTCTACCCCTTCAGCTAACCTTGAGATGATCAACAAACTACATGAGTCTGTGGGACACCCTGGAGCCAGTCGCTTACATGCCTACTTGTCACCGTATCATGATGTGACCATGAAGAGCGTCATGGAGGTGACTCGCAACTGCAAGCTTTGTGCTGATGTGAAACCTCGATTCTTTCGCCCTCCTCTGGGAAAATTGATTCATGCTACTGCTCCTTGGCAACACATATCAATTGATTTTGTTGGACCTAAGGTTAGCCATACTACCAATCGATAACTATTAACCATCATAGATGTGTACTCCCGATATCCTTTCGCCTTTCCAGTACCCAATCAATCGCTGCAAACTGTCATAAAGTGCTATCATCATTATTCTATCTATTTGGACCACCTTGCAATGTGCACTAGTGATAGTGGTGCTCAGTTTGAATCCCCTCAATTTCTCAACTTTTTGCATTCCTTTGGTGTTACTAAATCGCTGACTACTGGATACCATCCACAAGGTAACGGTGAAGTGGAATGCATGCACAGAACATTGTGGTGGACTATTCTATTGAGATTACGTTAAGAATGCCTGCTTTTCGAAGCCTGGGAAAGGCAGTTAGCCCCTGTGCTTAGCAACCTACGTTTGCTTGAATGTCGAAGTACTGGTGTGATACCTAACTCTCTGTTTTTAGAATTCCCTCGGCGCTCTCCTTTTATGGATCTTCGTGTGGCATAGCCTCATGATAACTTTGCCCATTATGATAACTTGCCTTCAGTTCCAGGTTGGCTACATGCCGGAGCCAAGGCCTTGCTGCGGCAGGCGGTATGCAATAAAGATGAACCCCTTGTCGATCCAGTTGAGGTTCAGGAAGTGATCTCTCCATATGTAGTGCGTGTATTACTTCCATCTGGTCTCTCAGAAACAGTCTCTTCTCGCCGTTTAGCTCCTCGTCCACAGGAGTCAGATCAAGACCTTTCAGTATCTGTTGATCATGTCTCTTCTCCAGGATAAGCAGAGATGTCAATCCCGGTGCCTACTGACATTCAAGCACTTTCATCATCCTTACTGTCACCCAGGTCTTCACCTGAAATATCTCCATCTTCAACACCCGACCATACAACTTCTCTGTATCGGGCGGGCTATGAGACAGTACACCCTCCCTCATACAGGACTTGGTCAGGACGCATTATTTGAGCTCCATCTAGACTGGGATTTGATTATTGATTGTTGAGGGGAGTATGTGGTGTATTTGTTAGTTGTGTGTGTCTGTCTATTACTTCATTCATTATCTGTTCGTCATTTATTGTCATTTGTAGTCATCGTCATCCGTGTGTACATGCGCATGGATATGCCACGTTGTTCTGAACATTCTAGATAGACAGTTGATGGCTAGTTCTGTATCTCTCTAAATCTTCCTTTCTGTTCTTGATTCATAAGATGTGGCAAACTCGGTACGTTCCTATTCATGTCTTATTGATTGTTACTCATTGTGTTTTCATCATTGTGTTGTATTTGTATACAGTGTGACATTTGTAGTAAAGTTGAATTCCTTATTGAACAAGAATTGCTAACACCATGTATATTATATCACAACCAGAGTGCACCATGTATATATCACAACCAAGAATGCACCCATGTATATATATCACAATGTAGAGTGTACCATGTATATATCACAACAAAGAGTGTACCCATATATATATATATCACTACCAAGAGTGTACCCATATACATATCACTAGCAAGAGTGTACCCATGTATATATCACTACCAAGAGTGTACCCATGTATATATCACTGCCAAGAGTGTACCAATATATATATATCACAGCCAAGAGTGTACACATGTATATATCACTATAAAGCAAGAACCATGTATATATCACAACCAAGAGTGCACCCATGTATATATCACAACCAAGAGTGTACCCATGTATATATCACAACCAGTATACTTCAGAAGAACAGCAGAGTTAAGCACAGTTGGATTTGTCTTTTTGAATAGTTTCAGGCATACCTTGAGTATATTGCCAGGGTTACTTCCATGTCATACTGGCTGCTTACTTGGACTATATTTTAGCAGAATTGTTTTGAAAGAGGTGATGTTTTTTTAGACATGGGGGAACGGTCTTTTGCATCTACTATTAGATGATCAATTAAAGAATAATTCCTCAAAATTGATGCAGAGTTCCGCAAGCTTCATTGGCAGCACAACATTTAGCGAATGACTAGGATGGGCTGTTATGCCCTGTACATGAGATGGCAAGGCTTGTAGTGAAATGAATTGCACAAGGCGAAAGTCAAGTGTAACTGCCTCTGCATTAGGAGTGGTAGTTATATTAAATCATTAATGTCACCGCAAATCATTCTATCGCATGCACCATTAGGGAATCTGTTTTTGTACTACTACGCCAAAAATGATCACCATATGAACGTGGTTTGCGCCTAGCCCATTAGCACGCAGGTATACTTTTTCACAATTACACATTTTCATCGCTGTTGGCGAGAAAAAAAGTGTAATTGCTTTTCTGATTGGCTATAAATAACTGAAAATATACCAATAGCCACAAGGTTCTACGGCTTTACAATGGGGAGTGGTGTTTGATAGTAAATGGTAAAGGATCATCAAACTGGTTGTGCTCTATATACTGCCTAGTTTATTTTTCTAAGGTCAATCCATTATCATTACTCTTCCTTTTTCAAGTGTTGTCATTTTTTTGTTTGTTCTATTGTTGTTGTTTCTGTATATTAACCCACTCACTGTCACAAGCGTATATATATACGCAAAAAGTTGTTTGTCAAATTAAAAAACCCATAAAAAATCGATCGTACCGTTCACAGACACCTTATATAGGTCAAAAATTAGCTGCATTCTTCCCCTACGATCGTACCGAATATAAAGGCAATAGACGTTCGGTAACTAGGGTAGTAATATTGAAAAGTCGGACCCATTCAGAATTTCAAATCGTGTTGAAGATGGCCGTTCGATTGTCCTTGGATAAAGTTATTTCTCAGGTTTAGGGCGATGATTTTGGACTTTCTGAGAATGAAAGCAGTGATCAAGAAGGCTATGGCATCTCATACTACGTTGGCCAGAGCCGTGTTGACCGTGAAGCTCTGCTATCGCTTGGCAGAATAGTTGCTGATGACCTACCTTCAAGGAAGCCTAGCGCTTTCACTCGAGGTGACGATCTAGATGGAGATGAGAATACCAGCGATGAAGAAGGTATTTACAGTCAGTTTAGCTACAGTTTAGCTATAGCTAGTTTTTTTGTTAGCAAAGCAGAGCATGGAACTACAATGCTTTTTTAGTTTCCTTGTTGCGGTAGTCCGCGGTAAAATTATTTGATGCCAATTTCTTTATCCCCTTCAGGTTTGATGCATGAAGCGATGGATTGGGGGAAGCTGACAGAGCTTCATCAACTCTGACACAATCTATTGTTGCTAGCCCTCCTATTGCTGTGATGGCTGCTTCATCACCTTCTCCATTGTTCCTACCAGTATCTGCAACTGTAGGTTGTGTAACCTCTGCATCAGGTTCTATGACTTATGTGACGTCTGTAGTCACTCCTATACTATTTCCATCATCATTATTGTCTGTTCCATCGTCATGCCCTCCTTTATTTTTCCCCTCGCACTCTTGTGTCCTCTTCTAGTGAAGTATGCACTCCTTCACGACCAGTTGTTCAGCTTGGTCATAGCACTAGGAGTGTTCTTCATGCTGGAGTTTGTCAGAGTAGTGGTAGTGAAATAGCTTCTAGTGCTTCAAGTTCTGCTCTGCCTTTAGCTAGTCCTCTCTTTCTTTCTGGGACTTCACCTACCAGCATTTCTTTAGCTCCGTCTCTTGCTTCTTCTACTGTTACCTTTGATAGTCCCTCCTCTAATTCTCCAGAAGAGGGTGTTTGCGTATATGGTTGAGGCATGCATTCTGAACAGCTATGTTCTAGACTCTCATGTCCGCAGAGAAGATCACCTTGCCAGGGGTTACAGGAAGAGAGATTTTTTTACCTTCCGGTTGGAGCTAGCTAAGGAACTAGTGGTATGCTTCTGCTCACGTCAGCGTGCTGGCTGCCCTCACTCAGTTCATAACGAGTGTCTAGACCGGCTGAACACCATGCTTGGGCATTGTTCAACACTAACTGAAAAACAGCAGAGGTGTGTTGTCTGTGTAGCAGTTGGAAACATATCTGGAATCTCAAACCGCCATGAGACCACTGATTTGCCGTCACTGCAAAGCACCACTGTGTGACACAAAGAAGGACTGTTTTTTCAAGTACCACACCATGGTAGACTTCACCAAGTGCTTTCCTAGTTTTTGCTTCACTTTTTTTAAATTTTACTTTCTATGGTATTTCCATTTTTCTCTCTGTTCTATGTTTCTGCTAGATGGCTGTTGTTTTGTATATGCATGTTTTTTGTTGCTATTGTTGTCCTGTAATGGGAAGATGTAATAAATAATTGTTCATACAACACCAACATGATAACAATATCTTCATTAAAAAATGATAAATATATGTTATGCAAGTTTTGTGAATACAATGAGTGTGTGCATACACTTCATCATTTGTGGTCGTTGCTTAGCAACCTAAAGTTTACCACAATGTTTGTCGATACCAATGCTATCCCATCAACCATGGTTGCTAGGGACTTTAGTGCATTCCTGATTTAATATTGATTTTTATTTGCACCCGAGTCCAATATTTAAAAAATGCTGCCTAAACCTGACGGTGAATGGGTTAAGAGTTGAGCGGTAGAGGATAACAGCACGCCAGACTTCTACAAAGTCCAATTCAGAGTTCCTGGGTCTTCAGGGACACTTGGTTATTGTTATTGTGCACTACACATATTAGCACGTGCCATGTCATGTGTACTAGACATCTGCTTATAATAATTATCCTTTGTTGTTATGTTGACTGTACCCATATAGGGTCAGTACAGCCTCCTTCAAGGACTTGGTAACTGGACAACTATACACCAACCAAGCAACAGATAGGTTTTTGAGATGAGGATCAGCTCACTCTCCTTTGAACTTGTTACCACTTGCCCAGGAGCAAGAACTCCTCAAAATTAAGAGACAAAATGGAGTTCTAGTCATTTCATCAGCTTAAATACAGCATCTTGAAAGCATCATTGGCGAACATACTCACGGAGAAACAGGAGTAGCTAGTTATTGATATGGTACAAAAATATATGAATGGAGCTAGGTATGGTTACACAAGTGAGATTATATGAGAGTGAAGTTACGCGAGTGTTTAAAAACTGTGGTTACTATCCATAGGGCTATATTAAGAGTAAACTAAATTAAGCATGCCACCTTCCCAAAGACATAGATCAACACGAACCATCCAACAAAGTGGCTTAACCCATGCATAAAAGACTACTGAACTGTGTACACATAATGCGATGTAAAACTCATCAGTACCATCATCCACAATCAATGTCCTGCTCTGAACTTGGTGGCTAAAGCTGCAGTGTTCAATAACTATTCAATTCTGAATTTACAAGCAGAGTTGAGTTTCCTCTCAGATGTCTTATATACCAAACACCACCATGTAAACTGAACATCCAATGTCTTCAACTCTATGGTTTAGACCTGTACAAAGCAGCTGCCAGTGATATTAGTCCAACAGTACTGAGGTCATGTGCCACACCCTGTGTGAGCCAGTTGCCTGCCTCTTCAACAGCAGCCTTCAGACTCTTCTTTCCCTTATGAGTGGAAACTCAAAATGTCTGCCCAGTTCCCAAGAATGGAAACCTGTTGGTCGTACTACTATAAACAAATTTCCCTTCTGTCTACTACATAATGGAGAGGATTGTGTATAATCTTTGTCCTGCCTCTTTTCTCCTCCAAGTAATTCAGTTTTCTGAATGTCTGACCCAAATCCATCTCACTTTGCAAGTATCTGTGATGCAATTGATAAGGAAAGGCCTGTGAAGTTATGTATTTAGACTTGAGGAAAGCTTTTAACTCGGCCCACATAATGAGCTTCTGTTTAAGCTGTGGATGTGGGGATTACCTGTCTTCTCTGGAATGATTTAAGCTCTTGTCTTTCGCACGGGAGTTTCTTTGTCAGTATCAATAGTTACTCTGATTACCTCCTGTGTTATCTAGGGTACATCGGGCCCTCTGCTGTTTCTTATTAATGCCCTAGTGACCAGCTAGGAGCCACAATCTTTCCTATTTGTTGACTAGTTCATTGACTAGTTCATTGACTAGTTCATTTTCCCTTTCACTTCCAGTGACAGTGGCTGCCTTCACCTCCAGTGACAGTGACTGCCTTCACCTCCAGTGACAGTGGCTGCCTTCACCTCCAGTGACAGTGGCTGCCTTCACCTCCAGTGACAGTGACTGCCTTCACCTCCAGTGACAGTGACTGCCTTCACCTCAAGTGACAGTGACTGCCTTCACCTCCAGTGACAGTGGCTGCCTTCACCTCCAGTGACAGTGGCTGCCTTCACCTCCAGTGACAGTGACTGCCTTCACCTCCAGTGACAGTGGCTGCCTTCACCTCAAGTGACAATCACAGCCTTCACCTCAAGTGATAGTGACTGCCTTCTCTTCCAGTGACAGTGATAGCCTTCATCTCAAGTGACAGTGACTGCCTTCACTCCAGAGAGTGTGACTGTCTTCACCTCCAGTGACGGTGACTGCCTTCACCTCCAGTGACAGTGACTGCCTTCACCTCCAGTGAGAGTGACTGCCTTCACCTCAAGTGACAGTGACTGCCTTCACCTCAAGTGACAGTGACTGCCTTCACCTCAAGTGACAGTGACTGCCTTCACATCCAGTGACAATGCCTGCCTTCACCTCCAGTGACAGTGACTGCCTCTCTTCCAGTGACAGTTGACTGCCTCTCTTCCAGTGACATTGACTGCCTTCACCTCCAGTGGCTAGTGACCACCTTCAAGAATTTGAGCCTTGTGTACAAAGTCGAAATTCATGAGTAGGAGGTAAGAACTCCCTAGTCCACCTCTTCTCAAACATCACATCATCCAACCACTGCTAGCTAGCTACCCATACAGAATAGGTGGCTCAGACTTACCCTATCTTGAAAGTCATTGTGATCTGGGCACACAGGTCAGTGGATCTCTTCTTGGTCATCCATTTTAGCAAAGTGCTCTAAAGCATACGAGTCTTGATATTGTCTGCAGCTCAATCTCCTCCATGAATGTATTCAAAGACTACCAGTATATGTCACAATGGTGAGAAGCCACTTTGAATACTGCCTCCCGACTTTGACATCCTCCTTTACTCAAAGATATCCAGAAGGTGGAGAATGTCCAGCGACATGTGACAAGGTTGATATTGGGTGGTCATCTTAGTATATAGCTAACCTAGTTCTTTGCAGTCATGGTGTACCCCACTGTTGAAAAGCATAAATACTGTAGCAACTTGGAACTCTAGCTGGATCAATGATGTTATGCCTATTTCGAATGATGATACATTGTTGAGTTTGATTTATCACCTACCACTCCTGCCCACAGCCCTTCATGAAGTGATCCAGCTTATCCATGGTGAAAATCAGACCACCTATTATCACCTATTAACTTCCATCTACGCACGTTTCCTTTCTACACTGTTTTCAAAGATTCATTTGAAATCTCCATCACTCCTGATGTCACGCAAAAGTGATCACCATCCATAGGAAAGGTGACCCATCGCTCCCAGAAAATTTCAGGCCAATCGGAATTGACTTAGTCCTGTCAAATTTCATCATTGATAGATCTCTACAAAAGTGTTTCCTGAGTGGGTGTATGGAACAAATATTTGTCATGCGTCCAATGCCCAAGAAAACTGCTTATCCCTGTTAATCAGTTCACTGACCTAAAAATAATTTTCGAAAAGGCTGCAGGTGAACCCAGAGGTTGGTTTTAACCAAAGTCCTCTTCGTGGACACAATTCTAAAATATAGATCAAGTGGCTGAGATCATATCTCTCCTTTCAATGAAGTGGTTCCCTGCAAAAGGAATGGGAAATAGTTCCTACACCCATCATCAGTCTCACTTGCATCACTCTCCAACCCATCATCAGTCTCACCTGCATCACTCTCCTTACCCATAATCAGTCTCACCTGCATCACTCTCCAACCCATCATCAGTCTCACCTGCATCACTCTCCTTACCCATAATCAGTCTCACCTGCATCACTCTCCTTACCCATAATCAGTCTCACCTGCATCACTCTCCAACCCATCATCAGTCTCACCTGCATCACTCTCCTTACCCATCATCAGTCTCACCTGCATCACTCTCCAACCCTTCATCAGTCTTACCTGCATCACTCTCCAACCCATCATCAGTCTCACCTGCATCACTCTCCTTACCCATCATCAGTCTCACCTGCATCACTCTCCAACCCATCATCAGTCTCACCTGCATCACTATCCTTACCCATAATCAGTCTCACCTGCATCACTCTCCTTACCCATCATCAGTCTCACCTGCATCACTCTCCTTACCCATCATCAGTCTCACCTGCATCACTATCCTTACCCATAATCAGTCTCACCTGCATCACTCTCCTTACTACTCGTCATCAGTTTCACCTACATCACTCTCCTACCTGTTAATCAGTCTCACCTGCATCACTCTCTGCTATAGCAGATCACATAAAGTCAAGGGATAAGTTGATGATCCCCTATTGTCAGCTTCCGAATACCAAGAATTGATATTGGTAAGTATTGTGCAGAAGTATGCTTGACCATCAGACCGGACAAAAGCTACAGCTTAGAGCTTGATGGAGGGAAGAAAGTATTATCCAGGTAGCTAACCAAAGTAAAACCTCTTACCAAAACCTTCCATGATCATGCAATATTTCCCCATGTATTCATAAGATTTTGTGAGATAAGATATTTTCGAGTAACCATAATGTCGGACTTTCCAAGATTTATCAAGATCCGCCAAGTTCACCAGTGGATGTTTCCATGGTCTAACTTGCATTAGCTCTACATTTCCTTGCACTTATTTGTTCCATGGATTTAGCAAGATTACTCAAGATTACCACTGGGTCTTTCCATGATTTTATTTTGCCACATAATCATGGGACATATTTGTCGCATAGATTTAATAAGATCACTCAAGATTACCAGTGAATCCAGGGGTGGACCTAGATTTTTTTTTAATGGTGGTGGTAGTGGGAGAGGTTACAACAGTGTGTACAAAGTGCATGATTTTCTTTTATTCATCAATGAAACAGGTCATAGTGATTATGACTATCATCAGTTGGTTTTAAATAAGTCCTCTTGGGTGCGCCTGCACAAAGGCATGGCAAATTTCATCAGAAATTTTGTCTGCACTGATATCACTTCAAGATTAAAAAATTGCTCTTCAGCCGGTTGACCTGGTGTAAGCATTTATCCTTCTAACAAGTGAAAATGATTGCTCTGCTTCAGCACTGGTGAGGGAAAGTGTACTACACTGCACAGTTGAATGCTATTTGATTGCATTCAGAATACGTTTTGCCCGTCCACACAGCTAGGATGGTGAAAGGTAAGCAATTCTTTCCTAGTTGTTTATTAAGCCTTTTTCAAATTTTTCACGCATAAATATGAATGACGTGATTTTGGATGGTTTTACTTGTACACTTTCCATTACCTTTAGCAGAGAGAAGGTGCTTTTGTAAAATGCTCTCCTCCTTTGCCATGAGCTGTAGAGTTGCAATGAAATTCCCTGTATTGATATCTTCTACAGAAAGATCTATCTTGTCTTCGAAGACAATGACCTCTAAAAGGCTGAGCTTGCTTTGCCAAACATTCCACTGCTAACACAATCTGCTGGAGGATGCCTTCATTCTCATCCACTTGCTGATCTCTCTCCTTCATCGTTTTGCATCTTCCCTCACATCAGATTTCTTAGAAAATGGTCTGCTCTCACAACTGCATGGCAATGCATTAAAGTTTTTTCATGACACACAAAAACACCACCCTTGACAAGTGTTTTGGAGTATGGTTTCTGGTCAGAAGATGAAACTAAAACAACTGATCCATTACCAAATTGATCTATAAATGCCTCTGACTGGCTGTTCTGGGAATAGGATGCAATATCTACAGATACCCCCTGAAAGCACAGCACTACAAGAGAGCCATGGAAATTATTCTAACCATCTATGTTGGAAACATTCCAGGTTTTGCCTAGCTTTGTGACTTGATGAGAATGAAGATTCTCAGAAGAAACATGAGTGTAAGATATTGTTTTTCTGATCTTTGTTCACCAATTCCCTCAGCCTGTCTCAGGAGCCACATGCAGCCTGTAGTGAAGTTCCTAGGTCAATCTGCCATCACAATTCAAGCATTCTTGCCGACTTTCATTCACTGCAATAGTGAAACAACTCCGACTTTGAAGTCCATAAAGAGTTGCTACTGGTCAGTATCACTTTAATGCCTGCTATAGCTACGTGTGTTGAGCAAATGTTCTCCTGTTCTTGTATGAAATAGTATTATAATGACAATTGGCCTGTCTGCACTTAGTTTAAAAAGTAAACCTTTTCAAGAAAGTGAGCTGCATGTATGCAATGTCTAGATGGCTTTCTACAGCCCTTGGCATGATCTTTTTTAATGCACACTACTGCTGGCAGAGCACATTATCAACCTCACGGTAAGTGTACTGCTGAATCAGTGATGAGCTAAACCACAGAACAGGGTAGTTACTTTTGAACAACACTACTGAACTACTTGTGAGTGTTCCATTCCAAGATGCTTTTGCATGCTATGATTACATATGCACTATCAATGCATTATTAATATGGGTGAATAGAATTGATTGGGGGGTTGCAACCCCAGAAACCCACACATCCCTCTCGCATTATCCACAAATAATCTTGGGACATATTAGTCGTGTAACATTGCAACTTGTACTGTAATAGTGTACGGAAAATTGGGGCTTAATTATTGTATCAATAATCCCGAGTAGTCTGTGGTTAGAAATGAGGAGGGACAATATAGGGAACAGGACATGTGTCTTGATTTGTGTATATGATTCTGTATTAGTCTTGGCTCGATTACATTGGTGTAGTCAGCAGGATCAGCTTAGAGAAATGGCTAGAGAAGTACCTGCAAGACCCTTGGTTCTTCCAGACACTTTTGATGGAAGCAATGAATCTGATTGGGAGTAATGGATTTACCACTTTGACAATGTTGCCACTGTCAATGCCTGGAGTGATGGGGATAAGCTTAAGTGGCTCAAGGATAGGTTGATGGGGCAGGCACAGACAGCACTCCAAAGATTGAAAGAAGCCGATCGAGCAACCTTCATGTCAGTAACAGCTGCTCTGAAGGAGAGTGTTTGAACCAGCTACTCAAAAGTATCATTACCTGGCTGAACTGCAGACCAGGAAGAAGAGGAAAGGAGAGAACTGGGATAATTTTGCTGATGAGCTTAAATCACTGGCTGATAAAGCTTTCCCGAATCTCCAGGAGGAAGCTAGAGAACAACTGGCTCTCAACAACATCTATCTTGCATAGCTGGATCACTCTCAAGTGGCATTTGGAGTAAAACAGAAGAACCCAGAAAACCTTAATGCTGCAGTGAGTGCCACCATGAAACTAGATACCTACGCCACACCAAAACCTCTTCCTGCAGTATTACTGGGATAGGAATCCTTGAAGGAAGGACATCACTTGCTACAATTGTGGAAGGATGGGCCATACCGCATGTTACTATCACCCACATCTGATGCAACTACTGATGCAGCAGCCACCGACTCAGCCTACACAGTGCTACCAATGCCATCAACAGCCGCAGGGAAACTGGAGACCTGTGTGATGGGATAATCACAGGAGGAGTGTACAGGTATAGCTCGTAGTGATAGCAGTAACATTGCAACACAGGCATTGGTGGGATCCTGTCATAGCTATGCTAGCAACACAGGTATTGGTGGGATCCTGTCACAGCTATGCTAGCAACGCAGGCATTGGTGGGATCCTGTCATAGCTATGCTAGCAACACAGGTATTGGTGGGATCCTGTCACAGCTATGCTAGCAACTGAGGTATTGGTGGGATCCTATGCTAGCAACACAGGTATTGGTGGGCCTGTCATAGCTATGCTAGCAACACAGGCATTGGTGGGATCCTCACAGGCATTGGTGGGATCCTGTCATAGCTATACTAGCAACACAAGTATTGGTGGGATCCTGTCATAGCTATACTATGTCAGAGATGAGCACTCTGACTGCACAAGAAGAAGAACAATCGAATGTTGTAAACATGGCATGCGACCAAGTAAAGACACTCCCCATTAGAAGTGATGAATGCAAGGACGAGCGAAGCCCTGTCAAGCAACCACAGAAGCCTGCAAAAGAACGTGTGTTTACGGAGGTTAATGAGTCACCTGACTTGGCAGCCGTAATCCCTGAATTCCTTCTAGAAGGTCTGTGACGTCACAGGACGGTGACGTCACAGGACGGTGACGTAAAGACCAAGATCAGCGCGTAAATTATAAAAGGGACCGTTTTTAGCTGTTACCAGAGATACGGATTATTGTGTTATTCAAAAGTGAACTTATGCTTTTTATTGAACTTATGCATTGTTTAAGTTGTATTGTGAAACTGTTGTGAAGTTGTCCAATCAAACCAACCTATCTCATTTGTGATTTACTATTGGCTAGCGAAGCGCTAGACCTCCTTGAGTGTGAATAAGGGGAAGAATCAGAGACCGAGGAGCAAACTGATTAGACTTGTTCAAGGCTGACAGTGAAGTGAGACTGTTAGTAGGATCAGGTATCGTGGAGTGAAACTTGTGGCTGGCTGTTGACAGATAATTGTTGAAGCGGCATAAGTGAGATCTCTCACATACTAGCAACACAGGCATTGGTGGGATCCTGTCATAGCTATGCTAGCAACACAGGTATTGTTGGGATCCTGTCACAGCTATGCTAGCAACACAGGCATTGGTGGGATCCTGTCACAGCTGTGCTAGCAACACAGGCATTGGTGGGATCCTGTCATAGCTATGCTAGCAATACAAGTATTGATGGGATCCTGTCATAGCGCTAGCAAGACATGTATTGGTGGGATCCTGTCGCAGCAGTGTCCTGATGGAAAAGAGAGAGTTATCGCATATGCCAATCGGGTCCTCAGCAAGCCTGAGCGCAATTATTGTGTAATTTTCCAGGAACTCCTAGCAGCAGTCTACTTCACCCAGCATTTCTGACTCTACCTGCTGGGCCAGCAATTCACATTGCGAACTGACCATGCATCATTCACATGCTTGAAGAACTTCAAAGAACCAGATGGTCAGCTGGCATGGTGACTGGAGCATCTACAACAGTTCAACTTTGAGATTGTTCACCACCAGGGACACAAGCACTCTGATGCAGATGGCCTCTCCTGCCATCCCTGCCATCTGTGTGGTCATGATACACATGGAAACAGACTGGCAGTGGCCACCGTAGTATTGTCTGCATCTAGTACAGATGTTCAGGAGAAGCAACTTCAGGATGAGCTGACTGATCCCTTCCTCAGAGCCAAGGAAGCCAATTCAAAACCAACAGCTCAAGAAGCTCAAACCATGAGTCTCCTGACCAGAGGATTGTTGCAGTTGTGGGACTAACTCTTACTTTACCAAGGTCTTCTGTATCGGCAGTATGTAAGTCCTGATGAAGACAGCATCGCTCTGCAGCTTGTAGTCCCGACAAGTATGAGAAAGGAAGTTCTCCAAGATTTACATGAATGAGCTATGGGAGGCCATTTGGGAAGTGGCAAGATGTTTGGACATGTGAAGGAGCATTTCTATTGGCCATGCTACCACAATGATGTGTGTGAGTGGATCAGGATGTGTGGTCAGTGTGCCATGAGGAAGATGGCTGCCCCAAAGAATTGAGCAACCCTACCAGAGTATGAAAACTGGCTACCCAATGCAGCTTGTAGCAGTGCACATCCTGCGACTGTTTCCAGAATCTCAAGCAGGTAATTCCTACACCTTAACAGTGGCTGATTACTTCACACATTGGATGGTAGCATATTCAATCCCAAACCAGGAGGCCCGTACGGTAGCCAGGAAGATTACAGATGAGTTTTCCCCCGATTTTCACCCCCAGAGCAGCTGCATTCTGACCAAGGCTGTCAGTTTGAATTTGACCTGATGGCAGAAGTTTGCCAACTCCTTGGTATCAACAAGTCTCACACTACACCTTAGCACCCACAGTCAGATGGCCTGGTGGAGCAATAAAACAGAACTTTCCTTGGAATTCTTGCGACAGAAGTGTCTGACAATCCCTTCTCTTGGGAAGATCATCTCCGACCACTATGCATGGCCTACAACATCAGTATCAACTCTATTATTACTGGGCTCAGTCCATTCTTCCTCATGTTTGGCCGCCATGCCTATTGATGTGGTTTATGGCTCCCCTAACATGGAGACATCTTCACCTGAGCATGTAGCTGATCTGCGTAAACAGCTGGAATCAGCATATCATTACGTGCAAGAAAGCATGGGTGACAAGTTAGACAGGCAAAAAGAGCTCTACAACCAACGTATTCATGGAAACCCCTTCTAGGAAGGTGACTTGGTGTGGCTTCACTCGCCAGTTATTCCTAGAGGTCAGGCTAAAAACTCCATCGACCATAACTGGGCTTACAGAGTGGTGTGATGTCTTTCTGAAGTGACTTATCGCATTCAGGATGTCGTCTTCGTCATTGCAGACTAGTGGTACATTCTGATCGGCTTAAACCTTGCCCCTAGGATATATGTTTTCCTCAGGCCCTACCTCGCAACCATCTCCTACCCAACCATTCTCTTGTACAGTTCCACCACCTGGAACTAATGTTGTCCTTCTGCCACCCACTGATCCTCCTCCTCCTCCTGCTGGCTTTACCTAATGTCTGTGTCACCTAGCTCATAAACAACATGGCTGATGGTCATACATTATCGTGGACTTTGTGATGTCGCTGGTACATCTGAAACTAAATCTCACAGAGAGAGTTGTTGTTAAATGCAACCAAAGTGGAACCACTCACACACACATACTCACGAGAAAATGGTGAGTACCTCATGTAAGATGACATGTGAAAATGAAAGTAACTATTGATGGATTTTGAAGAGGGGAAAAAACATATCCAGTAATTGTAGTAAAGGTGGAGTCAGAAAATTAAAGTTAATGGCTGTCTCTCTCCATAATCAACCTAAACATTTTCTTGATGTTTCATCAAGAATAATGATCAAGGTGAAGTTCTATATATCTTTCTATATATCTTTCAAATAGATTAGGCAAGAAAGAATGGTCCAGGAAGCAAAACAGGAACTCATGTAATCCAGCCAGCAAAGGATATGGTGTCTGCTCTAATTTAGATAGTATGGAATTGATAATTCCCATTCTTGGATGTTTGTAAATACATACTATAGGATGTCCTGATCTTGCAATCTGATATAATTATAGTGCCACCATGAATGACCTGGTGAATTTGTTTCTGTTTTAAGCAGTGTCAACAAAACTTGGATGACAGCAGCTCATCTGAGGGAAAGCTAGTGATACCCCAACCCAAACTGCGCCCCAACCCACACAGCAGAATGAAAGGAAATTCTCATCGAAATCTGTACTCTTAACATGGCATACAGAAAGAGGAGGCCGACTAGTAGTCTTTTATGTATTTGATTGTCATTAGGTCAAAAGCATCACAGAGTCATGTATGTCTATGCAAAGGGGTGACTAGATGTCCTCTTTGCAAAGGAAAGCAGGGGGGAGAGGGGGGGGGGGGGGGGGGGGTGTGTGTGTGGGAGGGGGGGAGAAGGGGCATCTGTTGCTATCAAACCCCAAAAGTCCCATCAAACCTCCATTTTCACTTTGCCAGGTACAATGTTGAGAATATATTTACATGTAAATACTGATTACCATACTTAGTCTTACTCTAGATTGTGTGGGAGAGGGGTAGCTATCTCCAATTATTCCCAAGATCTTTAATGGCAACCATGGGCCAGAATTGCAGTGACAGGAGTTGAGAGTTGGGGCAGATCGATGGAGATGAGTAACATTTAACTGATTTTTTTAATTACATATTATAGATGCAATTTTACTTATTATTGTCATCAGGAAAACTAGATGAATTTTAATGAAAATCAAAACCAGTAGTACTAATCTTACCATCACTTCAATGGTAAGTTGGGTACAACTCCAGACAAGAGAGCATTTGATGCAAAAATCATCCAAAGATCAATTTTTGCTAGGACTTACTCATTTTTTATATAATATTACCCAAAACCAGTATAATAACACTAAACCAAGACATCACTCCTCCTAAATTTGATATCTTGAATGATCACAAGCGAAGTAAATGCATGATTGTGATTTCAATTTCTTGAGTGTTCTAGCAAGTTAATCCTTGAAAAGGTCCCACAAGATTGATCTTGAGTGATCATTAGTGATTTTGATTGCATGATCTTCAATGATCACAAGTCAGGATAATGCATGATCACAGTTTCAATTTCTTATATAAGATGATCTTGCAGAGGATCACACAATTTTTTTGGTTAAATCTTGCAAGTTTTTTTTTTATACTAGGGAATAGGAGGCTTACCTATACCATCCAAGACAGCTCTCTGCATACCTGGGAGCCACAGTGGGTAGAAACCCCAAAAGACTGCCAGCAAAATAACATATAACTATAGTAGGCCTGAAGCTATTCTGCCTGCATAATTTAGGTACTTCCATTACTGGCATAATAGGTTAAAAATAGCATATTATTGAGGGGGGGAGACATATTGCGGCTAAAAAAAAGTCCATTAAAGCATTAAAAAAAAAAACACCTGCACAGTATAAACATTCTCTATACTAACTTTAGTCATAGCTATAATATACTATATATCTTTGGCTGGTTCCAAGCATGCCTTTTCCTCTTAAAGGCTATGTTTTTACTGTTCAACAAGGCAGTTCCCTACAAAATCACTTGGAATCATCTCTTATGCTGCAGTATATAGAATAATCTCTAAACTTGAAATTTCAACTTTCGTCACGTGAACATACTATACTTGTCGTCAAAGTAATTTGTACCCTGATGAGCAGAATAGGTCATTTTTTTTTAGGAATTGCTAAAAAACACACAACAAAAAAAACACAACAAAATGGCATAATATGTAGCTTCAGGCCTACTCTAGAGTTGTGTTATTAAAAGTACAGGATTCTCTGTACTTTCACTTACCACTCACTTCTTTACTACATGTAGTAGACAAATATAGCTGCAGCAGCTGCTCTTTATAGGATAGCTATTTATAGGATAGCTAGATTGATGATTTTTTGGCCCTAAGACCTCAACTTTTACTAAGACCTCAACTTTTAGGCTCAATATTGCACACCTAGAGAATAAATTATTGAGAAGGTGATATTAGTGTTTATTGTATTGATGATCATTTACCGATTTTAGCCCTTTTTTAATTTTAATTTTATTAGCCACTGGAATGCATTTGACTTAAGAAACAGAGTCTCTTTCTAATGCCTAATGCATAAAAGTAACCATTACTAATAACAATGCAATAGGTTAGTGTGTCCAACTATTCAGAGGGGGTGGGGGGGGGGGGTCGGGACCAAAGATCCTTATCAGCTCGCCATACAACAGTTCCTTCCTCCGCCACCACTTAACACATAACACACTCACTTTCCTCCTCCATCACTTCCCTACCCAACACATAACACACTCACTTTCCTCCTCCATCACTGCATCACTTACTCTCTCCACACCTTTCCCCAGCAGCAATCTATTCTCACACATTCTTTCCATATTCAGCCAGCCACTGTCCAGTCCTTACAATTCTGCGCACATCATCCACAAATACAAGCGAATCCCTCTCAAATTCCTCACACATACCAAGAAATGTCCCACATCTTCCCTTGCTCCACTATTACACATGATGCATCTCGTATAGTTAATAATTTCACATCTCTTCTTATCCTCTGACAAACCAGCTGACACAGTCTCCTCAGTCTAAATTGCAACCTCACACTTCCTGACCATGCATGAACCCCACATACCTCTCCAACCCTCCATTCTTTGCCAATTTATACTGATGCACTTTTTGAGCAACTTAACAACTGGAGAAGAAAAGGAGCCTACACAGTTTTTCAGTACTTACATGTCAGATCCCATCACACCTTGGTGCCTTGCCACTGATGACGGAGAAGAGGGGGAAGGATTACTCTGGTGAAATAGAAATGTCTGTCAGCTGAGTGCTAGGCAAGAACAGAGCATAAAAAGGAGCTGGGAACAGTGTAACTACTAGATAATAGAGCTATTGCTCATTTGATCAAAGATGCAACTAGGTATAAATAGGTTCTTAAGAATAGCAATGCTGGTATTAACTGGCAGTATTGATGTTCTGCGCATGCGTACATGTATGGCAATAATGGGTAAAGGGTCGTGCACGAGGATGTGTCTACAGCTAGTGTATAATGTTATCTAGCTATTGCATAGTATTGTCTAACTACTAGACTTGAAAACTGAGTAGGAGTATATGACGGCAGTTGGGTCAGATATTGGAGGGGGGGGGGGGGGGGGGGTGGATAATGGTTTGTGGGTTTTTAGATGCGGGCTCATTATGTCTCAAAAATGTGACCAAAAAATCTAGCTTTGCAATCATCATGATGTCATCAGAAGTATTGATTGAAAAATTTTATCTCTGGCTTGGCCTAACTCTAGCTAAAGGTATTGAACAGTACAATAGTGACAGAGAAAGCTACCTAGTTTGGGGATCCGCAATTTTCAAAGTCAAGACATAAATCTTTGCACTTTGCTCTCTGATAACTGCTTTGTGCACATCCCTCTATGACGTATGATCAAGCTCCTTAGGCAAGCGTTACTTTTAACAGTGAACTTTTCTCAAGTCATCAGGTTCCATAGCCAAGCATTAGTTTTAACAGTAAACTTTTTCTCAAGCAATTATATAGCTAAAGTTCGTAAAATTCGGTCAAACTTGAGACCTTGACTCATGATTAGTGTAAGGTGACCTGATCCTGGTGTTGACCTGGCACCTCTGAAGTAAGTGATGGTGGGATTCAAAAGAAAGACCATAGATGCTCAAATGAACACAGTGACAGAGCAAGAACGTTTTATATGTTCGGATCAACAAGGCCTCAGTCAGAGTGGGTGTGTAATAGGGGTGTGGCCCTTCATTCAAAGCCTATTAATCTATTATAGATAACAAAGAGCCAATCGAAGTTGGTTTTTCAAATCGTGAAGATCAATGCATTAAAAAACGTTGGTATAATACCATTTGGCCCTCAACAGCTGAAATTATTTTCTTTTGCACGAGTCTTACTGCAAGGTGTAGCATTTTAAAAATTATTTATTTATTTTATGAAAATTTTGCAAATACATATAAGGAAACATAAGTAGCACAGCTAATAAAAATATGTTCCCAAGTACAAATAAGAAAGAAAATGCACTTTTTGAGGCCACAAATGTTCGAGATAACCTGACGTTCTCTGGTAGTGAGTTCCATATGGATATTGCAAGAGAAAGAAAGAGAATTTGTAAGAGGACGTCCTGGTGAGTTGGTGGGCAAGTATTGACATGGTGTAAGTTCTTAGCCTGGAGTCCATAGTTCTTGCAAAAAGAGGCAGGTGAGTAAAATGGACATATCCATTGATGGTGTGTGCTAAATAAGGATTTTTCGTCTTCATTCTCAAGACTTGGCAGTTTAGACCATAGCAGTAATTTGCATAATTTAGAGGACATTCTAAGGGCAAACTTCTGTACCTTTTCCAAAGCTTGAACACTATTGGTTTGATGGGGATCCCAGAGAGGCGCTGCATATTCTAAAATCTGTCTTACATATGACAGATACATTTGCAAGAGTGTTTCCTGGCTCAAGTGCGAGTAAAAGTGCCTGTAGATTAGACCAACTTGTTTGGTTGCACATTTCGTAGTTTGATCAATGTGATGCGTCCAAGTGAGATTATCCGAGAGCCAACCCCTGAAGACAGTCACTTTCTCGATGTTCATACTGCTCAGTATAAAATTCAGCAACAGGCATAGAAATTCTTTTATGTGAAATCACCATGTACTTACATTTAGCAGTGTTAAAACACATGTGATGGTTAGAGAACCAGCAACTCACAGCATCCATTGCAAGTTGGACAGATACATAGTCCTCAGGAACTTTGACTTCCCTATGCAGAGAAGAATATCATCTGCAAAAAGAGTTATATAGCAACCAGTTAGAGAGACATCAGAAACTTCGTTAATATAAATCAGGAAGAGTAGAGGACCAAGGACAGAGCCCTGGGCAACACCAGACATAACCTTCAAGATTCTAGATGATACACCACCAACAACAACAAATTGAGATCTGTCCAGCAGATAGTTGCCCAGCCAACGAAGAAGGTAAGCATTTAAGCCCAATTTCCTCAGCTTGTTGAGTAGTAGTAGGGTGTGCGGAACTTTGTTGAAGGCCTTAGCTAAGTCCAAGAAAACAGCTGCTACTTCATGGCCACTCTATGCCAACTGTCAACTATATTTAGTAGTGCACCTGTAGTTGATCTACCCTGGAGGAAACCCCACTGCCCATCAGACAGCACGGAATCAATGTCTAGCTGGGTTAGAATTAACTTTTGGATGAGCTCGCGTAAACATTAATTAAAAATTATGCAAAAAATTTACTGGGTGCGCGAAGGATATTAAAAATAGAACCAAAGAAAAATTCCAGGTAGCAGAACTGGTCACGGCAACAATTTTTTTTGACAATGACCGCTTCTGGAGGCTCTTCTTAGGTGGAAAGCTGCAGAGCCATCTACTGCAGACTCGCTATCAATCAAAATCCTACGCAGTAGAGGAAAAAAGTCGCTCCTGGATGGAATACTGTTGTTAGTGATTTTTTTTTATACTGTTGTAGACATAGAGATTCGTAACTTTTGTTTGCCTGCTTCAATAGAGCTGATTCATATACCAAGTTACAGCTCTTTCAATTTGCAATCGAATGATATGCTTTGTTTCAAAATTTAATGGTTACAAAAAAAGTTATGAAATTCAAAAATATTTTAAAAAAATTAAAAAAAGGCGTTGGGGGAGATGATAATATCAGGTAAATGAGGGAGGGTGAGCCAGTTTGCCCAAATTAAGTTGGCTCCAAGATAAGCTGAATCAAATTGAAAGTGTTCATAAAAATAAAGGCATTTGTGCTGAACAGGTAAAAGGTCTTCATCTGAGTTTATCCTCACCTTGGTAAGTTTTAGTAACTCAAAAGCCTCTTCCCATATGGCCTGTAGAATAAATTGACAATCATCTTTGCTAGTGCTTTTGTGCCTACTGACCACCTGGTAGGACACAACACTCAACTTTCAAATTCGGGGTGAATTATTACTATATAGTTTCAGGAACACAAGCTTCCTGTAGATTTCGTCCCTTCTGGGTGTGAACTTGTATTTCCTAAGGACATCTCTCATTATTTTGATCTCCTGGGGAATGTATCACCTAAAAAAATCAATTGAGTGCAGAGTGTATTATACACTGCCTTGGATTTAATATCACATATTCTCTTAGCAACATCAGATCTACAGCCCCCCCCATTGAGCTGGCTCTGTCATATATAGCACTGACCTCCTAACCAATTAAAGGATGAGTTTAATCGTATCCACAGAAATTTCGCAAGAGAAGCTGCATCAATACGACATGAACCAAAAAATTCCTTGTTCGCATAAATTATCTATCAAACAATAATGGTAGCCATTCACAATTTCATGGTTTGGTCCACCACCAATGTGAAAAATGAAGTAGAGATGGGCACTTTTTTTTGGTGATGGTTTCACTTTGTACCTCATGTAATATAGTCGTTAGCTTTTCACAACTTGATAGTTGTTGGAAGTTTCCTTCTTCAGATCCCACTCCCCTAAATGCTAATCCCTGATGAGCTAGATAACAGTGACTTTCTCAATAAGCAACTTGAAATTGTATTCTCTCGACTATTCATTAGATGCTCTTATCAGGAATTAATGTCAACTGAGACTTCTTTTAGACAACTTTTGTTTGTAAAGATCTTCACTAACATTTTACAGGTTTTTTCTATAGCTAACTCTTTCCCAACATGCTGCCACCATTTCTGGTGGTGTAGTTTTAGAAGTTTAATAACACTTCCTGAGCTATAAAACAAGGACATAGATGCCAGGTAAATCCATCACACCCAGTCTCGACAAACCCTCTGCCTTTTAAAAGAGCTGTCTCGTGCGCTTATCAGCCAATTCGTAGCGAATTGCTAAAGGATTCGCGCTACCTATAGTGTCCAACTAGTCGACTCGTTTTGTCACCTTTACGCATGCGCAGCGGAACATCCTTAGACGCAGATGAAACTTAGTGTAGCGTCACTGGAAGTTACTTCTTACTTGTTACTGTGGGAAAGGTGACAGTGTTGTGACTTGGATTTCTTCCCCAGTCTATTGGCCTTGTTAATAGAGCGGTGGTTCAGTATTTAAAGGTGAGAACTGGTTTTATGGGGCCATGTTAATGCTAAACGAAGGCGGAGCTGAATTTAATTATATGCAGTAGCTTGAACTTTTGGCCTCGTTGCTAGATTGGTTGGCACCGTTCACAGTTTCACACTGTATTTTCACAGCAATTATACCTTAATTAACAGCTCACAGAACCCTTGCTAATTGTTCTTCACCAATAGTCACTTCCACTCTTTCTCTACTAGTGTACTGTAAGCACTTATACAAATGAGCATACCTTTATCTTAAACAGTGCTTTTCTGGTAAAGAATTATCCAAACTCTCCTACAATCCTGGGGTAAATGCGATCTTTGGAAAACAACTAGTCTATAGATTGTGAAGTCAGCAGCGAGATTCCCAGGGGCTATCTACATGTAGCTAAGCCAAAGAATACAGGCAGACTATTGGAGTTTTATGCAGAGCTGAAGTACCAGGCTACATGCTGTTTTGAAATACATTTGCAGCTTGTGGTAAGTCTATGGGTACATAATCAGTATAGGGGGAAAATCATGACAGCATAACAGCATTACTAGGCATGTGTGTAAAGGTAGCCCAAAGCTACATTACACTGACTGTGTAGCTTTTCTGGAACCATCATATTACATGTGTATAGTGATTAAGGCCTTAATAGTCATGGTTAATGTCCAATCCACGAAGAGTAGTGGAGTGGTGTTGTGGTTTCCACTATACGCCCACAACATTTACCCTGACGATCCTTCTGTGAATATTTAACCCCTCAAAAATATCCCGCTATGAGGTGTATGAATTGATGCACTCACTCACTCCCAACTTCCACTTTTTCTCCCGTTACACTCCCACCCTCCTCACCACCACCCTCACAGCAATGGTGCATCACAACCCTCCAACATTCTCAGTTCCACCAAGCAGTCCTACTCATCCCAGGATCATGGCTATGGAATCTGGGCCTGGCCCGGCAGCTTACGGCCTTCCTGGTACCATGGGGCAACATATGCATGACATTTCCAAGAAGAAAGCACCTGCATATACATTTGGAAGTCAAACCAAGTCAAATTGCCTCACCGCAGAATATGAGAAGAGGTAGGAAAGCTGAAGGCATGTCTCTGCACTTAATGATGCCAATAATAATAATAATAATAATAATAATAATAATAATAATAATAATAATAATAATAATAATAATAATAATAATAATAATAATAATAATAATAATAATAATAATAATAATATATATATAATAATAATAATAATAATAATAATAATAATAATAATAATAATAATAATAATATATATATATATAATAATAATAATAATAATAATAATAATAATAATAATAATAATAATAATAATAATAATAATAATAATAATAATAATAATAATAATAATAATAATAATAATAATAATAATAATAATAATAATAATAATAATAATAATAATAATAATAATAATAATAATAATAATAATAATAATAATAATAATAATAATAATAATAATAATAATAATAATAATAATAATAATAATAATAATAAAATATATATATAATAGTAGTAATAATAATAATAATAATAATAATAATAATAATAATAATAATAATAATAATAATAATAATAATAATAATAATAATAATAATAATAATAACAATAACAACAACAACAACAATAATAATAATAATAACAACAACAACAACAACATGAGAAATTATACCCATGTAATTGATGATCCTTTACCACTTAAAATCATATGGTTTTTATGGTAAAGAGGCATCTAACTGCTCGTGGTCCACATGGGTACAGTCTTATTTCCTTTCTTTTTAACCAATTAATTGGATAGACGCCAATTGCTTGAACAGTGGTTGATGCCAATTGGTGTTAATAGCAATTTTAGTGAAGACTGGTGCACTAAAAGAATAGGTAGTTAGTTTTAAACTTGTTTATATGGAAAAATTGCACTTTTACAAAAGAGGTCACTGCTTATAAGAATCCATTACTAGTATGCCTGAATCCTATAGCTCTATCTAACAAGATAAGCTAGCTAGCTACACATTATAAATAATTTGCGTACAAAATTATAGTTGGCTTTTTCCTACCTCCTTCATTGCTAGCGCTTGGCGGCATCCATTGTCTAGGAGCTTCCTTAAGCTCCTCTACACTCCATCTGTGCATGTTTCTATGGGAGAAGGAGCTTAAGAAAAGTTGATTGTTAGCTATATAAACATTGCCTCAACACTTTGAGATCAAGAAGCACGAACTCTAAATGGCCACGACAGTGTGGCAGGGTAGATTGTTTTCATAATATGGTAGTCAAAACACCACTTTAGGGCAGATGATAGTCAAAGCTCTTCAAACTTTGGTCCAAGCTTCAGGTGCTTTTTCCTCTCTCGAACTGAATGAGGTAGTCACTTGAAAATAACTCCATCCCACATGTTATATTTTTTAATGACATGGTTAATTGGTTAACAGGTCAATTCAATATAGTTGTTTTTCTCGTTTCAAGATTTTTTTCTTGGTTCTTCTATGGGGGAGGCGTGGGGGGGGGGGGGTGGGGGGGGGGAAGGTCCCTTTGAAGGACTACACCATATCAGAGCTCTACAAAGAGCTTCAGGATCTAAATGTTTCCCTTCAAAAAAAATTCAGCACCCACGCTTGCCTACTTTGAATATGTAGAGTAGGGCTTCTAGCATCAGATAACAATCAGGAACCACAACTACTGCCAGTTCAGGCACTCAGATTTTGAGGTCCACCCACTTTGGCTGCATTTAACTGAGCATGGTTTTACCTATCGAACTTCAAAAGAGAGCACATAGAGAGATCTATCATTTGAGATATATATCTAGTTAAAATCACCTTCTCAACAAATTGTATTCACTCGACGTTTCGACTAGATGCTCTAGCCTTCATCAGGAATAATGGGATGCTAAGGCTCGCGTGCGCCTGTAGCTACAGAATCTATGCAACTCCAAAGTCATCACCACAAGGTATTATTAGTGTTGTTGTTTTTATGATTTTAGAGTTTAGAGCCCCTTCACATGAATATAAGTCCACTTTAATTTTTTTTTTATCTCTTGGCCTCAATCTGTAGTGTTTATACACCTCTATACTGTTGCACAAGGGAATTAGCGATTTTACTTCATATTCCAACCTGGTAATGGTCGTTGATTTCCCAATTCATTTCGTAAAATAATATGTATCTCTAACTTGTTCTTGTAAAGTTAGAGATACATATTATTTTGAATGTCTTGCTTAAACCTGAGTGCAACACTTGCGCTTGCTGACCCTTCCTTTCCTTTTTCCCATCCTGTATCTCTGCCACTAGTAAGCAGATATTGATTGTCGGGGGTTACAAAGCCATGCACCTTGCTCAAGACGAACAACTAGAAAATGCTTTATATCAGTGGTTCGTTCAGAAAAGGGAGCAAGCCCTGCAGTCGGTGGACTATTAGCTCAGAGAAAATACAACATTATGAATATAAATAATATGAAAAAATATGTATGTAAAACAGCATGCCAGTTACTGACTGAAATCCTTCTAGTATATACCAGGAAGTGAGCTTCTTATTATCCAAAGGACCTGCAGATTAAAAGGATATTGAAAATAGTTCCAACGTGATTTAGCATTTTATTGTTTAATCTTGCTATTGCTGAGCCTGTTAAGGCCATCACATTACAGCACAGTGTGGAACTACTTAATAACAATAAAAAAAGTCAACAATTAATAAAATTATCCACAATATTAAGTTACGAGTGTCCCGCTGCTCAAGGAGTGGGGGACGGGAGGGAACCAAAGATCATTCCTCAGCTCATCATAGAACAGTTCCTTTCTCCTCTTCCACCACTTCCCTACCCAATACATAACACACTCGCTCACCTCCTCCATCACTGCATCACTTACTCCCTCCACATCTTTCCCCAAAAGCAATGCCACCTTTCCATCCTTACTCACTCTTCTAAATTCATCTAGCCACTGTCTTGCCCCTACAATTCTGCGCACTTCATCCATCAGTACCAGCCGATCCCTCTCAAATTCCCTGCATGTCACCAAGAAATGTTCCACATCCTCCCCTGCTTCACTATCACACATTATACACCTCTCATCCGTAACTATCCCACATCTCTTCTTATCCTCTAACAACCCAGCTGATGCAGACCTCAGTCGAAATTGTAACCGCACACCTTCCTGACCATGCATGGACCTCACATACCTCTCCACCCCTGCACCATTCTTTGCCGATTTATAATAATTCAGCGTACTCGTTCCGTCTACTTCCTCCTCCCAGTCCTTCTCATTTCTCACCTTCACTTTCCCCTTCCACTTGCGCACTGACCCAACCTCGTTGTTTATCTCATACTTTCTCCTCAAGCTCATATTCTTCCCACCATCCAATTCCTCCATCCTCTCTTAGTTTATTTACAACAACTTTTACCTGTTCCAAACACCTCTAATCTCTTGCCAAACAAAACCTTCATCTCTTTCCTCCTCTCTTCTAGCTTCCTCCACCCCATATCTCCCCGTATTACCACTTCTGCTGCTGTATCACTTGCCCCCAACATTCTCCTACCCACTCTCATCTGTGCTGACTCCAACTTCTTGCAAGCATTCCGTCCTCCACCATACTTCGGCTGCAATGCTCCATACTGGGTCTCGCTAGAAGCTCCCACACCATTCTTCCTCTGTCTACTTCCACCTGCCCATTCACTCTACTCATCCATATTACCTTTCCAACCCACTCTTCTGCCTTCTTTGCCATCTTCTCTAACCCCTTAGCTTCCTATAAAACCATATTCCTAAGTGCTTGAATTCTTTGACCTCTTCCAATATCTCCTCACAAATCCTCCAATGCACCTCTGCTTCCTTCTTCTCTACTACCATGACCTTGCTCTTCTTGCTATTAATTTTTATCTTCCACCTTAACACATACGCCTGTATCAGGGGGGAAATTAATTTAGTATGCTTAGCATGCTATGTTATGACTTGATGCTGATAACCAGATTTTATACCAAATCTCCAGATTTTTTGAGGATTTTTGGGGGGATCCCCAGATTTTCATGACTCTGGGGTTGGCAGGTCTGAGAAAGGTCACAGGTGTAGAGGCATGTGTCAAACTACAGGTCTAGATACATGTGCCAAGCAAGCCACAGGTGTAGGGGCACCTGCCAGGAAGGTCACATGTAGAGGCATGTGTCAAACTACAGGTCTAGATACATGTGCCAAGCAGGCAACAGGTATAGAGGCACCTGCCAGGAAGGTCACAGGTATAGAGGCACCTGCCAGGAAGGTCACAGGTATAGAGGCACCTGCCAGGAAGGTCACAGGTATAGAGGCACCTGCCAGGAAGGTCACAGGTATAGAGGCTCCTGCCAGGAAGGTCTCAGGTATAGAGGCACCTGCCAGGAAGGTCACAGGTATAGAGGCACCTGCCAGGAAGGTCACAGGTATAGCGGCACCTGCCAGGAAGGTCACAGGTGTAGAGACCTGCCAGGCCACAGGTATAGAGGCACCTGCCAGGAAGGCCACAGGTGTAGAGGCACCTGCCAGGAAGGTCACAGGTATAGCGGCACCTGCCAGGAAGGTCACAGGTATAGAGACTTGCCAGGCCACAGGTGTAGAGGGATGTGCCATGATGGGCTTAGAGACACATGCCAGGCCATTAGTAATGTTAATGAGAAGTAGGCATTGTGGTTAGTGCAAATGTAATCAGATCCTCATTCTGGTGAGCTGATCTGATCTGGCTAAAACATATTCTCATGCGGACAGGCCTTAAGCTTCATGCCGATCATTAAAGTGTTGTTCCTTTGGGACATGCCATCGAGCAGCAGTGCCATGCCAAGTATTGTCCAGCATGCAGTCAGTGGAGGATCAATGAATAACTGAATTTAAATATTGGCTATATTTTAGCTACTTGGTGCTCTTTATGAGTGCCCGGTGCTGGACTCCCATCAAAGTGAGGTAGTTACAGCTAGGTGTCTAGAGCATACCAGCTCAGCTCTTCACTAGGTAGGGCCTAGGGGCCCAGCCACTTGACTCTGGAGCGGAGGTTAAGTACCCACCAGAAGCTCAGCTAGGGCCAAGTTAGGGCTAGGGTAAGGCCAGAGCAAAGTGAAGGCTAGGGTGTTGCCAGAGCAAAGTGAAGGCTAGGGTTAGGCCAGGGCAAGGTGAAGGCTAGGTGCTAGAATAATAGCTTGAGCAAGGCTAGATGATTGGGGAACAAAAAAGTTCTGGGTAGACGCTTTTGGCCTGGATCATTATTTTTTTGTGCTTGACAGTGGCACCCATGATTAGACCATTCACACCTGCTTGTAAATACATAGCAATGCACATGCTTAAAAATGGCTGGTATTAGAAATGTAGCGTCTGTAAGGATGAATGGTCGAGGGACGCCATCTGAGGAGAAGCCAACGGAATAACTATATTAAGTTCAAAACATTCAAATATATTGGCATTTTGTCCACAGACGATGGCTTAGAACATGACAGCATCCACTGCAAGTCTGGCAGGTAGTAGCCAACAACATTGTCTGCTGGCAAGTCAGATGCGGAGAGATGGGGTGAGGATCACTTTGCGCGATGTGGAGCTGACCTGAAGGGAAGAGGAAGCTCTAAAAGATCCATTGTTATCTGATTAAAGATCTGGTGATATCTTATGTTGCCTTTGCTGAAATAATAGAGTACACCTTCCATTTGTGCGCATCCTTGAATGGAACACACAACTCATTACACGCACAATCTAATCGAGGATTAGTAAACTCACAAGATTGTCCTTTACTGAATACTTATGCTCAATATTTATTCAGTAAAGGGTCTATACTAGACGTCTGTGATCTAATTATGCATATACGGTAGTCGGAAGGCACCTAATAGAAGCATCGATGTGGTAGAATTATCATTTACTCCTATAATGCAGGGGATTGGGTCAAAGGTTGTTCATAATATTAATATTGATTTTATTTTATTTTTTTTACCAGTAGGCATTTTTGGCAGTCTTAGCAGTGAGGTTATCCAATTCTACGATGCTTATAAAATTGTTGTTATTTACCGCCCTTATAGTCCCGGTCCCATCTACTCCATACAACCTTACATCACCAGGAAGGGAAGGGATGGCACTCCAGCATACACTCTGCACAGCAGGACTGGCACTGTCATCACCAACTACTCACCAGGACCAGGTACATATGCAGCAGGGATTTCCTAGAGGAGGTTCCAGCTACTTCCCGCATTATGTCATCATTGTGGTATATTTAGCAATCAACAATAATTGGTAATTGGTATAGGTAGAAATCTAATAGCAATTAAGGTCTTTATCCTAATGACCTAGGCTATATACATAATTCAAACGTCTTCTAGAATACCTATCAACATAACCATATAAGTACATAGCTGACCAATCTGTGAGACTATACACGTTCAGACTACTACTTAACAACTACAGAAATGTTATAGTTCAGTTCACCACATTTCCTTCTCTTAAAATGCCAAGTTCGAAGATAACCGATCTGGAGAGAACTGATCTGGTCCCTCTCACGTTGGGGGTAATGCTGAGTACCTTCATTGTCCACTTCCTGCACTTCCAATGCTGCTTGGTTCTTATCAGCAGATTGGCAATTCTCTCCACTTATAGCATGGGGCAGGTCTGCATATTGAGAATTCTCTTTGTTTGAGGTATGTTCTCAGTCACTCCTGTATATGTTCGATGTGATGTTTGAGGATACCCCATCCTTTCACTTCGACCCTGTATGAGGACCCAGAGATTCCACTATGTTCATGGAATCCATTTGTCTGTATGAAGACGGAAATCTCGAACCATTACCAGTTTCCGTGCCGATAAGTGACTATGTTTAGCTCAATTGTCGTGGTATCACTTTTGATCCACTTTCTTGGCAAGCACCCGGTGTTCAGTGACTGGCTTTAGCAAACCGAACAAGGTGCACAGAGCTAGCTCGTCTTGCCCAAATGATGATGTGAATGTGGATGATGTGGGGGAGCATCACTTAGAATAGATTCTCATGCTTCCAGTAATCAACACTTGAGATCTCTGTATATGTAGCCTGGCCCGATCAAGGTTAATTAACACTCACCGTGTATTGTTGTACTTTGTTGAATCTTGAAGAGCAGGGCTGAAATAGAGTTGCCTCTCTATGACCTTGTCAACTGTACCACTCTCTGTTGGAGATCGCAAGGTTTCTGCTTAACTCCTCCCTAGATTTGCAGCAAAATTATTACTGCACCTGCTGCTCGATTGCCATAAGCTTCCATCTATGTATTATTAGATAGCAGCATTGTACTCCAACCTATGGTGGCCATATTTCAAAAATATGCAATTGTCAAACTACAAAGATGGCACACATATGACATTGTTCGCATTGGGTCTAGAGTGGTGTGATTATTAATCTATGAATCTCATTGCAGCACTTCCTGTAGTATACTAGGCACATCCTGAACTATACTAGACACCTGTGCCAAAGCTCTTCTAATTCTCATATATCAAAGGCATTCATGAATATCTCAGAGCTACTGCATATTTATGTGCTCTCTTAGTGGATGTGGTTTGTTGTCTAGCAATCATGTTTTGGACCCCAAATATGTCCAGGCAGGTGCTCTCTAATGTCCTACGGGGTTATGTGTATGTATCCCTAGTTATCTAGAAAGGGTTAAAGTCACTTGACTTTTATTTTCTTTATGTCGCATGTCCATGAAAGGGTTAACGGGGTTTGACCTAGAGGTCGAACAAGTGGGAAGTGTTCAAGGCCTCTACACTCCACTCCACACTGTGTCTGTGTAAGGTTCTCTACACTCCACTCCACACTACACTCCCATTATTTCTTCCCTTAGCCTCCTCTGCAAATGATCCTGGTGTTGAAAGGATAGTTCCCTCTGAATGCTACAATGCAATGGCAATTACTAATCCAAACTAGGCTAATAGAACCTCCCAATCCCAGGAGATTAGCAATTAGCTGTGCAGCATACGGAGTAGCTATTCTGCTTCAGGAAGCATATAGCAGTGAAACACACTGATGGCTTTCTAGGATCCCCTGTCTGTGCATGCTAACTGTGACACACTAATAGACAGACAAAGGTGTATTGTTTTTATTATTACTTTATCATCATCAGCATTATTATACTTTATCATCACCATCATTATCATCATCACTATTAATATTATAATATTATTATATATTACTTTATCGTCATCGTCATTATTAATATTATTAGTACTTTATCATCAACATTATCATCAACATCATTATTGTTAATATTATAACACTTGCATCATCATCACCAGCAGCATTATTAATATATAATATTATTATTACTTTTACTTTATCATCATCATTATTATTAATATTATTACTTTATCTCTATTATCATCATTATAATATTATAACTTTGTCATCATCATCATTATTATTAATATTAAAATATTATTATTACTATTATTGGCATCATCATCATCATTACTAATATTGGGGGGTACAGAGTCAGGGGGAAAGACAAAAGAATTTAGATTTTTTATTATAAGTCCACCCAAATAAAGTCCACCCAAATAACAAAAAGTTCAAATCAACAAACTCATTAGGAACCATGGTTACCAATCTATCTCTGCGACCATTGCAAGGATAGTATTAGGTAAGTTTGGTTGAGGGTGTATATGTGATATTTTTGGAGTAAAAAAGTTCCCAATTTCTTTGACCGTCTCTTTCTGTGGCTGATCCTCATGTTTCTGGATGCTATTCTGTGGAGAGGTTACGCAGCTACCTGTGCCTCCATCCATCGCCATTCAGAAAGGAGGCACTCCTGGATGGATTTCTGTTAGTTTTGTTGTAGACCTAGCCTGGCATAGGTCAAGGCCATATTTGCTTGCGATTCAACTCATTGTATGCATTCTAATGGGAAGAAGAGGAAGAAGAAGGAAAGAAGGAGAGGAAAAGTTCTAGCTGTAGTCGAAGGCTATTACAACTGGAGCAGTTGCTCCTAACAGCCATAAAAATGAGAAATAAAAATATTATTGATTATTTCCCTGGGGGGGGGGGGGGGGGGGGGGGTGTTGGGGGAGGAATTTCTGTTGGGGGGGGGGGGGGGTTATTCCCCATTTCCCTCCTCTGTATGACACACTGATGATATTATACACAGCTGCCTACCACCCTGGTTTGTACCCTCCCACAAAGGGTGTAAGAGCACCAATGTACTCCTTCAGGCTGAAGACAGGAGGAGGTATCTTCAGCAAGAGCACCACACCTGCTCCCAACAGCTACACACTCTGCTCCCTCCTCGGGGATAAGGTGGTAGGGAAGGTGGCCAATCCTGCATACTCCATGACAGGGCGGCCCAAGATGAGTGGCATTCCTCAGGTGTGTGTGTGTGTGTGATATGTGTATAAGCTATCCCACAAGTTGCTATATTGTATGTGTGTGTGTATATATATATTTATCATACCATCAAGTTTTTTCTCGTGATTAATAACTGGGTAGATATATCCTGTATTCCGTCCCCTTGATCCATATCTAGTCAGTCATGATGATCATGTCTCCTGCTCATAATATATACCGTATTCACTCGAATATAAGTTGCGACTTGTATTTATTTCAGCCAAATCAAGTTGCGAACTTCAAGCAATGCGCTTGCACAGTGCCAAGCCAGTGTTGCACTATTGTACGCTATTTTTTCCGCGAGTCATTGTGGTTGTGATTGTTTCATTTCAAACATTGAGCTAGGTAGTAGTTGGCTGACTAATCGCTATCGTTATCTACAATGAGTTCGTTATGTTCGATCTGTTCTTCATCCTCTTCATCCAGGGAAGCAAATGGATCTTCTCCTCAATGCTGTCACTTCCTTCCAATGGCTGGTGAGTAGCTTGTGTAATGGCTGGGATAGCTACTTTATCGTCTTTGAGGCAGTGAATTTCTCCATCTTCAGACCCGTCCACCTTCATAGTGATGCCACAAGCACGGAATGATTTCTTGATCAACTCGGCAGACAAGCTATCTTAGCTAATGATAAATGACTGCGCATGTGCAAGAGCGGTGGTGTAATTAACTTGGTGTGCTACATTTGGAATGCGGCTTTCAGAGCGACTTCTATTCAGTGTGCGACTTGTATTCGAGTGAATACGGTATATATACATGCATGTGTATGACTATGATTAATATATATACATGCACTATGATTAATATATATATATATATATATTCATGCATGTGTAGGTGTTGGGGTTCAACTTCTGCCTAGTCCCAATATGGTAGGTATTGCTGCCACCAGAGCCTAACAGCTAGGAGTAAGTCGCCTAGTCTACCCAGAGAAATTTAGGGTATAAAGTTAGACTAAGTTTTATTACTCAAAGCAACAACAGTAGACTAAAACAGTTTGGCTGGCAGGTTTTTTTATAACCATACCCAGCCTCACACAGTAAGTGACATATGGCTAACACCAAGTCCAAAGTCAAACATACAGATGACAGGTAGAGACACATAAGCCTGTATAAATTCAGGTGTGAACCACATCAATTAACAGTAATTAACCATGGTTAGCTAATTAGAACTAACAGATATAAGCTACCTCTAGCTACAGGTTATGGCCAGGCTTGGTGGCCCCTGACAGTAGGCCCTATGATTATTATATGACATTCATGTTTATGACTATGATTAAGATCCCACTGTGTTTTACCAGCTATACCAGAGGGCATGTGCTAGTGATCTACTTGTTAAATGGCCAACAACACCCCTTACCACCAACAAACAAATAAGTCGCATAAGTTAGCAGCTTCCAAGCCTCCAAGAAGTTCAGCTACTGTTAGCTTCCATAACACTTCCAGCTATGCCTTGAATCCTTCTCTGGTGTATCTGATCATAAATGGTAAAGGATTATCAATGGTGGCACAGTCTTGTTGCCTTTCTTTTTAACAGGCCTAACAATGTGCATTAAAGATTTCTCTTTCAATCATGTTTCAACTGAAACTTTGGTCTTCATCAGTCTACAAAATATTTGGTGATGTCAACTGAAAATAATCCTACAAGCCACAGGTTTATTTTTAATTGATTAATTCTCGTGATATAAATAGGGTAATGTTCACAAGCAATTAACATTAATGAATTTTGCATCCTGAATTGAAGCACTGTTTCTGCAATTAAACGAATTTGTTGTAAGTTAGATCAGCATGTGTTCAGATAGAGCCAGTAGTGATAACTATTGTTATGCCAGGTGCAGCTCCAAACAGATAGCTAGTAGTGGTAGCCAGGTGCAGCTCCAAACAGATAGAGCTGTTGCTACTGTGCTAGGTGCAGCTCCAAACAGATAGAGTTAGTAGTGGTAGCTACTGTTGTGCCAGGTGCAGCTCCAAACAGATAGAGCTGTGGCTACTGTGCTAGGTGCAGCTCCAAACAGATAGAGCTATGGCTACTGTGCTAGGTGCAGCTCCAAACAGATAGAGCTGTGGCTACTGTGCTAGGTGCAGCTCCAAACAGATAGAGCTAGTAGTGGTGGCAACTGTGTCAGGTGCAGCTCCAAACAGATAGTGGTAGCTACTTTTGTGCTAGTCCCAACAGATAGAGCTAGTAGTGGGGGCTACTGTGCCAGGTGCAGGCTCCATACAGATAGAGAGTAGTGATGGTCACTGTTGCCAGGTGTAAGGTCCAAAGTTAGCTCCAAAGTTAGCTTTGTAGCCATGAGTTTGCTGGATGTACCTGAAACCATCTGGTGCTAAGGACTGCGGTAGCCACCTATTCTTGCGAGACCCCTCCCAAATAATATATAAGCAGGCAAACAGTTGCTGCTGATGTCACTAAGGTAGCTGAAACAATGGATATTCAAGCTGGGAGAAAGTATGATGCCCATAGCAAAGCAAAAACTTCCCAATATGCAACAGAAATAGCAATAAAAAAATTGCTGTTTCTAAGTTCTCCAAAGTTGCAGTCTATATGGAAGCACTGGCATGAACTTCAAAAGAGCCTACAAAAATGCTAGTTATTGATTCCCATGACTGACTGCCATTAGCATTACCTATATCTGCTCGTAACTTCCTCCAACCCCTTCCCCTCTCTCTCACATCTCTCCCCTCCTTCTTCACCCTTACCCATAAAGTGCACAAGGTTATCTTTGCCTAGCATGAACTCTATAGAGTGCATGTCACAAGCAAGTCTGGACTTTTATACAAACAAAAAGAAACAGGAAGTTTTGAAGCATTGCCATTGAGATAGCTACAAGGTCATAAATACTTCTCATTATTCATCCTAGCATGTTCCTGTAATAATTATGTAATTTGTCGAGTCAGGAATAAAAGAGATTGCAGGGTATGCTTCAATGAACACTCTCTAGCATAAGGTTACACCCATTATAACTGTGTGTGTTTTAGGAACACTTTTCTAACACAAGTTACACCTTTGTAACAGAGTATGTGCTCTATGCTAAACACCTAATATATTGTGGTATATATTTGTATGAACACTTTTGAGCGCAATATTACGCTATTGTAACATGGTATGTGTCCTATGAACATTGACACAAGACTACACTATTATATATATATGTGTGTGTTTACTGTGATGCTCTCTGCAGACACCTGGGCCTGGTGCATACAAGATAGTCCACACGGATGTGTATTTTAACAAGAGTCCAGTATACACCATGCACATCAAAGGCCCCAGCCTTGGACAGCTGAGCACCACTCCTGGACCAGGCTCTCACAGACCTGAGACGGTAAGTCAAAATATTTACAGAACTGCACCTTTGAGAAGGTCTGAGAAAAGGACACATTCCCCCCCCCCCCCGAACAGTGATCAATTTTGAGGTCAAGTAATACAATTTCTCATGACAGTTGACATAACAAAATTATAATGAACTTGAAATTTTACTCTCTCAACGTTTCGACTAAATCCCTAGCCTAGGAATAATGACAGACTAGAACTTACATTTTTTCTTTAACTCTTCCAGGCCAAAGATTAAGATAACATGACTCAAGCATATGCCTGACATTTATTTGATGTCATATGTCGTAGTAACAGCAGGAGTTAAAGGTGCCTTCTTTGTGGCTTGAGGGAGGCAGGCACTGTTGCTATGCTCTAGGAAGCCAAACCAAATACATACTTGGAATATCTTGTGTCTAGCTCACTAGCATTTAGGCCAAAGACTACAGCGGCCATTTTAGCTTCAGCTAGCTGGCACCTCAGTCTTCTAAGGCAGGCAATAATTTCTCTCAGAGCACTTCCACTTTACATAATATGATTTGCCACCTTCAGCTATATAGAGCCAGCAATATACCAGTTGTTGTAGCTTCTCTTAGTTATTTTGCTTTTTGTCCAAGACAATGACGCTCACCGCCATAAACCCTGAAATTTCAGCAACTGCAGTATTATTCTAGTAGAGTAGGGTTAGGTGTAGCCTTGCCAGTCAACAGATGGAGCTAGATTCATTCCATCATGCCAGCTCTAGCCTAGTAGAGTAGGGATAGGTGCAGGCCCAGCAGCATTGCCAGTCAACAGCTTTGGGTTGGATTTCACCATGCAAGCTCTAACCAAGTTTTGGTAATCACTTAGAAGTTGCGATCTTTTTGTGCGGATATATCCATGACCATGGGTAATGTGAAACATTCCTGCATGGATATATCCATGACCATGGGTAATGTGAAACCCGCCTGCATGGATATATCCATGACCATGGGTAATGTGAAACCCTCCTGCATGGATATATTCATGACCATGGGTAATGTGAAACCCGCTTGCATGGATATATCCATGACCATGGGTAATGTGAAACCCGCCTGCATGGATATATCCATGACCATGGGTAATGTGAAACCCGCTTGCATGGATATATTCATGACCATGGGTAATGTGAAACCTGCTTGCATGGATATATCCATGACCATGGGTAATGTGAAACCCACCTGCATGGATATATCCATGACCATGGGTAATGTGAAACCCGCCTGCATGGATATATCCACTATCAGCCCTAAAGCATGCCCAAGAAAAAGTATGGCCAAATTATATGAAATGTTGCCATATCAGGTAAAGAGATTCCCATTCACCACAAAAAAGGTCATGCCAGCCTACTGAGCAGATATGTATCATTAAAGTGCCAGGGACTTTTCTTCCAACATGAGTGGTGCATGCACAGCAGCTGTGCTCCCCATGCAGTGAGGTATGGGCACCCACCAACAGTACTCATTCGATGCACAGCAGCTGGGCTCCTACAGTGAAACAAGGCACCGGCACATGTGCCCTGTAATATCAAATCGATTATCTTTCAAAATTTACTTGTTAGTGATGATAGTGAGTTTCCACATCTAGGTACAGCTTCCTCATCTTCAGGAGGTATGTCAGGAGCCTCACCTCCACTCTATGCTATCCATGAAGAAGGATATAACATCATTGCAGATACTAACACTGTTTGTGGTAAACTATTCAAATTCCAAACAGATAAACAGTAAACAAGACCAATCTATATTTATAACCCCCCAGAAATAAACTATAGATTTCTAACAGAATATGCTATAGTTTGGCTATCAATTGACTATGGCAAAATAATGTACAGTCAATAAATCCATCCATGTGGGCCTCCTCTCTCAAACCTCTGGGTCAGATTGATTCCCTTGTAGGCTTAGATAGCTGGGCCTTCCTCCTTACCAGAATCTGATCCAGAATAACTAGAATCATCAAAATACTGATCCAGCATGTCGCTCATGGACAGAAACTCTTCTCCAAATGTTAAAAAAAAGTGCCTGATATAAAAATGGCATCCATCACAGGTTTTGTTACTGTGATTTAGTGGTCCACTGGGCATGTACACACCAACAACTAACCTAGCTCAAATTGATAATTTGCGACTGATATCTAGTTTGCACCAATAATGCTTATGGGTGGTCAATAGCAGCTGCACTCTTGGGAAGATACATTTCTGTAAAAGAAATGAGTTTACAGAGATTCTAAGAAAAGATGTATAAGTAAGAACAGCCATAGAGTAATACTACAACCTGGTTTTTACATCCAACATTTTAGACTGTTCTGTTTGTTCTTACTAGAAGCAACTGAATAGAGTTCATATCTGGCTTAAGAATATGCCTATGGCAGACTAACAGCAGGCTGGTGAGGTTCCTCTTTACCATGACCTGTCTGTGGCAGAGTAACAGCAGGCTGGTGAGGTTCCTTTACCATGATCTGTCTGTGGCAGAGTAACAGCAGGCTGGTGAAGTTCCTCTTTACCATGACCTGTCTGTGGCAGAGTAACAGCAGGCTGGTGAGGTTCCTCTTTATCATGACCTGTCCATGGCAGAGTAACAGCAGGCTGGTGAGGTTCCTCTTTACCATGACATGTCCATGGCAGAGTAACAGCAGGCTGGTGAGGTTCCTCTTTATCATGACCTGTCCATGGCAGAGTAACAGCAGGCTGGTGAGGTTCCTCTTATCATGACTCGTCTGTGGCAGAGTAACAGCAGGCTGGTGAGGTTCCTCTTTACCATGACCTGTCTGTGGCAGAGTAACATGAGGCTGGTGAGGTTCCTCTTTACCATGACCTGTCTGTGGCAGAGTAACAGCAGGCTGGTGAAGTTCTTCTTTACCATGACCTGTCTGTGGCAGAGTAACAGCAGGCTGGTGAGGTTCCTCTTTATCATGACCTGTCCATGGCAGAGTAACAGCAGGCTGGTGAGGTTCCTCTTTACCATGACATGTCCATGGCAGAGTAACAGCAGGCTGGTGAGGTTCCTCTTTATCATGACCTGTCCATGGCAGAGTAACAGCAGGCTGGTGAGGTTCCTCTTTATCATGACCTGTCCATGGCAGGCTGGTGAGGTTCCTCTTTATCATGACTCGTCTGTGGCAGAGTAACAGCAGGCTGGTGAGGTTCCTCTTTACCATGACCTGTCTGTGGCAGAGTAATATGAGGCTGGTGAGGTTCCTCTTTGTGGCAGAGTAACAGCAGGCTCGTGAGGTTCCTCTTTATCATGACCTGTCCATGGCAGAGTAACAGCAGGCTGGTGAGGTTCCTCTTTATCATGACCTGTCCATGGCAAAGTAACAGCAGGCTGGTGAGGTTCCTCTTTATCATGACCTGTCCATGGCAGAGTAACAGCAGGCTGGTGAGGTTCCTCTTTACTATGACCTGTCTGTGGCAGAATAACAGCAGGCTGGTGAGGTTCCTCTTTAACCATGACCTGTCTATGGCAGAGTAACAGCAGGCTGATAAAGTTCCTCTTTACCATGACCTGTCTGTGGCAGAGTAACAGCAGGCTGGTGAGGTTCCTCTTTATCATGACCTGTCCGTGGCAGAGTAAAAGCAGGCTGGTGAGGTTCCTCTTTATCATGACCTGTCCATGGCAGAGTAACAGCAGGCTGGTCAGGTTCCTCTTTACCATGACCTGTCCATGGCAGAGTAACAGCAGGCTGGTGAGGTTCCTCTTTATCATGACCCGTCCGTGGCAGAGTAACAGCAGGCTGGTGAGGTTCCTCTTTACCATGACCTGTCTGTGGCAGAGTAACAGCAGGCTGGTGAGGTTCCTCTTTACCATGACCTGACTGTGGCAGAGTAACAGCAGGCTGGTGGGGTTCCTCTTTATCATGACCTGTCTGTGGCAGAGTAACAGCAGGCTGGTGAGGTTCCTCTTTATCATGACCTGTCCATGGCAGAGTGACAGCAGGCTGGTGAGGTTCCTCTTTATCATGACCTGTCGTGACAGCAGGCTAGTGAGGTTCCTCTTGACCATGAACTGTCTGTAGCAGAGTAACAGCAGGCTGGTGAGGTTCCTCTTCACCATGACCTGTCTGTGGCAGAGTAACAGAAGGCTGGTGAGGTTCCTCTTTACCATGACCTGTCTGTGGCAGAATAATAGCAGGCTGGTGAGGTTCCTCTTTAACCATGACCTGTCTGTGGCAGAGTAACAGCAGGCTGGTGAGGTTCCTCTTTACCATGACCTGTCCATGGTGGAGTAACAGCAGGCTGGTGAGGTTCCTCTTTACCATGACCTCTCTGTGGCAGAGTAACAGCAGGCTGGTGAGGTTCCTCTTTACCTTGACCTGTCTGTGGCAGAGTAACAGAAGGCTGGTGAGGTTCCTCTTTACCATGTCCTGCCTGTGGCAGGGTAACAGCAGGCTGGTGAGGTTCCTCTTTAACCATGACCTGTCTATGGCAGAGTAACAGCAGGCTGGTGAGGTTCCTCTTTAACCATGACCTGTCTGTGGCAGAGTAACAGCAGGCTGGTGAGGTTCCTCTTTACCATGACCTGTCTGTGGCAGAGTAACAGCAGGCTGGTGAGGTTCCTCTTTACTATGACCTGTCTGTGGCAGAGTAACAGCAGGCTGGTGAGGTTCCTCTTTACCATGACCTGTCTGTGGCAGAGTAACAGCAGGCTGGTGGGGTTCCTCTTTATCATGACCTGTCTGTGGCAGAGTAACAGCAGGCTGGTGAGGTTCCTCTTTATCATGACCTGTCCATGGCAGAGTGACAGCAGGCTGGTGAGGTTCCTCTTTATCATGACCTGTCGTGACAGCAGGCTAGTGAGGTTCCTCTTGACCATGAACTGTCTGTAGCAGAGTAACAGCAGGCTGGTGAGGTTCCTCTTCACCATGACCTGTCTGTGGCAGAGTAACAGAAGGCTGGTGAGGTTCCTCTTTACCATGACCTGTCTGTGGCAGAATAATAGCAGGCTGGTGAGGTTCCTCTTTAACCATGACCTGTCTGTGGCAGAGTAACAGCAGGCTGGTGAGGTTCCTCTTTACCATGACCTGTCCATGGTGGAGTAACAGCAGGCTGGTGAGGTTCCTCTTTACCATGACCTCTCTGTGGCAGAGTAACAGCAAGCTGGTGAGGTTCCTCTTTACCTTGACCTGTCTGTGGCAGAGTAACAGAAGGCTGGTGAGGTTCCTCTTTATCATTGCTGATCCCACCCAATGCATCAAACTGGTATGGAATGTGAACGACTGCTACCAACTTCAACATGACATAGACTCACTCCCTGGGTAGCTGGAGTTCAAATAAAAAACTCAACTTCAATATTAAAATATGTGTATAGTGCAGGAAGTCATTTAATGTCCATGCGAACTTTGTACCATGTCCTGCCTGTGGCAGGGTAACAGCAGGCTGGTGAGGTTCCTCTTTAACCATGACCTGTCTATGGCAGAGTAACAGCAGGCTGGTGAGGTTCCTCTTTAACCATGACCTGTCTGTGGCAGAGTAACAGCAGGCTGGTGAGGTTCCTCTTTACCATGACCTGTCTGTGGCAGAGTAACAGCAGGCTGGTGAGGTTCCTCTTTACTATGACCTGTCTGTGGCAGAGTAACAGCAGGCTGGTGAGGTTCCTCTTTACCATGACCTCTCTGTGGCATAGTAACAGCAGGCTGGTGAGGTTCCTCGTTACCATGACCTGTCTGTGGCAGAGTAACAGCAGGCTGGTGATGTCCATCTTTACCATGACCTTTCAGTGGCAGGGTAACAGCAGGATGGTGAGGTTCCTCTTTACCATGACCTGTCTATGGCAGAGTAACAGCAGGCTGGTGATGTCCCTCTTTACCATGACCTTTCAGTGGCAGAGTAACAGTAGGCTGGTGAGGTTCCTCTTTACCATGACCTGTCTGTGGCAGAGTAACAGCAGGCTGGTGATGTCCCTCTTTACCATGACCTCTCTGTGGCATAGTAACAGCAGGCTGGTGAGGTTCCTCTTTACCATGACCTGTCTGTGGCAGGGTAACAGCAGGCTGGTGAGGTTCCTCTTTAACCATGACCTGTCAATGGCAGAGTAACAGCAGGCTGGTGATGTCCCTCTTTACCATGACCTTTCAGTGGCAGAGTAACAGTAGGCTGGTGAGGTTCCTCTTTACCATGACCTGTCTGTGGCAGAGTAACAGCAGGCTGGTGAGGTTCCTCTTTAACCATGACCTGTCTATGGCAGAGTAACATCAGGCTGGTGAGGTTCCTCTTTACCATGACCTGTCTGTGGCAGAGTAACAGCAGGCTGGTGAAGTTCCTCTTTATCATGACCTGTCCGTGGCAGAGTAACAGCAGGTTGGTGAGGTTCCTCTTTATCATGACCTGTCCGTGGCAGAGTAACAGCAGGCTGGTGAGGTTCCTCTTTACCATGCATGACCTTTCTGTGGCAGACTAACAGCAGGCTGGTGAGGTTCCTCTTTACCATGACCTGTCTGTGGCAGAGTAACAGCAGGCTGGTGAAGTTCCTCTTTATCATGACCTGTCCATGGCAGAGTAACAGCAGGCTGTTGAGGTTCCTCTTTATCATGACCTGTCCATGGCAGGCTGGTGAGGTTCCTCTTTATCATAACTCATCTGTGGCAGAGTAACAGCAGGCTGGTGAGGTTCCTCTTTACCATGACCTGTCTGTGGCAGAGTAACATGAGGCTGGTGAGGTTCCTCTTTGTGGCAGAGTAACAGCAGGCTGGTGAAGTTCCTCTTTATCATGACCTGTCCATGGCAGAGTAACAGCAGGCTGGTGAGGTTCCTCTTTATCATGACCTGTCCATGGCAGAGTAACAGCAGGCTGGTGAGCTTCCTCTTTACTATGACCTGTCTGTGGCAGAGTAAGAGCAGGCTGGTGAGGTTCCTCTTTACTATGACCTGTCTGTGGCAGAATAACAGCAGGCTGATGAAGTTCCTCTTTACCATGACCTGTCTGTGGCAGAGTAACAGCAGGCTGGTGAGGTTCCTCTTTATCATGACCTGTCTGTGGCAGAGTAACAGCAGGCTGGTGAATTCCTCTTTACCATGACCTGTCTATGGCAGAGTAACAGTAGGCTGGTGAAGTTCCTCTTTACCATGACCTGTCTGTGGCAGAGTAACAGCAGGCTGGTGAGGTTCCTCTTTATCATGACCTGTCCGTGGCAGAGTAAAAGCAGGCTGGTGAGGTTCCTCTTTATCATGACCTGTCCATGGCAGAGTAACAGCAGGCTGGTGAGGTTCCTCTTTATCATGACCTGTCCGTGGCAGAGTAAAAGCAGGCTGGTGAGGTTCCTCTTTATCATGACCCGTCCGTGGCAGAGTAACAGCAGGCTGGTGAGGTTCCTCTTTACCATGACCTGTCTGTGGCAGAGTAACATAAGGCTCACTGCAGGGGTGGATCCAGGGGGGGTTTCTGGGGTTGCAACCCCCCCATAACGTTATAAACACTAGCTCCACCTCCAGTTTCTTTGTTAGATTATATAGCACTTTGTTAAAATAGACACTTGTTAGATATAGACACTTTGTTAGATATAGACACTTGTTAGATATAGACACTTTGTTAGATATAGACACTTTGTTAGATTTAGACACTTGTTAGATATAGACACTTGTTAGATTTAGACACTTTGTTAGATATAGACACTTGTTAGATATAGACACTTGTTAGATATTGACACTTTGTTAGATATAGACACTTGTTAGATATATACACTTGTTAGATATAGACACTTTGTTAGATATAGACACTTTGTTAGATATAGACACTTGTTAGATATAGACACTTGTTAGATATAGACACTTTGTTAGATATAGACACTTTGGTTAAACTACAAACTGTTAAATATGAATGAAATTCCACACTCCTGGAATGTGGCTGTGCATGATAATAGTTCATTTTGCATCTGCCATCAATATTGCCATGTCTGGAAGTAGAAAGAGGCCATCACCCAGGGATTGCACCCAGCTGACAACTTTTTTTTAAAGGTAAGATACAATTTACAGCTAGTATATGAACAATAAGGGTTAAGAGTTGAATGCTCAATTTATAATAGCCTTCTAATTAATGTAGAATCGAGTCTGGGTCCCGTATCCCTGTGTCAACGACTGCTGATGATGGTAACTCTAGTGCATCAAATGATATAGATTTATTTGTTCAATCACCATCAATGACAGTCACAACCACTACATCGAGCTCTTCCTTGTCAATGCCAACTACTGCTTGTCAGTTATTCTCAGCAACAATTGATACGATGACTACATCACTCAGTGTAGTTCCATCAACTAGTGGACAGGTGGACTTAGGGACAATAGTTGAAGCCGCTCAAGGTAACTGGGATAAGCTTAGGTCATTAGCAAATAATACCCAGATGATCGTAAGAAGCAATATCTTTCTCATCATTCCAAACCTTCTTCTTCTGATCATCTTCATTCACGTCAGGTTACCAAAGTAGGAAAAACCTGGAGTGTATCCTTCCAGCTTGGATGGTTAGTACAATTTCCTTGGCTTTCATACAGCACTGTTCTTGCAGGTGGTCTTTGCAGATATTGTATAGTTTTTCCAGAGCAGCCGGGTAGAGGCAGTGTTTCTGGAGTTGGCAATCGTTCTGGTTTGTTAGTTTTGTCCCCATACCAGAAACCATACTCAAAAGGCAAGGATGGTGTACTTGTATGTCATGATCAGACTCAAATGCATTGCCGTGCAGCTGAGAGGGTAGACCTTTTTCTCAGAAATTTTAACCAACCAGATGAAAGGATAGATACAAGGCTATTGAAACAGAGCAACCAACAAGCTGAAGAGAACAGGCATGTTCTCCAGCAGATAGTTTTGGCTGTAGAGTTTTTGGCAAAGCAAGCACTACCATTCAGAGGCCACTCTGACTACAGAGTTGATATCTCAGATGAAGATCTCAACAGGGGCAATTTTGTAGCCACACTTCAGCTTTTGGCTAAGACAGATAAGCTCCTACACAAATACCTTCTCTCAGCTAAAAGGAACGCGAAGTATACCAGCAAGACCATTCAAAATGAGATTATTGACATATATGCATCTAAAATTAGAGAGCATATAACTGAACAGCTCCGAGAAAAAAATTGCCTTTCACCATTATTGCTGATGAAGCCACAGATCCTCATTCTAATCAAGACATTCTTTCTGTGTGCTTCAGGTATGTTGATCTGTCCTCCCCCACTGATCCTCATATCAAGGAGTGCCTGATTAGCTTTGTCTACTTGGACCGAGCCAATGCTTCATCCATTTCAAGAAAGATTCTTGAAACAGTTTCTAGTCCTTCAGTTTCTTTAGATCCCTGTAGAATTAGAGGGCAAGCTTATGATGCAGCATCCGTGATGTCATCCGGCATTGCAGGAGTTCAATCTAAAGTCAAGGAAATCAGCCCACTTGCTCTGTACACACACTGCTACTCACACTGCCTTAATCTTTCAATTGCCAGAGCATGTCTTGTTCAGGAAGTACGAAACTTGATTTTAGTTATAAATGAAGCACACCTCTTTTTAGCTCACAGCCCTAAGAGACAAAACCTTTTTGAACTTGCAGTCAATGAATTCTTGCCTTCTTCAAAAGCAAGAAAGCTTCCAGGAATGTGTAAGACAAGATGGGTGGAGAGACATACATGACTTTGAAGTGTTTCTTGAAATGTATGAGCCACTTATCACTTTCTTAGATGCCATTTTGTGTCCTACTGATTACCCAAATTTAGGCTCATCAGATGGGAGCTGGAATTGGGATACTGAGACAAGAGTGAAAGCACAAGGTCTGAAAGCTGCTCTCTCTTCTTTTCAAACTCTTGCTGTTTTTATAATCACCAAGAATGTTCTTGATGAAGTAAAAATACTTGCTTCAAAACTTCAGAAGCAGGATCAAGATATATATGATGCCTATAACAAAGTTACTGAAGCGATTGAATGCTTGAAAACCCTCAGAAAGACTATTAACACTGTTTTTAGCTTGTGGTATTGTGAGGTACTTGAACTGGCTGAGATCAATTGGTGTGAGTGAGAGTACCAAGAAAGACAAGCATTCAACAGAATCGAAGCAACACTCCAAGTCAATCAGCAAAAGAGCATTACAAGAGAGTCATTGCTATACCAGTGCTGGATTCATTCATTAACCAGTTGGAGGAAAGATTTCAAGGTGAGGGAAAACAAAGTCATATGCCTTTGTGCCTTGTGCCTTCAGTGCTCAACTGCAATCCAAGTGTTCAACTATCACAACATATAGATGACCTTCTGTACTGGGAACAAGATCTTCCATGTTCCTTGTCTCTCAAAAGTGAACTAAGAAGATGGCAATCATTGTGGGAGCATAAGCGAGACAAAGATGAGGCTACCATCCCCAACAATCTTCTCCTAGCTCTTAGCTTTTGTGACTCTGAAACTTTCCCAAACATTCATTGCTTACTAGTCATTGCTTGCACTCTGCCTATCACCAGGGTTGAAGCAGAACGATCATTTAGTTTACTCAGGAGGATAAAGACATATACAAGGTCGACTTTGACTGAACAACACTTTTCTGATCTTGCTGTAATAGCCATGAACTATGGAGTGAGAGTGTCAGTTGATGATATCTGCCATGCTTTTGTGCAGTGTCACCCAAGAAGGCTCATTCAAGCTTCACTATTTATTGACTGAAAATAGTTTCCTGTTTATCTTTAGTTGCTGTTCTTTTAAGCTGATAAATATTCTTATTCATTACACAGTACAGTGTGCATGGGCTAGCTCTCCACCCCTGCAACCCACCCACCCACCCCTGTACCTTTCTAAAATTCCTGGATCCACCCCAGCATCTTCCTTAGGTTGTTAGTAGGCAGGCAGCCAGGACCATAGCCCGGAATAAGTAAGGGGGGTTCCTGAGCACTTGCACTATTACTCACAATTCTTTTTAAAGGATACCATGTTCAATTTTACATTTCTTGTTATAATAATGTTGGTGATGATATGTCTTGTTATATAATTGCCAAGAGAAATGCAGGACGGTGCTTTCTTGCAAAATGATTAATGATCTGATCATGATTTAGGAAAGGAAGGATTTCTGGGCAACATGGAAACCCCTGTGGCTATGGGCGTGAGTAGTTCATCAACCCCCCCAATCTAAAATTCCTGGATCCACCCCTGGGCTGGTGAGGTTCCTCTTTACCATGACCTGTCTGTGGCAGAGTAACAGCAGGCTGGTGAAGTTCCTCTTTACCATGACCTGTCTGTGTCAGAGTAACAGCAGGCTGGTGAGGTTCCTCTTTATCATGACCTGTCCATGGCAGAGTAACAGCAGGCTGGTGAGGTTTCTCTTTATCATGACCTGTCCATGGCAGAGTAACAGCAGGCTGGTAAGGTTCCTCTTTATCATGACTCGTCTGTGGCAGAGTAACAGCAGGCTGGTGAGGTTCCTCTTTACCATGACCTGTCTGTGGCAGAGTAACATGAGGCTGGTGAGGTTCCTCTTTGTGGCAGAGTAACAGCAGGCTAGTGAGGTTCCTCTTTATCATGACCTGTCCATGGCATAGTAACAGCAGGCTGGTGAGGTTCCTCTTTAACATGACCTGTCCATGGCAGAGTAACAGCAGGCTGGTGAGGTTTCTCTTTATCATGACCTGTCCATGGCAGAGTAACAGCAGGCTGGTGAGGTTCCTCTTTATCATGACTCGTCTGTGGCAGAGTAACAGCAGGCTGGTGAGGTTCCTCTTTACCATGACCTGTCTGTGGCAGAGTAACATGAGGCTGGTGAGGTTCCTCTTTGTGGCAGAGTAACAGCAGGCTAGTGAGGTTCCTCTTTATCATGACCTGTCCATGGCATAGTAACAGCAGGCTGGTGAGGTTCCTCTTTAACATGACCTGTCCATGGCAGAGTAACAGCAGGCTGGTGAGGTTTCTCTTTATCATGACCTGTCCATGGCAGAGTAACAGCAGGCTGGTGAGGTTCCTCTTTATCATGACTCGTCTGTGGCAGAGTAACAGCAGGCTGGTGAGGTTCCTCTTTACCATGACCTGTCTGTGGCAGAGGAACATGAGGCTGTTGAGGTTCCTCTTTGTGGCAGAGTAACAGCAGGCTAGTGAGGTTCCTCTTTATCATGACCTGTCCATGGCATAGTAACAGCAGGCTGGTGAGGTTCCTCTTTAACATGACCTGTCTGTGGCAGAGTAACAGCAGGCTGGTGAGGTTCCTCTTTACCATGAACTGTCTATGGCAGAGTAACAGCAGGCTGGTGAGGTTCCTCTTTACTATGACCTGTCTGTGGCAGAGTAACAGCAGGCTGGTGAGGTTCCTCTTTACCATGACCTGTCTGTGGCAGAATAATAGCAGGCTGGTGAGGTTCCTCTTTACCATGACCTGTCTGTGTCAGGGTAACAGCAGGCTGGTGATGTCTCTCTTTACCATGACCTCTCTGTGGCAGGGTAACAGCAGGCTGGTGAAGTTCTTCTTTACCATGACCTGTCTGTGGCAGAGTAACAGCAGGCTGGTGAGGTTCGTCTTTACCATGACCTGTCTGTGGCAGAGTAACAGCAGGCTGGTGAGGTTCCTCTTTATTATGACCTGTCTGTGGCAGAGTAACAGCAGGCTGGTGAAGTTCCTCTTTACCATGACCTGTCTGTGGCAGAGTAACAGCAGGCTGGTGAGGTTCCTCTTTATCATGACCTGTCCATGGCAGAGTAACAGCAGGCTGGTGAGGTTCCTCTTTATCATGACCTGTCCATGGCAGAGTAACAGCAGGCTGGTGAGCTTCCTTTTTACTATGACCTGTCTGTGGCAGAGTAACAGCAGGCTGGTGAGGTTCCTCTTTACTATGACCTGTCTGTGGCAGAGTAACAGCAGGCTGGTGAGGTTCCTCTTTAACCATGACCTGTCTGTGGCAGAGTAACAGCAGGCTGGTGAGGTTCCTCTTTACTATGACCTGTCTGTGGCAGAGTAAGAGCAGGCTGGTGAGGTTCCCCTTTACTTACCATGACCTGTTTGTGACAGACTAATAGCAGACTGGTGAGGTTCCCACAGGTGCATAAATTAGCTGTGTGTGGCTTGCAGTAAAAGACTTTTTCTAAACATATCAAATACCTATAGTAGAAGAATGAGTCTATTAAAAAAGAAAGTCGTCCTTCTAACAGCAACTAAGTGAGAGAGAAATCTACAAGTATTCCATGCTGGCAGGAAATAATCACACAAATCAAAAATGGCTATCCTTCAGCACCTGAAGAAGCTAACAAACGCATGTAGACAGTGGCAAGGAAGGCACTCGAGGCAGGATCCCAATATTAGCAAGAATAGTTTTGCTTGCTGGAATTACTGATGCTATACCTAATCCCACTCTGATAGACAAAATATCATTTGTATGTGTAACACACACAAGAAAAACACTTCATTGCTGGGTCCTCTACAAGGAATGGAAGTGGGGGGGAAGAAAAAAGGGATGACATTTCCCTCTTCCAATTATTGGATGGGGGGCTATCTAATGAAGGGGACCCTTTTGATGGAATGGCAACAGATTCAGATTAGTATGGTATTCTTAATTATATAATTATTGATTGACACTCAACTTGATCATGTGACATTCGATCCTAAAATTATGACCATAATATAATTTTCATCGGTTGATGTCAATTTCATTTAGTAGTTCTAGTTTGTTAGGCTCCTTGGATTTCTCATTTTCTCATCTGCAGCACTGTAATGGGGTAGCTACTATATACTAGTCTGTGAGCACTAACCCACACAATTATTGCAAATATTACCTGCAGCACACACTCTAATGTGGTAGCTACTAGTCCGTGAGCACCAACACACACAATTATTGCAAATATTCATGAAAATTAAAAAAAGTAATGCAAATTTATTTATCTGAATGAATGTTTCAGTTTGCATGACTCGAGAAGACGATCTTGTCCATGAGGAAAGTTTCTAGCTGGAAAAGGAAGTTTCCCAGTCAGTGAGAGCAACATATTCAGGGCCACTGCACAGCAGTCATGAATAGACTCAGTTTGAAATGTACTTCCTCTCAGCAAGAAATGAGCTTCTTTGTATATGTGGTAGCCATTATATGCTGGCATAAAAAAAACCTCCCTCTTCGGAACCATAACTTTGAAATGGAGCATCCAATGCCTCTAAAACTTAGGAAATGGCTTGTACATATTATATACAACAACTTGGGGGGGGGGGGGGGGGATAATAGTTCCCTAAAGGGTCATCTAGTTGGGGGTGGTCTGCATAAATGGTACATTGGCACATGGGTGTGGTCTGCATGGATATACTCTTTCTCACCCATCCAACAATATTGAAAAATTTCTTGTGTATAACAAGTATTATAGATATAGGATTTCCTACTTCCTATTGGATGGAGCCCTGTTGTGGCGGTAGAGTGGCAAATTCTGCAGGTTTGGTTCCAGCACTGATCAAGTACATGTTTTGAATATTTTCCATCAATGTCAACTGAAATGTAGTAGGCGCTGGACCCACTGGCAGTAAGTTGCCAAGTGGGATGAGTTTGCACTCCAATTAATGTACATGCGAATATAGGAGCCATGCCACATGCATACATCATGTGACATTAACGTATGGGTGTGGTCAGAGTGTCTGCTGTTCCTCGAAGTTCCCGTCTTTGCTGACCGTCCAAGCCTTTAATTTGTCCACCTCACAGCTGTCATCTTTACCACGACATTTCTGGTATGCTTGTGGTTTTGAGATCAATTTCTGTATAGTAGGCACTTGAGCGGCATCCATTCGCTTCCAGAACTAGAACCATGGGTGCCATCGCACGTCGACATTAACCTCAGTTATCAGTAAGGTAGTTATGCAATCCCTGTCTGCACAGATGATTGTGCACGTACAGTTCAGGTAACTAGCATTCGAGGAACAGCAATATATTTCATGAACCTGGTACCAATGGCAAGTGAATATGTCACCCACTAGCTACCTGGCACTGATTTAGCACCCTAGGCATTCCAATCTTCATACCCTACCTCTACGCTTGGCCCTATAGTCCTAACTATTGCCTAAGCCCTACCCACCTAGTATATGTTGCCTTAACCATAGCCCTAGCATATATAGCCCACCCAATACCCTAGCATTTAGCAGATATGGCCCTATCCATAGCCCTAGCATATATACTATCCTTAGCTGTAGCATTGCCCTTGCCCTAGACTAACTCGTGGAACTATTTTTTTACATGCACAATGCGATTATTCCTCCCCTACAATCTTTGGCTTTCCTAATTATTAGGTGACAGTGTGCCACAGACAACCTCCGAAGTTTTCATTTGGAATCAAGCACTCGAGATATACAGCCCCCCTCATCGAGAGATACATAGACTAAATAACCTGGAAGAAGCACTCACTGTACTTTAGACCCACAAATATGCTCATCTTGGAAAGCCATAATAATGATATAATCAATAATGCTACTGATACTCACCACTACTACTACTACTAATAACAATAATGCTAATGATTTTACACTACTACTACTACTAATAATAATAATTTATAACAATAATGCTACTAATACTTTAATACCACTACTTCTCCTAATAATAATCAATAATGCTATTATGTACTGTCTTAGCTGGCACTGTACTAGTCTATGTTACTACTAGTACTCACGCAACGTAAAGTCAACTTTTATTACAATAATGCTATTAATATCACTAATAACTAGCTACCGCTAGAAAATCAGACAGCGGTGCGGTGCATCTACTTGTCATTGCAATGTGCCACGGAGGGAGGATTTTCTGGTAGCTTCAACGTCCAGGTCCACTTCTCTTGATCCTCAGGTTCCCTGAAACTTCCGAGTCATTCACTTCTGGGTCCATTTAAGTCTGCAAATTGAACATCACCACTATCTAGTCAGCTTCACGTACAATTTCGGGAGGGGGGGGGGAACCATTTATCATTCAAAGCTCTTGGAAGCATTTTAATTCATCTTTTTATTTTTCACTTGGGTTTACCTCATGGTGATAATAGTGAAGCTAAGGAGGTCGGAAAAAGTTAAGGGAGAAAACATCTGACTTAAGTGGGATGTAAATTGCCTTGTTCTATATACTGTGTGCTACTTGCACTCGGTTAATTCTAGATCACTGAGAAAGGGCACAGTGGGCACTTCCTGCATACTTTAGAGTATTAGTAGTATATAGTACTAGTAGTAATAATAATAATGGTAATAATATAATGACAATGATAATAATATGAATGTTGCAGAAATAATTCACATAATATATACAACTAATATCCTGCACAGCCTCAGCGAGACCAGAAATTACAGGCCTCATGTTGAGTCCTCGTCATTTTCACCTTCCAACTACTCGGTTCCATCTGAAAATAAGGAGGTGGAATCCCAAATTAGAGATGGCAGCCTGCTTATGCAAATAATAAGATGAACATGGGGGCCAGAAATACGAGCAAAACATGGGCAAAACATGGGAGGAGCTAGGTTCAGGGAAACCTTTTTTGCCTCAGGTGTGCATGATCTTAGCCAAAACATAGCCACACGGCTTCGCTCCATGTCCAATGGCTGAACATTACTTAGTGGATGCAATAGAGATCTGTTACAGACATGTAGTTCCAGCTAACTGCACAAACACTCCGGCAATGCAGCAATGGCTGAGGCTGCATTTAACATGGAGGACGGATTAGGAAGTCGACTGTAGCTGTGAACAAGTCAAGTTGACCCAAGAACTCGCTGGTGCAAGTTCTTCCTTACAACAGACTGTGCAAAATTACCATGCTTGTTGGTTAGTCCTCTAACCAATTACAAATTACCCTTCTCAGTACAATCTCTTTCTAGGTTTCGACTAGATGCTCTAGCCTGAAGGCTAAAGCATCTAGTCGAAACGTTGAGAGAATAAACTCTAAGTTGATTATTGAGAAGGTCATAGCAATCTCAATTGAGAGTTGTTTGACAAATAATAATGTTGTAATCTTCCCCGTGTCTGAACTTCTTGCCCCTGACTGATCTTCTTGCTCTTCACTCTGATCTTCTTGCCAATGACTCTGATCTTCTTGCCACTGACTCTGACCTTCTTACCAATAACTCTGATCTTTTTGCCACTGATTCTGATCTTTTTGCCACTGACTCTGATCTTCTTGCCAGGCATCGCATCTTTATCCTGCTGTTGCATAGAATACATTAGTTGCTCTCTTACTCGAGAGGTATATTTAATGACCTGGGGGAAATGGCCTGGCACAGTAAATAGTGCCTTCTCTTCGAAGAGGACTGAACAGGCTTCTGCAATTCTCAATGGAACGTCATCTACCACTGTTACTGCTTATACAGCAACAGACGTCCGTGTGGATGTCTACCTGCATTCCAGCTCCAATCAAGGCTCCATACTCTGCAGGATGGTGTGCACTAAATAGGAATTATTAAGTCTAGATTTTCATGAAAATTAAACAAAAACGGTGTACTAAATATAAAAGTGGTAAGGTGTCATCGCTAGCTATCGCTTGTGCTCACGAAGTGTGCTGGAAGTACATGCAGTATGTACACATCTCTCCCAAGGCATTTCGAGTTCAGAGAAATGAATACAGCTTGGACAGTTTCCTAGGAACACACATTATAATGATGCCTTCTTTTTTATCCCTCCGTATAGTGATCTCGTGTTATATACATGAAGATGTTCTTTTGAGCTGTTTCTTATTTACTGTATCACTATAAAAATGATAGCTAAACAATAGGGTAGCAACCTCACCCATAGCTTTCCAGCTAGTTTCTCTTCTGCAGTCGATTGCATATATATGTCTCCCAGTCAGTCATGCCAGAATAAAAATATATATTTTAAAAATATCATAGACGTCAGGTTCAACACAAGACAAGAAATATATATTTATGCAGAATGTTTTGGATGCCGAGTTGCCAGAGACTTCTATCACTGCTGGCAAATTCAAAATTGGCCATAGCTCTGTCTGATCTCACCATGAGTAGATTTAGCCACACCCACATCGCAAACAAGTTTATATACCGTCCAATATCAAAATACTTTTGACTGCCAATATTTCTGGCTATCTGGTGGAAGCTTAATAAACCAGCATTTACAATAATACTCTAGCTCTTCTCTTCCACCTACATTAGACTCCAAATAGAGCACTTTCAGAAGGTAGAGAGCGTAGTCATGGTTCTGTTATCGCGTAGGACACCTACAGAACAACAGGTGCAGCGAGATAATCAACAACAAGAAGAGTAACAATAACAACAACAAGTTTAACAAAGAATTTATAAGCATTGTTAAGCAACAAGTCAACTCATTCCATATTCATAATTTCAACAATAATTATTAATAATCAATAAAGTGGCAAAAGGCTCCTGCAAGTATGGAGAAAGGTAAGAGACATCGTCAAGGTTACTCCTTTAGTGGGCACTTCTCCAATGTTACCGAATATTTCGGTTGAAATGTTGGAATTGAAAAACTAAGCGAGAGAGAAATCTAAAAGTATGCTGGAAATAATCACACAAATCCAAAATGGCTATCCTTCAGCACCTGGAGAACGTGTTGGTTTCCTAACTCCATTATTGTGTAAATTTCAGACCCAAGCAGTTTTTAATGAAGTATTTTTACAAAACTTTATCTCGTAGTTATTCACTTGCACGAATCAGAGAGGGTGTAACTTGGTAGAGGGGAAGAGCCACGCGACCGGGCATCATCGCAAAATTAATAAAGATTTTTTTATATGGGCTAGAGCATGACTGGAATTATTTCCTTGGCCCCACACACTTTTACAAAGGTAACGATCTGTGAAAAGAGGAAAGAACCAGAAATGAGAGTGATACTCCTTAGAAGAAGAAAAGAAGAGGTTTTCTAGGTTAGAGTTCTAGTTTGGTGTCATACGATAAGAAGGGGGTACTCTGCAACCCCCTAACAGAAATGACCCTTTCTTGTTGTAAAAGAACAGGAAACATCAAAACTGACAAGACACGCATCCTGTCCCAAACATTCACCTGGAATACGCTTGATAAATTGCCCAGAATCCTTGACATAATGTACTTCTATTTCCAGCTACAGGTGAGAGCAAATGTGGTGTGAATTTGGAAAACTTATATGGTGCATGTATGCATGACAGAATTGGCCTAAGGGGAACCTCAGTTAGGGACCTATAAATCAATGGTGGTCTACTTCCAGTGGACCTAATTGTTATTTCTCCTATCTTTTCCATATTCTTTAATACACAATTCACCTTGCTTTCCTGTGCCATGTTTGGATCCTTCTTCAGTATTCCATATGTTTTGGTTTCCAGCATTCCTGTCAGCTTTGACCTTGAAATCTTCATTGGCATGCAATGTCCTCCTCCATCATATGAGACATGCTAGAGCTCTTGATTTCAGTGAAAAACCATAAAAACAACTTTCCAATAATTATAACTTCTAGAAGGTAAACACCCTAGGCTAAGAATGTGTCCATGTGTAGAACACAGCCAGTTTTATGACCCTTTACCATTTACAATCTAAAAATGATTTTAAATGGTAAAGGGTCATCTAACTGACTGTGTTCTACAACATGGGTACAGTCTTGTTTCCTTTCTATTTCATGTGCCACTCCCATACAATAGAGAACCTTATCTCTATACTCCGCACACCCTCTCTCTCATTCTATATCCAATACATACATTCAGTTCATGTGTACTATATAATTGATGAGCATAGCGAGCCGTCAGTGGAGATTTGGATGAAAAACTTGGTAGAGCTGTGAAGGGCATATCTATGTAACCCGTATATACATTCACACGTAAAAATTTAAACGGGTCACCAACCTTAAATAATGTGGACTTGTACAAACAAGGAATGGTCGTCATAGTGAAAACAAAGATCAACGATTGAGAAATCTACCATCCATTAAATCTATCTCCCGGACAGAGTTCACCTCCATGCTCACCAACCAGACAGAGTTCACCCCATGCTCACCAACCAGACAGAGTTCACCTCTATGCTCACCAACCAGGCAGAGTTCACCCCATGCTCACCAACCAGACAGAGTTCACCCCATGCTCACCAACCAGCCAGAGTTCACCCCATGCTCACCTACCAGACAGAGTTCACCCCATGCTCACCAACCAGACAAGAGTTCACCCCATGCTCACCAACCAGACAGAGTTCACCCAATGCTCACCAACCAGACAGAGTTAACCCCATGCTCACCATCCATACCCATCCATACAGAGTTCACCCCCATGCTCACTAACCAGACAGTGGTCAACCCCATGCTCACCTCCCTGCATAGAGATGGATGGTTCCAGTGTTATCATAGTGTTGGATTTTATCCAAACTGTTTGGAATTTTGACCCTTAAATTTTCTGTTTGGATTTTATCAATAAATTTTTGGATTTTTCATCATTAGAAAATTGTTTGACATTTCATGCATATCAGACCATGTGCAGCCTATTTCAAAACCGCTCTCTGTGGTATTAGCCGAGTGTGGTCATTTTGTGGTCACCTGGTCTGTGCAGGAATATTCATGTGGTCACTTGGTCTGTCAGAAATATTCCTGCACAGTCCTGTGTTATTATGTGGTCACCTGGTCTGTGCAGGAATATGCTTGCAGAACCGAACCCTTTGATCTATGTGCATGCTCATGCATGAGCTATCTGGTTGGGCTGATTTGTGAATCTTTCACAGTGAGTGTCAGAAAGAGTTAGCTATGGCATCTTCAGAATACAGTACTTCAAGGTTACCAGAAAAAGATTCTTCAGATATGGATTCTGACTCTGATAATGAGGTTTCACAAATTGTTGACCGTCAAATCTCTACATCTATCAGGTCTTCTAAGTCTGCAAAAAAGTGATTGTGTGTCTATCGTAGACAGTATGCAAAGACTTTCCCATTGGCCACAACTTCGAGAAAGGGAATCTTCTTTTGCCTTCTGTATGAAGTGCTCTCGTGATATAAACCTTGGAAGAGTACTAGAGATCTCAGGAGACATCAGGAAACGAAATTACACAAACACTCAGAAAAAGATGGTGTGGGTACTGCCTCTACAGTCCTACTTTGGGCCAATAAGAGAGGAGTCTTCTGTAATCCGTTCAGAAGTACTCTTCGCATATTTCCTTGGAGAGAACCATCTTGCCTTACAATTGGGATATTATTGTAACAAACTATTCAAGTTGATGTTTCCTGATTCTTCTATTGCTAAAGATTTTAAGTGCAGTCGTAGTAAAGCAACAGCTGTGTTGAAAGTTATTGCCCAGGATTGTTGGAAAACCATTTCCGCAGCAGTTAGAGAGACTAAATACTTCAGCCTCCAAACTGATGAGACAACTGATATTACCGTTACACAACAAGCTGCTATTATGCTTCGATTCTTCGATAACACCCAAGGACAGGTGAGATGTGTCTTCTTTGCCCTAGAGAGTGTAGAGAGGGCAACTGCAGAGCTGCTATTTAACACAATTGATAAGCATTTTCAAGAATCCACTACCCTCCTTTATGATAATCATCGGATTAGGTACAGATGGGGCCAATGTAATGTTGGGAGCATGAAATTCAGTGATGTCACGGTTATGATGTAAGCAGCCAGCTTTAGTTGCTCTCCATTGTCATTGTCACATAACAGCACTAATAGCAAGTGAGGCCTGCAAAGTCTTGCCTGATGAATTGGAAGATCTGACAACTGATATATGGTATTATTTCCCAAGGGGGCCACAACAGTTTGAAGAATTTCAGAGTTTTGTGGAATGCAAGCCACACAAGTTGTTAAAAGCATGCCAAACATGATGGCTCAGCCTTAAAGCTTGTGTAAATCATCTCATCGAGCAATATGAAGCCTTACTCTCATACTTTCGAAGTACTGAGGATAAGCAGGCAGTAGTGAGAAGAGTAACAATTGTACTTGAAAAGCCTCTGACCAAAGCTTACTTGCTCTTTCTATGTTATCTGGGGGAAAGTTCAGAAATAGTGCATTATGACGGCAACACTGCAGCTGTCAGCTAATGCACATGTCATTAGCACTGGAACAACCACTGCCGCTTCCAGCTAATACACATGTCATTAGCACTGGAACATTGCAGCTGCCAGCTAATACACATGTCATTAGCACTGGAACATTGCAGCTGCCAGCTAATACACATGTCATTAGCACTGGAACAACACTGCAGCTGCCAGCTAATACACATGTCATTAGCACTGGAACAACACTGCAGCTGTCAGCTAATACACATGTCATTAGCACTGCAACAACACTGCAGCTATCAGATAATGACATGTCATTAGCACTGGAACAACACTGCAGCTGCCAGCTAATGCACACGTTATTAGCACTGGAACAACACTGCAGCTGTCAGCTAATAACATGTCATTAGCACTGGAACAACACTGCAGCTATCAGCTAATACACATGTCATTAGCACTGCAACAACACTGCAGCTGCCAGCTAATACACATGTCATTAGCACTGGAACAACACTGCAGCTGCCAGCTAATACACATTGCATTAACACTGGAACAACATTGCAGCTGTCAGCTAATGTACATGTCATTAGCACTGGAACAACACTGCAGCTGTCAGCTAATGACATGTCATTAGCACTCGAACAACACTGCAGCTGTCAGCTAATGCACATGTCATTAGCACTGGAACACTGCAGCTGTCAGATAATGACATGTCATTAGCACTGGAACAACATTGCAGCTGTCAGCTAATGTACATGTCATTAGCACTGGAAAAACACTGCAGCTGTCAGCTAATGACATGTCATTAGCACTGGAACAACACTGCAGCTGTCAGCTAATGCACATGTCATTAGCACTTGAACAAAACTGCAGCTGGCAGCTAATGCACATGTCATTAGCACTGGAACAACATTGCAGCTGTCACATGTCATTAGCACTGGAACAACACTGCAGCTGGCAGCTAAATATACACATGCAGCTGCAGATCTTTCAAGACTAGGTGTAGTCATTGTGTGGGCCATTACTGAAGCTGTGGTTAATAGTGTTCAAGACTCATTTCTTGCCCACAATCATGTTTAGTTGTGCATGTAAACTTCTTCACATGTGCAGGAGTTCCACTCCCCCAAACAGTGTGGCTCCCTGACCCATAGGCTCTGGATATGCAAGGCTCTCCTCCACTGTACGTCCAATCAGACAGTGACCAAATCTTCAATGACTTGCAACAACTAATATTAGCTTATGATGACCTTCTCAATAATCAACTTGAATTGGACTAGCTTAATGGTTCCATTAGAAGTTCTAACCTTTGTTGGGAATAATGAGATGCTAAGACTCGTGTGAGCTTGTTATATACCGGCAGTTAGCTCTCCATCATATGATACAAACATGCATCAAGCACGTGAACATGAAGTGTGAACATACAATAGAGATATGAATAATAGCTAATAATATATATATATATATATAATAAATTTAAAATGTAATAATGAATAAATAAATAAATATAAATAAAAAGATTTAAAAATAATAAAAAGTAAAATACTACTACTACTACTACTACTACTACTACTACTAATACTAATACTACTACTACTAATACTACTACTACTACTACTAATAATAATAATAATAATAACAACAATGCAATAACAACAATAACAACAACAACAACAATCAACAATCAACAACAACAATAATAATAATAAATAATACTATTAATAATAATAATAATAATAATAATAATAATAATAATAATAATAATAATAATAATGATAATGATAATGATAATAATGATAATGATAATGATAATGATAATGATAATGATAATAATAATAATAATAATAATAATAATAATAATAATAATAATAATAATAATAATAACAATAACAATAACAACAACAACAACAATAATAATATAAAGATAAATAAAAAATAAATAAATAAGTAAGTAAATAAATAAAGACATGCAACATCAAAGAATGTTAAATAACAACATTATGGTAGGCATGGCTTCAAGTTCAGGGTCTTGATAATGTCCCCCAGCAGCCAGGCAAGTCCATTCCACAATCCGTATTGAACCACTCACACTTTGTTGCTAGGCTGATGTGCAATGGGTTAGGGCTTGGTCAGAGCTAATGCATTGACAAGGCCAGCGGCAAGGATTAGGGCAATGGCTAGGACTATGCCATTCACACACAAACACATGTGAGTTGGAGTGATCTACCTGACAGTTCACACAAAGGATGTGCTAATTGAGTAAATGCCAGTAAAGCACCACAAACAGAGCACTATTCACTGGCGAGTATTGGTAGCCCTAACCATTACCCTATCTAATGCTCTTGCCCTAGCCATTGCCCTAACCATAGCTCCATACATGTCCCTGCCATTGTTCCTTGCTCAACCCCGAAGTTTTATACTGCTGCCCCCCCCCCCCCCCCCCCCCACAAACACACACCACATATATTTGCACACATAGTTATGCTTCAGGATAGGTCAATAGCTAGGACAATAACTAGGGATAATAGCCAGGATTAGGGCTAGGTCAATAGCCAGGATTAGGGCTAGGTCAATAGCCAGGATTAGGGCTAGGTCAATAGCCAGGCTAGGTATATGGCCACGATTAGGGCTAGGTCAATAGCTAGGGTTAGGCCTAGGTTAGAGCTGACATGGCCAATGTTTAGGATTAGGACAATGCCAGGATTAGGGTAATGGCTAGGATTAAGGCAATGGCTAGGGCCAGGGCAGTGTCTAGAGCCAGTTCTAATAACAACAGTGAATATACTGCATCTGTTTGTGGTGTGCTCCACTGGCATTTACACAATTAGCACATCCTTTATGTTTGAACTGGTTACCATATCAGGTAGCACTCACTTGTATGTCTGATGTGTGTATGTGTGTCACTGTGTGTGTGTGTCCATGCATGCATTCACAGGGGTGGCTTAGCAGGGTGGGCCGGGTGGGCCATGGCCCACCCAACTTTTCTCAAAAATAAAATATATATAGTTGCCTGCTATATGTAACAGACAGTCTATTATTTGGTCACTACATAGTGACCAAACAATAGATTGTCTGTTAAGTGATCAGTAGCACCACAGTGAATGTAATTTTCAATTAGCTGTACTAGCTACAGTATAGTTCAAAGGTCAACAGGCTATTGACCTTTCAACTGAAGTAGAGCCAGCTGGATTGATGGCTGTTAGTGAGTGCATTGAACCTTTTCATCCAGGGAAAAAGTTTAATTTCCCCAAGAAGAAGTATGGGTCAAGGTTGAGATCTTATCAAGCACAGTGTTCAGGATTACCCATTCTTCACTACGATGTAGAGAAGGGCACCATTTTTTGCCATACTTGTACAAAGGCAGTGGCTCAAAAGAAGATTTTGGCTTCAAAACCAGCAGATAGTGCCTTTGTAAGTATATTCAATAGTTAGCAAGTTAGCTATAAATATATATTTACATCTACCATATCTTATTTTATATAGATATCAGCTGGCTTTTCCAATTGGAAAGATGGAATAATATCTAAGATAAAGAAACACCATGCGTCTGAGCATCATAGGGAGGCATGTGAAGCCCTTTTTATCTTACCAACCCAAGCTAAGAACATCGATGAGCTGCTTCACATTGGTCATGCAAGTTTTTTAAAAATGGAAATCGTCAGATATTGAAAACAATTTTAGAAAATATACAGTTCCTAGCTAGGCAAGGTATTCCTCTGAGGGAATAGGGAATGGGGAACTGACGGCAAAGAATTAAATTCAAATTTTATGCAGCTGTTTCTTCTTCGTTCGATTGATAATCCTAACATCTCAAAATGGCTTACTCGTCAAAATGATACGTACGTTTCTAAAGACATACAAAATAAAATTATAACACTAATGTCAAATACTGTTCTTCGTGATATAGCAGCTAATTTGCAGCAAGCATATTTTTACGTTATTATGACTGATGAAGCAAATGATGCATCGAACAAAGAACAGCTAGTTTTGGTTTTCCGTTGGGTAGACAATAACCTTGATGTACATGAAGAACTTTTAGTTTTGTATCAGCTTGACAGTGCAGATGCTACAACCATTTACCCAGTAATCAAGGATGTATTATTAGCCTTGAACTTAGATATACGACTGATGAAGCAAATGATGCATCGAACAAAGAACAGCTAGTTTTGGTTTTCCGTTGGGTAGACAATAACCTTGATGTATATGAAGAACTTTTAGTTTTGTATCAGCTTGACAGTGCAGATGCTACAACCATTTACCCAGTAATCAAGGATGTATTATTAGCCTTGAACTTAGATATACACAAGGTAAGAGGCCAGTGCTATGATGGGGCCAGCACAATGTCAGGAGCAAAGGGTGGAGTAAAAGAAAATCAGAGATGATGAGCCCCGTGCTATATATACCCATTGTTATAAGCACGCCTTAAATTTGGCTGCAGGAGACACTATGAAAAGATGTAAATTACTAAGGGATTCAAGGATACAACTTATGGATTATGTAAATTAGTCAAATTTTTACCGAAGCGTGATGGAATCTTTAGGAAATTAAAAGAAGAATTGGAACCAGACACTCCTGGATTGAAGCAACTTTGTCCTACCTGTTGAACGGTGCATGGAGACTCACTCAAGAGTGTACTTGACAATTACACTGTTCTTCAGGAGCTAGGGACTGTTGCTTATGATCAGTCAAAGGATATATACTGAAATTAGGGCCTGAATAACTGGAATTTCTTCCCAAATGTTATTTTTTTGGCATTTCTTTAGCACAGTTGTTGTTGAGACATTTAGACAATTTAAGCCATACAATGCAGTACAAGAATCTGTCCGCAACAGAAGGCCAGCAAGTTGTCAAGCAAACCTTACAGGGAATGTGTACAGATGATGATAACTTCAAGGGGTTTTGGAAGGTTGTCAAAATGAAGGCAATGCAGGTAGATGTTGGTGATCCTGTTCTTCCATGAAAGAGAAAGCTTCCAAGGCGCTATGAAGATGGTGACAGTGGAGGTGATTTTCCATCACAGCCTGAAGATTACTACAGGAGGATATTTTATGAAGCTTTGGACTTGAGCATACAGTGCATTGAAGACCGTTTTGACCAGCCAGGTTACCAAATCTACTCAAAATTAGAGCAGTTACTCCTCAAAGTATGCCAAGGACATCCTCATGAACAAGAAGTGGAAGCTGTGAGGAGCCATTATCATTATTATGATGACCTTGAGGTGCAGCGTAAGACACTGTCCAATTAGTTGAGTGAAGACATTTCACTATCAAGTATAGTTTCATACCTTAAGGGACTATCTGAACCCGCTAACCATCTATTTTGGGAAGTCATCGTCTTAGTGAAGCTATTGCTTGTATTGCCAGCAACAAATGCAATATGTGAGAGGTCATTTAGTGCCCTTAGGCGTCTCAAAACCTATCTCAGATCTATACGATGACTCAACTTTGTCCTAATAACTTGTATGTGCATCAGGATAGACTGGACAAAATCAACCTTTTAGATATAGGTAATCAATTCATTTATGCCAATGAACACAGGCATGCAATATTTGGTAGATTTGATTTGTAATGTGTAATTTCATAACTCAATTGTGACTCAAACCATGGTAAAACAGTAGTTGGACAAAAATCATGAACTTCTAATGGCTATTTGCAAACATTTAAAAAATATTTTTTTGTGGCCTCAAGCGGCCTCATCCTCCTTTTGACCCATCCAGCCTTAAAGTAGCTGAGCCACCCCTGGCCCACCCAACCTTAGAGTGGCTGAGCCACCCCTGATTCATGTGTGTGTGAGGCGTAGAGATATGGATAATGTGTGGGCATGTAATGGTGTTGCATATTATGTTGTCAAGGTCACCATCCAGCTGCTAGTGCAACTCCCTCAGATGATGACCTCACCTCTACACTGGCATGTCTTATGGCAACATTGAGCCAGCATTCTTGTAGCCAAGGAGGCCATTTTGCTGTGTGTGTGTGTGTGTGTGTGTGTGTGTGTGTGTGTGTGTGTGTGTGTGTGTGTGTGTGTGTGATCTCAGTCGAAGATATGAGGTCTTGCATGAAGGTCTCTCTGTCTTCATAACTAGGCATTATCTCAATAAAATAATAACTACTTCACATTAAGAACAGATGAAACTCCCCAGTGTGGTGTTGGTCCAGTGTGTTACCCATGGTTAGGCCTAGATCAATAGCTAGCATTAAGCTTAGGGCTTGAGTCAGAGTAAAGCATTGACATGGCCAATGGCTATGAGAGGTGCACTATAAGACAGTTGAGTGGAGCGGGGAGAAAAAAAACTATGGTAGGGGTAGTGTATGTGAATCCAGAAGGAGTGAGAGTGAGAGAGACGGAGGTATTGTTTGAGGTATTGTAGGAGGATGTGGTAAAGTATGAAGAGAAAGGTTTCGATGTGATTATGATGGGGGACTTCAATGCAAAGATTGGACTAGGCATGGAAGACAAACCAAACAGTAATGGAAGGTGGTTGTTGGAGTTGGTTAGGACTGGAGGTCTGGTTGTGGGGAACGAGTTGCAGTGCTGTGAGGGCAGGTGGACGTGGGAATGTGGGGAGAGAAAGTCGGTCATAGATTATATGTTGTTTAGTGAGGACGTGGATGTAGCTAGGGTAGTAGTTGAGGACTCAGGCAAGCTGGATGTGGGGTCGGACCATAACATTATTTGGGGAGAAATTACGTGGGGTAGGAGAGAGGTACAAGTGAGAAGAGAGCGACATAAATGGAGAGTTGACAATAGGTTAGACTGGGTGGAGTATCAGGAGGCAGTGGAGGAAATGTTCATAAGGTGGGAAGAGGAGGTGAGAGAGCTTGACAAGATTTGGGAGGAAACATAGTTGAAGAGGCGTGGGGTAGGTGGAAGGAGAAAGTTTTGGCTGCAGCGGAGAAAGGAGTCGGAAGGAAGAAGATTACAGACAGGTTAGAGGGATGGTGGTCCAGAGGATGTGGAGTGGTTAATTGGTGTCAGGAAGGAGAAATGTAAGAGGCTAAGGGAATCCAGGAAGAGAGGGGAGAGAGAGGCTACATTAGTACAACTATGGGATGACTTTAGAGAAGCAAGAAAGGAAGTGAAAAAGATTATTAGGATAGAGAAGAATGAATTGAGGAAGAGAACTATAAAGAAGATTAGAGAGCAGAGTGGGACTAGTTGTAAGCTGTTTTGGAATGATTTAAGAATAAAGAGGAAGGAGAGAAGGATAAAAGGAGTGAAAGATGATGAGGGAAGGATGGTGGAGGAAGAAGTCAAAGTGTTGGAGGTGATGGCAAAACACTGGGAAGAATTAGAGATAGGAGAAGTGGGTGGGCATGAGCTGGGTATGTGTGAAGAAGTAAGTTGGGAGGAAGTAGTGGAGGTAATTGTAGTATAATCATTCATGCTCACAATCACTAATTATCCATGACTCACGATCACGTGTATTGTTACGTGACGTAATGTTCTTGTCGTTATGATTGAGTTTAAGTTGCTTACACTATTGTGAATTGTTCGGTTGTTCCCCCTTCATACATGGCGCTGCGAATTATTCGGACCTAAGGAGTGTTTCACCGACGTCAAAAGTGACCACACCTTGAAACCTACCATCGTTTTCATCCCAATTTGGGGTATTCGTCGGCTCGCTAATCATGCCTTATACATTCAGGGCCAGTGATCTACCGAAACTATACCTGTACATCGACAGAGGAACAGACTTCCTCGCTTGGGTGAAGCAATGGAACGCCTACCGAACCCTCTCTGCTCTAGCCACCGAACCTGCAGTGACCCAGGTTCACGCACTTAATTTGTGTATGTCACGTGATACGCTAAACATCATGGACAACCTGGGGCTCACCAACGAACAGAAAGCCGATAATGCAGATATCATTGCAGGGCTTAGACGTCACGTTGAGGGCAGGATCTCAACGAGACCGTTGAATGACGTTCCCTACGCCAATGAAAGCAACAGGCTGGTGAAACCTTCGACGACTTAGTCTCCCTCCAGGAGCTCGCTAAGACTTGCAACTTCTGCAAGGACAACTGCCTCCAGAAGAGTCTCCGTGACCAGGTCGTGGAGGGCCTCAAAGATGCTGAGACGGTCAAGGACCTACTCAAGCAACGTAACTTGACTTTGGACGCTACCATTGCCACTTGCCAGGCAATGGAGGCAGCTAAGAAAGAAGTCTAAAAAATCAACGGAACATCCATTTCTGCTACTGGAGTCAACTCTGTCACGAAGTACAAGCAATCCAGGAACCATGGTGCTCCCCCTACCCCATCTGCAACCTGCATGGGATGCGGCAAAGCCATCCACCAAGGAGGACGAAAACATTGCCCAGCCAAGGACGCAGTCTGCAGAGGATGCAACAAGACAGGACACTACCAAGTTGTGTGTAGAAGTGGCAACAAGCCTCCTTTCCAGCATGCTGCCAAGAAGACCAATGCACACAAGACTCACATGCTCACCACGCGATCCTCCAAGATCAGAGGAGCTCCAAGGAATCACCTCTGAAGTATTAAAGCGACTGATTGTGCTCCTACCCTCCACATCCACGTAAAGACTTTGGCCGGGAATGCGATGATCGACATCCTCCCGGACTCTGGCGCGGATATCTGTGCAGCAGGCACAGACTTCTTGGAACAACTCAATGAGCATCACGCTAACCTTGATCCATCTGACATCAAGCCCAGATTGTCAATGGATCAGTTATGTCTCCCATGGGGAGCCTTCCCGCAGTATTCAGTCTCAAGAATCGCTCCGTGGAAGACAGAGTCCACATCTACAAGTCCGTTTCAGGGGCTCTGATATCTTGGTCAGTCGCCAAAAAGCTCGGCATCCTACCTGACAAGTATCCGGAACCAATCCTGGAGACCGATGTCAATACGATTACATCCATCAACAAGGTCAATAACCTCGAGGAGAACATGGCTACTACCAGGGAAGACCTCATCAACGAGTTCCCGATGGTATTCGATGGACAGATTAGGACCATGCTGGTGAGACGTTCAAGATTGAACTCACCGAGGACTACAAGCCCTATTGCGTCAACACTCCGAGGACCATCCCTTAGTCGTACCAAGAGAAACTCAAGGCGGAACTCGACCTTCTGGAAAGTCAAAATATTATCGGCAAACAGATCAAACCAACCTCAAACTGTGCCCCAATCGTAATTGCACCGAAGAAGAACTCTGACCGCATTCGCCTCTGCGTGGATTTATCCAAGCTCAATCACTATGTCAAACACGAACGCTACCAATCTACAACACCTGCAATAGCTGTTGCCGACATCAACAAGTCGGATGCAAAGTACTTCTCCACTTTCGATGCCTACAAGGGGTATCACCAGTGTCCACTGGATGAAGAGAGCCAGGACCTCACCACCTTCATCACTCCATTCGGGCGATACAAGTACATACCTCCGTGCACCCTACGGCATATCGTCAATCAGTGAGCACTACGACCGTTGCATGGACAACTCCTTGGGAAAGATCGAACACCTCCGTCGCATCGTGGATGACTGCGTCGTCTATACGAAGGACAAGGCAAACCACGTTGCCCTCATCCGCCAGTTCCTACAACGATGTGAGGACAAGGGCATATCACTGAACAAGGACAAGTTTCAGTTCTGTCAGACTGAGATCATGTTCGCTGGATTCACACTCTCTCAGGATGGATACCAGATCAGCCAGTACATTACCAAGGCCATTAAGGATTTTCCCACACCTTCAGGAAGAACCGACCTCCGCTCATTCTTCGGCCTTGTCAACCAACTGTCTGGGAGCACAAACACCATCGCACAGGCACTCGCTCCACTCCGCCCCCTCCTGCAAGTAAAGAACGACTATCTCTGGACAGCATCACATAGTGATGCCTTCAACAAAGCCAAAGATATATTGACCACCGCACTGATCTTGGCATTCTATGACCAATCTAGACCAACGAAGCTCACCACTGATGCTAGTCGTCATGGCCTAGGATTCATCCTTCAGCAAGAACACCAAGGATCATGGCACATTGTCCAAGATGGATCAAGATTTCTAACGGACACAGAAACACGCTATGCTGTGATCGAGTTGGAGATGCTTGCCGTTGCTTGGGCAACTCAGAAATGCCGCATCTTTCTTTCTGGTCTACCTACATTCACGGTGATCACAGACCACAACCGCCTCATCCCAATCCTAAACTTGCACAGACTGGACGAAATAGAGAACCCACGTCTACAACGGCTCCGCACACGTCTACTCGCATACAACTTCATCGCTAAGTGGATCAAAGGCAAAGACAATGATGCTGCCGACGCACTTTCTCGCCACCCGTGCTCGAAACCAAAACCAGGAGAGGACATCGCAGAGTACACATCGATGTCTACCACTCCGTCCATGCCATCAAGAGTCTCAACCTCAGAGATTTGGTTCATCAGTGATCCAGGAGACAATCTTCAACTCCAGGAGCTTCAAGACCACGCCAAACACGATCAGGAGTACCAGAGCCTGCTCACACTTGTCACCCAAGGGTTCCCGAACAAGAAGTGTGATCTGCCACCCGACATGAAGAAGTTCTGGGGAATCAGGGAACATCTCGGATATGAAGACGACCTTCTCGTTTACGGATGTCGACTCTTCATCCCCGAGAGCTTCACATCAACAGTACTCTCCCTCCTCCATGAGGCTCATCAAGGGATTACTCGCTCACAGAATCGCACTCGTCTCACCCTCTACTGGCCCGGCATCGACGCCGACATCCAACAGACAGTCGAAGGATGCAAGCTCTGCCAGGATCATCTACCATCACACCCAAGGGAGCCGATCATCTCCAAACCCCAACCTCAAAGGCCATTCCAAGAAGTCGCCATGGACTTCGCCTACTTTTCTGGACACAACTTTCTCATCACAGTGGACTGCCACACTGATTGGCGTGAGATCATCCAGATGGGTAAAGACACGACAACCAATAAGACTATTGAGGCCACCAGGAACTTGTTCTGCCGCACCGCTGTGCCAGACGTCCTCTGGTCTGATGGAGGCCCACAATTCACCTCCATGAAATTCCAGTCATTCCTCCGGGACTGGAATGTTACGCCAGGGGTGTATTTAGGGGGGGCGGGGGGGGGCATTCGCCCCCCCTTGTATCATTCTCGCCCCCCCCCCCTTGAAATTAGAGATTTAAAAAAAAATAATGTCAAGAAAGGTGTAATACAAGAAAGGTGTAATAAGCTTATGATATCAGGTTCAAATGATAGGAATGTCAAACTGAGGTTCTTCTTGGTTTTCTCTGCCATACGTCCACAATCTCTTCAAGGTCGCTCTCAAAGGGGGTACTTCTGGTGCCTCTATAGCAATCCTCATAAGGTGAGAAAGGCTGCAGTCACTTAGAGAATTACGCAAACGAGTCTTGATCATCTTCATCTGTGAGAAGCTTCTCTCCACAGAAGCAGTAGAAACTGGAATCGATAAGCAGATGGAGGCAATCTTGTGCAAATTGGGAAACATGGCCTTGAGCATGTCGTTTGAAACAAGTTCTTTCAGCTGTGATGCAGTAGTATCCCGTGGTTGCTTGACTAACAGCTGGCGGAATGTTTTCCACTCTGTAAGTATTTCAGTGGAAATCATGGCTGTCTTCACTGTTTCTTCTCCATCCAATGTTTCTGCATCTCTATCTTCTCCGTAGTGAGCAATCAGTTTCTCAACAGACGTGTCTCCATAAGTGGGAAAAGATACTGAATCTGGTTTTGGAACTTTCCGTGGATCGAATATAGACAATGCTGATACAACAGCGTTGGATGAAGAAAATCGGCTTGTTATGTTGGCCTTTAAATCAGCAACAAAAGGCTTACCAACAACATTCTGGAACGAAAGTATTTTATCAGCGTCAATAGACACCTTTGTAGATGACTTCAAGTCTTCAACGTTTTCAAGAAGCTCCAACACCCAGTTCGCTCCAGGCAAAACTGCATCATCCAAGGATTTAACAGTAGCATCAACAAGGAATGATATCAACGAGAGGTCAAGCTGCTCTGCCTGAAGTGCTTTGCTGAGCTTGGCTACTTGTGGTAGAGTGAAATCAAGCAAATATATAGCTGCAATCGTAGACAATTTGCAGAGGGCACCATGGATTCCAAGAGCTTCTGGCTCGTGGGACGTCTCGTAGATGTTCCCAATGGTGATTACAATTGCAGAATAACTTGCTTTGACAGCTTTGACACACCTTTCATGTGCCAGCCAGCGTGTGTCAGATGGCTTGATCACTTTCATTTCTGGAAGTTCAAGAACGTGCTGTACCTCCTTCAGACACTCTGCTCGCTTGGGGGAATTGCGAAAATGCTTCCAAAGAGTAGTCAATGTTCTGTAAACATGAGCAATTCCAGGAGTTTTATTGGCAGCTTGCACACAAGCCAACTGCAGTAAGTGACAGTGGCAGTGTATAAACAGAGCGTGAGGAGTATGTTTCTTGATACGTGCCTGAACCCCGGTCTTTCGTCCAGAAAAAGTTGCAGCTCCATCAAATCCCAATCCAACTATTCTTCCGGCTTGTAGACCTTTCTTCTTTAAACAATCGATGAGATTAGAATAGATGGTCTCTGCATCAGCCTTCTTCAATGGAATAAGCTCCAGAAAGCACTCTACTGGTACACCATCTTCCTCCCAGCGGCAAAACACAGACAATTCTTCTACGTTGGTGACATCTGTGCACTCATCTGCCATGAGGCTGTACATAGGTGCCTTTTGAAGTCGCTTCAGAATCGACTCCTCCACCCATGTCCCCAATGATTCGATGAATTCAACCACAGCCACTCTTGATGTGTACACAGCATTTCTTGGTGCAGTTTCTAAGAATTGCTTCAAATGTTGGCTGCCACATCGAACCACCACGTCAACCAGCTTCTCAAATTTTGTCGAATGTGCAACTTGTTCTTTCGTAAGAAAATGAGTGAGTAGGATCAGGCACTTCACTGCAGCTCTGTTCTGAGCTCTTTTGCGAGCTAAAACATTCTGGAGTTGCTGTACAACTGTTCCACCTTTGGCTGCTCCTTTAGCTGCAAAAAGAGCTTGAGTTGCATGGATATGGAAGTCACTTCTCGCATGAGCTTTCATTTTTTCAACAGCTTTCTTCCAATTTCTGCAAGGTTGTGTGACCCACACTCCTCCAGTACGCTGCAGACCAGATTGCTTGCAAACCTTGCAAAAGGCACCATCGCTATCCTCGTCATAATAGAGCCAACTGAAATCTTTCTCCCAGCTCTTAGAGTATTTTCTCTTCGTGGATACAGAAGAGCGGTGTTTGTTTTGCTTGCTTTTCTTTGAAGGTGGAGGACTAAGGCTAGGACTAGATGCCTCGACATGCTCAGAGCTATCTGTTCTGCTATCTTCGCTATCGCTGCTATTAGCATGAGAAGAGGCTTGAGAAGTACTTGCAAAGTATGAGCGAATATCCATATTAATATGAAGAGAAATCAGCTAGTAAGGTTTCTTTTATAGAGACTTTAAGACCATGACATAATGGACTGAGTTAAAAATACTGAGAGAGAGTGGGAAAGAAGGAGGGAACTGAAGAAGTGACAAACCTACAAAGGAGAACACGTGGTGGTGTGTGATGACTTTAAGACCATGACATAATGGACTGAGTTAAAAATACTGAGAGAGAGTGGGAAAGAAGGAGGGAACTGAAGAAGTGACAAACCTACAAAGGAGAACACGTGGTGGCGTGTGATGACATCATGTCTAAGATTAGACTTGAAGACCATGACATAATGGACTGAGTTAAAAATACTGAGAGAGAGGGAGTGGGAAAGAAGGAGAAACAAAAGAAGTGACAAACCTACAAAGGAGAGCACGTGGTGGTGTGTGATGTCATCGTGTCATGACACATGCTCTCCTTTTTCCAAGCAGCTACAATATCATGAGAAATATATACAGTCTAGCCATAGTTCGGTATAGCATAATGCCATTGGTAGTCAGTCAAAATAGCTATCCTCAGACATTGTAAAAGCAAAACAAAATATGGGGGGATCTTCCCCCCAGACCCCCCTTTTACGACTTATGAACATGTTAAGAAAATATTAACAAAAATTAGGGCACCAAGTGACCAACCATTTCCACCCCCCCCCCCCCCCCCCTAGAGAACTAGAGAAAAATTGTGTATGAAACCTGTTGTCCATGATTTTGTAAGAAAATGCATGGAATGCAACATAATTCGATTTCACAAAAGCCCACCTCCATTATACGAGTGACAAGTGACTATATCTAATCTATATATGCTGATTGCCGTAGCATGCAACTTCAGCAAATATTTAAGATGGAATGTTGTACTAAAGATTTTAGAAAAAGTGCATGCCATCATAAGTAGCAGCTATATATACAGTTAGTACTGCAAAAATACCTGTGGGTAAAACACTTTCGTACTCCACGCGGAAGCCCAGGGTGCACGTCCCCTTTCCGCACCATCCAGGCTCTCCGCCCCCCCCTTATTTTTCCATATCTCAAGTTCGCCCCCCCTTGGCAAAATTTCTGTATACAACCCTGTACGCACAAGATGTCCAGCCCACGCTATCCTCAAAGTAATGGCAAGATTGAGGCAACTGTCAAATCCATGCATAAGATCATCACCGCGGCTTGGACAGGACGCTCAGTCAACCAGGACAAGCTTTTCCGTGCCCTGCTCCAGTATAGGAACACGCCCTCCAGGAGCGATGGCCAATCTCCAGCACAGAAGCTTTATGGCCACCCAATACAAGACACTCTCCCGGCACACAGGCGATCCTTTGCTCCAGAGTGCCAATGCCATTCGTCGGACGCCGAGGAGTCCCTCGCGAAAGCTGAAGACCACTACGATCAACATGCTCACGAGCTTCCAGATCTACACGTTGGCTCCCATGTTGCCATCCAGAACACTGTTTCTAAGCGGTGGGACATCTACGGAATCATCACAGCCACTGCACCACATCAGCGATATTTCATCCGCACTCAATCTGGCAGCATTCTCGTCCGCAACAGGCGATTCCTTCGCAAGCATATCGCCACCACCGTTCATGCTCCGGGAACCATCGCCATCATTCTTCAGGGTCCAGACCCAGTTCCAGCCACACCACCACCCTCCAAGACCAGTCCGTCAACGCCACCTGCCACAGCGCCTCATCGAGGACGAAACTTGGAACTAATCTATTTTAGACGTTATGTCCCACACACTACACACTGGAGCTGGCATCATGGAGTCAGCTCACTCAAAACATGTCCCACACACCACACACTGGAGCTGGCATCATGGAGTCAGCTCACTCAAGACATGTCCCACACACCACACACTGGAGCTGGCATCATGGAGTCAGCTCACTCAAGACATGTCCCACACACTGGAGCTGGCATCATGGAGCCAGCTCATTCAAGACATGTCCCACACACCACACACTGGAGCTGGCATCATGGAGTCAGCTCACTCAAGACATGTCCCACACACCACACACTGGAGCTGGCATCATGGAGTCAGCTCACTCAAGACATGTCCCACACACCACACACTGGAACTGGCCTCATGGAGCCAGCTCACTCAAGACATGTCCCACACACCACACACTGGAGCTGGCATCATGGAGTCGGCTCACTCAAGACATGTCCCACACACCACACACTGGAGCTGGCCTCATGGAGTCAGCTCACTCAAGACATGTCCCACACACCACACACTGGAGCTGGCATCATGGAGTCTGCTCACTCAAGACATGTCCCACACACCACACACTGAAGCTGGCATCATGGAGTCAGCTCACTCAAGACATGTCCCACACACCACACACTGGAGCTGGCCTCATGGAGTCGGCTCACTCAAGACATGTCCTACACACCACACACTGGAGCTGGCATCATGGAGTCAGCTCACTCAAGGCATGTCCCACACACCACACACTGGAGCTGGCATCATGGAGTCAGCTCACTCAAGACATGTCCCACACACCACACATTGGGGCTGGCATCATGGAGTCAGCTCACTCAAGACATGTCCCACACACCACACACTGGAGCTGGCATCATGGAGTCAGCTCACTCAAGACATGTCCCACACACTGGAGCTGGTATCATGGAGTCAGCTCACTCAAGACATGTCCCACACACCACACATTGGGGCTGGCATCATGGAGTCAGCTCACTCAAGACATGTCCCACACACCACACACTGGAGCTGGCATCATGGAGTCAGCTCACTCAAGACATGTCCCACACACCACACACTGGAGCTGGCATCATGGAGTCAGCTCACTCAAGACATGTCCCACACACCACACACTGGAGCTGGCATCATGGAGTCAGCTCACTCAAGACATGTCCCACACACCACACACTGGAGCTGGCATCATGGAGTCAGCTCACTCAAGACATGTCCCACACACCACACACTGGAGCTGGCATCATGGAGTCAGCTCACTCAAGACATGTCCCACACACCACACACTGGAGCTGGCATCATGGAGTCAGCTCACTCAAGACATGTCCCACACACCACACACTGGAGCTGGCATCATGGAGTCAGCTCACTCAAGACATGTCCCACACACCACACACTGGAGCTGGCATCATGGAGTCAGCTCACTCAAGACATGTCCCACACACCACACACTGGAGCTGGCATCATGGAGTCAGCTCACTCAAGACATGTCCCACACACCACACACTGGAGCTGGCATCATGGAGTCAGCTCACTCAAGACATGTCCCACACACCACACACTGGAGCTGGCATCATGGAGTCAGCTCACTCGAGACATGTCCCACACACCACACACTGGAGCTGGCATCATGGAGTCAGCTCACTCAAGACATGTCCCACACACCACACACTGGAGCTGGCATCATGGAGCCAGCTCACTCAAGACATGTCCCACACACCACACATTGGAGCTGGCATCATGGAGCCAGCTCACTCAAGACAAGTCCCACACACCACACACTGGAGCTGGCATCATGGAGTCAGCTCACTCAAGACATGTCCCACACACCACACACTGGAGCTGGCATCATGGAGCCAGCTCACTCAAGACATGTCCCACACACTACACACTGGAGCTGGCATCATGGAGTCAGCTCACTCAAGGCATGTCCCACACACCACACACTGGAGCTGGCATCATGGAGTCAGCTCACTCAAGACATGTCCCACACACCACACACTGGAGCTGGCATCATGGAGTCAGCTCACTCAAGACATGTCCCACACACTGGAGCTGGCCTCATGGAGTCAGCTCACTCAAGACATGTCCCACACACCACACACTGGAGCTGGCATCATGGAGTCAGCTCACTCAAGACATGTCCCACACACCACACACTGGAGCTGGCATCATGGAGTCAGCTCACTCAAGACATGTCCCACACACTGGAGCTGGCCTCATGGAGTCAGCTCACTCAAGACATGTCCCACACACCACACACTGGAGCTGGCCTCATGGAGTCAGCTCACTCAAGACATGTCCCACACACCACACACGGAGCTGGCATCATGGAGTCTGCTCACTCAAGACATGTCCCACACACCACACACTGGAGCTGGCATCATGGCGTCAGCTCACTCAAGACATGTCCCACACACTACACACTGGAGCTGGCATCATGGAGTCAGCTCACTCAAGACATGTCCCACACACCACACACTGGAGCTGGCATCATGGAGTCAGCTCACTCAAGACATGTCCCACACACCACACACTGGAGCTGGCATCATGGAGTCAGCTCACTCAAGACATGTCCCACACACTGGAGCTGGCATCATGGAGCCAGCTCATTCAAGACATGTCCAACACACCACACACTGGAGCTGGCATCATGGAGTCAGCTCACTCAAGACATGTCCCACACACCACACACTGGAGCTGGCATCATGGAGTCAGCTCACTCAAGACATGTCCCACACACCACACACTGGAGCTGGCCTCATGGAGCCAGCTCACTCAAGACATGTCCCACACACCACACACTGGAGCTGGCATCATGGAGTCGGCTCACTCAAGACATGTCCCACACACCACACACTGGAGCTGGCCTCATGGAGTCAGCTCACTCAAGACATGTCCCACACACCACACACTGGAGCTGGCATCATGGAGTCTGCTCACTCAAGACATGTCCCACACACCAGACACTGAAGCTGGCATCATGGAGTCAGCTCACTCAAGACATGTCCCACACACCACACACTGGAGCTGGCCTCATGGAGTCGGCTCACTCAAGACATGTCCTACACACCACACACTGGAGCTGGCATCATGGAGTCAGCTCACTCAAGGCATGTCCCACACACCACACACTGGAGCTGGCATCATGGAGTCAGCTCACTCAAGACATGTCCCACACACCACACATTGGGGCTGGCATCATGGAGTCAGCTCACTCAAGACATGTCCCACACACCACACACTGGAGCTGGCATCATGGAGTCAGCTCACTCAAGACATGTCCCACACACTGGAGCTGGCATCATGGAGTCAGCTCACTCAAGACATGTCCCACACACCACACACTGGAGCTGGCATCATGGAGTCAGCTCACTCAAGACATGTCCCACACACCACACACTGGAGCTGGCATCATGGAGTCAGCTCACTCAAGACATGTCCCACACACCACACACTGGAGCTGGCATCATGGAGTCAGCTCATTCAAGACATGTCCCACACACCACACACTGGAGCTGGCATCATGGAGTCAGCTCACTCAAGACATGTCCCACACACCACACACTGGAGCTGGCATCATGGAGTCAGCTCACTCAAGACATGTCCCACACACCACACACTGGAGCTGGCATCATGGAGTCAGCTCACTCAAGACATGTCCCACACACCACACACTGGAGCTGGCATCATGGAGTCAGCTCACTCAAGACATGTCCCACACACCACACACTGGAGCTGGCATCATGGAGTCAGCTCACTCAAGACATGTCCCACACACCACACACTGGAGCTGGATCATGGAGTCAGCTCACTCGAGACATGTCCCACACACCACACACTGGAGCTGGCATCATGGAGTCAGCTCACTCAAGACATGTCCCACACACCACACACTGGAGCTGGCATCATGGAGCCAGCTCACTCAAGACATGTCCCACACACCACACATTGGAGCTGGCATCATGGAGCCAGCTCACTCAAGACATGTCCCACACACCACACACTGGAGCTGGCATCATGGAGTCAGCTCACTCAAGACATGTCCCACACACCACACACTGGAGCTGGCATCATGGAGCCAGCTCACTCAAGACATGTCCCACACACCACACACTGGAGCTGGCATCATGGAGTCAGCTCACTCAAGACATGTCCCACACACCACACACTGGAGCTGGCATCATGGAGTCAGCTCACTCAAGACATGTCCCACACACCACACACTGGAGCTGGATCATGGAGTCAGCTCACTCGAGACATGTCCCACACACCACACACTGGAGCTGGCATCATGGAGTCAGCTCACTCAAGACATGTCCCACACACCACACACTGGAGCTGGCATCATGGAGCCAGCTCACTCAAGACATGTCCCACACACCACACATTGGAGCTGGCATCATGGAGCCAGCTCACTCAAGACATGTCCCACACACCACACACTGGAGCTGGCATCATGGAGTCAGCTCACTCAAGACATGTCCCACACACCACACACTGGAGCTGGCATCATGGAGCCAGCTCACTCAAGACATGTCCCACACACTACACACTGGAGCTGGCATCATGGAGTCAGCTCACTCAAGGCATGTCCCACACACCACACACTGGAGCTGGCATCATGGAGTCAGCTCACTCAAGACATGTCCCACACACCACACACTGGAGCTGGCATCATGGAGTCAGCTCACTCAAGACATGTCCCACACACCACACACTGGAGCTGGCATCATGGAGTCAGCTCACTCAAGACATGTCCCACACACCACACACTGGAGCTGGCATCATGGAGTCAGCTCACTCAAGACATGTCCCACACACCACACACTGGAGCTGGCATCATGGAGTCAGCTCACTCAAGACATGTCCCACACACCACACACTGGAGCTGGCATCATGGAGTCAGCTCACTCAAGACATGTCCCACACACGAGCTGGCATCATGGAGTCACACGAGCTGGCATCATGGAGTCAGCTCACTCAAGACATGTCCCACACACTGGAGCTGGCATCATGGAGTCAGCTCACTCAAGACATGTCCCACACACCACACACGGAGCTGGCATCATGGAGTCAGCTCACTCAAGACATGTCCCACACACCACACACTGGAGCTGGCATCATGGAGTCAGCTCACTCAAGACATGTCCCACACACCACACACTGGAGCTGGCATCATGGAGTCAGCTCACTCAAGACATGTCCCACACACCACACACTGGAGCTGGCATCATGGAGTCAGCTCACTCAAGACATGTCCCACACACCACACACTCGAGCTGGCATCATGGAGTCAGCTCACTCAAGACATGTCCCACACACCACACACTGGAGCTGGCCTCATGGAGTCAGCTCACTCAAGACATGTCCCACACACCACACACTGGAGCTGGCATCATGGAGTCAGCTCACTCAAGACATGTCCCACACACCACACACTGGAGCTGGCATCATGGAGTCAGCTCACTCAAGACATGCCCCACACACCACACACTGGAGCTGGCATCATGGAGTCAGCTCACTCAAGACATGTCCCACACACCACACACTGGAGCTGGCATCATGGAGTCAGCTCACTCAAGACATGTCCCACACACCACACACTGGAGCTGGCCTCATGGAGTCAGCTCACTCAAGACATGTCCCACACACCACACACTGAGCTGGCATCATGGAGTCAGCTCACTCAAGACATGTCCCACACACCACACACTGGAGCTGGCATCATGGAGTCAGCTCACTCAAGACATGTCCCACACACTGGAGCTGGCATCATGGAGCCAGCTCATTCAAGACATGTCCCACACACCACACACTGGAGCTGGCATCATGGAGTCAGCTCACTCAAGACATGTCCCACACACCACACACTGGAGCTGGCATCATGGAGTCAGCTCACTCAAGACATGTCCCACACACCACACACTGGAGCTGGCATCATGGAGTCAGCTCACTCAAGACATGTCCCACACACCACACACTGGAGCTGGCATCATGGAGTCAGCTCACTCAAGACATGTCCCACACACCACACACTGGAGCTGGCATCATGGAGTCAGCTCACTCAAGACATGTCCCACACACTGGAGCTGGCATCATGGAGCCAGCTCATTCAAGACATGTCCCACACACCACACACTGGAGCTGGCATCATGGAGTCAGCTCACTCAAGACATGTCCCACACACCACACACTGGAGCTGGCATCATGGAGTCAGCTCACTCAAGACATGTCCCACACACCACACACTGGAGCTGGCCTCATGGAGCCAGCTCACTCAAGACATGTCCCACACACCACACACTGGAGCTGGCATCATGGAGTCGGCTCACTCAAGACATGTCCCACACACCACACACTGGAGCTGGCCTCATGGAGTCAGCTCACTCAAGACATGTCCCACACACCACACACTGGAGCTGGCATCATGGAGTCTGCTCACTCAAGACATGTCCCACACACCACACACTGAAGCTGGCATCATGGAGTCAGCTCACTCAAGACATGTCCCACACACCACACACTGGAGCTGGCCTCATGGAGTCGGCTCACTCAAGACATGTCCTACACACCACACACTGGAGCTGGCATCATGGAGTCAGCTCACTCAAGGCATGTCCCACACACCACACACTGGAGCTGGCATCATGGAGTCAGCTCACTCAAGACATGTCCCACACACCACACATTGGGGCTGGCATCATGGAGTCAGCTCACTCAAGACATTTCCCACACACCACACACTGGAGCTGGCATCATGGAGTCAGCTCACTCAAGACATGTCCCACACACTGGAGCTGGCATCATGGAGTCAGCTCACTCAAGACATGTCCCACACACCACACACTGGAGCTGGCATCATGGAGTCAGCTCACTCAAGACATGTCCCACACACCACACACTGGAGCTGGCATCATGGAGTCAGATCACTCAAGACATGTCCCACACACCACACACTGGAGCTGGCATCATGGAGTCAGCTCACTCAAGACATGTCCCACACACCACACACTGGAGCTGGCATCATGGAGTCAGCTCACTCAAGACATGTCCCACACACCACACACTGGAGCTGGCATCATGGAGTCAGCTCACTCAAGACATGTCACACACACCACACACTGGAGCTGGCATCATGGAGTCAGCTCACTCAAGACATGTCCCACACACCACACACTGGAGCTGGCATCATGGAGTCAGCTCACTCAAGACATGTCCCACACACCACACACTGGAGCTGGCATCATGGAGTCAGCTCACTCAAGACATGTCCCACACACCACACACTGGAGCTGGCATCATGGAGTCAGCTCACTCGAGACATGTCCCACACACCACACACTGGAGCTGGCATCATGGAGTCAGCTCACTCAAGACATGTCCCACACACCACACACTGGAGCTGGCATCATGGAGCCAGCTCACTCAAGACATGTCCCACACACCACACATTGGAGCTGGCATCATGGAGCCAGCTCACTCAAGACATGTCCCACACACCACACACTGGAGCTGGCATCATGGAGTCAGCTCACTCAAGACATGTCCCACACACCACTGGAGCTGGCATCATGGAGCCAGCTCACTCAAGACATGTCCCACACACTACACACTGGAGCTGGCATCATGGAGTCAGCTCACTCAAGGCATGTCCCACACACCACACACTGGAGCTGGCATCATGGAGTCAGCTCACTCAAGACATGTCCCACACACCACACACTGGAGCTGGCATCATGGAGTCAGCTCACTCAAGACATGTCCCACACACTGGAGCTGGCCTCATGGAGTCAGCTCACTCAAGACATGTCCCACACACCACACACTGGAGCTGGCATCATGGAGTCAGCTCACTCAAGACATGTCCCACACACTGGAGCTGGCCTCATGGAGTCAGCTCACTCAAGACATGTCCCACACACCACACACTGGAGCTGGCCTCATGGAGTCAGCTCACTCAAGACATGTCCCACACACCACACACGGAGCTGGCATCATGGAGTCTGCTCACTCAAGACATGTCCCACACACCACACACTGGAGCTGGCATCATGGAGTCAGCTCACTCAAGACATGTCCCACACACTACACACTGGAGCTGGCATCATGGAGTCAGCTCACTCAAGACATGTCCCACACACCACACACTGGAGCTGGCATCATGGAGTCAGCTCACTCAAGACATGTCCCACACACCACACACTGGAGCTGGCATCATGGAGTCAGCTCACTCAAGACATGTCCCACACACTGGAGCTGGCATCATGGAGCCAGCTCATTCAAGACATGTCCCACACACCACACACTGGAGCTGGCATCATGGAGTCAGCTCACTCAAGACATGTCCCACACACCACACACTGGAGCTGGCATCATGGAGTCAGCTCACTCAAGACATGTCCCACACACTACACACTGGAGCTGGCATCATGGAGTCAGCTCACTCAAGACATGTCCCACACACCACACACTGGAGCTGGCATCATGGAGTCAGCTCACTCAAGACATGTCCCACACACCACACACTGGAGCTGGCATCATGGAGTCAGCTCACTCAAGACATGTCCCACACACTGGAGCTGGCATCATGGAGCCAGCTCATTCAAGACATGTCCCACACACCACACACTGGAGCTGGCATCATGGAGTCAGCTCACTCAAGACATGTCCCACACACCACACACTGGAGCTGGCATCATGGAGTCAGCTCACTCAAGACATGTCCCACACACCACACACTGGAGCTGGCCTCATGGAGCCAGCTCACTCAAGACATGTCCCACACACCACACACTGGAGCTGGCATCATGGAGTCGGCTCACTCAAGACATGTCCCACACACCACACACTGGAGCTGGCCTCATGGAGTCAGCTCACTCAAGACATGTCCCACACACCACACACTGGAGCTGGCATCATGGAGTCTGCTCACTCAAGACATGTCCCACACACCACACACTGAAGCTGGCATCATGGAGTCAGCTCACTCAAGACATGTCCCACACACCACACACTGGAGCTGGCCTCATGGAGTCGGCTCACTCAAGACATGTCCTACACACCACACACTGGAGCTGGCATCATGGAGTCAGCTCACTCAAGGCATGTCCCACACACCACACACTGGAGCTGGCATCATGGAGTCAGCTCACTCAAGACATGTCCCACACACCACACATTGGGGCTGGCATCATGGAGTCAGCTCACTCAAGACATGTCCCACACACCACACACTGGAGCTGGCATCATGGAGTCAGCTCACTCAAGACATGTCCCACACACTGGAGCTGGCATCATGGAGTCAGCTCACTCAAGACATGTCCCACACACCACACACTGGAGCTGGCATCATGGAGTCAGCTCACTCAAGACATGTCCCACACACCACACACTGGAGCTGGCATCATGGAGTCAGCTCACTCAAGACATGTCCCACACACCACACACTGGAGCTGGCATCATGGAGTCAGCTCACTCAAGACATGTCCCACACACCACACACTGGAGCTGGCATCATGGAGTCAGCTCACTCAAGACATGTCCCACACACCACACACTGGAGCTGGCATCATGGAGTCAGCTCACTCAAGACATGTCCCACACACCACACACTGGAGCTGGCATCATGGAGTCAGCTCACTCAAGACATGTCCCACACACCACACACTGGAGCTGGCATCATGGAGTCAGCTCACTCAAGACATGTCCCACACACCACACACTGGAGCTGGCATCATGGAGTCAGCTCACTCAAGACATGTCCCACACACCACACACTGGAGCTGGCATCATGGAGTCAGCTCACTCGAGACATGTCCCACACACCACACACTGGAGCTGGCATCATGGAGTCAGCTCACTCAAGACATGTCCCACACACCACACACTGGAGCTGGCATCATGGAGTCAGCTCACTCAAGACATGTCCCACACACCACACACTGGAGCTGGCATCATGGAGTCAGCTCACTCAAGACATGTCCCACACACCACACACTGGAGCTGGCATCATGGAGTCAGCTCACTCAAGACATGTCCCACACACCACACACTGGAGCTGGCATCATGGAGTCAGCTCACTCAAGACATGTCCCACACACCACACACTGGAGCTGGCATCATGGAGTCAGCTCACTCAAGACATGTCCCACACACCACACACTGGAGCTGGCATCATGGAGTCAGCTCACTCAAGACATGTCCCACACACCACACACTGGAGCTGGCATCATGGAGTCAGCTCACTCAAGACATGTCCCACACACCACACACTGGAGCTGGCATCATGGAGTCAGCTCACTCGAGACATGTCCCACACACCACACACTGGAGCTGGCATCATGGAGTCAGCTCACTCAAGACATGTCCCACACACCACACACTGGAGCTGGCATCATGGAGCCAGCTCACTCAAGACATGTCCCACACACCACACATTGGAGCTGGCATCATGGAGCCAGCTCACTCAAGACATGTCCCACACACCACACACTGGAGCTGGCATCATGGAGTCAGCTCACTCAAGACATGTCCCACACACCACACACTGGAGCTGGCATCATGGAGCCAGCTCACTCAAGACATGTCCCACACACTACACACTGGAGCTGGCATCATGGAGTCAGCTCACTCAAGGCATGTCCCACACACCACACACTGGAGCTGGCATCATGGAGTCAGCTCACTCAAGACATGTCCCACACACCACACACTGGAGCTGGCATCATGGAGTCAGCTCACTCAAGACATGTCCCACACACCACACACTGGAGCTGGCATCATGGAGTCAGCTCACTCAAGACATGTCCCACACACCACACACTGGAGCTGGCATCATGGAGTCAGCTCACTCAAGACATGTCCCACACACTGGAGCTGGCCTCATGGAGTCAGCTCACTCAAGACATGTCCCACACACCACACACTGGAGCTGGCCTCATGGAGTCAGCTCACTCAAGACATGTCCCACACACCACACACGGAGCTGGCATCATGGAGTCTGCTCACTCAAGACATGTCCCACACACCACACACTGGAGCTGGCATCATGGAGTCAGCTCACTCAAGACATGTCCCACACACTACACACTGGAGCTGGCATCATGGAGTCAGCTCACTCAAGACATGTCCCACACACCACACACTGGAGCTGGCATCATGGAGTCAGCTCACTCAAGACATGTCCCACACACCACACACTGGAGCTGGCATCATGGAGTCAGCTCACTCAAGACATGTCCCACACACTGGAGCTGGCATCATGGAGCCAGCTCATTCAAGACATGTCCCACACACCACACACTGGAGCTGGCATCATGGAGTCAGCTCACTCAAGACATGTCCCACACACCACACACTGGAGCTGGCATCATGGAGTCAGCTCACTCAAGACATGTCCCACACACCACACACTGGAGCTGGCCTCATGGAGCCAGCTCACTCAAGACATGTCCCACACACCACACACTGGAGCTGGCATCATGGAGTCGGCTCACTCAAGACATGTCCCACACACCACACACTGGAGCTGGCCTCATGGAGTCAGCTCACTCAAGACATGTCCCACACACCACACACTGGAGCTGGCATCATGGAGTCTGCTCACTCAAGACATGTCCCACACACCACACACTGAAGCTGGCATCATGGAGTCAGCTCACTCAAGACATGTCCCACACACCACACACTGGAGCTGGCCTCATGGAGTCGGCTCACTCAAGACATGTCCTACACACCACACACTGGAGCTGGCATCATGGAGTCAGCTCACTCAAGGCATGTCCCACACACCACACACTGGAGCTGGCATCATGGAGTCAGCTCACTCAAGACATGTCCCACACACCACACATTGGGGCTGGCATCATGGAGTCAGCTCACTCAAGACATGTCCCACACACCACACACTGGAGCTGGCATCATGGAGTCAGCTCACTCAAGACATGTCCCACACACTGGAGCTGGCATCATGGAGTCAGCTCACTCAAGACATGTCCCACACACCACACACTGGAGCTGGCATCATGGAGTCAGCTCACTCAAGACATGTCCCACACACCACACACTGGAGCTGGCATCATGGAGTCAGCTCACTCAAGACATGTCCCACACACCACACACTGGAGCTGGCATCATGGAGTCAGCTCACTCAAGACATGTCCCACACACCACACACTGGAGCTGGCATCATGGAGTCAGCTCACTCAAGACATGTCCCACACACCACACACTGGAGCTGGCATCATGGAGTCAGCTCACTCAAGACATGTCCCACACACCACACACTGGAGCTGGCATCATGGAGTCAGCTCACTCAAGACATGTCCCACACACCACACACTGGAGCTGGCATCATGGAGTCAGCTCACTCAAGACATGTCCCACACACCACACACTGGAGCTGGCATCATGGAGTCAGCTCACTCAAGACATGTCCCACACACCACACACTGGAGCTGGCATCATGGAGTCAGCTCACTCGAGACATGTCCCACACACCACACACTGGAGCTGGCATCATGGAGTCAGCTCACTCAAGACATGTCCCACACACCACACACTGGAGCTGGCATCATGGAGCCAGCTCACTCAAGACATGTCCCACACACCACACATTGGAGCTGGCATCATGGAGCCAGCTCACTCAAGACATGTCCCACACACCACACACTGGAGCTGGCATCATGGAGTCAGCTCACTCAAGACATGTCCCACACACCACACACTGGAGCTGGCATCATGGAGCCAGCTCACTCAAGACATGTCCCACACACTACACACTGGAGCTGGCATCATGGAGTCAGCTCACTGAAGACATGTCCCACACACCACACACTGGAGCTGGCATCATGGAGTCAGCTCACTCAAGACATGTCCCACACACTGGAGCTGGCCTCATGGAGTCAGCTCACTCAAGACATGTCCCACACACCACACACTGGAGCTGGCATCATGGAGTCAGCTCACTCAAGACATGTCCCACACACCACACACTGGAGCTGGCATCATGGAGTCAGCTCACTCAAGACATGTCCCACACACCACACACTGGAGCTGGCATCATGGAGTCAGCTCACTCAAGACATGTCCCACACACCACACACTGGAGCTGGCATCATGGAGTCAGCTCACTCAAGACATGTCCCACACACCACACACTGGAGCTGGCATCATGGAGTCAGCTCACTCAAGACATGTCCCACACACCACACACTGGAGCTGGCATCATGGAGTCAGCTCACTCTAGCATGAGCTTGGCCAAGATGCTTCACATAGTACCCTCCCACACACACTAATGATTTGGGTTTGTGGGGGGCAATTATCTACGAAGCTCACCTGCCCACGGCTGTTTGTAACACGTAAAAAGGTATCGCCCCCTGGCCCCCAAAATCCAACGAGCACCCCCAGTCAGAGACGGGCCATGGTCTTGCCCCCAGCAGCAAATGTAGAGGGTGCAATGTCTTAGGACAGACAAGAACTTAGTCCTCCTGCACACACGCCCACACATGGTAATAATTATGAGGTGCCCCAGGTGACTCCCCACCAAGGCAGGTTCCCACCTCCCAGTGGCACATACTTTGACCTCTCCCAGTGGCATGTGCTTTGATGCCTCCCAGTGGCACGTGCTTTGGTGCCTCCCAGTGGCACGTGCTTTGAAGCCTCCCAGTGACACGTGCTTTGATGCCTCCCAGTGGCACGTGCTTTGATGCCTCCCAGTGGCCAAGGAACTAGGGCTCACTCGCATAACACACCTCATTAGGCCGAGCTGGGCTCTGCAGGGCCACCACACAACCAGCATCTCACCACACTTAGTTATAATTTCAGCGTCAGCCAATATCCCCCCCCCCACCCCTACCTTCAAGCAGGCCCCAGCAAGACCCTGCACTACATTGTTTATTAGACCCCCACTGGAGGACTCACACTCATTAGTGCCCACACAGACTTCACTAAATGGTTTCAGTTGTTTAGCAACCAAATATGGGGGAGGTGTCCACACACATACCGGCTCCCAGGAAGTAGCAGCCCTTAGTCCTGGGCCAGGAAGTGGACCACTACTATATAATAACAGTATATCTCTAACTAGGTCAAACAAGAACCTCTGTCTCTAGCCTAGTTAGCTCTCTATTAGCTCTCTAGCCTAGTTAGCAAGCATCTCTCTGCTTCACTAGTACACTGCAAGTCTGGCAGCCACTAAACATGTCTTCCCAAGATAAGACTGCTCCAAGTGAGTGCCTTCATTTAACACAAGGTCATGTCAGCCAATTAATGGAGAGCCTTACTGAAGTGAGTCATTTGTGGCAGGAGCTTGGCATGGCCCTAAATCTTCCTGAACACGTTCGCAAGGGCTGCAACAGCACAAGCAATGTCACCAGACTCTGCCACATCCTCACCGAGTGGATCCAAGGCAGCTACTCACCAGTCACTCTGACAACACTCAAGCTTGCACTCGAGGGGAAGGCAGTTGCAAGACCTGGCGTTGCACAAGCCATGGTCAGGAGCTTCACAGCAGCCAGCAGTCTACCGGCAGCAAATAGGCCATGCCTAGACAAGAAGGCATTGTCAAAGAGTCAACGCCTTATTGATTGGTACTCTATACATAAGAAGAAGGAGATTCCTGCCAACACCTGGCCTCCATCACGTGCTGCCACCTTCATTAACCTCGTCCTCATCAGCAACGAGAACCAAGGAACTGCTGATTACAAAAACTCCCTTCGAAGAGATGAGGATGACATTGTGGCAAGCAAGGAAGAGATCATGTATGCAGCCGTGTTTGGCCAGTACCAAAGCCAAGCTCTTGTGCTGGTGGAGGGTCGGCCTGGGAGTGGTAAGAGCACACTCATGCACAAGGTGACCAGGGACTGGGCCACGACAGACCAGGTGCTGAGCCAAGCAAATATGGTCTTCCATATCACCCTTCGAGGTCTACCTAAACGGCACGAGGAAAGCTTGTCCGGAATCCTTGCCACCTTCTATCGGCGCAAAGCAGCAGACTGTGATAAGGTGTGCAAGGACATAGAGAGCTCTGATGGCAAGGGAGTGTGCTTCATCATTGACGGCCTCGACGAGTACCAGCCTCAAGATGCAAGCAACTCCATTATCTACGACTTGATACACAAGGAATATCTACTAAACTCTATGGTCATCGTCGCCTCGCGCCCTGTGGCCACTGCCACACTTCGCGAGAAATATCCTGTAACCCAACGGATTGAAGTGCTCGGCTTCACGGGAGAGCAAATATTCGAGTACATCAACAAGTTCCCATTCAAGACCGATGCATCAAGTCTGGTAAAGTACTTGAAATCCCACCTCAACATCATGCACATGTGTTACCTGCCACTGCACGCGGCAATGATTTGCTGTCTCTATAAAGAGCATGGGAATATTCCACCGACAGAGACTAAAGTATACCAGCACTTCACCAGATATATTGTCATACGCCAGCTAAGACGCACCAACGAAAAAACTAAACTTCGCTCACTGGAAGATCTTCGTGGAGAGAACAAGGACTACTTCAGAAATGTCTGCCGCCTTGCATATGACATGACCATTCAGCGCAAGCAAGTCATTCAGCAGGACGAGACTGAAGTGCTCCTCTCTCGTGACACTGATCCCGATGAGAACACACCTTCCCATCCCAATGACACACCTTCCCTTGGCTTGGTTACCATCAACAACACAGCTCAAGACTACGGATACGACAACACATACAGTTTCCTTCACCTCACACACCAGGAGTATCTCACTGCTTCATACATAGCCACACTTGATGTTGAAGAACAAGATGAGATAATCAGCTCACATGCAAGCAAGGAACACATGAAGGTGGTTTGGAAATTCTACAGCGGCATGGTGGAGTTTGAAGGCCGACTAGCTCAACTACAACTCATCATGAGCTCCAGAGATGCTCTGCATAGAGCTCAGTGTGCATTGGAGTCTCAACAAGCTATTGTCTGTGATCATGCTATACAGGGAGACACTGGTGCTCTTAGCTATAGTGGCCACACACTCACACCTGCTGACCTGACTGCCGTGGGATATGCTATCTCCACTACTTCACACCCTGTTACAAAGCTAGTTATGAGTCGTTGTCACCTACATGCTGATGATGTGGTAGTGCTTCTGAGGGAAACTAGCAACAACAAGCTAAAGTGCATACACACACTGAACCTCAAAGTGAACATGATTGGTGATGATGGAGCACGTGCTCTAGCTGAGGGCCTACTAAACTCTACCACTACTCTACACACACTGAACCTCTATAGGAACATGATTGGTGATGATGGCGCACGTGCTCTAGCTGAGGGCCTAAACTCTACCACTACTCTACACACACTGAACCTCTCAGCGAACATGATTGGTGATGATGGAGCACGTGCTCTAGCTGAGGGCCTAAACTCTACCACTACTCTACACACACTAGACCTCTCAGCGAACATGATTGGTGCTGATGGAGCACGTGCTCTAGCTGAGGGCCTAAACTCTACCACTACTCTACACACACTAGACCTCTCATTGAACCAGATTGGTGATGATGGAGCACGTGCTCTAGCTGAGGGCCTAAACTCTACCACTACTCTACACACACTAGACCTCTCAGGGAACATGATTGGTGATGATGGAGCACGTGCTCTAGCTGAGGGCCTAAACTCTACCACTACTCTACACACACTGAACCTCAGATACAACAGGATTGGTGATGATGGAGCACGTGCTCTAGCTGAGGGCCTAAACTCTACCACTACTCTACACACACTGAACCTCACAGAGAACTGGATTGGTGCTGATGGAGCGCGTGCTCTAGCTGAGGGCCTAAACTCTACCACTACTCTACACACACTGCACCTCGCATTGAACAGGATTGGTGCTGATGGAGCACGTGCTCTAGCTGAGGGCCTAAACTCTACCACTACTCTACACACACTGAACCTCTACAGCAACATGATTGGTGCTGATGGAGCACGTGCTCTAGCTGATCTCAAGCGTCGTATTCCCAACCTTCACTGCCTCTACTGATATTCGCACACACATCATCAGTCGAGATCTCTGCTCTACAAACTGAAGCACTGTCACATAACTTGCACTGCCCATCTTCCTCACCTCACACATGTCCATTCTTCATCTCACAACTCCTGTATGTACGCACTTTTGTATATTGGCATATTTGATGCACTCTATTTCTACATGATCATTATCTCAACAAACTCGAAGTTAACGTAACTAAATTACACCCCCGCAATAATCAACTTAAAATTTACTCTCTGGAGAGTAGTAATAGTGAGAGAGGTTTCCCACGGGATGCTACTAGAGAGGCCATTGTAATAGTGAGAGAGAGAGAGGTTTCCCAGGGATGCTACTAGAGAGGCCATTGTAATAGTGAGAGAGAGAGGTTTCCCACGGGATGCTACTAGAGAGGCCATTGTAATAGTGAGAGAGAGAGGTTTCCCACGGGATGCTACTAGAGAGGCCATTGTAATAGTGAGAGAGAGAGGTTTCCCACGGGATGCTACTAGAGAGGCCATTGTAATAGTGAGAGAGAGAGAGGTTTCCCACGGGATGCTACTAGAGAGGCCATTGTAATAGTGGGAGAGTGAGAGGTTTCCCACGGGATGCTACTAGAGAGGCCATTGTAATAGTTAGAGAGAGGTTTCCCACGGGATGCTACTAGAGAGGCCATTGTAATAGTGAGAGAGAGAGAGGTTTCCCACGGGATGCTACTAGAGAGGCCATTGTAATAGTTAGAGAGAGAGGTTTCCCACGGGATACTACTAGAGAGGCCATTGTAATAGTTAGAGAGAGAGGTTTCCCACTGGATGCTACTAGAGAGGCCATTGTAATAGTGAGAGAGGTTTCCCACAGGATGCTACTAGAGAACAAATTTCAACTAAATTATTGAGAGCATTTTAATTATTAATTATACACTTAAATTGTACACCCCTTTTGGGGGGATGGCTAGTTATATGAACAATGACCACCAACAGGGAAACTCATAAGGCCTGGAGGTGCTAACTAACAACCCCATCCCATGGTAACAGCCCCTGCACTAAGCTACTCTGCTGTGCTGCTAACAACCAGTTGACTAGCACAAGTCAGTCACCTCACTAACAGCCATTGTGCTAATAATAACACTGTGCTACAAACTAGAGTACATTAGTTTGACTCACTGTTGGTTGACAATAGTTTAACCTCCAAGTCTATAAGAAGTTAACTATCAGCCGAGCCTCCTAGTCTAAAGTCATCCCTCTAGCTCACAAATAAATCACCCCACTCTCCAAAGTATAAAGAAGTCCTTTCTAAAGCTCTTAAACTTTTCTACAGTAGAGCTTCCAAGTTTCTACTACTATGTACTGCCAAACTAGCCACGTGTTTAAATAATGGCTTGTACGCATGTGTAGAGCTAAGAGCGCGCCTATTCTACTCGCCAGTGGGTATGAAATCTCAGTTGCGCTTACGAGTCTTACAGAATATTTATCATTTTGTATATGTTCTCTATGAACTCTCAGTTGACAAAATAACATTACAATAACCTTCTCAATAATCGACTTGAAATTGTATTCTCTCAAAACTTAGACAAGACGCTCCAGCAATAATTATTCCAGATATAGGCTAGAGCATCTAGTTGAAAGGTGGAGAGAATACAATTTCAAGAGAAGTTTATTGTAATCTTCTATGTGGTTCATGGCTACCAAGTTCTATCAATATTCAATTATCAGTTCTACAATTCACACGAGTATTATAATCTTCCATATGCTTCATGCCTCACCACTTCTATACACTGCTGGGCCTGTTAAGCCAGCACATCTACTACAGCACAGTGGGAAACTATGTACAGTAACTACAATGATACCAGTCTATATAATAATAATACTAATATCTAGGAGTGTGAGACTATGTACAGTAACTACAATGATACCAGTCTATATAATAATACTACTAATAGCTATAGGAGTGTGAGACTATGTACAGTAACTACACTGATACCAGTCTATATAATACATGTAATACATGTATTATTATATAGACTGGTATCAGTGTTAGTTACTGTACATAGTTTCACACTCCTAGCAGTATTATTATATAGACTGTTAGTTACTGTACATAGTTTCACACTCCTAGCTATTAGTATTATTATTATATAGACTGGTATTAGTGTTTAGTCACTGTACATAGTCTCACACTCCTAGTATTATTATATAGACTGGTGTCAGTGTTAATTAATGTACATAGTCTCACACTCCTAGCTATTAGTAGTACTGTACTACTAATAGCTAGGAGTGTGAGACTATGTACAGTGACTAAACACTGATACCAGTCTATATAATAATACTTTCAGGAGGTCTTGAGCAAACTGGTGGGGAGGCCATTTATCATGAGAAAGACAGGAAGATACAAGAGGAGGAAAGAGAGTCTGGGGGGAAATGGAGTATATATGGCACAAGGGGTGAATCAGCAGTGGCATATGAAGAATCGCCAGCAAGTGAAACAACAGGAGAAGGCACGCAGGGAAAGAAGTCGGAATGCAAAAGGGTGGTGGAGAGAGGGGGGAGAGTGGATGGAGGCCAGGAGGAAAAGTCAAGGGGAACGTATCTAGTGCGATTTGGGACATGTGGTCTGTCAGGGGGAGAATCGCTGGTGGACAACAACACAGAGAGGGATGGTGGGGCACTTATGTATGCAGATGATGTTGTTCTTCTGGCTGACTCAGGGATGGAACTGCAAGCTATGTTGGATGTGTTACAGGCGTATGTGTTAAGGTGGAAGATGAAATTTAATAGCAAGAAGAGCAAGGTCATGGTAGTAGAGAAGAAGGAAGCAGAGGTGCATTGGAGGATTGGTGAGGAGATATTGGAAGAGATCAAAGAATTCAAGCACTTAGGAATTTGGTTTGATAGGAAGTTAAGGGGTTAGAGAAGATGGCAAAGAAGGCAGAAGAGTGGGTTGGAAAGGTAATATGGATGAGTAGAGTGAATGGGCAGGTAGAAGTAGACAGAGGAAGAATGGTGTGGGAGCTTCTAGCGAGACCCAGTATGGAGCATTGCAGCCGAAGTGTGGTGGACAGGAGGACGGAATGCTTACAAGAAGTTGGAGTCAGCACAGATGAGAGTGGGTAGGAGACTGTTGGGGGCAAGTGATACAGCAGCAGAAGTGGCAATACGGGGAGATATGGGGTGGAGGAAGCTAGAGGAGAGGAGGGAAGAGATGAAGGTTTTGTTTGGCAAGAGATTAGAGGCAGGTAAAAGTTGTTGTAAATAAACTAAGAGAGGATGGAGGAATTGGATGGTGGGAAGAATATGAGCTTGAGGAGAAAGTATGAGATAAACAACGAGGTTGGGTCAGTGTGCAAGTGGAAGGGGAAAGTGAAGGTGAGAAATGAGAAGGACTGGGAGGAGGAAGTAGACGGAACGAGTACGCTGAATTATTATATATCGGCAAAGAATGGTGCAGGGGTGGAGAGGTATGTGAGGTCCATGCATGGTCAGGAAGGTGTGCGGTTGCAATTTCGACTGAGGACTGCATCAGCTGGGTTGTTAGAAGATAAGAAGAGATGTGGGATAGTTAGGGATGAGAGGTGTATAGTGTGTGATAGTGGAGCAGGGGAGGATGTGGAACATTTCTTGGTGACATGCGGGGAATTTGAGAGGGATCGGCTGGTACTGATGGATGAGGTGCACAGAATTGTAGGGGCAAGACAGTGGCTGGATGAATTTAGAAGAGTGAGTAAGGATGGAAAGGTGGCATTGCTTTTGGGGAAAGATGTGGAGGGAGTAAGTGATGCAGTGATGGAGGAGGTGGGCGAGTGTGTTATGTATTGGGTAGGGAAGTGGTGGCAGAGGAGAAAGGAACTGTTGTATGTTGATCTGAGGAATGATCTTTGGTCCCCTCCCGTCCCCCCCCTCCTTGAGCAGCGGGACACTCGTAACTTAATACTGTGGATAATTTTATTAATTAAGTACTGTTGACTTTTTTAATATAGATTGTTATCAGGTTGGTTACTAAATAGTTCCACACTGTGCTGTAATATATATGTGATGGCCTTAAAACAGGCATGCAGCACGGTCAAAATGGGCGAAACCGGTATATAGCGCTGGATCGACCTACGCACGCACAATTTACATTGTTTCCGAAGAGTGAACTCGTCATTACACGGCTGGCTGATACATCTAGGCTATGAAGATTGTACTATTGCTTCTTCTGATTTCACAGATCATAGAAGGTATTTAGCTTGCATAAATCATTAGCTACTAGCTACCATTTTCTTGGGTGTAAAGTAAGTTATATAATATATATGATGGTATGGTTAGAGTCAGAAAGCTCGTATTATTCATGGGGTGGTATTTTACTGTTCACTTTATGCACTTCTGATGCAAATGCAATTCTTGTTTGGTTCTTCCCCATTCCATGGCCATGAAAATAAAGCTTCACTAATACTCTATATGGCAGTTTATTGAGAAGAATTTGAACCTTAATTTATACCATGTAATACATAGCAAGTGTCCTTGAAGCAGCCTAGGATTAGGCGAGGTGCATGTGGCAAGCACCTAGTATATGGATTTTGTTGAAATTGTATGTGAAGCTGCCAAGAAGGAGATCGGTGACGGTCCATTTGCAGACTTTAATCGAACTGAAATCGAAGAGGTGGAAGTTTAAAGAATCTTAAGGTCAAGAACAACAAGAGCTAAAAGCAGAGAGAGAAGTTGGGCATTAAAACAGTAGGTAAATCCTCGCCTAGATATAGCTACACTACCTCACTTCATTGCAAATAATCACACAAACATGAATGATGCAGATGTGCACCACTTAGAATAAACTGAAGGTAAGAGGTGACGCACCCATGGGCACTAGCTTTTTTTAATATACTATCAGTCAAGAGCTATAATTTATTAATTGTTGCATGAGGACACCGAACATGGATAAGCTCGATAATCCAGTGAAAATTAGGTTTTTCCACTAATAACTTTTCAATATGGATGAGAGCCTAACTTTAGCGACCATTAACCAATGATCTTTCCTATGGTCTTCTATACCTGGCTTAGTGTGATATACATGTACCTTTATCTATATTGAGATTAGACGGGCAGTCTATAGTCCTGTGAATGTTGTGCATATGATATCAGTTATATCATTCACCAATGTTTACACATATATACTTCCTGTCATTGTAGTATTGGTCTGCTATGTCTATATACATGCATGGGCTGAGAGTAAAAATTAAGTTTGATCTATCCATAAATACTACACTTTAATAGCTAGGAGCATGACTACGTGAGACGTATTGAATCCATGATCACTGAAATTGCTTCCAGCAATAACCTTGAAAACATCCGGGACAGCTACTAAGCTTTTGTTGGTCTTGCTGTGATTGTAATCTTCTGTTGAAAGTTGCATTATTGTCGTTATTGTTGGTGTGTTTTTGAATTTGTTTTCTGATCTGTGCAACTGATCACCATATTTGGTCAGCATGTGTGGTTATGGGTTCATATGCTTGTGTATATTATAACCTCAAGTCTTTCATTGTTATGTTTTCGATTGGAGGATGTATATAACTCGTTAGGCTGTTTGAGATCTTCAGCCATTTTTTTAGATTAGGGATATATCTGTGCATACATTTTCACATTGCTGATGATAATACACAAACACAATTAACACGACATGGCAGCAACACCGACAAAATATGCTAAGTTTGCTAGCATGGCTATGTAACACTGCAGTTGCCGAAATGGCAAAATTTATAACGGCAGTGTCAAACCATAACAGATAAGGAGCTTGGCCCTGCTTCCAGGGAAATATGGCTGCTGGGTGCCTAGGTTCTGCTTCATGGGTAGCCCAACTACTGAGAGTTTAGGCTCTGCTTAGCTACTGGGTGCCTAGGCTCTGCTTCATGGGCAGACCAGCTACTGGGTGCAGCTGACAGATCTTATTCTAGCACTAGCTATTGTGTTTTCGAGATGTGTGGCATCCTGACAGACTACTTTTAACAACAATTTATCTGGGATCAATACATGTGTCACTTATGTTCAGTGTTATATATTACATATATATGCATTATATAATATATATTATGTATGTATGTATTATATAATATATATTACGTATATATGTATTATATAATTTATATTACGTATATATGTATTATATATACTACGTATTATATGTGTAATATATTACGATCAGTTAAAGTGCCTATTAACTCCGTGACATCTTTATAGATGCAAGGTGGCCCTCAGAGTGTGAGCATCAAGTGCCTTCCAGAGGGCCAGTGTAGACAGGCAGCAACTTCTCCCTCCTCTCAACACAACTGGATACATGGTGCCTTCCAGAGGGCCAGTAGACAGGCAGCAACTTCTCCCCCCTCTCAACACAACTAGATACATGGTGCCTTCCAGAGGGCCAGTGTAGACAGGCAGCCACTTCTCCCTCCTCTCAACACAACTAGATACATGATGCCTTCCAGAAGGCCAGTGTAGACAGGAAGCAACTACTCCCTCCTCTCAACACAACTAGATACATGGTGCCTTCCAGAGGGCCAGTGTTGACAGGCAGCAACTTCTCCCTCCTCTCAACACAACTAGATACATGGTGCCTTCCAGAGGGCCAGTGTAGACAGGCAGCCACTTCTCCCTCCTCTCAACACAACTAGATACATGATGCCTTCCAGAAGGCCAGTGTAGACAGGAAGCAACTTCTCCCTCCTCTCAACACAACTAGATACATGATGCCTTCCAGAGGGCCGGTGTAGACAGGCAGCAACTTCTCCCTCCTCTCAACAAAGGTACACAGTGCCTTCCAGAGGGCCAGCAAATAACTGGTATGCTTCAGGACAGAAGCACTCTTCTCCAATGGCCGTTCTAAAGAAAACAGAAACAAGAAAGATAAACAAGTTTTGTAGTTGATCTGGTCCATTTTTCTTATATCTATGTAAGATGCTAGCAGACCTCGAGTGTTATTGAGTAGACATGAGTTCCTAAATAAACATTCACTCTGGGCAGGAACCCTTTCATTGAAAGTACAAATGTAACAAATACAATGAACAAAGTGTCCTCTGACACATGCTAACACATCAGGAAGCACTTAGTTAAGGTGTGTGCATGGCAAGGGTATGGGGTTCAATACGTCATAAATTATATAGGAACTGAGTGCAGCAGTTAAGGTGGTGGAGTTCAGTGCTTAAGGTCTGTGTGTTGCAGAAGTTGTCTGCATGGGCCATGAAGATTTGGTGTGACAGATGGCAGGGTGTTCTTGGCTATATTTAGCAGGGTTTCCTTGGCTATATTTAGCAGGATATCCTTGGCTATATTTAGCATGGTGTTCTTGGCTGGGGTGTCCTTGGCTGTATTTAGCAGGGTGTCCTTGTCTAAGTGCCTCGCCATGTGTTAGTACCGGGATATTGCCCAGTGATCCAATTCTATCGTATATGGGAGACCGGCCCAAGTAGTTGAAAATAATAATTAGCTTCAGTTTGTTTCCTGCACCTCCCCTCACCCGGGACAGTGTTTGCAAGAACCGTCAACTCAGGTTGGCCATATGGGGGGTGTTCACCATGATGATGTCAGGGCTTGTTGAGGTACATAGTATGTTTGGTGGTATTGTTGACGGGATTGTCTTTGGCTGTCCGGTTATCAAGATCAGCATAGATGAGAGTATCATCATAGTAGATGATTTCCCACGTTCATGACTATGGATCATGTGCTGAGTCATGGGGGCCACCACATGAAGTGTCCTTGGTACTCAAGGGCTGTGGGACATTCACTTAATTAAGGGGGGACATAAACAATGTTTCAAAATAATGTCCGCCTTCAAGGGCTCATAACTTCTGAACCGCACCCCCTATGCCAGTTATTTGATGCTCAAAAGATAGCTTTCTCTTAGAGCTTTAAAATAACATAAATATTGGGGTTAGATAGGTTTAGGCAAGGTATACAGTCAGTAGTAGGCTCAAGTAGACCCATTTACAGCTAAAGTGGTTGTGGTTGTTCAGTAGGCTTCAATGGGTGCAATATTTGAGAGTTGGCCAGCTAAGGGGCATTACATTTTTATGAGAGTTTGTAGAGTAGTAGTCAGAATATTTCATGAGGTACACCTATTCATTATATTGTTTTATTGCACAGAAGAAAGAAAGGGCTTTCACATGATACCAAAAGCTTAAGACAAAAAGTAAAATGACAGGTAGACGCGCCAAGAGAAATAAAACCACAAATAAAAAAATTAAAAAAGATACAGGACTCTCAAGTCGTACAACTTTATTACCAAGTGTCCAAACAAATTCTGGACTGGTCTTTATTTTTTTGTCTCTTCAGGTCCTTGACATCATCAAGGTCGATGTCTCGTAATCTGTGCAGGTTAGCAGCGGCGGACAAACAACTAGACAGAGCCTCTTTTTCAGAACACTTGCCCAGTATGTTGTTGTCCTGAAAGCTCGGTGCCTAGATAGACTGTGAACTCTTGAAGGTCGTTTCCCATGCCACCAATCTTTACAGCCATAATGCTCCTGGCATTTATAGACTTATTTATATATGCTGGAGAAATTGTCACAATTGTCACAAGACACAACTAAATTCTCACATAAATCTCTATGGTTCTTCAGGTTTGTCTTGAAAGCCAGCATGCCCCCACAACAACACTGTCACGTCCTCACAGCCTCCACGAGACTCTGGTTCTTGATCAAGCTGAAATCTCTAGTGAATTCAGCTCTCTCAGAACCAGACACATGGAACTGCTCAGTATGCACTGAAGTTGATAGGGATGACCCATAAGTTGATTTACATGGAAAGCACTAGTTTCCTCCCACTAGCTGTCGACACAGGAATTGGTCCCGGGCCGAGAGCCATTGTTCAGAAGCGGGTGCTTGGTGTGGTTTTTGCATTTCTTATACATAGCTTGTCTGAACTTCCTCTAAGTGCCAGCTGAGCTTGAAAATAGTTCGTGTGAGTTTTTGTCAGAATTGGTCGTCCGAATGAAAAGCAGCTGGTGCCCGTATATATGCCCAGAGACATCATGCGTATTGTGTAACTATAGCCCAAAGGTATGAACAATGACATGGAAATGTAGCCAGAAAAATTTGCTTCATTTTTAAGGTTGTTTGAAGTGTAGGGAGGGTACAGTCGCGAAGCCATGCCAGCTTGAATTTGACCTTTGATCGGGCCCTTCTCCTTGAGCAATGTTTGACAATAAATCATCGGAGTGATTCGTGTAAAAATGGATAAAGAAACATCCAAATGCTTTACAAAGTGAAAGTTTATGCGGTCAACTTAAAAAACAGGTTTAGGTTGCCCTTCCACTTATGAAGTGAGGTTGGTCAGGTAGAAGAGCAGGGCTGGCTCTTAGAGTTGATAGAGAAAGGCAGAGATGACAAGAAGGAGTACAAGCAAAAGTCCTAGCAATGGAAGTGCCTATTGGTCAATATCCACACCCTGCCATGCTTTAAAGGTTTAACATGGAAACCCTGAACTGCTGCCACAATGGCAGAGTTAGTCCACAACCACTTTCCAAGGTATCTACAAACACTACAAGAACTGCCAATAGCCATTTTCAACCAAACATGAGCAAATATAGCAGTGCCTTCTCCTTAACAACTGACATAGGTAAACTATTTTATTATAGGTGGTGCATATGTATGCACAATTATTATTATTAGTCGCTTCTAGCATTAATTGTGAAAGACTGAAGAGTGTCTGTGGGTATCGGCTAGTTATTATTATTGTCATCATCATCACCATTTAAAAAAGACTACAGTCTGCAGCTATTGTATCTTATCTCCTGGCTTTTCACTCAGTCTCGTCATCCTATCTAGACATTGCTGTTCAAGTTTCCTGGTATCAGCCTGTATCAATATAATTAAAATTAATGATGATACCGGGGAATTTCCTGCTCTCGCTTTGCATGTTACTGTTGACACATTTGTTGTTCACTTCAGGGCTTTCATGTTATATCTTGTGGTGCCTGTTCGGGTGTTCACCAAAACCAATATCCGAAATTTAGACTGAGTAGGTTTGTCTTTCCCTCAGACTTCACTCCTGGTTATCTGGTTCATCAAGCTGTTGCTCACTAATTCACTACAGGGCCATGTGAGATTAAACTATATAGCTCCTCCAGCTTCTCTAGGAATAGCTACTGGCAAATGCACAGCATTGCATTGTGGGTAAATGATAACTTTCCTGTCCCTAATTTGAACATAATAATATACATAATAATATACGTAAATCTATAAACCTCCAATACTATGGGTACATTGCAATAACCTTCTCAATAATCAACTTGAAATATTATTCTCTCGACATTTCGACTAGATGCTTTATTGAGAGGGGATGCTTTATTGAGAAGATATAATTTCAAGTTGATTATTGAGAATGTTATTTATGTCAACTGCGAGTTCATTGAGAGTTTATTTATGGGTGCACTATGGTTCTGAAACGGGGGAAAATGTCATGATAACTGGACATATAGACCATGTCACTATAAATTACGAGGCAACTATTGATCTTTGTTTTTCCTTCCCGTTACAGCTCAAAATTGTAAAGGACGGTCAGAATATTGCGAGCTGAGGTTCAATCAGATCACTCTCCCGGGATCCCATGCAGCAGGATCAGGATTTAATGGATCAGTCAGAAACTGCCAGGGAGGCATATCCCCTCAGTCTGACTGTTTGTTTAGGAATCAGGAGCTCTCTATTACTGACCAGCTAGACCTAGGTATACGATTCCTGGGTCTTGACATATGCATTCTCCCAATGATGTGTGACATTGCTGATTATGGTGACTTGAACACAAGTAGACTTGTGTCATGTCAGGGCAGTTTATCAGATAGTGTTCGGAATGGATACAGATATGGAGGAACCATCATTCATATAATGGGAACACTTGGCCTACTCTGAGGCACGCCGTTGAAACAAATGAGAGAATCTTTGTGTTATTTGACCAGGAGTTGGTTCTAGGTCCTCTGACATCAAAACCTTGGCTTCATCCACCTCCCTACACTACCATGGAGCCCAGCACATGGGGAGGAGCATGCGCTATCCTCAGAGGAGCAGAAGAACAACTGATCTGCAAAGACACCAACAATAGTGACATTGTGATCTTGAATGCATTGAACTTGGGTGTATGCCTCCCTTTTGCACAGATGACTTGCAACAGACTTATTCTGAATGCTTCCACTGCATGCTTCAATTTCCTCAGGAGGGATGGAAAGACTTTGAATGTTGTGCTCGTTGATTTTGTACAGCTTGACATGACTGTGTATGAAGTTGCTCTCGAGCTGAATAGGAAGAATGTAAAAGACTTCATTGCAGGCAGTAATGGAGGTACAAGTGGTACCCTGTCTCTAGGTAGCACTGCGATTCCTTACGGAACTATTATCACTACTCAAGGACATGCAAGTGGAGCTGCAGCGACTCTCATGTGCAACCATCACTGGGTGTGGTTTCTAGTCTGTGCTGCATTGTATTGTGCGCTGCATTGAGTTCTCGACTTTTGTGCAACTATTCAAACAGCTGCTTTGTATTGTTTTCTCCCTCCTAATCCTCCATCCCCACACACACTTTTTACTACTACATAATCACTTGAATTGAATGTTTGTGTCCTGGCTATATGACTTCATTGGACAACATGAATGTATCTTTCCAATTATTGATTCAGGTCACTGATTGAAGTGATCTCATGTATTTTGGTTATTGTTATTTTTAACTTCAAGTTTCATACCATGCCAATCCCTGCATTTATAGGCCCTTCCCCCTCCTGCCTATAGCTTCTTATGATCAGACAAACACACACACACCCATACATATACTGATGGACAATATACGATTTGTTTGTTTGTTAAGCTCATACTTGTGTGGGACAAAATTGGGAAGCAACTTGTACAGTGCATTCTGCACAGTAAATTAAGGCCAGAGTATTTAGTATGAGGATATTAGGGCTCAAAGGAAAATATTTTGACTATGTATGATACAAGGCACCTTGTTAATGCACAAACTGCATCAGATGTGACTTTCCAAGAGTATTATATTTAAAATTGGGTCTGGTCCTACCCTAGCAATAACTATTGGCACTGATGGGTGTCTAGGGCCCAGTTCAGGTCTATCTCTATAGGTCTGCATTTAAACTATACATAAGATACACTGGGAAGCCATGCCCCATGCAGTTTGTATATAAGAGAAGAGCAGACTACATGTCTCTCAAACAAGTGATACCCATGCATTCAGCTTGAATCACCATGGCATATAATTGGCACCCAAAGAATGAGCAGAGACCATTTTTAGCCTAGGTGTTAAGGCCAACGTTAAAAACAATGACAGAACTTTAATAACTTGTGCCTCCCTATTGGCTATTATATAAGAGCACAGCTGTTATATTTTAAACTTAGCTCACAGCATCTTAAGTGACTGCAATAGTGAAGCTTCATGCAGGTTGCATTGAGACACAACCAGGTGGGGAGAGAGAAACACTCTTTTTGCAAGGCTTTAGGATGGGGGGGGGGAGGGGGAATTGACTGGGAAGCAGAAGTAATCCTACACTAACCGTGAAATCTCCGTGCTTCCTAAAACTACTATGAGTATGATATCACCTATCTAGTTAATAAGTCTTTGCTCAAGTCCAGCCTGAAGGCTGAATACATTGTGTGTGGTTTATTCTGGTCATGGCATCAAATACAATGAATATGACATCATAGTAATAATAATATTACCAATTAAAATTATTGAAGTCCTTGAAATGTCCTTGTCCACTGAGATTTGGTCGAGTGTTTATTAGTCGTTCTCAACCTGTATGCTCCTGCCTTTTCCAGGGTGTATTCCACACCAGAGCAGCAGCAGGGACCCTCAAGCCCAGACATGAGGCCCCTACCGAGTGGGACTGTCCTCAGCACAAGATGTCAAACTCGCAAAAGGATGATGGACTCTGACCCCTACAGAATAATGTTAATTTGTAGTGCTGTGGTTGCTGCAATTACTATCATCGGAGGTTGTCATTAGCCACCTCTTCACAGCCAGTCCCAGTCAGAACCTAGACACCTCAGTGCTGCCAGGCCCCAGTCAGCAGCTAGACACCTCAGTGCTGCCAGGCTCCAGTCAGCAGCTAGGCACCTCAGTGCTGCCAGGCCCCAGTCAGCAGCTAGACACCTCAGTGCTGCCTGGCTCCAGTCAGCAGCTAGACACCTCAGTGCTGCCAGGCCCCAGTCAGCAGCTAGACACCTCAGTGCTGCCAGCCCCTAGGCACCTCAGTGCTGCCAAGCCCCAGTCAGCAGGGCACATGTCCACTCAGTAGCTAAATGAGGCACTGGTCAAGGCCCCTGTCAGCTACATGAGGCACTGGTCAAGGCCTCAGTCAGCAGCTAGAAGAGGCACTGGTCAAGGCCCCAGTCAGCAGTCAAGGCCCCAGTCAGCACCTAGATGAGGCATTGGTCAAGGCCCCAGTCAGCAGCTAGATGAGGCACTGGTCAAGGTCCCAGTCAGAAGCTAGATGAAGGTCAAGACCCGTGTCAGCAGCTAGATGAGGCACTGGTCAAGGCCCGTGTCAGCAGCTAGATGAGGCACTGGTAAAGGCCCCTGTCAGCAGCTAGATGAGGAATGGTCAAGGCCAGTCAGCAGCTAGATGAGGCACTGGTCAAGTCCCCTGTGAGCAGCTAGATGAGGCGCTGGTCAAGGCCCCAGTCAGCAGCTAGATGAGGCACTGGTCAAGGCCCCTGTCAGCAGCTAGATGAGGCACTGGTAAAGGCCCCTGTCAGCAGCTAGATGAGGAATGGTCAAGGCCAGTCAGCAGCTAGATGAGGCACTGGTCAAGTCCCCTGTGAGCAGCTAGATGAGGCGCTGGTCAAGGCCCCAGTCAGCAGCTAGATGAGGCACTGGTCAAGGCCCCTGTCAGCAGCTAGATGAGGAATGGTCAAGGCCCCAGTCAGCAGCTAGATGAGGTACTGGTCAAGGCCCCTGTGAGCAGCTAGATGAGGCGCTGGTCAAGGCCCCAGTCAGCAGCTAGATGCGGCACTGGTCAAGGCCCCTGTCAGCAGCTAGATGAGGCACTGGTCAAGGCCCCTGTCAGCAGCTAGATGAGGAATGGTCAAGGCCAGTCAGCAGCTAGATGAGGCACTGGTCAAGTCCCCTGTGAGCAGCTAGATGAGGCGCTGGTCAAGGCCCCAGTCAGCAGCTAGATGAGGCACTGGTCAAGGCCCCTGTCAGCAGCTAGATGAGGAATGGTCAAGGCCGTACTGGTAAAGGCCCCTGTCAGCAGCTAGATGAGGAATGGTCAAGGCCAGTCAGCAGCTAGATGAGGCAATGGTCAAGTCCCCTGTGAGCAGCTAGATGAGGCGCTGGTCAAGGCCCCAGTCAGCAGCTAGATGAGGCACTGGTCAAGGCCCCTGTCAGCAGCTAGATGAGGAATGGTCAAGGCCCCAGTCAGCAGCTAGATGAGGCACTGGTCAAGGCCCCTGTGAGCAGCTAGATGAGGCGCTGGTCAAGGCCCCAGTCAGCAGCTAGATGCGGCACTGGTCAAGGCCCCTGTCAGCAGCTAGATGAGGCACTGGTCAAGGCCCCGGTCAGCAGCTAGATGAAGGTCAAGGCCAGTGTCAGCAGCTAGATGAGGCAATGGTCAAGGCCCCAGTCAGCAGCTAGATGAAGGTCAAGGCCCGTGTCAGCAGCTAGATGAGGCACTGATCAAGGTCCCAGTCAGCAGCTAGATGAAAGTCAAGGCCCGTGTCAGCAGCTAGATGAGGCACTGGTCAAGGCCAGTCAGCAGCTAGATGAGGCACTGGTCAAGGCCAGTCAGCAGCTAGATGAGGCACTGGTCAAGGCCAGTCAGCAGCTAGATGAGGCACTGGTCAAGGCCAGTCAGCAGCTAGATGAAGGTCAAGGCCCCTGTAGCTAGATGAGGCACTGGTCAAGGCCCCAGTCAGCAGCTAGATGAAGGTCAAGGCCCCTGTAGCTAGATGATGCACTGGTCAAGGCCCCTGTCAGCAGCTAGATGAGGCACTGGTCAAGGCCAGTCAGCAGCTAGATGAGGCACTGGTCAAGGCCCCTGTCAGCAGCTAGATGAGGCACTGTGTACCTCTTCACTAACCAATACTCTGCCTCCAATGAGTGGCTAAGCTTGATTTATGCACTCCCAGGGTTAATTAGCCAGCATGCAATTGACTGGCCATCATGTGCTCTTCTAACACCATGTAGGGTGTCCCTGAAACCAGTGCAGGAATACAGCATATATTATGTAATGATAAAAAATCAGGTCTCATGACTTGTATCCACATAGCACGATAATTAAACTCCACCCCCTGAAACAACTTGGGCAATGCATTTACAACTGCAATACTGAACAAGTCCTAAATCTTTAGTGGAGGAGTGTCTAGAGTTGTCTGTCTCTGGGCAGTCATTCTAAACTCTTCAGGGACTTCAGATCTTCATCTGTCTCTCTGGCAACACGGACGAGTGCTTCAGCCAACCCAGGGAAGAGGGAGACCTGGAGTTCAAGAAGAAGGGAAGGATGTGCACACATCATTCATTATTCATTAGTTATACAATTACGGGGTTACACATCCATTATAGAGCACACATCCATTATAGAGCACACTTCCAACCTGCCTCCACCCAGTGTGATGTTGGTCCAGTGTGTGTCCCCATAGAGCTATTGTCAACCTTCTTCAACCCAGTGTGGATGTTGTTCCATTTTGTGCTCCATAGGAATTAGTATTGTTATTACAAGTGGGAGTGTGTACCCAATTACTGGCAACGTGATGTCATGGCAACCAACACAAGACGTTTGGCTGACCTTATAATATTTGCAGGTTAAGTATATAGTGGTATTTAAATGCAAGAACTAAACAAAAAAGAAGTCAACTTTCCTCATGGAGCCAGCTCACTCTAGCATGAGCTCGGCAAAGATGCTTCATATAGTGCCTGCCCACACATGCTAATAATTTGGATTTGAGGGGGGCGATATCTACGTAGCTCCAAGGCCGTGCCCACAGGTTTTTTAATACGCTGTAAAAAAGGTATCATCCCTATGCCCTCAAAAACCAACGAGCACCCACAGTCAGAGACGGTTGCCCCCAGCAGCAGATGGGGAGGGTGCAATTGTTTTATGATAGACAAGAACTTTGTCCTCCTGCCTCATCAAGTTCTCTCAGAGGCTGCACACACACCGATACATGGCAATTATGAGGTGCCCCAGGGCAACTCCCCACCAAGCCTAGTAGCGCATGCTTTGATTGCAGTGGCACGTGCTTTGATGCCTCCCAGTGACACGTGCTTTGATGCCTCCCAGTGGCCAAATATATAGTGTCTGGCAAGGAACTCGAGTATTTTTCACTTGCATAGCACACCTCATTGGAGATGGGCTCTGCAGGGCCACCATGCAGACCAGCACCTCCCTCACCACACTTATTATTATGACATAATTTCAGGGTCAGTCAATATCCCCCCCCTCCCCCCCTCCCCCCTCCCCCCACACATACACACACACACCAGGCCCCCAGAAAGAAACCCTGTATCACATAGCTTATTAGATCCCCACCGTTGGACTCACACTCATTAGTGCCCACACAGACTTCACTAAATGGTTTAAGTTGGGTTTGGAATCAAATATGGGTGGAAGGGTCCACAGACTCCACACACATACTAGCTCCCAGGAAGTGGACTACTAATATATAGCAGCATATCTCAAACTTGGTCAAACAAGAATCTCCGTCTCTAACCTAGTTAGCAAGCATCTCTCTAGTTCACTAGTACACTGCAGGTCTGTCTGCCACTACACATGTCTTCCCAAGGACAGCCTGCTCTAAGTGAGTGCCTTCATCTCACACAAGGTCATGTCAGTCAATTAATGGAGAGCCTTACTGAAGTGAGTCATTTGTGGGAGGAGCTTGGCATAGCCCTAAATCTGCTTGAACACGTTCGCAAGGGCTGCAAGAGCACAAGCAATGTCACCAGACTCTGCCACATCCTACAGAGTGGATCCAAGGCAGTTACTCACCTGTCACTCTGATAACACTCAAGATTGCTGCACTCGAGGGGAAGACAGTTAGTAATCCTAGCATTGCACAAGATGTGGTCAGGAGCTTCACAGCAGCCAGTGGCAGCAAAAAGACCACGCCTAGACAATAAGGCATTGTCAAAGTGTCAACACCTTATTGATTTGTACTCTGCACATAAAAAGATGGAGATTCCTGCCAACACCTGGTCTCCATCACGTGCTGCCACCTTCATTAACCTCGCCCTCATTAACAATGAGAACCAAGGAACTGCTAATTATAAATACTCCCTTCGAAGAGATGTGGACGACATCTTGGCAAGCAAGAAAGAGATCACGCATGAAGCAGTGTTTGGCCAGTATCAAAGCCAAGCTCTTGTTCTAGTGGAGGGGTGGCCCGGGAGTGACAAGAGCGCACAAGGTGACCAGGGACTGGACCACAACAGACCAGGCACTGAGTCACGCAAATATGGTCTTCACATCACCCCTTGAAGTCTACCTAAATTGCACGAAGAAAGCTTGCCAGGAATCCTTGCCACCTTCTATCAGCGCAAAGAAGTAGACCTTGATAAAGTGTGCGAGGACATAGACAGCTCTGATGGCAAGGGAGTGTGCTTCATCATTGATGGCCTGGACGATAACCAATGCCGACATCTTACCCTGCTCCACTATCACACATAATACCCTAATTATTCCATATCCTCTAACAACCCAGCTGAGGCAGTCTAAATTGCAACTGCACACCTTCCTGACCCTGCATGGACCACGCATACCTCTCCACCCCTGCACCATTTGTTGCAAATTTATACAACTTCACCATACGCTTGCCATTTATTCGTCCTACCAATCCTTCTCATTTCTCACCTTCATCTTTCTCTTCCACTTACATACCGACCCAACCTCGCTGTTTAGCTCATAATTCCTCCTCAAGATCTTCCACCATTCGATTCCTCCATCCTCTCTTAGTTTATTTACAACTATTTTTTGCCAATCTGCTCTGTTCCAACACCTCTAATATCCATCTCTTCCCTCCTCTCTTCCAGCTTGCTCCACCCCATATCTTCCCTCCAGCTACTGTATGACTTGTACCAACAATCTCCTACCCACTCTCATCTGTGCTGACTTCAACTTCTTGCAAGCATTATGTCCTCCTGTCCACCACTCGGATGCATACTCCATACTAGGTGTCATTAGGAAGCTCCCATACCATTCTTCCTCTTGTATACTAACTTCCACTTGCCCATTCACTCTACTCATCCATATTACCTTCCCAGCCCACTCTTTTGCCTTCTTTGCCATCTTCTCTAACTGAACATTACCCTAGCTTCCTATCAAACCACAGCCAAGGACTTGAATTCTTCAACCTCTTCCAATATCTCTTCACCAATCCTCCAACTCACTCCTGCGTCCTTCTTCCCTACTACCATGACCATGTTCTCCTACTATTACACAAAGCATGTACCACATCCAACATAGCTTGCAGGTCCACCCCTGAGTCCGCCAGAAGAACAACATCATCTGCACACAGTGCCCCACACCAAGAGCCTTCCACCTTAACTCCTAGCTCACTCCAACTTCTCCGCCATTCCCATCAAATAAATATTGAAAAGAAGTGGAGACAAAGACCTCCTTCCGTTTAAACCACCACCGTTGTTTCTATCCCACTATACATATCCTCACAAGTTCCTCCTCCACTTCATACTGCCTCAACTTGTGCCACGGTCCTCCCTCCAAACAGTCATATGCCTTGCTTATGTCCAGGAAGGCCAGATATGAACTCTTCCCTCTTCCTCACTTCCACAAACTCCTCTTAACACCAACCACTGGTCCAAACATCTCCTCCGACTCCTCAGCAAACCCTCCCAACTCCTCCCCAACACACTTACAAACACCTTCACCACGCTACAACCTAATGCAATCACCCTGAAGTTCCCTACTTAGTCCTTGTCGTCATCCTTGTGTAGAGGTTAGTAAATTCCTCTTCCAGTTCACTAGAAAACACTCACTCTAATCACCACATGCACCAACCTACCTACAAATATCAGCATTTGCACCAACCTACTACCTCCATACATCAGCATCTGCACCAACCTTCTACCTCCATACATCAGCATCTTCACCAACCTTCTACCTCCATACATCAGCATCTGCACCAACCTTCTACCTCCATACATCAGCATCTGCACCAACCTTCTACCTCCAAACATCAGCATCTGCACCAACCTTCTACCTCCATACATCAGCATCTACACCAACCTTCTACCTCCATACATCAGCATCTGCACCAACCTACTACCTCCATACATCAGCATCTGCACCAACCTTCTACCTCCATACATCAGCATCTGCACCAACCTACTACCTCCATACATCAGCATCTGCACCAACCTTCTACCTCCATACATCAGCATCTGCACCAACCTTCTACCTCCACACATCAGCATCTACACCAACCTTCTACCTCCATACCATCAGCATCTGCACCAACCTTCTACCTCCATACATCAGCATCTACACCAACCTACTACCTCCATACATCAGCATCTGCACCAACCTACTACCTCCATACATCAGCATCTGCACCAACCTTCTATCTCCATACATGCTGCATCTGTACCAACCTACTACCTCCATACATCAGCATCTGCACCAACCTTCTACCTCCATACATGCAGCATCTGTACCAACCTACTACCTCCATACATCAGCATCTGCACCAACCTTCTACCTCCATACATCAGCATCTGCACCTACCTTCTACCTCCATACATCAGCATCTGCACCAACCTTCTACCTTCATACATCAGCATCTACACCAACCTACTACCTCCATACATCAGCATCTGCACCAACCTTCTACCTCCATACATCAGCATCTGCACCAACCTTCTACCACCATACATCAGCATCTGCACCAACCTCTACCTCCATACATAAGCATCTGCACTAACCTTCTACCTCCATACATCAGCATCTGCACCAACCTTCTACCACCATACATCAGCATCTACACCAACCTTCTACCTCCATACATCAGCACCAACCTCCATACATCAGCATCTGCACCAACCTTCTACCAGCATACATCAGCATCTGCACAAACCTTCTACCTCCATACATCAGCATCTACACCAACCTCCTACCACCATACATCAGCATTTGCACCAACCCTCTACCTCCATACATCAGCATCTGCACCAACCTTCTACCTCCATACATCAGCATCTGCACCAACCTTCTACCTCCATACATCAGCATCTGCACCAACCTTCTACCTCCATACATAAGCATCTGCACCAACCTTCTACCTCCATACATCAGCATCTGCACCAACCTTTTACCTCCATACATCAGCATCTACACCAAACTTCTCTACCTCCCATACATCAGCATCTGCACTAACCTTCTACCACCATACATCAGCATCTACACCAACCTTCTACCTCCATACATCAGCATCTGCAGTAACCTTCTACCTCCATACATCAGCATCTGCACCAACCTTCTACCTCCTTACATCAGCATCTGCACCAACCTTCTACCTCCATACATGCAGCATCTGCACCAACCTTCTACCACCATACATCAGCATCTGCACCAACCTACTACCTCCATACATCAGCATCTGCACCAACCTACTACCTCCATACATCAGCATCTGCACCAACCTTCTACCTCCATACATGCAGCATCTGCACCAACCTTCTACCTCCATACATCAGCATCTGCACCAACCTACTACCTCCATACATCAGCATCTGCACCAACCTACTACCTCCATACATCAGCATCTGCACCAACCTTCTACCTCCATACATGCAGCATCTGCACCAACCTTCTACCTCCATACATCAGCATCTGCATCAACCTTCTACCTCCATACATCAGCATCTGCACCAACCTACTACCTCCATACATCAGCATCTGCACCAACCTTCTACCTCCATACATCAGCATCTACACCAACCTTCTACCTCCATACATCAGCATCTGCACCAACCTTCTACCTCCATACATCAGCATCTGCACCAACTTTCTACCTCCATACATCAGCATCTACACCAACCTCTACCTCCATACATCAGCATCTGCACCAACCTTCTACCTCCATACATCAGCACCTGCACCAACCTTCTACCTCCATACATCAGCATCTGCACCAACCTTCTACCTCCATACATCAGCATCTACACCAACCTCTACCTCTTTACATCAGCATCTGCACTAACCTTCTACCTCCATACATCAGCATCTGCACCAAACTTCTCTACCTCCATACATCAGCATCTGCACCAACCTTCTACCTCCATACATCAGCACCTGCACCAACCTTTTACCTCCATACATCAGCATCTACACCAACCTTCTACCTCCATACATCAGCATCTGCACCAACCTCTACCTCCATACATCAGCATCTGCACCAACCTTCTACCTCCATACATCAGCATCTACACCAAACTTCTCTACCTCCATACATCAGCATCTGCACTAACCTTCTACCACCATACATCAGCATCTGCACCAACCTTCTACCTCCATACATCAGCATCTGCACCAACCTCTACCTCCTTACATCAGCATCTGCATCAACCTTCTACCACCATACATAAGCATCTGCACAAACCTTCTACCTCCATACATCAGCATCTACACAAACCTTCTACCTCCATACATCAGCATCTACACAAACTTTCTACCTCCATACATCAGCATTTGCACCAACCTTCTACCTCCATACATCAGCATCTACACAAACCTTCTACCTCCATACATCAGCATCTGCACCAACCCTCTACCTCCATACATCAGCATATGCACCAACCTTCTACCTCCATACATCAGCATCTGCACCAACCTTCTACCTCCATACATCAGCATCTGCACAAACCTTCTACCTCCATACATCAGCATCAACCTTTTACCTCCATACATGCAGCATCTACACCAACCTTCTACCTCCATACATCAGCATCTACACCAACCTTCTACCTCCATACATCAGCATCTGCACCAACCTTCTACCACCATACATCAGCATCTACACCAACCTTCTACCTCCATACATCAGCATCTGCACCAACCTACTACCACCATACATCAGCATCTACACCAACCTACCACCATACATCAGCATCTGCACCATCCTTCTACCTCCATACATCAGCATCTGCACCAACCTTCTACCTCCATACATCAGCATCTGCACCATCCTTCTACCACCATACATCAGCATCTGCACCAACCTCTACCTCCATACATCAGCATCTACACCAACCTTCTACCTCCATACATCAGCATCTGCACCAACCTTCTACCACCATACATCAGCATCTGCACCAACCTACTACCTCCATACACAGAAGCATCTGCACCAACCTTCTACCTCCATACATCAGCATCTACACCAAACTTCTCTACCTCCATACATCAGCATCTGCACCAACCTTCTACCTCCATACATCAGCATCTACACCAAACTTCTCTACCTCCATACATCAGCATCTGCACTAACCTTCTACCTCCATACATCAGCATCTGCACCAACCTTCTACCACCATACATCAGCATCTACACCAACCTTCTACCTCCATACATCAGCATCTGCACCAACCTACTACCACCATACATCAGCATCTACACCAACCTTCTACCTCCATACACATAAGCATCTGCACCAACCTCTACCTCCATACACATAAGCATCTGCACCAACCTTCTACCTCCATACATCAGCACTACACCAACCTTCTACCACCATACATCAGCATCTGCACCAACCTCTACCTCCATACATCAGCATCTACACCAACCTTCTACCACCATACATCAGCATCTACACCAACCTTCTACCTCCATACATCAGCATCTACACCAACCTTCTACCACCATACATCAGCATCTGCACCAACCTACTACCTCCATACATCACATCTGCACCAACCTTCTACCTCCATACATCAGCATCTGCACCAACCTACTACCACCATACATCAGCATCTGCAGTAACCTTCTACCTCCATACATCAGCACGAACCTTCTACCACCATACATCAGCATCTGCACCAACCTCTACCTCCATACATCAGCATCTACACCAACCTTCTACCTCCATACATCAGCATCTGCACCAACCTTCTACCTCCATACATCAGCATCTGCACCAACCTTCTACCTCCATACATCAGCATCTACACCAACCTTCTACCTCCATACATCAGCATCTGCACCAACCTTTTACCTCCATACATCAGCATCTACACCAAACTTCTCTACCTCCATACATCAGCATCTGCAGTAACCTTCTACCTCCATACATCAGCATCTGCACCAACCTTCTACCTCCATACATCATCATCTGCACCAACCTCTACCTCCATACATCAGCATCTACACCAACCTTCTACCTCCATACATCAGCTTCTACACCAACTTCTACCTCCATACATCAGCATCTGCACCAACCTTCTACCTCCATACATCAGCATCTACACCAACCTTCTACCTCCATACATCAGCACCAACCTTCTACCACCATACATCAGCATCTGCACCAACCTCTACCTCCATACATCAGCATCTACACCAACCTTCTACCTCCATACATCAGCATCTACACCAACCTTCTACCTCCATACATCAGCATCTACACCAACCTTCTACCTCCATACATCAGCATCTGCACCAACCTTTTACCTCCATACATCAGCATCTACACCAAACTTCTCTACCTCCATACATCAGCATCTGCAGTAACCTTCTACCTCCATACATCAGCATCTACACCAACCTTCTACCTCCATACATCAGCATCTGCACCAACCTTCTACCACCATACATCAGCATCTACACCAACCTTCTACCTCCATACATCAGCATCTGCACCAACCTACTACCACCATACATCAGCATCTACACCAACCTACCACCATACATCAGCATCTGCACCATCCTTCTACCTCCATACATCAGCATCTGCACCAACCTTCTACCTCCATACATCAGCATCTGCACCATCCTTCTACCACCATACATCAGCATCTGCACCAACCTACTACCTCCATACATCAGCATCTGTACCAACCTACTACCTCCATACACAGAAGCATCTGCACCAACCTTCTACCTCCATACATCAGCATCTACACCAAACTTCTCTACCTCCATACATCAGCATCTGCACCAACCTTCTACCTCCATACATCAGCATCTACACCAAACTTCTCTACCTCCATACATCAGCATCTGCACTAACCTTCTACCTCCATACATCAGCATCTGCACCAACCTTCTACCACCATACATCAGCATCTACACCAACCTTCTACCTCCATACATCAGCATCTGCACCAACCTACTACCACCATACATCAGCATCTACACCAACCTACCACCATACATCAGCATCTGCACCATCCTTCTACCTCCATACATCAGCATCTGCACCAACCTTCTACCTCCATACATCAGCATCTGCACCAACCTTCTACCTCCATACATCAGCATCTGCACCAACCTACTACCACCATACATCAGCATCTACACCAACCTTCTACCTCCATACACATAAGCATCTGCACCAACCTCTACCTCCATACACATAAGCATCTGCACCAACCTCTACCTCCATACATCAGCATCTACACCAACCTTCTACCACCATACATCAGCATCTACACCAACCTTCTACCTCCATACATCAGCATCTACACCAACCTTCTACCACCATACATCAGCATCTACACCAACCTTCTACCTCCATACATCAGCATCTACACCAACCTTCTACCACCATACATCAGCATCTGCACCAACCTACTACCTCCATACATCACATCTGCACCAACCTTCTACCTCCATACATCAGCATCTGCACCAACCTACTACCACCATACATCAGCATCTGCAGTAACCTTCTACCTCCATACATCAGCACCAACCTTCTACCACCATACATCAGCATCTGCACCAACCTCTACCTCCATACATCAGCATCTACACCAACCTTCTACCTCCATACATAAGCATCTGCACCAACCTTCTACCTCCATACATCAGCATCTGCACCAACCTTCTACCTCCATACATCAGCATCTACACCAACCTTCTACCTCCATACATCAGCATCTGCACCAACCTTTTACCTCCATACATCAGCATCTACACCAAACTTCTCTACCTCCATACATCAGCATCTGCAGTAACCTTCTACCTCCATACATCAGCATCTGCACCAACCTTCTACCTCCATACATCAGCATCTGCACCAACCTCTACCTCCATACATCAGCATCTACACCAACCTTCTACCTCCATACATCAGCTTCTACACCAACTTCTACCTCCATACATCAGCATCTGCACCAACCTTCTACCTCCATACATCAGCATCTACACCAACCTTCTACCTCCATACATCAGCACCAACCTTCTACCACCATACATCAGCATCTGCACCAACCTCTACCTCCATACATCAGCATCTACACCAACCTTCTACCTCCATACATCAGCATCTACACCAACCTTCTACCTCCATACATCAGCATCTACACCAACCTTCTACCTCCATACATCAGCATCTGCACCAACCTTTTACCTCCATACATCAGCATCTACACCAAACTTCTCTACCTCCATACATCAGCATCTGCAGTAACCTTCTACCTCCATACATCAGCATCTGCACCAACCTTCTACCTCCATACATCAGCATCTGCACCAACCTCTACCTCCATACATCAGCATCTACACCAACCTTCTACCTCCATACATCAGCATCTGCACCAACCTTCTACCACCATACATCAGCATCTGCACTAACCTTCTACCACCATACATCAGCATCTGCACCAACCTTCTACCACCATACATCAGCATCTGCACCAACCTTCTACCACCATACATCAGCATCTGCACCAACCTTCTACCTCCATACATCAGCATCTACACCAACCTTCTACCTCCATACATCAGCATCTGCACCAACCTTCTATCTCCATACAAAGAGATGTGGACGACATCTTGGTAAGCAAGAAAGAGATCACGTATGAAGCAGTGTTTGGCCAGTACCAAAGCCAAGCTCTTGTGTAGTGGAGGGGCAGCCCGGGAGTGGCAAGAGCACACTGATGCACAAGGTGACTAGGGACTGGACCACAACAGACCAGGCACTGAGTCACGCAAATATGGTCTTCCACATCACCCCTTGAAGTCTACCTAAATTGCACGAAGAAAGCTTGCCAGGAATCCTTGCCACCTTCTATCAGCGCAAAGAAGTAGACCTTGATAAGGTGTGCGAGGACATAGACAGCTCTGATGGCAAGGGAGTGTGCTTCATCATTGATGGTCCCTGGACGATAACCAATGCCCCACATCTTACCCTGCTCCACTATCACACATAATACCCTAATTATTCCATATCCTCTAACAACCCAGCTGAGGCAATCCTCAGTCTAAATTGCAACTGCACACCTTCCTGATCCTGCATGGACCATCACGCATACCTCTCCACCCCTGCACCATTTGTTGCAAATTTATACAACTTCACCATACGCTTGCCATTTATTCGTCCTACCAATCCTTCTCATTTCTCATCTTCATCTTCCACTTACATACCGACCCAACCTCGCTGTTTAGCTCATAATTCCTCCTCAAGATCTTCCACCATTCGATTCCTCCATCCTCTCTTAGTTTATTTACAACTATTTTTTGCCAATCTGCTCTGTTCCAACACCTCTAATATCATATAACCTTCATCTCTTCCCTCCTCTCTTCCAGCTTGCTCCACCCCATATCTTCCCTCCAGCTACTGTATGACTTGTACCAACAATCTCCTACCCACTCTCATCTGTGCTGACTTCAACTTCCACCACTCGGATGCATACTCCATACTAGGTGTCATTAGGAAGCTCCCATACCATTCTTCCTCTTGTATACTAACTTCCACTTGCCCATTCACTCTACTCATCCATATTACCTTCCCAGCCCACTCTTTTGCCTTCTTTGCCATCTTCTCTAACTGAACATTACCCCATAGCTTCCTATCAAACCACAGCCAAGGACTTGAATTCTTCAACCTCTTCCAATATCTCTTCACCAATCCTCCAACTCACTCCTGCGTCCTTCTTCCCTACTACCATGACCATGTTCTCCTACTATTACACAAAGCATGTACCACATCCAACATAGCTTGCAGGTCCACCCCTGAGTCCGCCAGAAGAACAACATCATCTGCACACAGTGCCCCACACCAAGAGCCTTCCACCTTAACTCCTAGCTCACTCCAACTTCACCGCCATTCCCATCAAATAAATATTGAAAAGAAGTGGAGACAAAGACCTCCTTCCGTTTAAACCACCACCGTTGTTTCTATCCCACTATACATATCCTCACAAGTTCCTCCTCCACTTCATACTGCCTCAACTTGTGCCACGGTCCTCCCTCCAAACAGTCATATGCCTTGCTTATGTCCAGGAAGGCCAGATATGAACTCTTCCCTCTTCCTCACTTCCACAAACACCAACCACTGGTCCAAACATCTCCTCTGACTCCTCAGCAAACCCTCCCAACTCCTCCCCAACACACTTACAAACACCTTCACCACACTACAACCTAATGCAATCACCCTGAAGTTCCCTACTTAGTCCTTGTCGTCATCCTTGTGTAGAGGTTAGTAAATTCCTCTTCAAGTTCACTAGAAAACACTCACTCTAATCACCACATGCACCAACCTACCTACAAATATCAGCATTTGCACCAACCTACTACCTCCATACATCAGCATCTGCACCAACCTTCTACCTCCATACATCAGCACCTTCACCAACCTTCTACCTCCATACATCAGCATCTGCACCAACCTTCTACCTCCATACATCAGCATCTGCACCAACCTACCTCCATACATCAGCATCTACACCAACCTTCTACCACCATACATCAGCATCTGCACCAACCTTCTACCTCCATCAGCATCTGCACCAACCTTATATCTCCATACATGCAGCATCTGTACCAACCTTCTACCTCCATACATCAGCATCTGCACCAACCTTCTACCTCCATACATGCAGCATCTGCACCAACCTTCTACCTCCATACATCAGCATCAACCTTCTACCTCCATACATCAGCATCTGCACCAACCTTCTACCTCCATACATCAGCATCTGCACCAACCTACTACCTCCATACATCAGCATCTGCACCAACCTTCTACCTCCATACATGCAGCATCTGCACCAACCTTCTACCTCCATACATCAGCATCAACCTTCTACCTCCATACATCAGCATCTGCACCAACCTTCTACCTCCATACATGCAGCATCTGCACCAACCTACTACCTCCATACATCAGCATCTGCACCAACCTTCTACCTCCATACATCAGCATCAACCTTCTACCTCCATACATCAGCATCTGCACCAACCTTCTACCTCCATACATCAGCATCTGCACCAACCTTCTACCTCCATACATCAGCATCTGTACCAACCTCTACCTCCATACATCAGCATCTGCACCAACCACCTCCATACATCAGCATCTGCACCAACCTTCTACCTCCATACATCAGCATCTACACCAACCTTCTACCTCCATACATCAGCATCTTCACCAACCTTCTACCTCCATACATCAGCATCTGCACCAACCTACTACCTCCATACATCACATCTGCACCAACCTTCTACCTCCATACATCAGCACCTGCACCAACCTTCTACCTCCATACATCAGCATCTGCACCAACCTTCTACCTCCATACATCAGCATCTACACCAACCTCTACCTCCATACATCAGCATCTGCACCAACCTTCTACCACCATACATCAGCATCTGCACCAACCTTCTACCTCCATACATCAGCATCTACACCAACCTTCTACCTCCATACATCAGCATCTACACCAACCTTCTACCACCATACATCAGCATCTGCACCAACCTACTACCTCCATACATCACATCTGCACCAACCTTCTACCTCTATACATCAGCATCTGCACCAACCTTCTACCTCCATACATCAGCATCTGCACCAACCTTCTACCTCCATACATCAGCATCTGCACCAACCTTCTACCTCCATACATCAGCACCAACCTTCTACCTCCATACATCAGCATCTGCACCAACCTTCTACCTCCATACATCAGCATCTACACCAACCTTCTACCTCCATACATCAGCATCTGCACCAACCTTTTACCTCCATACATCAGCATCTACACCAAACTTCTCTACCTCCATACATCAGCATCTGCAGTAACCTTCTACCTCCATACATCAGCATCTGCACCAACCTTCTACCTCCATACATCAGCATCTGCACCAACCTCTACCTCCATACATCAGCATCTACACCAACCTTCTACCTCCATACATCAGCTTCTACACCAACTTCTACCTCCATACATCAGCATCTGCACCAACCTTCTACCTCCATACATCAGCATCTACACCAACCTTCTACCTCCATACATCAGCACCAACCTTCTACCACCATACATCAGCATCTGCACCAACCTCTACCTCCATACATCAGCATCTACACCAACCTTCTACCTCCATACATCAGCATCTACACCAACCTTCTACCTCCATACATCAGCATCTACACCAACCTTCTACCTCCATACATCAGCATCTGCACCAACCTTTTACCTCCATACATCAGCATCTACACCAAACTTCTCTACCTCCATACATCAGCATCTGCAGTAACCTTCTACCTCCATACATCAGCATCTGCACCAACCTTCTACCTCCATACATCAGCATCTGCACCAACCTCTACCTCCATACATCAGCATCTACACCAACCTTCTACCTCCATACATCAGCATCTGCACCAACCTTCTACCACCATACATCAGCATCTGCACCAACCTTCTACCTCCATACATCAGCATCTACACCAACCTACTACCTCCATACATCAGCATCTGCACCAACCTTCTACCTCCATACATCAGCATCTGCACCAACCTTCTATCTCCATACATGCAGCATCTGTACCAACCTACTACCTCCATACATCAGCATCTGCACCAACCTTCTACCTCGATACATCAGCTTCTACACCAACTTCTACCTCCATACATCAGCATCTGCACCAACCTACTACCTCCATACATCAGCACCAACCTTCTACCACCATACATCAGCATCTACACCAAACTTCTCTACCTCCATACATCAGCATCTGCAGTAACCTTCTACCTCCATACATCAGCATCTGCACCAACCTTCTACCTCCATACATCAGCATCTTCACCAACCTTATACCTCCATACATCAGCATCAACCTTCTACCTCCTTACATCAGCACCTGCACCAACCTTCTACCACCATACATCAGCATCTGCACCAACCTTTTACCTCCATACATCAGCATCTACACCAAACTTCTCTACCTCCATACATCAGCATCTGCAGTAACCTTCTACCTCCATACATCAGCATCTGCACCAACCTTCTACCTCCATACATCAGCATCTGCACCAACCTCTACCTCCATACATCAGCATCTGCACCAACCTTCTACCACCATACATCAGCATCTGCACCAACCTTCTACCACCATACATCAGCATCTGCACCAACCTTCTACCACCATACATCAGCATCTACACCAACCTTCTACCTCGATACATCAGCTTCTACACCAACTTCTACCTCCATACATCAGCATCTGCACCAACCTTCTACCTCCATACATCAGCATCTACACCAACCTTCTACCTCCATACATCAGCATCTACACCAACCTACCACCATACATCAGCATCTGCACCAACCTTCTACCTCCATACATCAGCACCAACCTTCTACCACCATACATCAGCATCTGCACCAACCTCTACCTCCATACATCAGCATCTACACCAACCTTCTACCTCCATACATAAGCATCTGCACCAACCTACTACCTCCATACATCAGCACCAACCTTCTACCACCATACATCAGCATCTGCACCAACCTCTACCTCCATACATCAGCATCTTCACCAACCTTCTACCTCCATACATCAGCATCTGCACCAACCTTCTACCTCCATACATCAGCATCTTCACCAACCTTCTACCTCCATACATCAGCATCTGCACCAACCTTCTACCTCCATACATCAGCATCTGCACCAACCTTCTACCTCCAAACATCAGCATCTGCACCAACCTTCTACCTCCATACATCAGCATCTACACCAACCTTCTACCTCCATACATCAGCATCTGCACCAACCTACTACCTCCATACATCAGCATCTGCACCAACCTTCTACCTCCATACATCAGCATCTGCACCAACCTTCTACCTCCATACATCAGCATCTGCACCAACCTTCTACCTCCATACATCAGCATCTGCACCAACCTTCTACCTCCACACATCAGCATCTACACCAACCTTCTACCTCCATACATCAGCATCTGCACCAACCTTCTACCTCCATACATGCAGCATCTGCACCAACCTTCTACCTCCATACATCAGCATCTACACCAACCTACTACCTCCATACATCAGCATCTGCACCAACCTACTACCTCCATACATCAGCATCTGCACCAACCTTCTACCTCCATACATCAGCATCTGCACCAACCTTCTACCTCCATACATCAGCATCTACACCAACCTTCTACCTCCATACATCAGCATCTGCACCAACCTTCTATCTCCATACATGCAGCATCTGTACCAACCTACTACCTCCATACATCAGCATCTGCACCAACCTTCTACCTCCATACATGCAGCATCTGCACCAACCTTCTACCTTCATACATCAGCATCTACACCAACCTACTACCTCCATACATCAGCATCTGCACCAACCTTCTACCTCCATACATCAGCATCTGCACCAACCTTCTACCACCATACATCAGCATCTGCACCAACCTCTACTTCCATACATAAGCATCTGCACTAACCTTCTACCTCCATACATCAGCATCTGCACCAACCTTCTACCACCATACATCAGCATCTACACCAACCTTCTACCTCCATACATCAGCACCAACCTCCATACATCAGCATCTGCACCAACCTTCTACCAGCATACATCAGCATCTGCACAAACCTTCTACCTCCATACATCAGCATCTACACCAACCTCCTACCACCATACATCAGCATTTGCACCAACCCTCAACCTCCATACATCAGCATCTACACCAACCTTCTACCTCCATACCATCAGCATCTGCACCAACCTTCTACCTCCATACATGCAGCATCTGCACCAACCTTCTACCTCCATACATCAGCATCTACACCAACCTACTACCTCCATACATCAGCATCTGCACCAACCTACTACCTCCATACATCAGCATCTGCACCAACCTTCTACCTCCATACATCAGCATCTGCAGTAACCTTCTACCTCCATACATCAGCATCTACACCAACCTTCTACCTCCATACATCAGCATCTACACCAACCTTCTACCTCCATACATCAGCATCTACACCAACCTTCTACCTCCATACATCAGCATCTGCACCAACCTTCTATCTCCATACATGCAGCATCTGTACCAACCTACTACCTCCATACATCAGCATCTGCACCAACCTTCTACCTCCATACATGCAGCATCTGCACCAACCTTCTACCTCCATACATCAGCATCTGCACCAACCTTCTACCTCCATACATCAGCATCTACACCAACCTTCTACCTCCATACATCAGCATCTGCACCAACCTTCTATCTCCATACATGCAGCATCTGTACCAACCTACTACCTCCATACATCAGCATCTGCACCAACCTTCTACCTCCATACATGCAGCATCTGCACCAACCTTCTACCTTCATACATCAGCATCTACACCAACCTACTACCTCCATACATCAGCATCTGCACCAACCTTCTACCTCCATACATCAGCATCTGCACCAACCTTCTACCACCATACATCAGCATCTGCACCAACCTCTACTTCCATACATAAGCATCTGCACTAACCTTCTACCTCCATACATCAGCATCTGCACCAACCTTCTACCTCCATACATCAGCATCTGCACCAACCTTCTACCTCCATACATCAGCATCTGCACCAACCTTCTACCTCCATACATCATTATCTGCACCAACCTTCTACCTCCATACATAAGCATCTGCACCAACCTTCTACCTCCATACATCAGCATCTGCACCAACCTTTTACCTCCATACATCAGCATCTACACCAAACTTCTCTACCTCCCATACATCAGCATCTGCACTAACCTTCTACCACCATACATCAGCATCTACACCAACCTTCTACCTCCATACATCAGCATATGCAGTAACCTTCTACCTCCATACATCAGCACCTGCACCAACCCTCTACCTCCATACATCAGCATCTGCACCAACCTTCTACCTCCATACATGCAGAATCTGCACCAACCTTCTACCTCCATACATCAGCATCTACACCAACCTTCTACCTCCATACATCAGCATCTGCACCAACCTTCTACCTCCATACATCAGCATCTGCACCATCCTTCTACCTCCATACATCAGCATCTGCACCAACCTTCTACCTCCATACATCAGCATCTACACCAACCTTCTACCTCCATACATGCAGAATCTGCACCAACCTTCTACCTCCATACATCAGCATCTACACCAACCTTCTACCTCCATACATCAGCATCTGCACCAACCTTCTACCTCCATACATCAGCATCTGCACCAACCTTCTACCTCCATACATCAGCATCAACCTTCTACCTCCATACATAAGCATCTGCACCAACCTTCTACCTGTGGTGTGCAGTGAGCATGTTGACATGAACCTCAGTTATCAGTAAGGTGGTTATGCAATCCCCATCTGCACAGATGATTGTGTTTCTACTGCACGTACAGTTCAGGTTACTGACATTCGAGGAACTGGAATATATTTCAAGAACCCGGTACCAATGGCAAGTGAATATGTAACCCACTAGCTACCTGGCACTGATTCAGCACCCTAGGCATTCCAATCTTCATACCCTACATGTACCTCTACCCTTGCCCTAACTATTGCCATAAGCCCCATCTACCTAGCATATGTAGCCCTATCCATAGCCCTAGCATATGTATATAGCCCTACCCAATGCCCTAGTATATATGGCCCTATACAATGCCCGGGCACATATGGCCCTATCCATACCCATAGCATATATACTATCCTTAGCTGTAGCATTGCCCTGTATACTTTAGAGTATTAGTATATAGTACATGATGCTAGTGATAGTAGTAGTAATAGATATACTATAATAATAATGGTAATAATAATAACTGATATAATGGCAATGATAATAATATGACGATTGCAGAAATAATTCACGCGTGTAAATATAATATATACAACCAATGTCCTGCACAGCCTCAGCGAGACCAGAAATTACAGTCCTCATGTTGAGTCCTCGTCATCTTCACCTTCCAACTCCCACGGTTCCAATCTCTGAAAATAAGGAGGGGGAATCCCTAATTAGAGATGGCAGCCTGCTTATGCAAATAATAAGATGAACATGGGAGCGAGCAAAACATGGGAGGAGCCAGGCTCGGGGAAACCTTCTTTTTTTTGCCTCAGGTGTGCATGCATGCGTGCTTCACACAGAGCAATGAAGGTTGATCTTAGCCAAAACATAGCCACACGGCTTCGCCCCACGTCCAATGGCTGAACATTACCTAGTGGATGCAATACACCCCAATAGAGATCTGTTACAGACATGTACTGTAGTTCCAGCTTGCACAAACACTCCTGCAATGCAGCAATGGCTGAGGCTGCATTTAACATGGAGGAAGATTCGGAAGTCGACTGTGGCTGTGACACAAGTCAAGTTGATCCAAGAACTCGCTGGTGCAAGTTCTTCCTTACAACGGACTGTGCAAAATTACCATGCTTTTTGGTTAGTCCTCTAACCAATTACAAATTACCTTCTCAGTACAACCTCTTTGCCAGGGAGACCTCTGTAACTGCTGGCAATTTCAAAACTAGCCATATAGCTCTGCCTGATCTCACCACGAGTAGATTTGGCCACACCCATATCACCATCGCCACCAAGTTTAAATACCGTCAATATAAAAATACTTTTGACTGCCAATATTTCTGGCAATCCGGTGGAAGCTCAATGTGCTTAATAAACCAGCTTTTGCAATATTACTCTAGCTCCTCCACCTACATTAGACTCCAAATAGAGCACTTTCAGAAGGTAGAGAGCGTAGTCATGGTTCTGTTCTCGCGTAGGGCACCTACACAACAACAGGTGCAGCGAGATAATCAACAACAAGAAGAGTAACAATAACAACAACAACAACAAGTTTAACAAAGAATCTATAAGCATTGATAAGCAACAAGTCAACTCATTCCATATTCATAATTTCAAAATTTCAACAATTAATAATCAATAAAGTGGCAAAAGGCTCCTGCAAAGTACAGAGAACTTAGGTAAGAGCAAGGTTACTCCTTTAGTCGGCACTTCTCCTTTTAATGCCAATGTTACAGAAGACTGAAGTATTTCGGTTGAAATGTTTGAACAAAGTGAGAGAGAAATCTACAAGTATTCCATGCTGGCCGAAAAATAATCACACAAATTAAAAATGGCTACCCTTCAGCACCTGGAGAACAACGTGTTGGTTTCCTAACTTCATTATTGTGTAAATTTCAGCCCCAAGCAGTTTTTAATGAAGTATTTTCACATCGTAATTATTCGTTCAAACACTTGCACGTATAAGAGGGGGTGTAACTTGGTAGATGGGAGGAGCCACGTGACCAGGCATCAATGCAAAATTAATAAAGAATTTTTTTTAATATATATATACGGGCTAGGGACTTTTAGCGTGCCGGGAATTATTTTCTTGGCCCCACCCACTTTTATGAAGGTAGTGATCTGTGAAAAGAGGAAAGAATCGGAAATGAGAGTGATGCTCCTTATAAGAAGAAGAGAAGAAGTTTTCTAGGTTAGAGTTCTAGTGTGGCGTCATACGGTAAGAAAGGGGTACTCTGCAACCCCCTAACAGAAACTCCCCTCTCCCGTCCCAGCATGAAATCATCATTAGCATGCAATGTCCTCCTCCATCATACGAGACATGCTAGAGCTCTTGACTTCAGTGAAAAACCATAAAATAAACTTTCCAATTATGACTATGCCTTCTAGAAGGTAAACCCCCCAAAACTGTAATGATTGAATAGAAAGGAAACAAAGTATATCCAGTTTGATGACCCTTTACCATTTACAATCTAAAAATGATTTTAACATTTACAATCTAAAAATGATTTAAATGGTAAAGGGTCATCTAACTGACTGTGTTCTACAACAACATGGGTACAGTCTTGTTTCCTTTCTATTTTCCAATACCATACTATACAATTGATGAGCATAGCGAGCCCTCAGTGGGGAGTTGGATAGAAAACTTGGTAGAGCTGTGAAGGGCATATCTATGTAACACCGTATATACATTCACACGTAAAAATTTAAACGCGTTACCACCCTTAAATAATGCGGACTTGTACAAACAAGGAATGGTCGTCATGGTGAAAACAAAGATCAAAGATTGAGAAATCCACATTCATTAAATCCATTACCCAGACAGAGTTCACCTCATGCTCACCAACCAGACAGAGTTCACCTCATGCTCACCTCCCTGCATAGAGACGGATGGTTCCCTTGTCTTCTTTATACCGGGAGCCAGCCAGTTCAATCATCTTCCTCTGAGCATGCTCAGACAAACCCAAGTCAGCAACTTTGAACTGTAGAGTCACATTTTATCACTATATATAATTATATGTACACACCCAACACTTGTGCCCAGATGAAGACTTACAATGATCACTACTTGCTTGGAGCCAGGATGCTTGACGGAATGGCTGGGGAAGACATAGTTCCTGGTCTCGATCTGCAATGGCAGTGCTGGAAGATGCTCAGGCCATGCAGTGCACAAAGCTGTATGTATATATGTGGACAAATAATACCTAACATTATTATGAGAAACTTTTGATAAGATTAAGGTAGAATCTAATTTGAAGCACACTGCCTCAACCCAGTGTGATGTTGGTCCAGTGCATGTCCCCATAGAGCTATTGTAACCTACTTCAACCTGTCTCAACCCAGTGTGATGTTGGTCCAGTGTGTGTCCCCATAGAGCTATTGTAAACTACTTCAACCTGCCTCAACCCAGTGTGTTGGTCCAGTGTGTGTCCCCATACAGCTATTGTAAACTACTTCAACCTGCCTCAACCCTGTGTGTTGGTCCAGTGTGTGTCCCCATAGAGCTATTGTCAACCTACTTCAACCTGCCTCAACCCAGTGTGTTGGTCCAGTGTGTGTCCCCATAGAGCTATTGTAAACTACTTCAACCTGCCTCAACCCTGTGTGTTGGTCCAGTGTGTGTCCCCATAGAGCTATTGTCAGCCTACTTCAACCTGCCTCAACCCAGTGTGTTGGTCCAGTGTGTGTCCCCATAGAGCTATTGTCAACTACTTCAACCTGCCTCAACCCAGTGTGTTGGTCCAGTGTGTGTCCCAATAGAGCTATTGTCAACCTACTTCAACCTGCCTCAACCCAGTGTGTTGGTCCAGTGTGTGTCCATAGAGCTATTGTCAACCTACTTCAACCTGCCTCAACCCAGTGTGTTGGTCCAGTGCGTCTCCCCATAGAGCTATTGTAACCTACTTCAACATGCCTCAACCCACGTGATGTTGGTCCAGTGTGTGTCCCCATAGAGCTATTGTAACCTGCTTCAACCCAGACCTGTGATGTTGGTCCAGTGTGTCCCTAAAGATGCACACTATGGCAAGGCCTACTTAGCAACACAAATACAAGGTGTGCTATGAACAGAGAGTGTGTTAACCCTTCCAGCTCTGGATAAGTTTCTTTTCTTCCAAAAAATCTGGTTGTTCAGAGCTCTCTAGGTGATTACATGGTAACACCATGTGACACTGTGTGACATGCATAACACGTTGCACACAGGATTTTTGGATGGTAGAAGATAGGAGGAGCACTCTGGTGTAGACTGAAGTGTTTCGGTTGAAACATTGGCTAAAAATAAAGCTGACTTATCTAAAGTACATTTGATGACGCCTGCCGAAAATAACCGTACACGTTGGAATAACTCGTTCTTCTTTGGAGCCCTCTGTGGTTCAACAGAAGAATTGGAACAGAGACGTTTGGGGTCCTCTAGATGAATTCTGGGGCAATTTCTGATCAAAAATTATCAAACAGCAAAAGACTGAGCAAAAGCACCACATACATACCTAGTGGGACACTAATACAACAATGAGTATGTAGTAGATATACATACATGTACATGTAGCTATGATATTATAATGAACGTGTTGTACACTGTACAGGATCATGTATGTACTACTGAATTGGTCCCAGTCTGTACAGGGACTACTGTATAGGTGTTTTACACTGTACAGGATCATGTATGTACTACTGAATTGGTCCCAGTCTCCTGTACAGGGACTACTGTATACAGAGCAGGCGTTTCCTGTGACACTCGCTACCTGTCTGTGCCGTGTCAGCAAAATCTAACACCTGGTTCCAAGCTTGCTCTTAGCATAAACCATCTAATGACGTTGAATAATGAATAAATTACCATTGTAATTTTTTAACTGGAGAGGGAGGGGGGGGCATGTCCCAAACTTCTCTGCATTAGCATGAAACAGCATCATTATGATAAGACAGTGTGACACACCCAGCATCATTAAACAGCATCATTATGATAAGACAGTGTGACACACCCAGCATCATTAAACAGCATCATTATGATAAGACAGTGTGACACACCCAGCATCATTATGGTAACAGCATCATTATGGTTAGGCAAGTCTTAGCATCTCACTATTCCTGATGAAGGCTAGAGCATCTAGTCGAAACGTCGAGAGAATACAATTTCAAGTTGATTATTGAGAAGGTTATTGTTTATGTCAACTGAGAGTTGATTGAGAGTGTGACACTGTTTGAAACAGAATCTTCATTATGGTAAGCATCATTAGTAATGCTGTGTGATACGCCTAGCATGAAACAGTATCACTATGGTAACACAGTGTGACATGCTTAGCATGAAATAGCATCAGGTAATGCAGTGTGACACACCTAGCATGAAACATTATATTGTACACACTTACGCTTCAGAGCTTCACAATGTCTGTGGATAGCAGGAGGTGTTAAGTGGAGGAAGTTTGGAATCTGTAAATAACAAACAACAATGACAACCAGCGCAGACGCACACCACACCCACTGACTTCTGAAAATATAATAATTTGTCCCTTGACAAATACTTAATCAGCCTACAAAATTTGGTAAAGATTAGTCAAGTCACTTTTTAAAAGTTACTTTATTTTATACACACACACACAAACAACAACAACACACTTCAACAAACAAACAACAACACACTTCAACAAACAAACAACAACACACTTCAACAAACAAACAACAACACACTTCAACAAACAAACAACAACACTTCAACAAACAAACAACAACACACTTCAACAAACAAACAACACACTTCAACAAACAAACAACAACACACTTCAACAAACAACAACACACTTCAACAAACAAACAACAACACACTTCAACAAACAAACAACACACTTCAACAAACAAACAACAACACACTTCAACAAACAAACAACAACACACTTCAACAAACAAACAACACACTTCAACAAACAAACAACAACACACTTCAACAAACAAACAACACACTTCAACAAACAACACACTTCAACAAACAACACACTTCAACAAACGAACAACAACACACTTCAACAAACAAACAACACACTTCAACAAACAAACAACACACTTCAACAAACAAACAACAACACACTTCAACAAATAAACAACAGACTTCAACAAACAAACAACAACACATTTCAACAGATAAACACACTTCAACAAACAAACAACACTTCAACAAACAACAGCACTTCAACAAACAACACACTTCAACAAACGAACAACACACTTCAACAAATAAACAACACACTTCAACAAACAAACAACACACTTCAACAAACAACAGCACTTCAACAAACAACAACACACTTCAAACAACAACACACTTCAACAAACAATGCACAAACAACAACATACTTCAACTTCAACAATCAACAACACACTTCAACAAACAAAGCATATTATGTGCACATCCCCTGGCTTCCTCACAAATACCCAACACTAGATGGATAGCAACTGATCCCTCATGCATCTCGGACCACATCACACACAACGCACCTTCATTAGCTCCAAGTTGCCCAAGGGAGGAGGAGATTCCCCTCCCTTCAAGGGAAATCCCATGTGGAGGGGAAAGGGTACAATGTAGGGGTCAAACGCACGCGGACCCTGCCACACTGATGACCATGGAGAGTTCACATTTACATCCTCTACCTAGAAATAAATAACACACCAATCAACATAGCACCTAGCAACACAACAATCAACATAGCACCTAGCAACACAACAATCAACATAGCACCTAGCAACACAACAATCAACATAGCACCTTGCAACACAACAACAATCAACACAACATATCAACACAATAACAATCAACATAGCACATTGCAACACAACAACAATCAACACAGAACTTATCAACCCAACAACAATCAACACAGAACCTATCAACACAACAGCAATCGACACAAACCTATCAACCCAACAACAATCAACACAGAACCTATCAACCCAGCAACAATCAACACAAACCTATCAACCCAGCAACAATCGACACAAACCTATCAACCCAGCAACAATCAACACAAACCTATCAACCCAGCAATCAACACAGAACCTATCAACACAACAACAATCAACACAGAACTTTCAAAACAACAATCAACACAACCTATCAACACAACAACAAAGCACATCAACCCAACAACAATCAATACAGAACCTATCAACACAACAGCAAGCAACACCACTCTAGTAAAGGCTAGTTAAGCATAGAATCGATTCAAGTCGATTATCGAGGAAGGCATTTATCTATTGGATCCATGCGACCATAACCAGTTTGGTGACTCTTCACCGTTAAAGTCCTATACATCAATAATTTTAAAAGCAGAATAGTATTGGGTTACATGATTATATGCGGTAAAGAGTCATGGTCCACATAGGTAGTCTTCTGGTCAATCCTTGTTGGTTCATAATACTTCTTCTTGCTCAAGTGTTTTTTTAAAATCTTTTGCCCTGGAGGACTCAGGGTCTCTGGAACTTTTAGACATTCTCTTAACTTGTTTATTGTTTCTAGGTTTTATTTCACTTAGCAACGGTCTTTATAAGGGCAAATTAAAACAACAAATGCACGTGATTCATGATCCATCTGAATGACAGAGTGCATGGCAACACACCAGAGAGATGGTGGTGTTTCACATGGCCAGACCCAGTGGTCAGGGTAGCTCCAGCCCCGTGTCGCGCTGCCCGAGGTGTAATGTGAACGTGCACCGCCTCCTTCACGAGCAACTCCCGGCTCTATCAATCACCAATGTCTCTCCTCACAAGATTGGGTGTTGATGGTTCCCTGCTTGCTCTGTGATAGAAGACTTCTCAAGTTCTCCCTTCACGCATATGCACCTTGATTCAAGATTCCAATCTCCTTCTTGTCTACCCAAACAAGGAGCATAAAGATGCTCGCAGGGAGAACTTGAGAAGTCTGCTATCACAGAGCATGCAGGGAACCATCAACACCCAATCTTGTGGGACGAGACATCAGTGATGATAGAGCCGGGAAATGGAGGGAGTTGCTCGTGATAGAATAATTGCACACCAACACTACACGTAGGGATCAGCACTTCAATAGAGATGTGGGCTGCAGCTACGCGATTGCTGGCTCTCGAATCTTAAGACTATGTGAAATGTTGCTGTGCATATACAAGTTGTTATTCAAATGATTCATGAACCACGTGCATTTGTTGTGTGGAACGTGTTGCCAGCGAGTGTGGATGCATTGCCAGCGAGTGTGGATGCATTTCCAGCAAGAGCGGATGTGTTGCCAGCAAGTGTGGATGTGTTGCCAGCGAGTGTGGATGTGTTACCAGTGAGTGTGGACGTGTTGCCAGCGAGTGTGGATGCGTTGCCAGCGAGTGTGGATGCATTTCCAGCAAGAGCGGATGTGTTGCCAGCAAGTGTGGATGTGTTGCCAGCGAGTGTGGATGTGTTACCAGTGAGTGTGGATGTGTTACCAGTGAGTGTGGATGTGTTGCCAGCGAGTGTGGACGTGTTGCCAGGGAGTGTGGACATGTTGCATCAAGTGTGTATGTATTGCCAGAGAGTGTGGATGTGCTGCCAGCGAGTGTGGATGCATTGCCAGCAAGAGTGGATGCGTTGCCAGCAAGTGTGGATGTGTTGCCAGTGAGTGTGGATGTGTTGCGTTGTTTTCGTGTTCTTTTAACTGATGAAGACACGAGTACTTCGGTTGAAACATCACCAAAACAAAAGGGCCAATTGAAAGAGAAACGTGTCGGCTGAAATAATCCTACAAGTTTTCTCATTGTCGTCCACTCCACATATCAACACGTGCCTTGTCTTGTTGCTATTGGTGACTACCCATGTAGGTCAGCTACAGCCTCCCTCAATGACTTGGTGACAGTTGCACAGGAGAACCACACCAAATCAAACAGCAGATGTTTTGGTAGAGGATCGGCTGCAGCCTCTTTTGGACTCGAACAGCTGTCTGGGAGCGAGAACTCCACAAACTAAGCAGCAGAAATGAGCACGTGTCTCAGCTTGTAATCCAGCAAATGCATTAGATCGATCGCACCGTTTGAAGAACTCATGCGCATATCCTCACCGACCATTTTATTCTGCAATCAAGAAACAAGAGTAGTCCTTGACAAGCACTGCAGTCTTCTGGCAGTTTTTATGAGCACACCTGCTGTAAGCAAGTCATGTGACTGGGAAAACAGACGTATAGAAATTTAGATAGACCTCTGAAGGTGATTTTGCTAAGTTGTCTCTTTCTTGCACTTTCTACAAAAAAATTTGCACTGCCCATAGCGATGGCACGCTCGGCGTCTTGCCACGATCAATGTCGGCTGAAGCCTCCATTTGGGGAGCAAAGAACCTGCCTATGTGAGTTTTAGTGTTTTAGCTGAGATATGAGCCTTGGTTTTTTCCCTTTTTTTCCCGGGGGTGGGGGGGGGTGTTTGGCGTCATCCTGTCTACCATTTGTCAAATCAATACAGAGGAAGTACATTTTACTACCCAATATTGATGCTCAATAATTGTGCAGAGAAAAGTCAGCAACATGATACTCTGACCACTCACCCTCTTCTTCATGAAGAATGTGCAACCACTCACCTTCACGAAGAACGTGCAACCAATCACTCACACTCACCTTCATGTACGAATGTGCAATCCTTTTCCTCATTCTTGGCTTCTGATCTGAAACAGAAACAGAACAAGTACAAACCAACTCTTATTAAGAACAAACCAACTCTTATTAAGACACCCACACACCAAAAGATTAGATCAATATTTCATAAATGAATAAATATAAGTATAAATTAAAAGCATGAGATTTAGAGATTTTCTGGGTGGGTGGGTTAATATACGTGTTTGTCGTGGTTAGAATCTCATCTACCAACAGACAGGATGAAGAGCAGCAGGGAGGGAAGGGTGTGGCTTCCACTAGACACTACACGAATATCTCCCTCCCTCCTTCCCCCATCACGTTAGTCACCATCTATGAATATTTAGCCCTTAAAAATATCCCTCTATGTACAATAATCTTGTGCATAAAATTAGATCCACTAACTGCATGTATTTATGCATCACACTCGACTTAAAAACTTCATGGGCACCAGTTCAGCGTGTGCTGTACTTATTGGACTCATTCCCTGCTCTTTCCCAGGGTTAATCTTTCCCAGGGTTAATCTTTCCCAGGGTTAATAATTAGGACAAGGTTAGAGCTAATAACAATAAGCAATTCATAATTACTATATTTAATGTAAATGCTGTCCCTGTTAAAAACAAACTCACCTCCATTAAGAAGCCAATTAATTCTATCACCTCTACAATGGGATTCTGAATAGGTAATTGCTCATACAAGTGTTCCACATATTGCCCCTAATGGTACCAGTCAATGCAATATATTTTAAATGTGCAATAAGTAACAAACTTGCCTATAATTTTTCTCAGGTAATGAGTTACATTAGTGTAAATTATGGTTATTGTAGTATTGTAGGTACTAAAGTACATCTTCAGGAAATTTAAACATGATTGGGCGTGGTGAATAAAAATGAATAAAAAGGTGAACAGAAGCATGGAGCACATCAACCCCTCACGTGTACTCCCTCACGTGTACTACAAATAGCTAGCTAGCTATAGCTCACTGAATGTCTTAACAGGTGCTGATTTAGACTTGTCATCTGGAGTTTTCTCGTCATCTAAGCGAAGAGACGACGTGGTGGACAAAGAAGAGCATTGAATCAGGCAAAACCGTCCTCTAGAAGCGGTAGTAAAGGTGGTGGAAGAGCGAGAGAGTAACATACCTTTAGGCCAGAATAAATAAATCGCACATGCAAGCTACGACCTTTTACCAATCCTATCTCGGCCGACACATCGTTTTTGCCCATACGGACGCTTTACCCGTCGGGGTCTGCCGCCACTTGCGTGCGCGCGCAAGTAAAAATAAAATTGTGAGCTGACGACATGGGCGTTGCCCTACCTAGATACTGCCCTACCTAGATACTGCCCTACGATAATCCTAGCGGGACCCCTTCATTTCTACAATGTTAATCATGAACACCGTTAGCCTAGCCTGGCCTTACCTAAACCTAGCGGGAGCCCTAATCCCAGAAAAGTAGTCGGGATTTTGGGGTGGGGTGGGGTGGGGTGGGTGTGTGTGCGAGTAGCCATTCACTTCCAACAATTACTATAATGACAATGTTGGTAATGAGATGAGTTTGCGGTCTAATCAGCATTTGAAGTCGCCTGGGATGGTGCTGAGCAATGGCTGATGAAATGTCAATAGGAATGTTTTTATGGATGTGGATTAACCCATTGTTGTAGGATGTTGTAGGATGGAAGGTTCTATTCACTTCAAACGTTCAGCTAGTCCCAGGCAGGGTGCAGGGTACATAAAACAGTCAACAATATAATATTATACTCTAAAGTCGCCTTCTCAACAAATTATATTCACTCGACATTTCGACTAGATGCTTTAGCCTTCATCAGGGGATGAAGGCTAGAGCATCTAGTCAAAACATCGAGTGATGAAGGCTAGAGCATCTAGTCGCAACATCGAGTGAATACAATTTGAAGTTGATTATTGAGAAGGTGATTTTAATGTTATAATGTCAACTGAGAGTTCATTGAGAATATAATTATACTCTCTGATGTTTAAACTAACATGACAAAGAGCAGAAGGTGTCACATGTAAATAAGATAAGATAGTCCACAAGAAGTCTTCGCCTTTCATGTGCCAACAGTGCAACTGACTCTGAAAATTTGGCGGGTGTGGGGGTCTGTGGGAGATCATCTTGATTGACGTTCAGTGCTGCATTCTTCAGCACTGATGGTAACCAATATGGATGCTACTAAGTACATACCTTGTAAAGCTCTTTGATTATGAATGCTAAAGCAATCATTCTAGTTCTGAAATCAAGTGGTTAACAAAAGAAATAGAGATATATACTACGTTAATATTCACTTAGAAAATTGGCAGGAGAACATTGTCTCTGTGACGCTGATGGCCACAAAGTTTAGGCAAGGATGGCTGCATACCAATACTCGGACACAGTTTTACAATAGTGTTGAACCATTGTGAGCGATGATAATTTATATTTCTCCTATATAACATCCTTCAAAGTTGCAGTCATATTGCCAATCTCACCTACAGCTTTAACTATATCTTTTGCTTCAGCCTGAAGACTGAAGGTTAAGGCTTGGATATACTTAAGACCAGCATTGGCAATAACTAGTGCACCAAGGAAATCTAATTGGCTAGCAAAGGTATTCTGGCATCAGCTATTGAACCTGCAGACCACTCAGTAGTACTACCTGTGTATATTTCCATGCATGCAACAATAGAAGGATAAAGTGACTAGAGAATGTTCAGAGCTTCTTGTTGCTAAGTTCAGCATAGGTCTTTTAACATCTGAACTGCTGAGCCTGGTTGTGTACCAATGGATTTCTCCAGAAGGTGCTGGTGTTGTTATAAAACAAATTTTTATAGGTTTAAGTGATAAGCTTAGGAATGAGGTGTGAGGTGGTAAAATAGCAAATCTAAAAAGAAATTATAAAATAAAAATTGCTAAAGTAAATCCGAAAATTACTGAAATTTAAGTTTTTAAGTTAATTTTTTGGTAACATGAATTTATACATTTCACAATAATAAAAGAAAGCATTATCTCTTCTGTAAGGTGTAATGTCAGGTCAGATTATGTTTGAGGTCGTCAGAGGGTAGACTGAGGTCATGTATATATACTGGTGCCTTTGCTTTAGTCTGTCATTGTGTGCATATAATTCTCACTTTCAAACTTTCACAAAAAAATCTATCATGGATGATAACCGATTTTGAACTTCTACAAAAATGCTGACCTCGATCTGGATCCTGCCAAACGTGTGAATGCAGTCTCAGTTTCGTCAAACGGCAAAGCCATTTCATGCTGTCAGTGGAGCTCTCTTCAATGGAGACAAGGAGGTTGTCAAAACCTGTGTGCCCAGCATTCTGAAGGCATGTCATGATAATCCAGCTACAGGAGGGCACTTTGGCAGAGATAAAACCTTCCGTAAAATATCTCAGCGATATTACTGGAAAGGCATGAAGAGCGATGCACAAGAATATGTGAAGGCATGTCCGAAGTGTTTCATCAGTAATCCCAGTCAGCAAAGAAGCTCCATCTCTCAACCCCATACGGCCATACCTGTATATACCTGCCAAGATATGGAGTCTGGTTGGGATTGACATTATTGAACCTCTTCAAGAAACTACAAGTGGTAACAAGTATATCGTCGCCAAACAGGTGATTTCTCCAAGTGGTCTGAAGTTGGACAAGAGTGCGAAGTCAGTGGTACAGTTCCTTATCTCTGTTGTATGTCTACTAGGCTGCAGGACAGCCTTATCAGTGACCAGGGTCGTGAATTATTGACAGCTTATGGACCGCTTCCTGACAGATCACCGCATAGCCTCGGCATACCACGCACAGTCAAGCGGCCAAAGGGAAATGACAACAGGACGCTCAAGGCTGCACTGAGTAAGCTTGTCAACGACCAAGCTGATGATTGGGATCAGTATATTCCAGGCATTTTGTTTGCTTATCATACACCTATCCATGCTTCAACGAAGTGCACGCCCTTCGAAGTGATGTATGGCCGCACTGCCAAGCTGCCCGCTGACCTGAAGTCTGCCGACAAGAGTGATGCAGCATCACTTCCAGACTCAGCCAGCCTTGATGTTCTGCAGACACACCATTCGTAAAGACCTCTGTTCCACAGTCTCCAGCAACATCGCCAGTGCACAGTCTCGTCAGAAGGAGAATTATGATCGTCAACATGAAAGCAACAAAGAGATTATCACAAGAGTCCATAATCTACATCAAAAACAGTCGACGTATCCACAGGATGGGATCCAAGTTGGAGCCTCGCTGGACTGGTCCATATACTGTTGTTGAGACCTTCAGCAAAGGCTGCAAGCTAAAAAATGTAAGTAACACCTAACCACGCCAGCAACCTCAAAATCTACACAGATGCCACATGATGTTCCTCATGACCTTGAGCCTGACTGCCCTTGTGACACCATAGAGGACAAACCCCAGCAACCCAAGAGACCAAGGAGGGAGCTAGACGGTGACACAACGGAATACATCAGGAAGAAAAAAACACAAGTCGACCAGCATGTTAAGTCCACTCTCCAGCACTCGAAAGAACCTCGCAGCAGCGCTGGGTCTGAAATCAACAAAATCAATCCACTTTGGCTGACCCTCTGAACTACCATAGCCAAGACCAACGGTGATGGCAACTGATCCATCAGTTATATACTCACAGGATCAGAGGAGAGTCATTGAGTAGTCATGGCATCATCCAAAATCGAGTCATGCAGCACATGAGCACTGATATCACCACGAAGCTCCAACATCACCTGAATCCGAATGTTAATGATTATGTGGCTGCTTCTGGAATCTCACTGGATGGAGTATGGGCAACTGATGCCAAGGTCATGGACATGGCCAGGATATGACATTTATATATACCAAGGTTGGTCATTCAATGCAGTAGCTAACGTATCCTGCCAGCTTTAGTCTCCAGAGCGTGACAGATCATGCATTATATATCGAGAATGCATTAGAGCACTTCAATGCTGCCAGTGCTTAGATGTATGTTTTGCTAGCTCATGCTTCATTGCAGTCTGCACTTGATTAGTTTGCAACCACATTTAAGTGATTAAAATTGTGTATTTTAGGTTGTGTCATCAGCATGAAAATTAAAATCAAAATTTAATATCCGAGTGTTTTAATTAAGATAGTTTAGCCATGAGTTCAAAACAGAACTCTAATAGGGCTAGTTTCTGAGTGTGTAAGGGGTATAATCTGGGTATTATATGAAATAGCTTAGCCTGTTTTATACCCCGGGTATAGTTCAGTTTATAGCCTGGGGTATATATAAAACAGGCTAGCCCACTTTAACCTCGGGTATATATAGTCTGGGGAGGGGGGTATATTTTAGGCTGTTACACTGGGATCACATTCGGAATAATCTGATCTCTCATTCCTGGCATTTCTTGCAGTTTTTATCGCCAGCTTCAACTCTAAATTTTACCCACAACACAGAAATTGCTACTGTTTGTTGATGTATGCTTCTCCACATCAGTGCTAGACTAATGGCCTCTCAAGGGAAGGTTTTGTTGCCCACACAAAACAATTGTGTTTTTAACATCTCTCATTTGGTACATAGCAACCATATCAGCCCTAACCTTATCGAGTTGACATTGAAAATTAGGCTGACAACTCCCAAAAATTACTGCCAACTTGCCACCAATCAGAAAACAAAACCAAACTGCCCACCATTGACCTGTTGGCTATACACCAGTGGTTGAAATGAGCAATCATCACAATTACATTGAGGAGGTTGCTCACAGGAGTCAACCGTTTTCACTATCCAGTTAATCACAAGTACATCGAGAGGGGTGCTTAGGAGTCCAACAGTTTTCACCATGCAGTTATGAGGGGGGTGCTTGCAAGAGTCCAACAGTTTTCACTATGCAGTTATGAGGGGGGTGCTTGCAAGAGTCCAACAGTTTTCACTATGCAGTTATGAGGGGGGTGCTTGCAAGAGTCCAACAGTTTTGTTATGAGGGGGGTGCTTGCAAGAGTCCAACAGTTTTCACTATGCAGTTATGAGGGGAGTGCTTGCAAGAGTCCAACAGTTTTCACTATCCAGTTATGAGGGGGGTGCTTGCAAGTGTCGAACAGTTTTCAATATGAGAGGGGTGCTTGCAAGAGTCGAACAGTTTTCACTATGCAGTTGTGAGATGGTTGCTTGCAAGAGTCCCCAACAGTTTTCACTATCCAGTTATGAGGGGGGTACTTGCAAAAGTCCAACAGTTAATGGTTCATCACAATTACATTGAGGGAAGTGCTTGAGGAGCCCACCCACCCACCCCTGGCTACTCCCCGGAATCCAATATTGATCTGACCAATGCTGCAATGGCAGTTATGTAGGCCAAGGGTAACCAGGACTGACTGAAACACCTCATGGGCACCAGTCAGTGTCATTGGCCTCTTTCACTGCTCTTTCCTAGGGATAATAATGAAATTATTTAGCACAAAGATAGAGATAATAGACGAAGATGAGGACAGAATGTGACCGCACAGGAAATGGCATTAGGTGAACAGAAACACATTTCAGAACAATTAAAATATTAAAAAAAAAAAGAAGAAGACATCCACTGGTATAAATATATAGGCTTAAAAACAAAGTAAGAAAATTATATTGCTGCATATGGTTATGTGTTGGGCACAGCCCTACTGTTCGGGCTACACACGACAGTGTCCAGTTCCATCTGCGGGATGGAAGCAAGTGAAGCTCGAACTGGGAGTGGCTTCACCACCAAAGTTTGAAGGTCGTCAGGGAGATGGGTGCAACTGCCCAGCTGATAGCACAGAGCTTCGGCCAGCTCTAACACCGGATGCACTGGAATACGCATCGATAGACCATTGAGGTGCTATATAGAGATGTTGGTTGTCAATGAAATTTTAATAATACCCTCAACTCAGATATGACACTGTCTATAGCAAGCACACACATCCAACTCAAATATGACACTTTATATAGCAGGCATCACATATCAACTCAAATATGACACTGTATATAGCAGGCACACACATCAACTCAAATATGGCACTGTATATAGCAGACATCACACATCAACTCAAATATGACACTGTATATAGCAGATATCACACACTCAACTCAAATATGACCCTGTATATCGCAGGCATCACACATCAACTCAAATATGGCACTGTATATAGCAGGCACACACATCAACTCAAATATGACACTGTATATAGCAGGCATCATACATTCAACATACATAAAGCTCATGACTCGTGCTTGTGAGAGTCCTAGTTTGTGCAAGTGCACAAGCAGAGTAACAGGCTCGCTGCAGATAATTATGCACCTACAAAAGATGTCTTCCTGGAACTGGTCAGCTCATGACGGCACGAACCAGAAGTAGGCGGAGCTATATCTGCTTACTATTAGAGCGACCTCTTACAGACCTAGCCACTGATGTGGTGGCTAAATGATGCCTACTATTAGAGCGACCTCTTACAGACCTAGCCACTGATGGGGAGGCTAAATGATGCCTACTATTAGAGCGACCTCTTACAGACCTAGCCACTGATGGGGAGGCTAAATGATGCCTACTATTAGAGCGACCTCTTACAGACCTAGCCACTGATGGGAAGGCTAAACGATGCCTACTATTAGAGTGACCTCTTACAGACCTAGCCAGCCTGATGGGTAGGCTAAACATCCAAGGCAGGCTTGCATTTAGAAAATTCAGTGGGGGGTTGGGGGTTAACTAGTCTGACCCAAAGGGGAGGGGATGAGGGGGTTGGAAAGTTAAATTTCATGATTCTATTGAGTACAAATCTCAGAACACTCCGCGACCTCATTTAAATACCTTCTCCTCCAATTTTAACCCAATGCTCCTTTGCTTTACCCATTCCCTCCTTGCATATCTATAACCCTACTCACATGTCCTCTATTTATTGCTCTAAGTGTATACATGAAAATTAGACTAGCATGTTCATCATCAAGATGGCGGCATCCGTGCATGCAGCAAGTGAAATGCCAGGTGGAGGAAGGAAAGTCTTACTTGTGGATCCAACATTACACTCTTGGGGATTAAGCTTGCTCCCTCAAACTTCAAATTTAATAATTATACTGCTTGTCATATACACTCCACCAGTTGAACCAGTGTGCTCTGTATGCTTGGCTTCACTGTGAGTCACCCCCGGAGGTCTCCACCATACTTCACTGTGAGTCACCCCACCATATTTCACTGTGAGTCACCCACGGAGATCTCCACCATACTTCACTGTGAGTCACCCCTGGAGATCTCCACCATACACTTCACTGCGAGTCACCCACGGAGATCTCCACCATACTTCACTGCGTGTCAGCCCCGGAGATCTCCACCATACTTCACTGTGTGTCACCCCCGGAGATCTCCACCATATTTCACTATGAGTCACCCCTGGAGATCTCCACCATATTTCACTATGAGTTACCCACGGAGATCTCCACCATACTTCACTGTGAGTCACCCCTGGAGATCTCCACCATACTTCACTGTGAGTCACCCCCGGAGGTCTCCACCATACTTCACTGTGAGTCACCCCTGGAGATCTCCACCATACTTCACTGTGAGTCACCCACAGAGATCTCCACCATACTTCACTGCGTGTCAGCCCCGGAGATCTCCACCATACTTCACTGTGTGTCACCCCCGGAGATCTCCACCATATTTCACTATGAGTCACCCCCGGAGATCTCCACCATACTTCACTGTGAGTCACCCCCGGAGATCTCCACCATATTTCAATGTGAGTCACCCCCGGAGGGCTCCACCATACTTCACTGTGAGTCACCCCCGGAGATCTCCACCATATTTCAATGTGAGTCACCCTACCATACTTCACTGTGAGTCACCCCCAGAGGGCTCCACCATACTTCACTGTGAGTCACCCCCGGAGATCTCCACCACACTCTCTGGTCGCTTTAGTTATTGCATGTGGACTGGTCCAGTGCACAAATTCTTGAGTTTTTCTTTGAGATCGAGCTCTCCTAACTTTGAGTGCATGTGACTTGGGTGTAGTTTTACCTAGTCCTGCAATTTCTGTGCCCAAAGAGAGAAAATGGAGCGAGTTATTTATTTTTAATATAATTATAAAATATAAAAATCATTATTTTTAAGCGTGCAGATAATTATGGAGCTCTTTATTTTTCCTCTGTATTTCCAATTCCAACCTGTGGACCTCTCGTATTGAGCTCACTATAATAATTATAGTAATGACAGAGTTCTTACGAGTTTACCTGCAAAATGTCGCTAAAGTCAAAGCTCTGGTTGACTAGGCTCTCCTTCTCTCTCTGCAGAAGAGCCAGGGCAATGAAGAGAGAGAAGTCCGGCGAGAGGAAGTTGGTCCATACAACCTACACATGTGCACACATATGTATGTATGCATAAATGTATGTGTCCATGTAAGCATAATGTTAATATTGTGTGGCAGATGTGTGAAATTAGTCACATCACATCACACACACACTAGTCACACCACACACATCATAGCCAGCATACAGACACCAAATGCACCACACACATTGGAAGCCTATGGTGATCAAGCAGCAGCTGCAAAGGAACCAATCTCGCTAGGGAGGAGCCAAGCAGGAAACCTTGAGATCACCAATATAGTGTGGTACAATTGGCAAGGTCAGACAGAGGTCACAAGTTCTATATTCAACATAGTGTAGGGACAGTGTCAGGATTTCATTAATGCCCCCCGTCTATATATATACATATATATTTGTAGTTTGGAATGTCTACCAACAAGATTGTCTGGGAACACACGATATTTTTCGTGAGACTAGCAACACGCAAAGGTGAATCTAACCACTGCACCGTATGCTGGACTGTGCAGGAAGCTTCCTTATCGAGTAGCAACTCTTAAGGCGAGACATCCAAAAAAATGGCAACAGCACTTACAATCTGAAGTGCCTCCTCAGCAAGAAACTTCACTAGCGCAGCTGGAGGTGGAGTTTCAGTAGTGGATCCAGGAGATCTCCTCAGCAAGAAGCTTCACTAGTGCAGCTGGAGATGGAGTTTCAGTAGTGGATCCAGAGGAGATCTCCTCAGCAAGAAGTTTCAGTAGAGCATCCAGAAGAGATCTCCTTAGCAAGAAGCAGATCCAGAGGAGATCTCCTCAGCAAGAAGTTTCAGTAGCGGATCCAGAAGAGATCTCCTAGGATCCAGAGGAGATTCCGAGGGTTCTATGGTGCCCATCTTTCTGATGGTTAAACTTTGTCTTACCCTTGCAGTTCCTTTTCATGTTCTCTGCTAAAGAATAAAACAGCACGAAATCCAACTTCTCCCAAACTGCTTCAGAATGTATCTCTGAAGACCTTAAATCTCAAATTTCCCTGGGGGTAGCATGTCCCAAGAACCCCCTAGCAGGGGTCGGGCTTTACCTCACTATCCAGTCTCTCTAATGCAGGTGCACACTGAAACAGTTGTTTAGGTTTGTCACAATTCTGGTGGCACTTCATCGAGTGAAGGGGAAAAAAAGCAAGGGAAAAAAAGCGAGACATCACCCCTTTACACACACACAGGTTCACACAGATTCATACATAGATAAACATAGATTCAAACATAGATGCACAGAGGTTCACACAGTTTCATACATAGATAAACATAGATTCACAAAGATTAACTAGGTTCACACAGGTTTACACATAGATTAAAGGTAGGTTCACACAGAGATTAACTTAGGTTCACACAGGTTTACACATAGATTAACGTAGGTTCACACTGGAGCTTCACCTCTATATCTTACCCAACATCAATTTTGCACTCCCACTTGGGCCTAAATGAACCACACAAGAGGATGGAATAGCGCAGGACAGCTCATTTAAAGTGCTCGCCACTGAGGGCCAATCCTATTTTCCCCCTCCCCCCCAGGAGTATAATTTTTAAAGGCCGGGGGGGGGGGGGGGAACAAGGAAGACCAACCAAGGACTGCCCCCACCCCCCGAATCTTTCCATCAGATACCATCTGCAAATACTTAACACCTCAATAATGTTCTTCCAAACACTTACAACTTGTCTCTACCATTATTCCCTGTCAGTATCTTTCCCCCTACTTGCACCAGCCATCAACTTCCTGCTCTCGCCAAGTGTTCACAGCAGTGCAACAAGCAGGTCACCATGCTCAGCTCAAGCCCTCTGCCACAAGCACATGCTGCAGCAACTTCACTTTCCAAAATGCAGTTGGAGGCTAGCTCACAGACAAAACTATAGGGACACCCTCCATTGGTGAAAGGCTGCAGTTAGCCAAAGATGCCGGGACCTGGCAACTGGCATGGTATTGCACCTTCCACCACCCAGATATCAATCATTGGACATTGATCAAACTCCTGGCAACTGGCACGCTGATCTTCCACCAGCCAGATATCAATCATTGGACATTGATCAAACTCCTAGTAACTGGCATGCTGATCTTCCACCAGCCAGATATCAATCATTGGACATTGATCAAACTCCTAGCAACTGGCACGCTGTTGCACCTTCCACCGGCCAGATATCAATCATTGGACATTGATCAAACTACTAGCAACTGGCACGCTGTTGCATCTTCCACCACCCAGATATCAATCATTGGACACACTCTCATCAAACTCTCAACTGTTTCGTATCTTCACAGTCCATGGAGGAGGCTGCCTGTGAAGTCACAACTGCCAGAAGACTGGACAGGTACTGGAATGCCCTGCAGGCATATTTCCATGGACAGCAAGAAGCTCATCAAGAAATTAAGGACAATTGTAGATTAAAAATAGGTGTGGTCTTACTAATAATTCTTGCCTCAAGGCTTTGTAAAGAATGTTTCTATGGTATGGTGCTACTTCACCGCACAGAGCCGATGTTTCTCCCCCATCAATGGCAGCGAGGCTAGAGCTTCAGAGCAAGATACTCCATGGACGCCACGCGAAGATGTTGGGCGCTAAACACCTGAGGTGCTAAAGAGTGGGTGTTACGTTTTTCTAATGTTCTCTCACCTCCCAGATCTGGATGATGTCCTCGAAGTTGAACTCTCTCTTGAAATGAACGAGGAGCCAACGGAAGCAGCAGTACAAGTTGTTGCTCTCCTTGTCCTCTGCACAATAGAGAAACATTGGCCGCAAAGAGATGCTTCTCACTACCAGGTAATTAGACACACACCATAAGGAACTCACTCATAAATTGGTAGAGTTCAGGGTTAATTATGTTTAGGAGAGCTCGCAGCTGCTTCAGACGGATCCTCATGCCCTCCTGGGACATTTCAAAGTGATGTTGCTACAGAATTGATGGTAGAATATCAATATTAGGAAGAGGAGGAGAAAGATGGAGAAGAGGAGGAGGAAGAGGAAGAAGAGGAGGAGGAAGATGGAGAAGAGGAGGAGGAAGAGGAAGAAGAGGAGGAGAAAGATGGAGAAGAGGAGGAGAAAGATGGAGAAGAGGAGGAGGAAGAGGAAGAAGAGGAGGAGGAAGATGGAGAAGAGGAGGAGAAAGATGGAGAAGAGGAGGAGGAAGATGGAGAAGAGGAGGAGGAAGAGGAAGAAGATGAGGAGGACGAGGTGGAAGAGGAAGAAGATGAGGAGGAAGAGGTGGAGGAACAGAAAGAGGAGGTAGAAGAGGAGGTAGAAGAGGAGGTAGAGGAGGAGGTAGAGGAGGAGGAAGGAGAAGGATGATGGGGGTGGAGGAGGAGTAGGAAGAGGAGGAAGAGGAGGAAGAGGAAGAAGAGGATGGGAGAGGAGGAAGAGGACGAAGAGGATAGTGAGGAAGAGAAGCAAGAGAAGGGAGAGGAAAGAGAGAAGGAAGTTGATAGGATGAAAAGGAGAATATCCAAAGTAAATTATTTATGCATGTATGTCAGAAGTGCCCTTCTGTCCAAACTACCAACATAACTTACCACTGTTTCCATAAAGCCCACAAAACACCAGAAAGCATCCACCTCGTTATCCATGACAATAAGCAGGGGCGCCAGAAGATCACTCATGCCCTGCACATACCCTGCAAAAATGATTATTGATGCAGGTACTCAGTGAGCCAGTCCACATACCCTGCAAAAATGATTATTGATGCAGGTACTCAGTGAGCCAGTCACCATGCTCACAATTAGGAGGAACAAACCACAGAGTATACAGTCATAGCAGGTGTGTTGCACAGACAGTCATAGCAGGTGTGGTGGCTTCATTGCACAGAGAGTCATAGCAGGTGTGGTGGCTTCATTGCACAGACAGTCATAGCAGGTGTGGTGGCTTCATTGCACAGACAGTCATAGCAGGTGTGGTGGCCTCATTGCACAGGCAGTCATAGCAGGTGTGGTGGCTTCATTGCACAGACAGTCACAGCAGGTGTGGTGGCTTCATTGCACAGGCAGTAATAGCAGGTGTGGTGGCTTCATTGCACAGGCAGTCATAGCAGGTGTGGTGGCCTCATTGCACAGAGTCATAGCAGGTGTGGTGGCTTCATTGCATAGACAGTCATAGCAGGTGTGGTGGCCTCATTGAACAGGCAGTCATAGCAGGTGTGGTGGCCTCATTGAACAGACAGTCATAGCAGGTGTGGTGGCCTCATTGAACAGGCAGTCATAGCAGGTGTGGTGGCCTCATTGCATAGAGAGTCATAGCAGGTGTGGTGGCTTCATTGCACAGACAGTCATAGCAGGTGTGGTGGCCTCATTGCACAGGCAGTCATAGCAGGTGTGATGGCCTCATTGAACAGGCAGTCATAGCAGGTGTGGTGGCCTCATTCACAGACGTCATAGCAGGTGTGGTGGCCTCATTGCACAGGTAGTCATAGCAGGTGTGGTGGCCTCATTGCACAGGCAGTCATAGCAGGTGTGGTGGCTTCATTGCACAGACAGTCATAGCAGGTGTGGTGGCCTCATTGCACAGAGAGTCATAGCAGGTGTGGTGGCTTCATTGCACAGACAGTCATAGCAGGTGTGTTGCACAGACAGTCATAGCAGGTGTGGTGGCTTCATTGCACAGACAGTCATAGCAGGTGTGGTGGCCTCATTGCATAGACAGTCATAGCAGGTGTGGTGGCTTCATTGCACAGAGAGTCATAGCAGGTGTGGTGGCCTCATTGCATAGACAGTCATAGCAGGTGTGGTGGCATCATTGCACAGACAGTCATAGCAGGTGTGGTGGCCTCATGGCACAGACAGTCATAGCAGGTGTGGTGGCTTCATTGCACAGACAGTCATAGCAGGTGTGGTGGCCTCATTGCACAGGCAGTCATAGCAGGTGTGGTGGCTTCATTGCATAGACAGTCATAGCAGGTGTGGTGGCCTCATTGAACAGGCAGTCATAGCAGGTGTGGTGGCCTCATTGAACAGACAGTCATAGCAGGTGTGGTGGCCTCATTGAACAGGCAGTCATAGCAGGTGTGGTGGCCTCATTGCATAGAGAGTCATAGCAGGTGTGGTGGCTTCATTGCACAGACAGTCATAGCAGGTGTGGTGGCCTCATTGCACAGGCAGTCATAGCAGGTGTGATGGCCTCATTGAACAGGCAGTCATAGCAGGTGTGGTGGCCTCATTCACAGACGTCATAGCAGGTGTGGTGGCCTCATTGCACAGGTAGTCATAGCAGGTGTGGTGGCCTCATTGCACAGGCAGTCATAGCAGGTGTGGTGGCTTCATTGCACAGACAGTCATAGCAGGTGTGGTGGCCTCATTGCACAGAGAGTCATAGCAGGTGTGGTGGCTTCATTGCACAGACAGTCATAGCAGGTGTGTTGCACAGACAGTCATAGCAGGTGTGGTGGCTTCATTGCACAGACAGTCATAGCAGGTGTGGTGGCCTCATTGCATAGACAGTCATAGCAGGTGTGGTGGCTTCATTGCACAGAGAGTCATAGCAGGTGTGGTGGCCTCATTGCATAGACAGTCATAGCAGGTGTGGTGGCATCATTGCACAGACAGTCATAGCAGGTGTGGTGGCCTCATGGCACAGACAGTCATAGCAGGTGTGGTGGCTTCATTGCACAGACAGTCATAGCAGGTGTGGTGGCCTCATTGCACAGGCAGTCATAGCAGGTGTGGTGGCCTCATTGCATAGGCAGTCATAGCAGGTGTGGTGGCTTCATTGCACAGACAGTCATAGCAGGTGTGGTGGCCTCATGGCACAGACAGTCATAGCAGGTGTGGTGGCCTCATTGAACAGGCAGTCATAGCAGGTGTGGTGGCCACATTGAACAGGCAGTCATAGCAGGTGTGGTGGCTTCATTGCACAGGCAGTCATAGCAGGTGTGGTGGCTTCATTGCACAGACAGTCATAGCAGGTGTGGTGGCTTCATTGCACAGACAGTCATAGCAGGTGTGGTGGCCTCATTGAACAGGCAGTCATAGCAGGTGTGGTGGCCTCATTGCACAGATAGTCATAGCAGGTGTGGTGGCCTCATTGCACAGGCAGTCATAGCAGCTGTGGTGGCCTCATTGCACAGGCAGTGGCCTCATTGCACAGGCAGTCATAGCAGGTGTGGTGGCCTCATTGTACAGACAGTCATAGCAGGTGTGGTGGCCTCATTGCACAGATAGTCATAGCAGGTGTGGTGGCTTCATTGCACAGACAGTCATAGCAGGTGTGGTGGCTTCATTGCACAGACAGTCATAGCAGGTGTGGTGGCCTCATTGCACAGGCAGTCATAGCAGCTGTGGTGGCCTCATTGCACAGGTGGTTAAATCAGGTTTGGTACCTTCATTACAGGTGAGCCTAGTTTGTGTATATGTTTGGTGTACCTCTAAGCAGAGCCTCAGCTAGCATTGTAATGGATGCTCTATCTGCATTTCTCAGCCTGTATCCATCTTAGTAATGCTGTGTTCTCTCTATAGTGGAGGAATTTCTATTTTCTTTCCATTCATACCCAGCCATTGTTGGTATGTACACACACGTAGCCTGGACTTTGTACCCACCATCGTTCCAATTTCTGACTAGCCAAGAAGAATATTTCAAAGTTCGCACCCACATGGTACATTTTTCTATGGCCCGAATAGTTACGCCTTTCTCGGTAATGAACTTTATATTTATTCATCCAACATTTTGGCTAGATGGTCTAACCTTCATCAGGAATAAGATGGGTGGGTGCTTGCTACAAGTGCCCAGCCTAATCCTAGATGAAGGATTCAGGGGGGTGAGTGCTTGCTACGTGTACCCAGCCTAATCCTAGATGAAGGATTCATAGGGGTGGATGCTTGCTACAAGTGCCCAGCCTAATACTAGATGAAGGATTCAGGGGGGTGGGTGCTTCCTAATTGTCGAAGTTGAAATGATAATGACTGTTGATTATAATAACATACAGTTTATGATGGATCCATCACATAACGTCGCCTGCATCTCATTAGGTGGAGAGACAAACAAGAAAGCCGGCGAGAACCGTGGCTAAGGAATGAGTTAGCTGTGAAGTGGAAGGATGTGGCAGATGCAGTGGGTTTGGACACGGCCACAATAAAATTTATAGACCGCACGAATCTAAACAATCCGCAAGAGTGTATCAGAGACGTGATGACAAAATGGCAAGAGGATGCAGCAGATATGGACAATCTGCAAGAGTGTATCAGAGATGTGATGACAAAATGGCAAGAGGATGCAGCAGATATGGACAATCCGCAAGAGTGTATCAGAGATGTGATGACAAAATGGCAAGAGGATGCAGCAGATATGGACAATCCGCAAGAGTGTATCAGAGACGTGATGACAAAATGGCAAGAGGATGCAGCAGATATGGACAATCTGCAAGAGTGTATCAGAGATGTGATGACAAAATGGCAAGAGGATGCAGCAGATATGGACAATCCGCAAGAGTGTATCAGAGATGTGATGACAAAATGGCAAGAGGATGCAGCAGATATGGACAATCCGCAAGAATGTATCAGAGATGTGATGACAAAATGGCAAGAGGATGCAGCAGATACGGACAATCCGCAAGAGTGTATCAGAGATGTGATGACAAAATGGCAAGAGGACACAGCAGATATGGAGTACCCGTACATCTGGCGGAGTCTCATAGACATATTAGATATGATACAGCTCAGTGCTGTCAAGAAGGATCTGCAGGAGGCACTGGAGGCAGACGTGAGTAACTTAAAGAGGAACTTTGTCACATCTAGGTGAGCGGATCTGCAGGAGGCACTGGAGGCAGACGTGAGTAACTTAAAGAGGAACTTTGTCACATCTACAGGTGAGCTGGTATTGTATTGTGACTGTGTTTATATTGTTACCTCCCACTGAGAAAGTATGCACTATATAGAATAGGGTTATTGTGTTTGTGTGCCTTAATAAAATAAAAAACACCAGATAAGATGGTGGATATTGATAGCTCCATCACAAGATGGAGGAGATTAATAGCTCCATCACAAGATGGAGGGGATTAATAGCTCCATCACAAGATGGTGGAGATTGTTTTAGTTCCATAACAAGATGGAGGAGATTAATAGCTCCATCACAAGATGGTGGAGATTGATAGCTCCATCACAAGATGGAGGAGATTAATAGCTCCATCACAAGATTAATAGCTCCATCACAAGATGGAGGAGATTGATAGCTCCATCAGAAGATGGTGGAGATTGTTAGTTCCATCACAAGATGGTGGAGATTGTTAGTTCCATAACAAGATGGAGGAGATTATTAGCTCCATCACAAGATGGAGGAGATTAATAGCTTCACAAGATGGAGATTAATAGGTCCATCACAAGATGGAGGAGATTGATAGCTCCATCACAAGATGGTGGAGATTGTTAGAAGATGGAGGAGATTAATAGCTCCAACACAAGATGGAGGAGATTGATAGCTCCATCACAAGATGGTGGAGATTGTTAGTTCCATCACAAGATGGTGGAGATTGTTAGTTCCATAACAAGATGGAGATTAATAGCTCCATCACAAGACGGAGGAGATTAATAGCTTCACAAGATGGAGATTAATAGGTCCATCACAAGATGGAGGAGATTGATAGCTCCATCACAAGATGGTGGAGATTGTTAGAAGATGGAGGAGATTAATAGCTCCATCACAAGATGGTGGAGATTGATAGCTCCATCACAAGATGGCAGAGATTATAGCTCCATCACTGACTATTGGAGAGGTCTCTTTCCTTGCCTCATTGGACAGGGATGACAAGCTTCAGCTATGGTCTCCATCTTGTGAAATGTGTTGAGTCAAACTAGAGTTAGTGGACACTAGCATGCTCCAAATGTTCAGCTTGGAAGGTGAACCTAGCCACCACTTGTCTTGTTAGGCTTGACCCTCTCCCACATCTACACTAGTGAGGGGTGTGTCCGGGATCATTCCATCAGCGTCCATACCGTGGTTGCTGAGTATTTGATGGTCCACACATACTGTACACAGCCATGGGTGGTGAGTTCTGGATGACCCACATATACTGTACACAGCAATGGGTGCTGAGTTCTTGATGGTCCACATATCTGCACACAGCCATGGGTGCTGAGTACTTGATAGTCCACTGTCACGGGGCAACCTCCAGGGTGCCATGTGACTATGGAACATTAACTGAAACTCTTTAGTAGAAATATCACCTTGTTTAATTAGCACTTGTATTGTGTCAACTACATACTGAATATGTTTATGTAGTTGAAACCCACTGGAAGGCCAAACAGCTGCTCGGCTTATAAGGAGCAGTAGTAAAGCCTGAAGAACAGAGGTTGCTGTAAAGTTCATTTCAACCAGTGAACAGTAGACATATACTTAGTACGGGCCCTGACCATATTGAGATGGGAGGAAAGGTATTGTCTTGGTGACAGCACAGATACAGATATAACCTATGTGACAGCTGGCACGTCACAATTGGTAGCAGCGGTGAACCGAGGACTTTCAGATGTCGCAATCTCTCACAATTTTTCTCAATCTATGTGAGCTGCCTTGCTTCAACTGGAAAACCCTCATTTCTCAGATTGTAAGTACAGTGAAACCTCCCTCATCTGGGCAGCGTAGGACCAAGGGGTGCCTGTAACTTAGAATTTCCTTTATTAATTAGTACACATGTATTACATACAACCATAATAATGTTGTGTACACATGTCATTCCAATTCTCACTTATTTTTTTATTTAAAGAAAGATGTTATGGGGTTGTTTTAGGTTCTCCACTCGGTTCAGCAGTATCTCTCCAATTATTTACTAGAAGGAGATGAACGGGGTCTGTATCACCTTGAGGCTCAAGCCACTTCAACACGACATCAAGCGAGGCTTTTGTGTCGGACACTGAACTTTGGGAATCCAATTCCTCACACTAGAGAAAGAATCGTTGACTGATCTTTCACCAATGACTTCCCTCACAATTTCATCGTCTGTCATTAGTTGGTATCCAGGTTCTTCTGCGTCTTCTTCAAGCCAGTCTTCAGTGGTAACTCTTACTTTGATTTGTTGATTTTTTTGTTGAGTGGTTCTCCTTGAAGGGATAGACATCTATTCCATGTCTGCAAGAGGATTTCTGCAACCAACCTTGAAAGATTCTATATCTCTGTCTGGATAGAATCTTGTATAGCTGCAGTGCCTCTCTTGCAGAACTGGTCCAGACACAGGAGCGTTGCTGAATGAACCAGATGTAAGCAGCTATGTCCAGCTTCTCAAAGTTAGCCAGTGCCTCTCTTGCAGAACTGGTCCAGACACAGGAGCGTTGCTGAATGAACCAGATGTAAGCAGCTATGTCCAGCTTCTCAAAGTTAGCAATGCATCTCTTCTTAGCATAGGAGGGATAGTCACTCACTGAAACATCCTCTCAATCTTTTCTCTCCCCTTCCATATATCAGACTAACCTTTGTGACTTCCCTTTCTTTAGCTTACTAATATAATCTCCAGCTTCTTTTCTAATGTTACAACATTGCGACACATTCCCCCCACAAGGGTTCTTAAGTGCGGTCGGTAAAGGGGATTTTTAAAGCTTTTGCTGCCCAGAAGGAGGTGCCTGTATATTGGGAGTCCGGATAAGGGAGGTTTCGCTGTATATGGTCACAGTTGTTTACTTGACCCAGTTAGAATGAGCAAGGAAACAGAACGTCGGCTGAGGAGTGGAAAGGCTGCTTTCAGAAATATAGCAAATCAGGCATTAGTCAACACCAGCGAAGCAGAGGAGACATACTCTACGATAAACAGGAACAAGGAGGAAATGGACAGTCAGAGCTACGGAAGAGGAAGAAAACAGCAATGACCCCACCCGTATGATAGCGGAGATGATGAAGCTAATGTGGAAGGAGAGAAAGTGAACTAGAGAGAAGGAAATTCCTGGAGCTGTTATCCAAGGACAGAGACAGGGGCAAGTTGAACAAATACAATGTTAGGTAGAAGGGGAAGACGATTTGAAGACCACATGGACAGTTACAAGGCGGGAAAAAACGAAGTGGCCCAGGGAATTACTCCCACTATTAACCCCAGAAGCCACGAAATTACAAGTAGGTATGACCGCCGCTAGTCAGAAGGACAACTATGATGCGGTCAGGAATGCTTTAATGAAGCACTACCACATTACCAGCAGCACTTACTGGGCTAAGATTGAGGGGCTGAAGAAGAGAGGTCCTGACTCTTGGGTGATGTTTAGTCACAAGTTGCAGTGTGTAGGTACCCAGTGGATTCAGGATTGTGTGACCAAGGAGGACGTCATGGATCTAGTGATGCACGAGAGCTGTTAAAGGCACTAGTACCTGAGGAGGATATTGCCACATGGGTCGGAGACTGAAGCCAACCACCCTCGATGAAACTGCAGAACTGGCTGATGAGGCTCCACCACCTTAAAAGGCTGGTGCACAACACGACGCAAACAGCACGCGTTGCGATGCGACGCATCCTCAAGTGTTGTGTGAACCATGCAACGCGTTCTAGCTTCGATGTGACGTTCGGATAGACTCGAGTTCTATTTTTGCATCCAGGTGTGAAGCCTCTTCATCCGTCCAGCCAATCAGATTGCTTCTTCATTGCATGTGATTTTGTCAACCTGTGAATTATTTAGAAAGCTATGCTAAGCGGAGTTTCTAAGCAATGGATGTGCTCCTCGTAGTCATCATCACTCTCAGAGCTGTCGTTGAAGTCGGATTCCCAAGTATTCGCCATCTTCACTAAAAGGTCAAAGGTCGGAATTCAGTTCAACAATGCGCATCTTTGAACAACATTGTGAACCACGCAGATGCGTAAGAATGCTTCTTTTGAGGACGCGATGCGACACATCAGAAAAAAGTTATGTGAATCAGCCTTTAGACTGGCTGGGGACAGGCAAGACACATAAGCCAGGCCCAGTATGGAGGCAGGCCCAGTATGAAGCCAGGCCCAGTATGAAGCCAGGCCCAGGCCCAGTATGAAGCCAGGCCCAGTATGGAGCCAAGCCCCACAGAAGACATGAAAAAAAGGACAGGGAGACTGAGTTGGGGGAGAAGGGAGTTAAGAGGGACACCAAGAGCCAGCAAAAACCTAAGGTTGACGGTAATAATTTTGGTCACTTGCAGCTGACTGTCCGGAGAGAGCTACCACTGGCAGAGCAAGAGGAGATCTCCCATGAACTTTGGAATTCCACGGATCACCCCAAGTCATCCACAACATCGCTGGAACACTCTATTTGAGTACCGATTCCATTCTTTCCAGCAAAACAACACTTTCTCTTCAGTCACCAAATATTTCTCAAACCATCTGCGTCATGCAGCACTCACCGAGGTCAAAGTTGTACATGGCGTAGGTCCTGAGGATGTACTCCATCTGCCTGAGTTTGGGACTGCTCACGCTGTGATAGGAACTCAGGTCCCTGTCAGTACGCAGCACGTCCTTATCTGCGACATAAACACACACACATACGTACGCACACTATCACACAGTAGAGGCCAAGCAGAGCTTAGCCAGGAGGAAGGAAGGGGAGAACCCTCCATACCCCAGACCAAGCAAATATATATTACATTACTAGTACATATATGTACTGTATATGAAAAATGATAGAAAAAATTATTTAAGGAACACTGAATATTTTCCCCTCCCACACACACGAAAAAATCCTGTAAGAAACCTTGTCAGTGGGTTGGGAAAAAAACTAGCTCCTTCCCCCCCAGCATTCCTTTATCAAATTCTTTGACCCCTCAAACCTAAGACTTGGATACCTATAGTCCCACTTCCTTTCTTTGTGTTGTCCACTTCCATACACCCACCTATGTTCCTACCCACCTTAGTACCCTACCTACTTACCCCCCTCCCTACACACCCACCTACCTCCCTAGGTACCTATCCACACCCACTCACCTACCCACCCACCTACCAATTTACCTTACCCACCCACCCACTTACCCACCTATCTATCCATACACCTACCTACCCACCTACCTATCCACACACCTACCTACCCACCTACCTATCCACACACCTACCCACCTATCTATCCACACACCTACCTACCCACCTACCTATCCACACACCTACCTACCCACCTATCTATCCACACACCTACCCACCTATCTATCCACACACCTACCTACCCACCTATCTATCCACACACCTACCTACCCACCTATCTATCCACACACCTACCTACCCACCTATCTATCCACACACCTACCTACCCACCTACCTATCCACACACCTACCTACCCACCTACCTATCCACACACCTACCTACCCACCTATCTATCCACACACCTACCTACCCACCTATCTATCCACACACCTACCTACCCACCTATCTATCCACACACCTACCTACCCACCTATCTATCCACACACCTACCTACCCACCTATCTATCCACACACCTACCTACACACCTATCTATCAACACACCTACCTACCCACCTATCTATCCACACACCTACCTACCCACCTATCTATCCACACACCTACCTACCCACCTATCTATCCACACACCTACCCACGCACCTACCTACCCACCTATCTATCCACACACCTACCTACCCACCTATCTATCCACACACCTACCTACCCACCTATCTATCCACACACCTACCTACCCACCTATCTATCCACACACCTACCCACCCACCTATCTATCCACACACCTACCCACCCACCTATCTATCCACACACCTACCTACCCACCTATAGATCTATCCACCCACCCACCCACCCATCTACCTCTATCTACATGGCTGTCTTTATTTAAGTATGGAATAAGCAACAGACCAGAAACAAGAGTCCCTCTGAAGAACGCACTACAAACTACTACCACAACTTATCAGAAGCCCTAATAAAAGCCACACCCACATTCCAGAGGCATGCAGCAAGTACTAGGCGGAGCACTCACTGATGAGGTGCTTCACCTCCCGCCACTTCCTGAACCTCTTCTCTTGTTCTGGTGTGAATGCCTGCCATTGCCCCTTCATGGCCCAATACTCATTCTCCTTGGCCGCATGGTGCTCCATGCGCTCGAGGTCCGTCACCTCAAACTGGTGCAGGTCTAGCAGGTACTTCCAGGCCTCCTTGCGCAGCTTGTGCTCAATCCCCTGAGGGAAATGGGGAGAAGAGGAGGAGGATGGGAGGGGAAGGGATGGGGATGTAAAGAAGTAGGAGGATGGGGAGGGGAGGAGGATGGAGAGGAGGACGGAGAGGAGGATGGAGAGGAGGATGGAGAGGAGGATGGGGAGGAGGATGGAGAGGAGGATGGGGAGGAGCATGGGGAGGAGCATGGAGAGGAGGATGGGATGGAGAGGAGGATGGGGTGGAGAGGAGGATGGGGTGGAGGATGGGGAGGAGGATGGGGAGGAGGATGGAGAGGAGGATGGGGAGGAGGATGGGGAGGAGGATGGGGAGAAGGATGGGGAGGAGGATGGGGAGGAGGATGGGGTGGAGGATGGGGAGGAGGATGGAGAGGAGGATGGGGAGGAGCATGGGGAGGAGCATGGAGAGGAGGATGGGGAGGAGGATGGGGTGGAGGATGGGGAGGAGGATGGGGAGGAGGATGGGGAGGAGGATGGGGAGGAGGATGGGGAGGAGGATGGGGAGGAGGATGGAGAGGAGGATGGGGAGGAGGATGGAGAGGAGGACGGAGAGGAGGACGGAGAGGAGGATGGGGAGGAGGATGGGGAGGGAGAGAAAGGAGGAGGATGGAGAGGAGGATGGAGAGGAAGATGGAGAGGAGGATGGGGAGGGAGAGAAAGGAGGAGGATGGGGAGGGAGAGAAAGGAGGAGGAGAAAGGAGGAGGATGGAGAGGAGGATGTAGAGGAAGATGGAGAGGAGGATGGAGAGGAGGATGGGGAGGGAGAGAAAGGAGGAGGATGGAGAGGAGGAGGGGGGTAAGGGAGAACAAATAACACAATTAAACAGTCCAAGCGTGCAAGTTCGCCACTTCAGATTAAGATTAAAGCGTACTCAATTTAAAAATAAGTTATCTTTCCGTTCCTGTCAGCCCTTACCACCAGCACATTTACGGGAGATATTCTATGATTTTCAAATTATTTCTTTTACTGCAAGATAGGTGAAGAATATTACCTAGCAACTATGCACCAGGTGACAGCTAATGAGTTCATAAACTATTGTAAAAACTTTCGTTACTTAGCAACAAACAATATTTCCATTAATCTCGTTACAAGAAACAGGAAGTAAAAAAGAAAAGTCAAATTGTTTTCCCCGTCAACTTGTTCTTCAAAACAGTTGACCACTTCCCACCAGTGGCTAATCATAGCTGATGAACAACGTGGTGATTTTTGGTTGCTTAGAAACAAACCACATGACCATGAATATCATTATAACATGCCCGTTTATAAAACCGGCTTTTGAAATCTAGCCATGTTGGCCATTGAAGTATTCGTGAACATCCGTTGACCTCGTCCCATGAAGGAACTTGACAAGCTGAAGAAAATTATGATTGCTTAGCATCAAACCATATAAATGTGAATATCATTATCATTACCATAGTTTTGAAGAAAATTTTGTTACGTCCTTTGCATAGATTAGACATCGTTACACGATATAAATGCAAAATCAGCCATTTATCCCGTTATCCCGGCAATTATTGGTCACCAACATCGACCAGAGCTCATTAAAACAAGGCAAGGAATTTCTTCACTTTGAAGCTGTCTCTAAGAAGTACATAAGAGACCAACCAGGAAGAGGGAGCAAGAGAAATGCCCCGACCACAAACTCGACTAGGCCCATGACGATTAGGAGTCCCCTTGGGGTCTAGAACACAGAAAGAATATATTGTCTAGTACATGTACTAGAATTATCCTGTCTTTATTCTATATATAACTACTATGCTTGACCTAACATCTATTCATCATTACCTATCTCTGAAGAAGTCCAGCTGATCCTCACTACCATCAAATGCTTCACATGATGGTGTAGGGCAAAGACTAACTACTGGATCACAGGCAACAGCACTTCTTGGAGCTGTTACTGCATCACAGTTGACTTCATTCCAAGGTAAATGTACACACTACCTCCCTCATCTTTGTTGCTATCGTCTGTTGGAGAAGCCGAAATCATCCTGGAAAAGCCTTCTTCATCTATGCTTAGAACGGTATAACCATTCAAGATACCGGAAGGGAAGTTCGACAGTCACGGTCACCATAATTACTCAAGCCGTGCGTTCTTTATGTTACCATAGTTACCCAGACCGCGGGTTCTCTATATTTTTGTTTGTGATGGAACAATGCATTGTGCGTGCTTGTGCCATATTTCAGGCTTTGTACAAGAAGGGTTAATTTTTTTATTGGCACTTACGCCAGTGATAGGATTAAACTTGGTCGAATTATTGGAGAGTTCATGGGGAAATGATTATAATAAACAAGAGAGAGACACGGATGACGAGTGCTTCAGTCCTTAGCCCTCCTCTCACACAAGCATATTGCAAGATGTAGGCTGGAGAAGCCAATCTCCTCCTACAAACACAGCAGCTGCTTGCTTGTTTACTGGCACGCGTGTGGCATCATAAACCACACCCACTTTCACACCTTTTTTTAAAATAAAAAATGGGGGGAGGAAGACAAATAATTGAAAACCGCGCAGAATTTCGACCTATTGGACTACGGAGACATGTAAGTTTGGAGCAGGAATTGAGTAATGCTGGTAAGACAGGCATACTGTTGCGCCCGGAACGATCCTATTTCGTGCCGTTGTATTTTGGTTGAACAAGAGGTCCACCAATTATTTCTCACATTTGATGCACTCTGACCGCAGGGCTGGATTTCTCAGCCCAATACTTGCGAGACCAGTCAAGCCTGCATGAGGTTGCCAGCCCACCTCTCGCTAGCTCCTCCCCTCTGTCACTGGTGTGTACAAGTCCAAACACTCCGCCTCTACAGATCTTTACACAGTTTATACCTTCATCTTCATCTTCCCAAACTGTAATGGCCTTGAGCCTACGGAACAAAAATAAATGAGGAACTCATACGAGCCGGGGGTTAAGATAGCCGACTTCTAACATTGAAGTACTAATTATCTAGAACTTAAAAGTCTGATATCTTTACCCTCGGCTCGTACATAGCTACGCCCTCCTACATGTCGAGACAAGCTCCTCCACCCGACAGCCGGTATGACACTTGAGCGCTATCCATTTTCAGGGCAAGTTGATTGGGCAGGTGAGTTGTTACACACATCTTGATGGATTCTGACTTGATGTGTTCCGTAGGCTCAAGGCTGAGGTGACGTTCCATTGCTTTGTAATGGAATTCTATTCACATTTTGAGACTACAAAACTGCAACTAAGGATCACGAACCCCCAGACTTGGGGGTCGTCATTTCCCATAATCATAGAAAATGGCAGGAATCCAAGGAAATAGAATTATGAAACTTGCAACCATAGTCCCATGACAGTATGTACATCCTCCCTTGTACTGTAATTATGGTCCACTCTCTCTTAGATGACGTTGGTTCATTTTTTATCTCAATGTTCTCAACGTATATACGGGTAAAAATACCTCGGTCTTCATCAGGGCCAAATCAAAAATGAAAACAACGCAACACGTCCACACTTGCTGGCAACACATCCGCACTCGCTGGCAACACATCCACACTCGTTGGCAACACATCCACACTCGCTGGCAACACATCCACACTCCCTGTTAACACATCCACACTCGCTGGCAACACATCCACACTTGCTGGCAACACATCCACACTTGCTGGCAACACATCCACACTCACTGGCAACACATCCACATTCCCTGGCAACACATCCACACTCGTTGGCAACACATCCACACTCCCTGGCAACACATCCACACTCGTTGGCAACACATCCACACTCCCTGGCAACACATCCACATTCCCTGGCAACACATCCACACTCGTTGGCAACACATCCACACTCCCTGGCAACACATCCACATTCCCTGGCAACACATCCACACTCGTTGGCAACACATCCACACTCACTGGCAACACATCCACACTCACTGGCAACACATCCACACCTGCTGGCAACGTGTTTCACACAATAAATGCACCATGTGATCATGATCAAGTAAAGAGTGTAATGTAAGCATGGCAACACTTCACACAGACTATGATGGGCGTGGTTTAACGTGCATAGACACAACTTATCGTGAGAAAGTTTTTCTACCGTATTAGCACTTCTCGTAAGCCCACAGAGGTGTGTCACAGATGCCTCACCTTGACAGCCGAGAAAGTTGTTTGCTCCACGCTAGATCACTTCATGTTTGAGTAGTCCATCATTTGACAGATCCCTCCCACGGAAGGCCACCTCTTTTGAGAGACGACACTTTGCACGCACTTGCAATAAAATCTCACCTCTAGTGAAAGACCGTCTCTGATGAAAGGCCACACGCTGCCAGCACAGAGGCACACACTACCAGCACACACACTACCAGCACACACACTACCAGCACACACACTACCAGCACACACACTACCAGCACACACACTACCAGCACACACACTACCAGCACACACACTACCAGCACACACACTACCAGCACACACACTACCAGCACACACACTACCAGCACACACACTACCAGCACACACACTACCAGCACACACACTACCAGCACACACACTACCAGCACACACTTGTAATACTCATGCATGATTGCAGCTGTAAATTGACCCATTTGAGAATTGGCTGGACAAGCTTAACCATAAAAGTGAGTGGAGAGCAGATTGATCTTACTCTTTATCGACAAATGCACTGCCCACCAAATGTTATTGCAGTAGTGTTTCTTCCTCCCAACGCCATCTAATTTGCAGCCTTGCGACGCTGGAATTATTCAAAATGTTAGAACAATCAGAAGTAGCTTCTTCTCCATGTACTTGTGCATCCAAGCTGGCCAATAAAATAAAAATGTTTTAGACACATTGTGTGGTTATAAAATGGGATACTGCGTCTTCCATGACTATTGAGAAATGTTTTTGCCAGCTGTGAATTTCTGTACACCTTAGTTGATGGCACGGTTGATATTAGGCAGAGTCCAAGCTATAAACCATGCTGGCTGAAACTGGCATGACCTGGCAGGAGTGTGTGCACTGTGATCAAGAGTTGGCCACTACATATCGAAACCCTTGAAAAGGGTATTGCAGGAAAATTTGCTGACTAACATCTGGGAGGAAAAAGAAAATGATTGTGATGAAAATGATGCTGAATTAGAGAGCACACACCAGATGTGTGGACTTCAAAACTGCAACCAAATAACTCTAGTAGTCACCCTCACTAGCATCTGCACTGTGATCAAGAGTTTGTCAGGGTATTGCAGGAAACTTCCTGACTAACATCTGGGAGGAAAAAGAAAATGATTGTGACGAAAATGATGATGAATTAGAGAGCACACACCAGATGTGTGGACATCAAAACTGCAACCAAATAACTGTATGAAGTGCAAGATTTTGCTCATTCTCATGAGAAGACAGAGTTATTGGAGCTGATGCAAGAGTTGGGCTAAGGCTAGAAGAGAAGAATAGCTCATATCAACATGTTAAAGGCCTGGAACCCTCCTGATGCCACGCTACTAGGTATGGTAGTAGTAGCAGAAGAGGAAGACGAGGGCCAGGAGCAGGGTAAAATACACGTACTTGCAGAGCTGCCACCAGCTCCGATGGACAGGCAGAATAGTGAGGTGGGAGCCTTGCTACCGAATATAATGATGTAGTAAGGCAGGAGGTTGGTAGAGCCAGGGATGTATGTCATGAGATTGATACTGGCAACGAGAAGCCCATCAGGACATGCCTACATAGGTTAGCTTTGGCACGGAGGGACTAGCCGAGGGAGGAGGTCCGGGTGTTACATGAGTCCGGCACAGTGATGACATCCACGAACATTATAAATAGAATTTATAAATAGAGCTAGAACTCATGACCTCAGACTATCAACACATATAGGACAATCAGAACTCATGACCTCAGACTAAGGACAATCATGATATCATCTCACACTCTTAGATAAGTCCTGTAGGGACATCCAGTAATTCTACTACTCTCACACTGTTACCAACACCATAAGCTGTGAAAGCCTGGCTGCCAGGGTATTTAAACCCCTCTGCAGTCCAGGCTTGGGCAGTCTCATCCTATCTTCATATTCTGCTACTCGACTGTGGGTTTAATATAAGAACTAAAACTCTTTTGTCAAGCTTGGGGTTTAGCTAGAAGAAGTTAGGGAGAGACTCTGGTGGCAGCGAATTACCAAGGTTGGTATCTGTTAGGCCTCTTGTGGTTGGAGACTAACACCTGGTCGTGTAGAGCAGTCGTCTGTCGCGGAATTGATTCTTCGTGGCTTGTTGCTCTGTCATGAAGTTGGCGACGTCCAGGAACGTCTCGGGTTTCCTTGCTCAGACATGGTCTAGTGAGTAGAGGGAGAGTTCCCGTTGCCACCGCCTGCGCTGCCATTTTTATCGCAGTTTTCCATGAACGTCTCTGCCATATTTAGTAATTCTCTTAGAATGTTTGCAGCTGCCACTATCTTTCCTTCAGAAGGACCAGAATTCTCGCTCGCAGGCTTCTTTGGAACGTCCGAGCACCTTCAGCAAGGACATTTTGGACAAATCGTAGTCTACCTTGGCCTCCTCCGAGACAGATGTCGTTTAAGCTATGGACGCAGTTCCCGTCAGTAGAGGTACCCATTCATCCTTGCTGATCCCTGCTGTGGAGAGCGTGTCTCCAAACTTTCGGAGGTAGGATGCAGGCAGGTCCTTGTCTGTCAATGGAGCCATTTTATCTGCCAGCTTTCTTTTTCTATCCCTGTCTCGTCGGCTGTTGTCCAAGTGTTTCTGGCGATGACACACTTCATCTTGGTTTTCTTGCTGAAGCTTGAGTTGCATCTGCAGCATCTCATGGAGTTCTCTTTTGAGCTGTTCTTCCATGGCTTTGGCTCTCCTCTTTCGCTTCCAGTTCTCTGGTTCAACGTTCTGCTTTTCTATGTTCGATTCTTCTGCTCTCCTCCATAATCTGGATTAATGCCTGGATGGCATCCAGTGGGTTGGGGAATTCTGTTCTAGTCCTTGTCATTGACAGTCGATGGCTTGCCAAGCCCTTCTTGATATCCATATCTGTGTCCTCCATGTTGGTCACCTGGACTTGCTCTCTTTGGAGTATCTCCGTTTTCTCCCCTCGCTCTGCTCTTTCGGACTTGTCGTTCGCCTTCCTCCTTGACGTTATTTTTCTCCGAGTCAACCAAGCTGAGCCAAGCACCGGCCACAGCTCCAATTCTCTGCTTAGCCAAACACCGGCCGTCTTCTACAAGTTTCTGGAAAAAATAAAGTAAAGCAGCACAATGTCTGTCTTACTAACCAGTCCACTTCGATGACAAGGTAAGAACCACCGCTTGCCACCAGATTATTGTAGAGGGGACTATGCTAGAGATGACAAGAGTTGTTGGAGCTGATACAAGAGCTATTGTAGAGGGCACTATGCTAGAGATGACAGAGTTGTTGGAGCTGATACAAGAGTTAAGCTATTGTAGAGGGGACTATGCTAGAGGTGACAGAGTTGTTGGAGCTGATACAAGAGCTATTGTAGAGGGGACTATGCTAGAGATGACAAACAAGGCAAAAATAACCCCCCAAAAAACTGATTGAACAAAGTGAACTACGTCCTGTACCTATATGCACATGTTAGTGCACTCACGGTGCATACATGCAGGTAACATTATTTTGGCCCACCCATTACCCTGCCCACCTCTAGTGGAAGATCACCAATTTTGGAAGACCATTTTCTACTGGATCTGAGGGTGGTCTCCAAAGAGAGACTACTATAAATTCGTAATTGCAAACTGCACATTTTCCCTCTCACGAGGTGATTTGACTTACAGACTTTGACAATACATGTACCATGATAGTCCACCTCAACTCCTGCCCCCCATAGGTGGGCTATTAGAGAGGACATGCTGTACATTTAAAGGTGGGTCCAATACCTGCGATACCACCTCAGCGACCACCACCTGCGATACCACCTCAGCGAGCACCACCCATAGTGTGTGCATATTATTGTATGCAACATTCAAGTTATATGCACATTTACTCTCACTTTCTAATAGGCGTTGATGATCCTTTACCCATAGGTGGCCTATCAGGGAGAACAGACTGCAACTACAACAGTTGCAAGCCTATAGCAGCTGCCATGGCTACAGCTGTAGTTGGAAGCTATATCTCCCACACACCACTGGAGGGTGGCTTCAGATGTTCCTCCGAGCAGTTGTGGGTCTGGGGGATAACAAATACCAGACTCACTGCAGAGTTGGTATGTAGTTACCTTTAGGCTTGGCATTGCATTTTACAAGTCTTGGCTGTTTATTATCTTCCCCATTAGTGGGGCAGTGAAATTGAACCGACTCTCCAGCATTCAGAGGGTTAAAGCATCCATATGCTCATGAAAGAAAGACATGGCAGATTCAGCTCCCAAGAGCCTAGAAGGCCAAGAGAGGTACATACACCTGTTAGGTGTATATCAGCAGAGGACCAGAAATGAATGTGCCAAGCAGTCCAAGGAAGACCATATTCTGCACCTTTAACATTCATTTCTGCACTTCTTTTCATAAGATAATTTTGAAACAGAAAACTTCCTTGAAAAGCCTTGAAATGGAAAATGGCGTTTCTAGATATGGAAACAAATTTACATCATACAAATCAAGGAGAATGTTCCACTCACCCCGGCAAAGACTCGGGCTCGCAGATGTTGCTGCTTCTCTGCAGTAATTCTTCCCAGATCATCTCTCAGCCTCTCCCACTCATCGCACGACACAGGCGGCTGCCGTGGCAACAAGGAGGGACAGGGTGACAGCTTCCCCTGCACAATGGAAGAATGGCAATCGAACCAGTAAAAACCAGGGGGAAAACCAAGCGGCCATGGAGGAGGTGGGTTCTTAACCATCAAGTGCAGAGTTTGTTGTTGCTACCACTCACTTCAAAGAGGCGGGAAAAGGGCGGGAAAAAAGGGCGGGGAAATAGTGGGGGAAAGGCGGGCCTCGAGTTGCCATTTCCATTTAATGCACAACAGTTAGGCACTACTACTAAAACTATTGTACCACACTACTACAATGCAATGCACTCTGTAAGCACAAATTCTCAGCAAGGACTAGGACTAAAGAGAAGATGTTTCTCACTCATTGTCATCTACTACCCTTCCCTCACCTATTAACAAAAAGGAGTAGGGGGAGGATAGGCAACGCTCAAGGGGTATTAGAATGGCATAGAGCAACCAGAGCTGAGTATACACATGCAAGAATACTAGATACGTAACTAACAGAGCTATGTAAGCCAGTCACTTTGGTGTTAGGATTAGGGCGGTTAGGGTTAAGACTCGCTATGACTATGGATAGAACTGGTGTTAGCTAGCTGTGTTAGGGATGGTCTTAGGGCTAGGAGTGACTGGTGTGAGGCTAGGGCTGTGCTTGGGGTACATCAGGAATGGTTTGAGGGCTAGGGCTGTGATAGAAGTAGGGCTGTGTGAGGGCTAGGGCTGTGTTAGGGCTAGAGCTACGTCAGAACGGTAGCTTGTGTGGCAGAACTTATAACAAACAGTAACTGTGGCCCATAATCATGTTGACCTCATGTAATTCATGCTGGGAACACCCATGCAGCCATGAAATGACACATTGTTATAGTCTTGTGCGACCATTATTAACTTTCAGACAACTACATGGGGGCAGTGGTGGGACCATTTCTTTTAGACGTTGGGAATGGCAGCTTACCAAGTGGCACCTCCAGAACCATTTAACCTAGCCCACCTGAAGAATAGTAAAATGAATGTCAATTCAAATAGTTTCAAACAGTAAGTCTGGATGGCAGAGTCAGGGAGGAGTGAGTCTGGAGGGCAGAGCCAGAGAGGAGTAAGTTGAGACTCTTATCTTGACGAGAGATCAAGCAGCCGGCATCCTCCCCTTATCGGAACTACCACTTGAGAACTACCACAGTCAATGAAAAGTTGAACAGCCACATTGTATCATCTACTAGAGTTCAAAGTTCAACAATTAGAAACAGGGAAAAGGGTGACAGTGTACTAGTTAAAGAACACTGGGGGTCACAGTGGATTTATTGACTCCACCCTCCATGGACGAGCAGAAGAGCACTGGGGTCAACCCCCCCCGGTGGATTCATTGATTCCACCCTCCAATGGACGACCAGAAGAACACTGGGGTCACAGGCCCTCCACAATCAAATGATTCGCGAGCGGATTGTTGTTGGAATCATTGACTGAAAGCTGTCCTAGAAATCAAAACTTGACCAAACCTAAGCAGTCCACCAAGTACACTAGAGACCGTCAACACCAACAGACTAATAGTGAGACGTTGGGAGAGAAAGAAGACTCACACCGGGAGGCAATCTAGATCTTCCCATTGGAAAGGCCAAAAAGGCCGGCCCCAAGGGATAATAGAAACAGGGCCTGCAGCCAGTGAGGCAGATTACCACATGAGGTGCGGGTTACGTCGGGCCAGCCACATGTATTCCGGACATGGACATTTTCAAGCAACGAGCAGGTCACCTAGGAGGTCAGGAAGACTACATGCTGGCTGTATGACTCACAAGACTCTGACCTTGATGACCCACAGAGCGTCGACCAAGATTCCGAAAGTTTTTCTCTCAAGTAGTCCAAAAGTACGTATGTACATGAAGCAATGGCCGACATCTGTGTTACTCAATGTTAGTCTCATTCCACTTTGATGCTGGAGCACAAGATACACTAATTGCAAGAGATGCTTACAGAACAGTTCGTAGACGCTCACCACTGCCAGAACTCCTGACTGGTCCAAGCCAATATTGTCTGTCCTAGGACTCTTCTGAGGCCCTCCAGCAGCTTACAATGATCACAACACATCACAACACTGTGACATCGTCAAGCAGCTGCCAAGATGTTTTCCAGGACAGCCAGCAATGGGATGCATTGGACCTGCTCTCCGGAGCGAAGCACATCTTTCAACATACCAAGAATCCAACTCAGAAATTTCCTGCGCTCTTCAGAGGAATGGATAAACTGGTAGGAGACTGTATGATCCAATTCCGCTGTTGTACAGCCATGCGCACTGTAAACACCTTGTAGGGTCCCCACCTTCCCTACGGACATGGTCAAAGAGGAACTTAAGTGAACAGAAGAGCAGGCTGTGATATCCAGAGTGTATCAAGTGACTGACAATGTGCAGCTGGTCTCCACGGAGAAACAGCCAGGTATACAAGCTCAATAAGGGTGTCGAGTGGGAGAGATATCCCTTATCCAAAGTCGATCAGACACTAACAAGTAGCCAGAGCCACTTCTCTCCTTGATGGATGCAAATTCCGGCTTTTGGCAGATCCCACTGTCTCCTGCCTCATTGCTGTTGGTCACATTCATAATACCTTCCACAAGTAACTCCGTTTCAAAAGACTGCCATTTGGCACAAGGTCAGCCTCTGAACACTTCCAAAAGAGGTCATCTGAGGCACTGGAATGGTTGGAAGGAGTGCTGTGTTAAATGGGTGATATCCTTATCCAGGGAAAACACAAGATAAGCACAACCAACGCATGCACCGACAAGAAGCTGGCTTGACACTAAAACAAAAATGTCAATTTTCAGTGAACGAAATTTGTTTTCTTGAACAGCTGTGCGCTCGCCCCACCCCCTGACAAAGGGAGGGCCATACAGGAAATGGAGTCACCCGATGACATGTCTGGAGTTCACCATTTTCTAAAGCCGCCAACAAGATGAGCCAATTCTTCCCAGATACGGCCACCATCATTCAATCCTTCCGTGTGCCGTTGATCAAGGATAACCTATGTATGAGTAAGGAACGAGCTACAGAAAAAAAGTATTTGAACAGCCGACGAAGCTCCTCATAAAGATTCCAACCTCAGCACCATTCCATACTTCCAGCAGGAGCTTCAAGCCTGGGTGCCGTCTCACTACAAAGGTTCCAACCCCGGCACCATTCAATCCAGACCTTGCAACTGTACTTCCAGCAGGAGCTTCAAGCCTGGGTGCCGTCTCACTACAAAGGATCCAACCCCGGCACCGTTCAATCCATACCTTGCAACCATACTGCCATACTTACTTACTTGCATTCCCATTTTATAGTTTTATTGCGTTTGCTCTCATTACTTGGCTATTAGAGATATATACACGTAAGTTGCAATACTTGATGGCAGATCAACGTCTGAGAATGACAAGATCAAAATTGGTTGCGATTGGATAAATTGTCCAAACGGATTTTGGTTCTATAGATGTAATTTCCTTGCACTGCTATTCAACGCCATTACATATAGGGTGTGGCCTTACATATAGGTGTGGTCCATCCTAACTCCTCATGTCTAGCCGACTCTGAACAACAGTACCTACATGCATATATACATGTAGTAGCCAGCACATGCCTCGAGTTCCAGACAAGGCATTAGTAAGGAAGAGAAGCAAGATTTATAGAGAGCCACAGAAGAAGGCCTATGCAAGGGGTTACACTGGCTCCAGTAAGAGTTATAGAGAGCCACAGAAGTACGACTACGACTACTGCCATTACAGCTTTGCCCTCACTGGCTCCAGGTGGCTTCACATGGATTCCAAGCCATGACATGAAGCAGTAGTCAGCCAAGAGATGGCTCCTGCCCAGGTCCTACAAAGCTACATGTAGTATATACAGTACACGCCAAAAAAACATGCCGGTTGCGTTGCGTTCAACGTTAAAAAACGCCAACCGTAAACGCAAATAAACGCAGACCGTAAACGCTAGCAGTCCCAACGGAAACCAACGGTAGCAAATTAGATAAACCGTCCGCGTAGCGGTGCTGAAGCGCAAGCGCTTCGCGCTCCGCTTCAATTGCAAGCGAGCGCTCTCAAGTTCTTCATTCCAGAGCCTTCACTCTTCCTACCTGAAGTATTACAGTCTAGCCTAAGGTACTTCAGTCAAGCGTCACCTATCAAGAAGCAGTGCAGTCGAAATCAGTCTCTTATCTGAAGCCTTTTGACGGTCAAGCGTAGGTTTCTACACCTCACCTTTATTAATACTATTAAATGCAGATTAGAACGAAAGTGGAAGACAGATGAGGACTGCGACTGCTGTGCTCTCGCTGAGACCACCGATGCTCAGCGGACTTGCACTATGGTTCTGGAACTAATCCTAGCCCTCCTATCCAGACGAGTATCAGAAGCTTCTTTATATATATATATTTATTTCTAATTGCTGCTCTTTTGTTTTCTACCTGATAACTGTTCAATTATATGGTTATAAAATGTTGTTTCAATTCAATTGTTGTGTTCTTTGTTGTAAATTCAATCTTGATATTGCTGAGCCTGTTAAGGCCATCACATGTTACAACATACTATGTAGTAACTAACACTTATAACAATCTATATAAATTAAATAAATTAATAAAAATAAAAATTATTTAAAAAAAGGTGATGTCCCACTTTTGAGTGACCACCTTCAAATCAATGTTCTGAAAGGAGGGGGCCTGGCACCAAGGCAGGTGGAGAAATGGGGTCTCAACTTCATTGAACCTTGAAGACAAACTGGAGAAGGCTAAGGCACTGGGGGAGTTACCGGAGCCAACCTGTTCTCCAGAAGTGGCACACGGGTGGGTCAGCTCCTTCTGGTTCTTCTCCAACGAAGAACATTCTATTATACATACATGTATGCCAAAGATAAGAAAGAAATACACAATCATATTGTCCAATAAAACATTATTTATTTTGGATGTTATTTTGGATGCATAACCACTTTACCCATCTCCAAATAAGAACATGTCAACAAATTGGTGTAATGTGGGTTACACAGCTGGAAATGTTGGTGGAGATCTTGGACAGGTCATCACCAAAATCCTACCTACATTTTATTTGTTGCCAATCAGTATGTTCAAATAACAGGACCATCTACATTTTTGCTCTCCCACATATAAACAAACTCAAAGCTGCAGAGAATGCTGATATACAAACTATCCCCTAGTCAAGATAAAGTTTAACTAGGACACTTTTATACCTTGAGAGCATGGTATGTAGCTAAAGGCTTGCACACAAAAGCTAGCTAAGTTTTGCTACCCCATTCTTATGGAACAACTTAAGAAAAAAAAGGCTTGCAAGTGCTATAGTCAGAAGCATGACTAACAAACCTGTGAAGGACCAGCTACTAGCTGAAAAGAGGTCTTTATATCACAATCTTACAGAATCAACTCACTGTTTTCACCATGGGCTTCAGGGTATCTTTTCAACAACTTATACGATCTAATCCTTTCAAAATCTCGAAGCAAAGACAAGTAGAGAGCTAAAAAATTAACTTGCCACGAGGCACAAATCTCGTGCGCTTTGGTGACCTTTGCGCGGAAGCGCTGACCTTTAGTCAGCGTCGCTGTGCAAAACTCTCGTAAACGTTAACCGTTTATTTGCGTTGTTAGCGTTTGTTAAGTAACGGTTGGAAACGGTAAGCGTCTACGCGCGTTCAAAATAAACGCAACCGGCATGTTTTTTTGGCCTCTACTGTACCACCTGAAATGGAGCAACAATTCGTAGCAACAGGCGAGGAACCATCTTGCTATCAGGAGGGAGAAACCTCCTCACCTACCGACACAAGTAGCCACACCCATGAGGTGGAGGGCGACAATATGCCTCAAGGGTGCCTCCACTGATACGAAGAACCCTATGCAGAAGTACTCGAGAAACCCACCTGATTGTCCAATTCGACCTAAGCTGGATGTAAATGTCATCTTCAAAGAAGGGAGACATGGAATAACTTATGTATGTACATATATACATGTGTATATACATGGACTATTAATACATCAACTATGACATCATAATCATTACAGCATATTGGTATCATGTGATTCCTGCTGGGAGGAAGGCTCCTGTACCATTAAACATCTGATTGTTACCAGCGTAGGACATCTTGTGGAACACTTATTAGGACTTACAGTCAATATTACTACAGCTTATTGCCAAGGATTAGGATTAGGGCTGTGTTAGGGCTGTAGTCTGTATGCTAGGGCTAATATTAAGCTCGTGAGCATACTTGTACAGGGATGCAAGGCCATAAGAAGTGGGCAGTTATAGATGCAGGGCAGCGATCAATCTACAGAGAGGGCCAGGGAAACTGTTACAGCTATGTAGGGTTGCAGCTTGCAGGTAGTGCTCAAGACTAGGACTAACACAAGCATAGGATGCTAGAACTAACACAAGTCATAGGATGCTAGGACTAACACAAGTCATAGGATGCTAGGACTAACACAAGTCATAGGATGCTGGGACTAACACAGATCATAGGATGCTTGCTAGGGCTAACACAGGTCATAGGATGCTAGGACTAACACAGGTCATAGGATGCTAGGGCTAACACAGGTCATGGGATGCTAGGAGACTAACACAGGTCATAGGATAGGGTTAACACAGGTCATAGGATGCTAGGGCTAACACAGGTCATAGAATGCTAGGACTAACACAGGTCATAGGATGCTAGGACTAACACAGGTCATAGGATGCTAGGGCTAACACAGGTCATAGGATGCTAGGGCTAACACAGGTCATAGGATGCTAGGACTAACACAGGTCATAGAATGCTAGGGCTAACACAGGTCATAGGATGCTAGGGCTAACACAGGTCATAGGATGCTAGGACTAACACAGGTCATAGGATGCTAGGACTAACACAGGTCATAGGATACTAGGACTAACATAGGTCATAGGATGCTAGGGCTAACACAGGTCATAGGATGCTAGGGCTAACACAGGTCATAGGATGCTAGGACTAACACAGGTCATAATGCTAGGACTAACACAGGTCATAGGATGCTAGGGCTAACACAGGTCATAGGATGCTAGGGCTAACACAGGTCATAGGATGCTAGGACTAACACAGGTCATAGGACTAACACAGGTCATAGGATGCTAGGGCTAACACAGGTCATAGGATGCTAGGCAACACAGGTCATAGGATGCTAGTGCTAAAACTGGATTAGACTGCACAGCTGGGGCTAATAGAGCTAGGACAGCAGCTAGAGCTACACTGTCCGGTTAGGGTTAAGCACTGGAGCTAGGACTAACACTGTCCAGTTAGGGTTAAGCACTGGAGCTAGGACTAACACTGTCCAGTTAGGGTTAAGCACTGGAGCTAGGACTAACACTGTGTCCAGTTAGGGTTAAGCACTGGAGCTAGGACTAACACTGTCCAGTTAGGGTTAAGCACTGGAGCTAGGACTAACACTGTGTCCAGTTAGGGTTAAGCACTGGAGCTAGGACTAACACTGTCCAGTTAGGGCTAACACTGTCCAGTTAGGATAAGCACAGGACTAACCCTGTCCAGTTAGGGTTAAGCACTGGAGCTAGGACTAACACTGTCCAATTAGGGTTAAGCACTGGAGCTAGGACTAACACGGTGTCCAGTTAGGGTTAAGCACTGGAGCTAGGACTAACACTGTCCAGTTAGGGTTAAGCACTGGATAACATTGTCCAATTGGGGTTAAGCACTGGAGCTAGGGCTAAGTTCAAGGGATAAAACGGGAGAGAAGGCTGGAGCTGGAACTACAGTAGGGCAAAGTAATAGAGCCAGGGCTAATGACTATGGAATGAACTGGATCTAGGGCTAAGGACTGGAGCTAGGGCAAAGCAACAGAGCTAGGGCTAATGACTATAGAGCTAGGGCCAAGGACTGGAGCTAGGGCAAAGCAACAGAGCTAGGGCTAATGACTAGGGAAAGAACAGGAGCTAGGGCTAAGCATTAGAGCTAGGGCCAAGCACTGGAACTATGGCTAAGCATTAGAGCTAGGGCTAAGCAGTGGGCTAAGCAGTGGAACTAGGGCTAAGCAGTGGAACTATGGCTAAGCATTAGAGCTAGGGCTAAGCAGTGGGCTAAGCAGTGGAACGTGGGCTAAGCATTAGAGCTAGGGCTAAGCAGTGGCACTAGTGCTAAACATTAGAGCTAGGGCTAAGCACTGGAACTAGTGCTAAACATTAGAGCTAGGGCTAAGCAGTGGAACTATGGCTAAGAGCTATGGCTAAGCACTGGGCTAAGCAGTGGAACTAGGGCTAAACATTAGAGCTAGGGCTAAGCAGTGGAACTATGGCTAAGCATTAGAGCTAGGGCTAAGCAGTGGCACTAGTGCTAAACATTAGAGCTAGGGCTAAGCACTGGAACTAGTGCTAAACATTAGAGCTAGGGCTAAGCAGTGGAACTATGGCTAAGAGCTATGGCTAAGCACTGGGCTAAGCAGTGGAACTAGGGCTAAACATTAGAGCTAGGGCTAAGCAGTGGAACTATGGCTAAGCATTAGAGCTAGGGCTAAGCAGTGGAACTATGGCTAAGCATTAGAGCTAGGGCTAAGCACTGGGCTATGCAGTGGAACTAGGGCTAAGCATTAGAGCTAGGGCTAAGCACTGGGCTAAGCACTGGAACTAGGGCTAAACATTAGAGCTAGGGCTAAGGACTGGGCTAAGCACAGGAGCTAGGGCTAAGAACTGGAGACACTGTAGCTGGGACTAGAAAAGGAAATTGCCCTCACTCTGATGTCGGTGATGATCTGAAAATCAGTGATGAGGGAAGTGTCAGGATTAACATCGGACTCCCTCCATGATGTCCCCACAGTACAAGGGTGGAAATATTTCCCGCGGACCTCAGGAGTGTTGGGTGGGGACGAGGCACTTGAGGGAGAGTAGTGGGGAGGGGTCGAGTTCACATCGCTGAGTACGCACGTCTGGATGGTCTCCTCACAGTCATCATCATTTTCAGTACCTGGTCGCACCTGTACACATAGAGACACATGCACACACATATAAACACACACAGATCAAAGAATAGTCTTTGTGATACTCACTAATGCTGGATCCTTAAAGGCAGCTGGCACACACTGTCCGTACACTTAACTGCACCTTGAGAAATAAACTCTCAGCGAACTCGCAGCTCTGACATAACCATATTACAATGAAATTCTCAATAATCAACGAAATTTACTCTCTCGATGTTTCGACCAGATGCTCTAGCCTTCAACAGGAATAAAGACTCACATGAGCTTGTTATATACCAGTATCTAGCTATCCACCACGTGATACAAAACCAAGCCCTGGCACACACGTCCAGCACATGAACAGGATGTGGCAAAAACAACAAAGGGAATACACACACACACACAAGTGCATATATGATATAATGTATGCAGGTATGTACCTCAAGCAGTTGCTTCTCGGGGAGCAGATGTTGTCTCACTACTCGTGTGATCCCCAGGACCCCCGACATCGCCCCCTTGATCACTGCATGTACATCAACGGCAGGTACCCCTCGCATACCAGGGGGGGTGATGGTTTTGAACTCCCCCAGTTCCTGATTGGGGACCTCTTCCATGGGTTTGGGTCCACGCTTCCAGCGCTGGCTCTTGTCAAAATCCTTCGCGTAGTAAAAGAAAGGAAATTTTGGATCTCTGCAGAACAAAGAGAAATGCACGGAGGAACCTTAAGAGCAAGAAGGGAGATATTGTCATAGCAACACATGCCTTAATAACCAATCAGCACTGACGGAGGGTTAGACATTCAGTCGCTAGAACTCAACAATTTACTTCTCTAGGTAGATGTAGCGTTGCAGTGCTTGCAGCAATCCAGTGCTGCCTCCGTCATGGAAGTGCAGACTAGGCAACTCCTGCCCCGAGGTGAGGAAAAAGGTGAGAGACCTATGAGGATACATTAATATGTTAAAGGACCACTTCATGATTCAGACATTGGGAAGGTTGGGAATTAGACAATGGACGAACTACACACTGGGATGATGCAGATTGAAGTAGGTTGGCAATAGCTCTATGGGGACACACACTAGACCAACACCACACTGGGTGGAGGCAGGTTGAGTAGGTTGACAATAGCTCTATGGGAACACACACTGCACCAACACACCACACTGGATTGAGCCAGGTTGAGTAGGTTGACAATAGCTCTATGGGAACACACACTGGACAAACACCACAGTTAAAACAACTAACATTTTAACCCCTCACCTCTTCCCGCTGGTAGTTTCTCGGATGGAGTGGAGCAGGCACAGTGGAAAGTTTAGCGTATCAGCACTATGTTTGCTCGATCCAGTCTTTGCACCTACAACAACAACAACAACATCAACAACAACAAGAGAAGCGTAACAGCAATTAAGACAGTGCACCACAAACCAAGATAAAGAGGACCCTGGAAGAGAAACCCAGACAGACATTACACGAGTCCTGTATATTCTTGCCACACGTGTTTAGCCCAGACTGACATTACAAGAGTCCTGTACATTCTTACCACTTGTGTTTATCAACCTCTTATGCTCTGCCTCCAGTGCTGTGCATATTAGTCGAGGGATACAGTGTCAAAGGCATGCTCTATTATTATAGTATGCAGTACGGGCATGTGCATAATAAGTGGATAAGATAAGGTGACAATGGCTATTATTCATGTGACTTTTCGTTGCCCACTCGAGTTCCCTCTTCCTTCCTGATCAGCTTCGCCTCTTATGAAGGTATCGCCATATGGTCTCTTCATGTCTTTATTATATAATTTGGCCATCTTACCCGAGATAGTTACTGAGCTACTGCTGCACTGGTTGCTACCCACCCAGACTTCCAGAGTCATTTATCAACCTTTTCAAGAATTCGATGAAGTGACATCGCCTTATATTTACCGTTTAAATTGCTGATTCTTTACCTGATTCTTTACCAGATTAAATTAGCAACTTACTATGGTGACCCTTACCAGTTTTTGTGAAAGAGACCACATCGTTCCCAAGATTGACTACGAATATGACACAAAAACACAAACTCGGTAACCAATGAGATTATTTACCGACAAATCCAAGATTAGTTATTCTTGATTATTGATTGACACTCAACTTGATCGTGTGACATTCAATCCCAAAATTGTCATGGTCATATTACAGTTTATGTGTATCAACTGATATTACTTGTGCTGATGATCATTACCAACTCTGCATTGATACTCACCCGATCCAACCAGCATATCCACCCCAACCTAAACAAGAGCAAATTGATATTCATAACATCAAAACAAGTGCTTTAGCTGGAGTGCATAACAAATAGTGTGACTTCAACATATAAAGAGATCCCTTATATAGTATATGCCTAGTGACACATGCACGTACGCGCAGAGTGAGACACACACATACTGGACATGGCTGCAAGCAGAATACTGATAAGATAGTCCCTTACCCGAACCCCATTGTTTACTGTGGAGTATATCAAAACCAGTAACATTTCAAGGCAGACCTATTAACCTAAAAGTTCAAAGGTTGATTTTTCGGATCCACCCAACAAAAGCATTTGCCACACCTCAAGGATCATTCTCGTCCTTCATCCTTTCCCTCGACCTTTCTTCGAGTCCCTCTCCCCCAACTCCTCGCCTTCTCCATCGACCCTTATTTCCTTGTTCAAACATACCTCTTTCCCCCTTCCTCCTAACATTCTCTTCCTCTCTTTACCTTGTCCTCTCCCCTTTCCGCAGAGGAATACGGCACTATAGGTTCCGGCAGTTCCAAAGCACCTCCTCTGTAATCTTTGTCAGCATACTCCAGCTCTCCTGGGTCAATCACCACTGGTGGCGACTCATCTATACAAATACAAGAATGCAGATCATGTTTTAAGAAATGGGCTTATAGTGTTGATGATACCTTACTTAAATCATCCACAAGCGTCCAGTCATCACTCTGGGAGTAGAGGCAGGCTACATCTTGTTCAGTGAGGTCAGTGGGAGACCACATCAAATGGAAGTGGTCTTGCTGAAAGTCGTAGAAAACAGCAATGCAGAAGGAACCAATTTTGGCAAATAGAATATATTCACATACACACACATACATACACACAACATATATACGCACATACATATCAAACAGATATATACACACATACATATATACATGTGCAATGCAGAAGGAACCAATTTTGGCAAATAGAATATATTCACATACACACACATACATACACACAACATATATATGCACATACATATCATACAGATATACACATACATATATACATGTACATTGACACACTTACATATATATATACACACACATACATATATACACGCACATACATATATACACGCACTATATACACACACATGCACACACACAGATTTGTCATGTATTGATTGATATTTGCTCTTCATTCCTAACTTCATTTAATGTAGTATTTTTACATGGCAACCTTGATATTAGCTCAGCTTGCCTAGTGCAGACCTCTGAGTTGCTTACAAAAATACATACATTAAAATATGTATATACACATCGCATGCATGAAATGCTGGTTGTTCCAAGTGAGGGTGTCTATAGCACTGGTCATCATGTAAATAGGCCTTAATCTATGCAGCCTAACCAGAAATGCCTATGAGCTTGTAGGACATGGTGGCTGTTGCAGAGAAGATTCGAGATAATGTGGTATTCATGGACCTACAAGTGTCCAATTGCCAGCAATAGAAGAAATACAGACTTTTGAGCTGAAAAGAGTAAAAAAAAGCTAGAACCAACAGTAAAGAAGGTGCTTCACTGCTTATACTGATAACCTGCTGTTTACCGAGTACACACAAGGTAAAAGCAAACTTCAACAGTGTCACCTCTGGATAGAGAACTTGTTGATTTCTTAAAAAGGGTTAAGAAATTCACTGATATTACACGGACTTTAGCCCTTTGCGAGCCACTACCCACCAATACTATTTGTGAGAAAAGCTCTTTACCTTGTCAACTATTCTCACTGATCCAGCTATCTTCAACTCGTAGGCAGCTGCCGATAGTTCAGCTGGAATATGAATGTAGACTTCATTCACCACGTACACTACTATAATGACACCATCTCCTCTTTCCCCACAACGATTTTGGATCATTTTAGACATAACTGAACTTCTGGTTGGTAAGAGGTCGCTTCCAGAAATTGACACACTTGCATGCTGCTAAGCTGTGCAATGTGTGTAGTGGTCACGCGAGCAACATGTGGGGTGGAACCTTGGTGGTCAATAAGAAAAGGTTCAAGCCTTGTGTAGCGGGGGGGGGGGGGGGGGGGGGGGGGGGGAGGAGAATGAGATATGATGACACTGCACTGGCTGGGTGGCCGAGCCAATTTTGAGTTGGGTAGCGACAAACTGTTGGGTTAATTAAAGGTTTTGTATCTCGAAACTAAATATACACGCGAGCACGCCGAAAAATATGCTCGTGAAAGTGAAGGAGTTTCGTGTATCGTTATTGTTAATCGTTATGTGAAAGCAAATGGGATGGGAGTGAAGTGGTAGATGTGGAGTTTAGTGTCTGCAAGAGTGCTTGTGTAGTTACTTAGATGATACTTCTTTACAAAGGGTGGTGATGCAGAGGTGTATCATTGGAGTCTTTGTGTGGCATATGCTAGGGTGCTGGTAGGGGAAGGTTAGGAAAGTTTTGCAAGGAGTCTTCACCAAGGTGTATGATGTTTCAGGAGTAAGCAGAGGTGTGGAGATCAGTGGTTTTATCTTAAAGTTTTTGTTGTTTGGGTGGGTCTGTCACAACAAATTTGTTCCCCCCATATTTGGTTCCCCCTGGAACTTTTTCTTTAAAAAATATGTTCTGCCTGGAACTTTTTACGTGAAAAAAAAGTTCCGTCTTGAAAAATAAAGGGCCAGGGCAAGGGCTAGGGCAAGGGCTAGGGCTAGGGTGGGAACAAAATTTCAATAAGGGGGTAACAACTTTTGGGGGGGAACAAATTAAATCTCAAGGTTATGGAGGTTATGGTTGTTAGAAGATGAAAACTAATAGCTAATCCCACAAAACTCTTTCTGTTGGTTCACAGATGGAAGCTTATGGTGGTCAATAATTTTGCAACGAGTCAAAGGAGGGGCCAAGCAGGAAATCCCGTCATTGCCAACGTTAAGAAATGATGAAAAGTCAAACGAAGTTCATTTCACCTATTTTTTCAAGGAAGAAGATAGTTTGGATGAGTAAAGTGAATGGGAAAATGATGAAAATGGAAGCATGTGTTGCCTATATATGCCAGGCCTGGAATATGCTGTCTAAGTGTGGTGGACAGGAGGACAGACTGCTTGTAGGAAAATAAGAGTTAGTTCAGAAGTAAGAAACAGTGGGAGAAAATAGCAGTAGAGCTGGGAAACTGGGGTGGATTTGTGATTGTTCACTCAGACCAGTTTATTAACCAAAAAAAAATCACATTTATGATGCATCAGCAGGATACTGAGACTGCTGTGAATCTAGCAAAATCTGTTTCTCTTCAAATATTCCCTTTTGGGAGTACACAGAGGGAATATCTGAAAAGAATGATGGTAGACTAGTAGTCCGAAGAATTGTCATGCAGATTCGAATTGACTTTGTGGTGAAGTGTTTTCAGCACACACGAAGGATGAGTAAGTACCTAATTGCTTCTTGAAGTCATGGCTGCAATTCATAAATTGTAAAGATGACAGGTGGCTGCACCTCATCTGATTAAAAGATTCTGGAAGTCATAAATTATAAATATGACAGGTGGCTGAACCTCATCTGATTAAAAGATGATGAGCACCTGGAGAGCATTTGTAATGTCTGCCTCTAACCAGCAATTCCCTGTTGATGTTGTTTCATGCATTTCCCTATACCAAATAGGTGCACTGGACTATTGCCTACTACTACTTGCAAGGCCTTATAGGCTTTGGCAATGTTTGGCTGTTCACGTAGAGAAAAGTTAAATGTCAAGTGGTTGTTAATGACAAAGAACACAAAATAATCATGTCCAGTTTGTAAATACGACTTCATGAAACACATGAGCAAACAAACAAAGAAGCTGTATATAGGCAGGAGTGTACACTGAAAAGAGGGAGTGGCTTATGAATGCAGGGATCAGCATGCCATGAAACTTGAAGTTAACAATAACAACAAATGAACAAAATACATGAGATCACTTAAATCAGTGACTCTGAATCAAAGAAAGCAGTCTTTTGAGTACCCCAAGATGCACACTCATAGAAATATTACAAAGAGGAAATATACTCGAGGAAGTCACAAAGGGGAAATAGAAATATTACGATAAGAATACACTAGGAAGTGCTATAGCAATAATCCAGAAGAAATTTGTCCTGAAACCACCTGCAGTCCTGGTACCTTCTGCAGTGACTGCTATGCCAGTTGTGGTGAAGCTCCCTTCTATCCTGCTATTCAGCTCACGAGCAATTTCAAACACAGATCCTGGTTGCCCCGTATGAAGCTGTACAAAATCAACGAGCACAACATTCAAAGTCTTTCCATCCATCCTGAGGAAATTGAAGCATGCAGTGGAAGCATTCAGAATAAGACTGTTGCAAGTCATCTGTGCAAAAGGGAGGCATATATCCAAGTTGAATGCATTCAAGATCACAATGTCACTTTTGGTGGTGTCTTTGCAGATCAGTTGTTCTTCTGCTCCTCTGAGGATAGCGCATGCTCCTCCCCATGTGCTGGGCTCCATGGTAGTGTAGGGAGGTGGATGAAGCCAAGGTTTTGATGTCAGGGGACCTAGAACCAACTCCTGGTCAAATAATACAAAGATTCTCTCATTTGTTTCAACGGCGAGCCTCAGAGTAGGCCAAGTGTTCCCATTAGATGTGAAAAAAGTGCTCATCTTTGTAGTAGCTGCTCCTTCACCCCATCGTTGCTCAAGGATGTCGGCGATCATCTGACCAGCTAGTGGAAGATCTTCCACAGGGATGTTGTTGGTGAAGTACAAGCCAATTATTTCATTGTTATTGACCCTCATCCATTCATCTACTTGTTGGAAGATATGAATGATGGTTCCTCCATATCTGAATCCATTCCGAGCACTATCTGATAAACTGCCCTGACATGACACAAGTCTACTTGCGTTCAAGTCAACAAAATCAGGAATGTCACATGTCATTGGGAGAATGCATATGTCAAGCCCCAGGAATCGTATACCTAGGTCTAGCTGGTCAGTAATAGAGAGGTTCTGATTCCTAAAGATACAGTCAGACTGAGGGGACGTCATTCCCTGGCAGTTTCTGACTGATCCATTAAATCCTGATCCTGCTGCATGGGATCCCGGGAGTGTGATCTGATTGAACCTCAGCTCGCAATACTCTGACCGTCCATTACAATTTTGGGCTGTAACAGGAAGGAAAAACAAAGAACAATAGTTGCCTCATAATTTATAGTGACATGGTCCAATGTTTATATATATCCAGTGATCATGACATTTTTCCCCATTTCAGAACCATAGTGCACCCATAAATAAACTCTAAATGAACTCGATATAGTAACATTACAATTACCTTCTCAATAATCAACTTGAAATTACATCCTCTCGATGAAGGCTAGAGCATTAGTCGAAACATTGAGAGAATACAATTTCAAGTTGATTATTGAGAAGGTTATTGCAATGCACCACAAGATAAAACCCTGAAGTGAACAACGAATGTGTAAACAGTAACATGCAAGGCGAGAACAGGAAATTCCCCAGCATCATTTAATTATATTGATACAGGCTGATACCAGGAGGGAGCAGGACACTTGATCTAGATAGGATGACTGAGTGAAAAATCAGGAGATAAACTGCAGACTAGTCTTTTTTAAATGGTGACGATGATGACAATAATAATAATAATAACTAGCCGATACCCACAGACACTTTTCCAGTTATTTTTAATTTATGCTAGAAGTGACTAATAATAATAATTGTGCATACATATGCACCACCTATAATAAAATAGTGTGCCTATGTTAGTTGTTAAGGAGAAGGCACTGCTATATTTGGTGGAAAATCATTTGCTTTGCTGATTGTTTCCACAAACAGTTCCTGCAGTGTTTGTGGATACCTGAAAGTGGTTGTGGACTAACTCTGCCATTGTGGCAGCAGTTCAGGGTCTCCATGTTAAACCTTTAAAGCATGGCAGAGTGTGGACATTGCCCAATAGGTACTTGCATTGCTAGGACTTTTGCTTATACTTCTTCTTGCTCATCTCTGCCTTTCTGCCTTTCTCTATTAATTAAAGTGCCAGCCCTGCTCTTCCACCTGACTAACCTCACTTCATATCTTTAGTGGATGTCCCACAGCCCACGATCAGCAAGGATACTTCACGTGGTGCCCCCCACGATTCAGCACAAGGTCCATAATCATGAACGTGGGAAGTCATCTACAAGGTTTTACTCTTGTCTATGCTGATCTGGGTAACTGGAGCGGTGAGGACAATCCACCCTCAACAATACCACCAAACATACTATGTACCTCAACAAGCCATGCCATCGTCATGGTAAACACCCCCCATATGGCCAACCTGAGTTCACAGTGCTTGCAAACATTGCCCCGGGTGAGAGGAGGTGCAGGAAACAAACTGAAGCTGATTAGAACTTCTTTTTCAACTGCCTGAAAGACATGGACAGGTCTCCCATATACGATACAATCGGATCATTGGGCCATATTAGCAAACCTCTCAGGTCAGTACCTATAATATAGGCACTTAGCCAAGGTCACCCTGCTAAATACAGCCAAGGACACCCTGCTAAATACAGCCAAGGACACCCTGCTAAATACAGCCAAGGACACCCTGCTAAATACAGCCAAGGACATCCTGCTAAATACAGCCAAGGACACCCTGCTAAATACAGCCAAGGACACCCTGCTAAATATAGCCAAGGACACCCTGCTAAAATATATCCAATGACACCCTGCTAAATACAGCAAGGACACCCTGCTAAATATAGCCAAGGCACCCTGCTAAATGCATCATGTGTCACACCAAATCTTCATGCTGACAACTGCTGCAACACACGGACCTTAATCCCTGAACTCCACCACCTTAACTGCTGCACTCAGTTCCTATATAATTTATGACGTATTCAACCCCATACCCTTGCCATGCACACACCTTAACTAAGTTGTTAGCACGTGTCAGAGGACACTTTGTTCATTGTATTTGTATGTCTTCTTCCAATGAAAGGTTCCTGCCCAGAGTGAATGGAACTCATGTCTACTCAATAGCTAACACTGGAGGTCCGCCAGCATCTTATATAGATATAAGAAAAATAGCAACTACGAAACTTGTTGATCTTTCTTGTTTCCGTTTTCATTAGACCACTGATCATAATATATTACACATATACATAATACACATATACATAATACATGTATATATAATACATATATACGTATTATACATATATACATACGTTTTCTTTAGACCACTGATCATAATATATTACACATATACATAATACACATATACATAATACATGTATATATAATACATATATACGTATTGTACATATATACATAATATACATAATATATATATAAGATATGTATATATAATACATATATATATATACATAATATATATAATACATATATACATAATATATTATATAATATAATATACTACGTATATAATATATATATACGTAATATATATTTTATAATACATATATACGTAACAATTATATACGTAACAATGCATATATATGTAATATATAATACTGAACATAAAAGAGATGTATTGATCCCAGATAAATTCTTTTGTTATAGGTAGTGCTATCAGGATGTCTGAAAACACATTAGCTAGTAGCTGGGCTCCCCGCTCCCCATGAAGCAGAGCCTAGGAACCCAGTAGCTGGGCTCCCCATGAAGCTGAACCTAGGTACCCAGTAGCTGTGCTTCCCATGAAGCAGAACCTAGGTACCCAGTAGCTGTGCTCCCCATGAAGCAGAACCTAGGCACCCAGTAGCGCTGCTGCTCCCCATGCAATAGAACCTAGGTACCCAGTAGCCGGGCTCCCCATGAAGCAGAGCCTAGGTACCCAGTAGCCGTATTTCCCTGGAAGTAGGGCCAAGCTCTCTGTCTAGAATTTGAAAAGAAATAATAATGGTTTGTAAAGTTTGCTTGATATATTGTCTGTGTAGTAGCTAATAATATTGGTTTTTATATTCCTATTGCAGGAATATCATACCTTCCCCAGCAGGAGATCAGCTAGCATCCACACGGCTGGTTCCACTACCAACTGATCTTCCTCTCCTCTGCTGTCCTCTACCTGCAGCTCTTCCCCTATTATGACTATATACCTCCCATTGGCATCTGCTGACTCAGTCCTCTCACTGTAGCTCTCCCCCTATTTCCACTTGCTCCAACATCCATATTGCACTCTCATCCTCACTGATTCAAAATTGGAACTCATATCTATTTCATCATCACTACACTATTTGAGTCAAAGTATACAATATCAATTCCAGATAACATCTCTAGTACTGTCAGGGTATCATAACCACAGGCCATTCATAGCTAACAACCAACTAACTGCAGTAAAACAAGCTGAGGTCAAAATAAAGCAGCTGTCATGATAATTATCTTGACAATGGTCTACAGATGAAAATTACACTTGTCACAAAGGTCTTATAGATACCATGGCATCGAATTCGTAACAATGGTCTGCTAAGTATTAAACTGGATGGTTTAAAATTTTGGCTAAATGTCAAATTGAAGTTAATTATTGAGAAAGCTCTTGTGTCTACACTGTGTCAACTGAAAGAGTTTTTGCTAGCTATAAGTACTTTGATTAATTGAGCTCTAGTTTGCTAGGCAGTGAAGTTTGTCTGAGAGCTTTTGCGAGTTGCATTGATTGCCTTTAGATCTACTAATCTATGTGGCTCAACACTTTTTTGTTCTTTAGTTGTCATAGTTGAGATAATGTTGCTTGCAGTAAACCTTGCCATTTCAAAAATTGCTAGTAGGAGGTTCAGACTTGCTGGAAATCAACAGTGCAGTGGAGTTTACCATGTTTGCTCTAGTGGAGCTTTCTGTCGCTGTTACCAAATGTGCTCAGATACAACTGTATCACAGTGCTTAGATAAGCAAGATTTGGGAAGCAACACCTTTGACTTCAAAACAAATAATATTCCCTAACTTGGAGCATAAAATATGCTACATGACACAAAACACTTTTCTAACAAAGAAGTGCAGGACCATACTCCTTTTTTTTTAATACACGAGATATGCTTAGTTGCACCCCTAGAGAACAATGATAACTGTGTTCTTGGTGCATATAGGACATCACTACATCTGTAAGACAATTAGGACACCTTAGTAGATAATCATAACAATGAAAGACATGAGGTTATAATGTACACAAGCATATGAAACCATAACCTCACATGCAGACCAAATAGTGGGAAAACGTGATCAGATCAGAAGCCTACTTCAAACAATAACATCAATAATGCCACTTTCAACAGATTACAATCACAGCAAGACTAACAAAAGCTTAGTAACTGTGCCGCAAGTTTTCAAGGTTATCGCTAGAAGCTAGTTCAGTGATCATGGATTCAATATGCCATGCGCCTAGCTAAGCAAGGTATAAGTCATAGGAAAGATCATTGGTAACTCTTATTGGTTGCTGAAGTTAGGCTCTCATCCATAGCTGAGATGTTGAAATTGAAAAGTTATTGGTAGAAAAACCTAATTTTCACTGGATTATCGAGCTTTTTCAGAGTCAATGTTCGTTGTCCTCGTACAACAATTAGCTCTTGACTGATAGTGTATTAAAAAATACATAGCTAGTGCCCATGGGTGCTTTACCTCTTACCTTCAGTTTATTCAAAGTGGTGCACATCTGCGTTTGTGTGATAATTTGCTGAAGTGAGGTAGTGTAGCTATATCTAGGCGAGGATTTACCTGCTGTTTTAATGCCCAACTTCTAACTGCTTTTAGCTCTTGTTGTTCTTGACCTTTAGGTTCTCTAAACCTCCACCTCTTCGATTTCAGCTCGATCAAAGTCTGCAAATGGACCATCATCGATCTCCTTCTTGGCAGCTTCACATACGGTTTCAACAAAGTCCATAAACTAGGTGCTTGCCACATGCACCTCGCCTAATCCAAGGCTGCTGAAAACAGCACTTGCTAAATACGTATTACATGGTATTATTATTTCAAATTAAGGTTCAAATTCTTCTCAATAAACTGCCATATAGAGTATTAGTGAAGCTTCATTTTCATGGCCATAGAATGGGGAAGAACCAAACAAGAATTGCATCTGCATCAAAAGTACATAAAGCGAACAGTAAAATACCACCCCATGAAAAATACGAGCTTTCTGACTCCAGCCATACCATTATTATATAACTTTCTTTACACCCAAGAAAATGGTAGCTAATAGCTAATGTATTTATGCAAGCTAAATACCTTCTATGATCTGTGAAACCAGAAGAAGCAATAGTACAATCTTCTTCATAGCCTAGAGGCCCTAGCCAGCAGCGTAACGAGTTCACTCCTCAGCTCAGCCGCGGTTGGAAACAAATGCGTAAATTGTGCTTACGTAGGTCGATAGTATGGAACGCGGAATGCGACAAAAATATGAAGTGAAAATGTCACAAAAAATCGTTCACAAAAAATCGTTCGTTCACAAAAAATCGTTCACAAAAAATCGTCCACAAAAAATCGTCCACAAAAAATCGTCCACAAAAAATCGTCCACAAAAAATCGTTCACAAAAAATCGTTCACAAAAAATCGTTCACAAAAAATCGATGGCAGAAAATCGTTCACAAAAAATCGATGGCAGAAAATCGTTCACAAAAAATCGTTCACAAAAAATCGATGGCAGAAAATCGTCCACAAAAAATCGATTGCCGTATAATTGTGGCAGAAAATCGATTGAAAATTGTCAAAGCTGCAGAAACTTTATTGCTGTAGAAAACTGGCGGAGAGAGAATGAGCGACCTTACACTGTCCCAACTCAGCAAGGCGAAGGAAGCCATTGAAGTCCTCTGCAACCTAACCTCCTCAGACTCTTCTATGGGTGGTGAAGTTCCTCGTGATCCCAACACTTCTGAAGGTTAAGGAAGTTTAGTAATGTGGTCATGATCTAGCTAAGCATGTGTGTTCCTCCTGGATCATACAGAACATGAGGCTATCTTATCGTTGATGTTACTTGTAGTCAACCATGGAGATAACAGGGGAAGTAACTGTGTGTGCTAAAGCTTCATAGGCTATGTAGAAATTGGGGCTGCTACACGAGGTATAATTATATTGTCAAGAGTGGTGCTGCCACACTACAGGTATATTGTCAAGAGCAAACCTGTTTTTCAGCTTTTCATTTGTGGGATATGGGCATTTATTGGATGCAGTTTTGCATGTGCATTTTTGGCTGCTTAGTCTTGTAGTAACTTTGAAATTTCTCCTGTTATTCAATCGCTAGTTCCTATTAATTTATGGGAGAACCTAAATCAGCTAGTGGTTTCCCGTCATCAAATTCCATCCACGTTGACACCACCAGGAGCTATTCCATGCCAGGTCAGGGCTCTCTATGGCTTAGGTCTAGGACTAGCTAAGGGCTAGGGCTAGAACGAGTGTTATTTCTAGAGTGCAGCCTAAGATTTGGGCTGACTAAAGTTAAGGGTCAAAAGCTTTCTCACAATATTCCATGGCCTTACTCCTAGCCATAACCCTAGAAATGGGCTACCTCATAACTGTCATAAATGAGGTTGAGTCAGCCAGTGTAGGCACTTATCTCTGCAATTGAACAACGAGGTTCTCATGTGTTTTTCTTGGTGTTATTCGGTTCACGTATGGGAGATGTTCCAGGAGCTGGTTTTACACGTTGCCAGCAGGTGTCCATAGTTCTATGAAGTTTATACAGCAAGTTATTATAGTAAGTGTGCTAGCCACAGTGTTATCAGCCACATCTGGCACAGTGTGTACAACTATCAGCCACTGGAAACTTTTGATGTCTCAGGAATTAAGATCACCTGGGAGTTACGTTGGTGTGACTACTATTTCAAGATGGTGGGTGGCTAAAGCCAAAGCGCACAAATAAGACCCATTCAGGAGCTCCTTAATAGCCAAAATAGTGGTGGCCTCGGCTTCTGCTGGCCTCGGCTTCTGCTAGCTCCAAAACCACTTTCAGCATGCTTTGACTATATACTTCACTGAGGTAGCTAAGGTAATAAAGAGGCAGACCTAAATGCTAGAGAAAGTGTTAAAAAAACCCCTTGAAATTCATCTTCAATGATTTATCTTGTCGATAAACAATCAGTTGACGTGTGTAGTATATATATATACCTGATGAAGGCTAGAGCATCTAGCAGAAAGGTCAAAGGTTATTCTTCCTTCACATAACTTTCATACATAGGTCCATTCATCATAATCAATATACTCACAAGGTTAATGCTTGCCCACGACTATATACTCCATTTCTTGATAAATACAGTGAGTGAGACAAAGAATGACAAAAAGATAAATGCACTTGTACTAGCATGTTTATTGTGTTGATGATTCTTACCATATCATTTTTGTAATTTTAAAACAAGAAAGGAAACCAAAATTGACAACAAATGTTTTAGAAGACCCTTTACCTTTTAAAATAATGGCCACCTTAAAATAATGGCCACCCAGTATAATAACATCCAAAAATACATATCAAGTGTCCACCCACTATTTTTAAAGGTCTTATAAACATTTGATGTCTGCACTGGTAAATTTCTAATATATATATCTATTATATTATATACTCATAGTAATGGCTGCAGCTGATCGGTGCTTGTTAGTGCTTAATAAGAATAAGCCACGAAGGAGGAAATTCACTGGTAAATTTCTAATATATATCTCTATTATATTATATAATCATAGTAATGGCTGCAGCTGATCGGTGCTTGTTAGTGCTTAATAAGAATAAGCCACGAAGGAGGAAATTGAGAGAGGAAGTATCTTCACTATTCAAAAGAAAGTCAAAGATTGGTGCTTCCAATACTCCTAAATGTGTTTGGAAGCATAAGTTTGTGTGCTTGGCTTATCATGACCAAACAAAGATACCAAGAACAGAAACTGAAAAAGATGACCTACTTCAGGCTGGTATTGGGGAGAAAGAAATCGTTTTTTATGACTTGCAAATCAATTCTGACAGTTTTAGGGATTTACTCTTATGAAAATTTTCCAACTTTAAGAGAGGGTGGAGGATTTGAGTTTTTTAAGTGTGCTCCTAATTCAAGGAATTTGGAAAAGTTGTCAGCAACTACACTATCATCTCCAGATGTGCTTAAAAGACGGGTTAGATTTTCTCGCACATATATTCGTCCTCTACAACGAGATTTGGATATCTCTCCCATATTTGATTTGCCTGGTGGGGTGAGTTAACATTTTTGTTTCAATAGATAACGTAATAATTATTTCTATAAATATTCATTTATATAGCCTAAAGAAAAATGCTTGAAATGTGGAATGATGTTCAGTATAGAGAAGTTGGCTGCTCATGTGACTTCATGTTCCAGGTATATAACATACTAGTTATATGTAAATGATGGTAGAGTAATGTGTGTCTCATAGGGATGAAGTTGTTGATCTAACAAGTGGAAGTACTGGTAGCAGTTATTCTCCAACATTTAGGTAATTTGAAAGTCATAACTTACATGCAAGTGGAAAAGTGTTCGAAAAAGTTTCTTTTGGGGAGGAGGGGGAGGAGGGTTATTTTTTTGTTCCTAAAGAAGATCATAAGTGTCATAAGTGCATTATTTGTCAGAATTTTTTTTGGCATATAATTTTTTGCATAAATCTGCTATGAAAGATGTAGAACGAAAACTGCTTTATAGCAGTTTATACAAGCAACAAAAAAATGATTTTACTGATAAAAGGGATATTGAGATTGACTTGTCAAAAAAAGGAAACCGGAATTTGCCAATATTGATCACAAGTGTTTAGACAGGACATTACCACATCCATTATTTATGAAATCTGTATTATGTTGTGTACTTTATTTTAAAAGGTCAAAGTTCCTCAAAAAAGACTTATTGTTTCCTTTTGATGAGTCAATCAATCCAATTCACTTTTTGGTTGTTTTATTAAAACATTTTTTGTGACTTTTAGCATCTGCCATTTAAAAAAAGTTGGTCAAACAAATATAGGGAGTAAATGTGTACTCTCTGATTATGCACAGCAAACTGCTATATATGCAATGCCAATCAAATTATTCCCTGTATAAATATATATGTAGGAGTGAGCAAGACCATTCTGAGGATAGTAGTGATCCTGATCTTCCAATGATCTCTATTAAGAAGTGCAAGAACAAGGTATGTGTCAGGATTGTGAGTGATGTTAGACTTCTACCCACATTTTATTGAATGTTGCATACAGTCTAGTGAGATAGAGAACAAGATGGTGGAGACTGCTATCATCCAGAGCATGGAAAGTGTTGCATCGGCAGAAGCCGTAGTGGGGGAAAAGTAATTTTTACAACAATAGGAAGTCTTTGTAATTTTCAATCTATACATCTACTAATATTTAATGTATTTATTCTCACCTTTGTTTGAGTTCTGCAATATTTTTGCTGCAGGGACAATCCTTTAGCCACTACTATAAAGAGGTTGAGAAGCAATATTGTTGAGTCTACATTTCACGTGGATGTGCGAAGGGAATTCCTTCTAAAGGATACCTTGAGAGAATTGAAGAAGAAGAAATTTATTCCTACTAAGACAATAAAGGTACTTGTGTTTGGCCTTGCGTGCATGACCATGGCATTATTGAGTGGATACCTTGAGAGAATTGAAGAAGAAGAAATTTATTCCTACTAAGACAATAAAGGTACTTGTGTTTGGCCTTGCGTGCATGACCATGGCATTATTGAGTTTAACTGCTAGTAAAATCAGAAAATTCATTCAAGTGTTGCCTGTACTTTTTTCTATCAGAGCTCTCATTTGAAATTTTAATCGCTAATTGAACATTATAGGTTACTTTTGTTGGAGAAGGAGCAGTTGATCAAGGTGGACCCAAAAGGGAGTTTTTCAGACTGTTAGCACAAGCAGTGTCTAGAGCATACTTCAGAGGGATGATCAAACCCCAAAATTTATGGATAACAATATTACAGCAGTGCAGGTAAACAACGCTGGCAATTTTGCTTCGTATATTTCAGCACTTAGCAACACCATTTGATACATTTGAATGGTGTACTCTGACTTTGCAAACTTGAGGGTCACTATTCCTGATTCATTACTGCATGTACTTTTGATAAATATATTGTCAGTTGTAACTGGTCAGTTTATGGCGTTGCCTTTCTAAAGTAAGGCTGTCACAAACTTTGAATCTAAAAATGAATAAGCCAATACAGTGCTAGTGCTGTCTGCATGATTGATAACCTAAGAAAATAATAAATTGCATAATGGGTTGTTGTTGTGTTTTGGGGGGTGGAAGATGCTGGTGTAATTTGCTACTGATCAACAAGTTTTACAAACTGTTTTTTTTTTGTAAGACAACTAGTCATAGGCACGAGTTGTGACCAGGCTTTGTGATTATGATGACAATAATAGTTCCACGATTATGGTGACAATAAAAGTTACGTGATTATGATGACAATAATAGTTCCGTGATTATGGCCATTACCAATAAGTCGTGCATTCTGAGCGACTAAAAATGGTGCTTTGTTATACTTGAAACATTGTGGCATGCTACTGTGACTATCTTTTGTCTTTGCTCTAGAAGCAAGAGCTCTTCTTCATGGGACAGTTCCTTGTTTTGTCTATTATTCATGGAGGCAATGGCTATCCATTCATGTCGAAAGAAGTATTCAAATATTTCGTGAGTGGAAGTTACCATTCTATTCTTGTGGAACCAGAAGAAATTCCTTGGATGCTCCTTCGATTTGTGGTGGGAAAGGTATATGTCAATGTTTGTGGGAAGCCAATTGTTTGTTCAACTAACTTAAATCAATTTTATAGATTAATGCAGCAGAAAGTGATGAAGAGCTTCAAATGGTGTTTGACATGGATGAAGCTCTTGACCTTATCACTTCTACAGGGTTTCGTAAGGCTATTTCCTTTTTCACTCTGGACCTTCGTTCTGAAATTGTAGGAGCTCTACTTGACTACCACTTGATGGGTAAAGTGAAAGCAGAAATGGACCAATTTCGGGAAGGACTAAATCTATTTGGGTTCCTGGACATGGTAAAGATTACTCCAGACCTTTATGAGCAATTTTTCGTGTCGAGTTACTGTGCTCTAACACCAGGTTTGTCAATGCTGTTTTGGTGGGTTGACGAGTTATCATGTGATGTGTGTGTGTATATTTTTTTATCTTATAGATATGATAAAGAATATTCTATGTGTTAAGTACTCAGTAAAAGGAAGTTACAATCGACCTGCAGAAGAGCAAACATATATTTATTTTGCTGATTTTCTGGATGAATGCGTTGGTGAGTTCTGCAATGTTTATAAAAGTGTTTTTTTCTCGGCTAAAATGCACTTGGACTACAGAGCTTCTTATATGCCTTTGTTCTCGGCTACCAATATTCTTGGACTTGTAATTATAATATATATATTTTTATGCTTGGTGTTTATGTAGATGATGACATTGGATGTTCGCTGGAGGATTTGTTTGTCTTTTTTTCAGGAGCTGATTGCATTCCTCCCCTTGGATTTAGCCATTCCCCTACACTAGTTTTCGTGCATAATCCTCAGTTGCCATCATCATCAACATGCGACTTGATCCTTCGGATTCCAGCTACTTATTCAGACTACAATGAATTCAAGGAAGGGATGGTCCTTGCCCTCAAGGGTAACGATGGCTTTGGTGGTGTGTGACTCCATAGCTACAGACCAAACTGTTGCTGAGAGTTTGTAATGATGACGTTTGATGATGATTGCACTTGAGACTTAATTAAGAATTGTATCTGGCATGGCAGCTGTAGATGCATCTATGTATATACTATCCAAACTTTATAAAATATTCAACATAAAGATGGTGTATATTTATATCTACACACACACTCACACATGCACCACAATGTCTATTAAAAAAACACGAGATGCCCATTACCATCAAAAGTCTATGTTCTCGGACTGTACCAGCACAGAGGGAGGGTACGAAATAGTACTTCAGATGAAAGCTTGAAACTATATTGCTACAGATTCGATTATATGTTTTAAATATGTTGCAACAATATCCTGTTGGAGGAGTATGAATTGTCAACACACACTACAAGCATACACACCCACTGATGACCCCTGCCAGCCGAAGAGACAAAAATGCTGATTGCTAATCAACTTGCTCTATGATTCTCCCCCTGATGTTCTAGCCTTCAGGAATATGAGAATGGAAAGTAATTTTGTTCTTTTTCTTGGTTTTATCTTTGGGGCCAATAAAAGGTATATAGCAGGAGTATGTTCTTAGGTTTAAAATAGCTTGGAGCATTGTCTTCAGGTAGTTGATCAGGATCAGGCAACATTTGCTTATAAGTAAATGTCACTTCTTTCCTTTGACATGTGAGTCTGGCTACTAACTTATGAGTTCAAGTTTGTGAGAATTTCTTTTTTCCCCATAAAAATAATGACAGCGGTGTGTGTGACTTAAACACGTGCAAAGTACTATCTAATGGCAAAAACCAAAGTTGTTCCATCTTCAGGAAAGATGTCCTCATACATACTCGAACAAAGGCCAAGTGAGCTATATAGAGACATGAAAAATAATTTTAAGCAGGGCTCCAATATAAACTCACAAACCCCTGATCAATAGGCTGGCATGGCACCTCTGAACCAAAGGTACAGGATGGTAAGGGGAAGATTATTTTTTTAATACAGGAATGATGAAGGGGTAACCCACAGCAGGGAGGGTAGGAAGATTAGGGGGGGGGGTGGATGGGAAGAGTTGACACGTGGTTGGTAGTGAAACGATGCATTCTAGTAATAAAAAACTTTTTTTACGTGTAGAGCTATATAATTATACAAAAACACAATTAAGACCAAAAATGTGAAAAGAATTTGGAGTGTCATAATAAGTGATTACTCTTATAATTGCCGTTCCCCTACAAATGATTTTGCTAGAGCAAATTGTGTTATCATTTGCTGGGAAAATATATTGGTGGACACAGAGGTTAAAATTGCTTTCAGTTCTGCCTTGTTGAAACCAGTTAGAACATCACATACTTGATCCACAGTTACTCTGTTGTCATCGTATGCTCCTGAAACCGGACCATCCCAATCAATTCCATAATTTGAGCCTGCTACCTAATAACACCATAATAAATCATAGTTCCACATGAGTAAAAATTCACAAACATATATATATATATATATATATATAATATATATATACATGTATATGACTTAATTTTAATTATATTAACTGTCCAAGACGATGTCCAGCACATGCACTTCCATTATGTCTATACCTGATATACTCGCTGTAGTATTTTCCTATAGATGTGCAATGCCAATATTTCAGGATAGTTATTTTACTGAAAATACACTTTGCTCTCCTGCACATGCACACTATTGACTGCGGCTATGGTAGAAGTATTATAACTGGATGATAAAGCAGTAATATTCAATGAGTATAACATTTATTACACTCGACAGACTGGTTATATCCATTGCATGCTGTTGTTACTCAACTTCAACTCCTGAAAGTATGACCCTGTGCTCGTGAAATAACTCTCCATATTCCATTCTGACTCGTGTAATAATTAATAATTACAAGTTCAAGGAGAAATATGAATACTCACCTGCAACCCAGTTGCTACACTATCACTCTCACTGATGTTATGAAGACCTAGTATCCATAATTGTTGAGGAGTTTTGTTGTTTTCAGTCCTCATTCGATGATGAGCCCATCCATGACGAAACATATCTAGGTGGTGCTGTATAAGAGGTGTGAAAACAAAGTGAAGTGTGTATAGCTCCAAAGGTGAGTCCACATCCAGAAGCCCAATATCCTCCATGTGATAGAAGAGGTAATAGAAGAATGATATGCATCCAGTGAAGAGGTCTCGCCACAAACGTTCAATGCGCTGATTATGTGTGCTTCTCCCAGTAATTGCACTACTTCGATCTGGACCACGTTCTGGATGCTCTACCATATACCTGGCCACTGCTACATTTTCACCACCTCTGTCCATACGTACTCTAGAAGGAAGGCCATGCTCTTCTATAGCTTTCATAAAGGAATGGAGAACAGTACCAGAACGATTGTTAGTGGCAACGCTAAGATACATGACCAGTCTACTGAAGCCATCTATGCCACCATGCACAACAAATCTCCACCGAATCAATTTGTGATATCCATCAATATGCCATAAAGCATTTGGTGACGAGACATGGTATTGACGACGGTGCAATACATTTCTAATCCGTGAACTGACACCCGAAGCATCAACTCGATGTAAACAATCTCTGACTCTTTCACGCTGAACAACAATACCACAGCTTTTAAGCCTTCCACTCACTTTTTCTCCTATTCTCCTTGTCATTTGCAATGGCCAAAAATAAATCCCTTAGGGCAGAGAATAATTCATTTTGTTGACCATTGAGCAGAATAATATACTCAAGTGCTAGTTCAACTTGCTCCAAAAGGTGATCAAGTGTTTCTTCATTACAATTACGATAGTTACACTGAACGCATGTGACAGCTTCTTCAACAACTGAAATAACTTCATCCTCAATGTCCTCTTCTAAAAGTTCCATTTGTAGTACATGATATATTTGATGTTTTAGTATACAGATAAGCCTGCAATAAGATACCATAAATATACATATAATTAGATTGCACATGTTCTATTAATTTCATGAAATGCCCCAACATTTAGATATCAATCAGGTAATAATAGCTTTGTGCATATATTTGTCGATTGCTCTTCATTCCAGGTCAGCTTCATCATGAAAAGATAATTAAAATCACAGATCTCTCCATCTCCAGTTTGGCTACCCAGTGGTGATAGCTGCTACATGCATATGCAGTGGATGCAGACATCTTATGCATCATTATCTTCATTGAAAGCAACAGCAATTGAGCCTTCATTAGCTGTTCCTCAGATAAATGTCTCTCAGCTTTTTTCTCACAGATTTATACTCTGAGACACCAACATTTTATATCTCATAGCATTGGCTGCATTTCACTTATGAGCAATGGCATTTCAATACAATCATAGATGGGTAGGTGTGATATCCATATGTACATAGTCCTTGAATTAGACTCAAATATCTGCCTGTTCTTTGTTCTGGTCAGTGCAAGGGAGAGGCTTAGGGGACTCAAGCTCTCTCCTTAGATATGCATGCATGGACTCAGTTTTCTAAATGCTAAGACCGAGGATAGGATATTGTAATGCCTTGGCTACTCATGATCAATAGAAACATTATTAGTTCGTGAGTGGAACACAATATAACAAAAATTCCAGAACTCACACAACTGGTGATTCAGTCTACGCTGCAACACAGCTAGCTAGTGTCATGTATTGCAGTATACATAGGATACTGCAACACAGATATGTTATAGCTAGCTAGTGTCATGTATTGCTAGGATACTGCAACACAGATATGTTACAGCTAGCTAGTATCTTGTATTGTTGTAGTATACATAGGACACTGCAACACAGATATGTTAGTATCATGTACTGTAGTTAACATAAACACAAATACGTTATTAAAACTAAACGTACTACACAGAGTTAGCTTGCATTCCAGCTCTGCCAGACCTCAGGAGCAAATGAAAAAGAGCGGAGTTCCTAATATTTTGGTTCTGTGAAATATCTGAAAATTATTTTGTTATATTGGAAATGGCAGACGGCAAAAATACAGCTAATATATCAGCTAAAACGCACATTGACAGCTTCTTAGCATACCCGACTGTGGTTTCTGCCTTAAGGGGGGGGGGGGGGGGATAATGAATACACCTCGACAATACCAATCATAAGTAATCATAACTTCCCACTACCCTCTATCAACATAATTGTTGTACCAAAATGTAGCTTAGAAGATAAACTATTTAATGATATATTTATCTTTTGTCAAGGAATGAAGAAGAATCGCGTCTTGTTATATTAGAAGAATTTCCACATATTTCTCCCTAATTTCTCACCCAAACTCCATAATTTATATATCACCAAAATGCTTATTGTGTGCTCTCTAACCTAAAGTAATTTATTTTCACTGTTATGAGAATGTGTTGGGTCTAGACCAGCATATCTGCATTTGGTTTGTATTGGTTTGTATGGGATTTCCCCCCCTCTCCTGTGGTGCATTATCATACTTCTTTAGGTGAAACTACTACTTGTACTCTTACCTAACAGCCATTTAGCATTATTAATGGATTTTTAATTCGAGGACAGGGCAAAAGTTAGATTGCCTGGCTGACACTTTGGCATAAATAATATCTATGACAAAAGTTAAATACATCATTAAATAGCTTATCTTCTAAGCTACATTTTGGTACAAAAATTATGTTGATAGAGGGTAGTGGGTGGAAGTTATGATTGGTATTGTCGAGCGGTATTTTTTTGACATTCCCCCCTTATGTTAGCTCCAAAAACACTTAAAAGCTTGCCCCGACTCGTAACTATGGTAGTAAACCAGCAGCCTCCCAAAACATTTAAACCCCTGGAATTTGTCTTTAATATGCACCTCAACTAAATTTCAACTCCAAGTAGACCACACCCTCAAGTAGACTGCATCCTCAAATAGATCCTGGTCACAAAGTCAAAATGAATTGAAGCAATTTCTCAGAGCATCTGCAGTCTTCTAGTGATAACATTATGAATGGACTATGCTCCATAAGTTATATAAGTTGAGGAAAATGAAGTGCATATATAGTCCAGGTCATAATACGCTAGATTGATGATGATGACATTACGAGATTTATTAATTTTTTTACATCACATCCTATAAAGGATTAAGGATTCTTGTTTTTAGTGCCAATGTTTCAACTGGGATACTTCATCAGATGAAGATTGAAATATTTGGGCTGAAAGAGAATCTTAAGTATTTGATGTCAGCTGAAAGTAATCGTAATTTTTTGTTTGGCCACAGCAGATGTTTCTCATCCAGGAAGTACTCATCCAGGAGTAATTAAAACTAATGGGAAGAAAAAAGGGGGGAAAGGAACAATACACTGACTGCTGTGTGAACAATGAGTCAGCAAGCCAAGCAAAGGTCAAGACTGTGCTGTGCTTTGAAAAGTCTCGGCTTGAAAAATCAATGCCAAAATTTAGGAATTTTTTTGAGTGGGAGTTTTGGATGAGGGAGGTGGAAGAGAGACAGGAAATTTATCTGCTGTGGCCTTGTATACTATCCTCTTTTCACAGTACCAGATGTCTTGCATCACCAGTACACAGATGACATGATAACCCAGTCACTTGCTTTGAGAAATTTTAGTAAAGCTATGAAAATATAATCTAAAACTACTGCACTTGCACTAAGCCAATTTGGATGTGGGGTGGCAGAGGAAGGGTAAGAGAGAAGCTGGCTAGCCAGTGACATCACAAAATGGTCCAGTGCCTGCTGGAGGCACTATTGTGGTACACTAATATAATATAAACTGCTGGGGTATGATGAGGGAAGAGCAATACCTAACGGGTAGTGGGTTGGTGAACGTGCCTAAAGACTGTAGATCATCTGCTAGCCTTACAGGCAATAATCTTACCAGAGTTTATAGTCTGTCTTCCCTTTTCTTTTTCCCTCTTAGTCTTTCTCACTCTCCCTCAAGGAGTAAGTTTTTCTTCGATCGTTTAGTAGCTGCAACCAAGTTTTAAAGATATTCTGCCATCGATTTTTTGTGAACGATTTTTTGTGAACGATTTTTTGTGAACGATTTTCTGCCATCGATTTTTTGTGAACGATTTTTTGTGAACGATTTTTTGTGAACGATTTTTTGTGAACGATTTTTTGTGAACGATTTTTTGTGAACGATTTTTTGTGAACGATTTTTGTGACATTTTCACTTCACATTTTTGTCGCATTCCGCGTTCCATACGATAGCGCTAGGCCAATGGTTTGCCCATTTTGATCGGTTGACGTTATAATGTCATCTTTGATCTGTGTATATATTTTTGATTGGCAACTTGATGGCTGGTGTAATTTTAACTTCCTGTTTTGACGTTTCTTTTATTGGCAACTTATCTGTCTGTGGTCTTTTTGGCTACTTGAAGTTTTTGATTTGCAACTTGATCTGCACTCTTTTGTTGTAGTTCATAGGTCCAGTCTACACATAGAATGGATCTGAGGATGCCTAAAATAATACAGGTTCCTAAAACTGCTATCATGGAAAGCAAACAGGAAATCAGCAATCCTATATTGCCCTGGAATTTGATTCTACACAAGGGAACTATTGATTGTGTAATTCCTCTTTTTTTCCATCAAATCTTTTTCAACATTTTCAACAGACTCTCAGTTGACATAGAATATAACGACTTTCTTTAGCATCTTTAATATTCCTGATGAAGGCTATATAGGACACTAGTTTTGAAACATCAAGAAGAAAATGATGTATTTTCACATAATAATAATAATAATATATTATTCAAAATACATATAGCCTACATATCTGGGTGAGGATACTTGTCCCTCACGGGCATGTTACATAAACTTTACTATGGACTAGAGTCAATCAGATATGCTATGATGTCATCTATTCTTGCAGACCAGACCTATAAATTGAGTAATAATAGTTATTCTTCATGCAAGATGCTTATTTCATGGTAGAATATTATTACATTGCAGGCCCGTAGGAAGCAAATCTGAACAAAAACCACGCCCACACCAACCCACATCTGTCATTACCACTGTTCAATGATGATGATGTCACAATTGTCACAATAACGATGTTCTTATAAGTATCATGCAGTGGAGAAATACTGCCTTAGATTTCCAAGATTCAATACCTTATCATTACATCTTATGTTAAAGAAACTTGATAAATACTGAAGAGACACTGGATAAGATCAATGTAGTAGTTAAATAAAAGCAATAATAATAATAATAATAAAATAAAGTGTATATAGCGTAAACAACCTATTATCAACCAGCATCAATTATCAACCAATAGCGCATCAATTATCACCCAGTCAAATATCCGAAAGTGCGCGGAGGAAAGCGGGAGTGTTGGTGTGAAGAAGGCGTGAGAGAGTTTGTTTGTAGGCTCGATTTGCACTGAGGTAAGTCTTTTCAGTGATTTATGGAGCTATATTCTAGCTCTTCTACCCTTTCATTTCATAGCTATGCCTCGGAAGGGTGTGAGAAAACGCTTGTCTAGGCGAAAATCTCAACCATCGCCGTCATCATCTAGCAACCCAGCTCCTAGGCCATTAGTAAAGCGAAAACAATGGACTGACCAGCAAATGGAAGCAGCAATGAAGGCAGTTGAAGGAGGCCAAGGGATAGATAAAGCAGCTGGCGATCATGGGGTCCCTGTATCCACTTTGCAGAATCGAGTAAGTGGCCGAGTAAAACAAGAAGCAAAGAAGAAAAGAGAAGGGAAGAGGAAGTGTGAGGAAGAAATAGGAAGGAAAAAAGAAGTGAAGAGAAAGTGACAGTGCATCAAAGTGCACCCCATGCCAGCCACAGAGAGTAAAGCAGGTCAGCAAAGGGAAATTGATACCAATATCTGCTGTACGTGCAATGGCTCATATGAGCAAGATGTCATTGAGGCGAATGGTGCAGATTGGCTGGCATGTGCGTGTGGGAACTAACTCCATGAAGATTGTGTGGATGATTGCATAAGAGATGAAGATGGAAAGGATTGCATTTGCCCATTCTGTTTGGATGATCTAGCTACAAAGTTTGCGTGACAGTTTCAACATTTCCTGCACAAACACATGTTCTCATACTTGGACAACAATATTGTTATTAAATACTGCAATGGAAGATGAAAATCTGTTAAAGGCTGAACTTCTACAAAATTGCTTGGGCAGGGGGGAAATCTCAGTGAGTGATAATTGATGTACATAATATTAATGAATGGTTGATAATTGATGTCACATGATTGATAACCGGTTTTGAGTGAGCAGCATAGTCAGTACTGGGGTTCCATTTTGGAATATGATAATTGGAATGAGACTACACCAGTTCACTGTTAAATGGTTGATGGAGCTCCTGGTCTGGAATGAAGTCTTTCAGCACAATCTGCAAGTAAGATATAGCATTGGGACAAAACTTGGGTGATAATTGGTTGCTTACGCTATATTACTTAAAATTGTCCAGATGTGGCATGCTACTTTTGTGCCCGCTTCCTGTGACAAACTCAACTGTGATTCTAAACTTCAGATATATAAAGGAATAAACTTGAATGCTTGCAGCATTATAGTGGAGCCACTCTCACTGCTTGTACCATGTACTCTGAAAAGAGTGATTAGACACACTTTGTCTTGCCTCTTAGGTGGGTATTATACGCAGTCTGGGAAGGATGTTCAGGAATCTCAGTTAAAGTACGATTTCTAGCCTGAACCACTAGCCATGACCAATATAATATAGACGAAATAAATATACTAGCATAATAAGGCTAAATACTACATTATGCATGTGGTGGATCACCTGAGCAAGCACATTGTTGGTGGTTGTGATGAATGCTGCTAGACTAGGCCTGCTGCTTAGCAGTCATGAGACCAGGGCTCCTAAGTGCTCCGCATTTGGCAGCTTTCACTAAGTCAAACCCGCTGACTTGCATGCTAAGTTTAAAAAAACTAACCAAGCTCAGATGTGCATGCATGCATGCAAGACTGCTTTAAGGGGGAAACAAGTCTGAGTATGTCTGGAAAGTGTAACTTGTCGTTAGGATTTTTGACTCCACATATTCTGAACACATCATGTATGAACTTGATATATAGCTCAAATGATAGATCTCTCTGTGTGCTCTCGTTTGGTATTAAAAAAGTTGCATAGCTATAACTATGCTAGTTACATGCAGCCAAAGTGGGAGTCCTCAAAACCCGAGTGCCTGAATTGCTGTTCCTGATTGGAAAGTGCTAGCCAATGGCTAGAGGAAGCTCTATACTGTTGATTTAGGCACTATAAGGCAGGGGGAAAGAATTTTTCCCCTTTCTGAGCCCCTACCCCATCCCCTTACCTAATTTAACGGAATGAATACACTCGTTTTGTAGAGTAGGGCTTCCTCTAGCCACAGATAACAATTTCACTTTCCAATCAGGAACCACAACTATATACAAACAGTTCAGGCATACAGATTTTGAGGACTCCCAGCATGTAACTTAGCATAGTTATACCTTATATATGCAACTTTTTTTAATATCAAAAGAGAGCACACAGACATTAGAGCTATATATATATCAAGTTCTTACAGTAAAGTTTGCAGAATTTATGGAGCTCCAAAGTCTAAACCACAAGGATTGTTTTTTTTAGTGTTTGTTTTAAGACTCCCTTCACATGAACATAAGTCCACTTTAAAAAATATATAAAAAAACATCTCAAAATCAAGTTGTAGTATTTGCACAGCTCTATCTATATCTGTTGTTATACAAGACTTGATGTTGATAAGTTATTTACTTAATGGCACTGACATTCCAACTTTCAGTCCAAAATAAAAATATGCATGGGAAAAACAAAAACTACCATCAGAAAGTCTACTGCATTGGCTACATTTTGGTGTATCAATCAGGACCATAATTTGTGCAAAGATATGGTCCTTTAAATGGTAAACCATGGTTTTCAGACTTGTTTCCCCTTAACTCGAGTGAGGTTTACCAACATCTGCATGCACCCGGCACATGAAGGCAAAGAGAAGCATCTTGTTTTGACGTTCCAGAAAACCTGTGAGAGCATCCAGCCAAGATACAATGTACAGTATGCAATTTGATGTTTGGAATCACCCATCAGGTAAATGGGACATAGAGTGCCATCTGGAGCCAGCGAACTAAGCGTTTAGACCAAGTAGTTAATTCGTTTATACCAAGTAGTTATTGTGTCACAGTCTAACACCCCTGACCAATGTCACGTCTAACACCTTTCTTGCCTGACCCATGTCAGTCAAGCACTTTCCCTGACCAATATCACAGTCTTAACACCTTTCTACCCTGACCAATGTAACTGTCTAACACCTTTCTTCCTTGACCAATGGCACTCTAACACCTTTCTTCCCTGACCAATATCAATCTTAACACCTTTCTACCCTGACCAACCATCACAAGAGAAGCGTAACAAATGCCAGTTCCTTCACTTTGGAGCACACCTTACCACTTGAAACAGCAGCCCATGCTGTTTCTCTCTTTCGTATGATGCTTCCAGATAATGTGGTAGCTAAAAATATGTGCAGCAACAAAAACGCTGCTATAATCAATTATGTAATTGCTGTTTCGCTGCATTATCCATTGGTTGGCACCTTCAGCAGAATCCTTTCAGCCTGGCCATTGATGGCAGTAGCAATACAAGCACAGAGAACATGTATTCTTTGGTGGTAAAGGTGTATGGTAAAGATAAAGGTGGAAGTTTGTTCAGGTTCTGGCACATGTGCTTGGTGTCTGACTGTAGTGCAGGAGGTATTTTCATGCAAGTGGCCAAGACATTTGAAGAAGTTGGTGTGCCTTGGCATAACATCATAGGCTTTAAGCTTAGACAATACATTCTATATGGGAAGGCATAATGGCCTTTCAGGGGCTGATCCAGGATTTGAGGAAGGGGGGGGGGGGGTGACAATTAAATTTTGTACGCGCTAAACTCGCGCAAATTTCGTGGTCATGCCCACTTTTTAGGTTGACCACATGGTTATTGATCATGGCCAGAGTCTGGTTTCTTGGATAAACCAATCTGGTGGTTTGTCTAATGTACTATCTGGTGAACCTGAAAGTGAGCCATCTACTAGTGAATTATCTACAAGTGCTCTACGTCATCCGACCACTATTGGTGAAAGTGATCTTCCTGATGTTGAGGAGTATATAGGCGCACAAGGTAGTACTGTACCTGTTGAGTCATGCATTGAGGCAGTATCTGAGACTCTGTTTGAAGTTGCTATAAGTAGGTCACGAGCCCTAACTGGAGAGGAAAAGTATTCCCTTCCTACCACTAAAGATATGAATGATTTAGGCAGTATGTCGTGCCCTACTGAGTCTGGTACAAAAAAAAGGAAGCTCTCCTTCCAAAAGAAATGGCTTGAGAACTATGCATGGTTACACATGGAAGTTGTGGGGGCAATAGTGGAGGCTGATGCATACCTTGTGTCTTATTTCTCTCTGAAGATAAAAATTCTGCTCTAGGCCAGTTTGTGACTTTCCATTTATAAGTTACTATAAGAGCAAGGAAATGCTTGATCGGCATTCAAATAAGGGCTATCACCAAATTGCTATTGAGAGGGCTTATGGTTTTAAGCAGACATATACTAGTCACACACACAGAATTGATGTAAGAATGTCTTGTACAGTTATTAAGTGGAAGCCAATCCACTGGTGGGATGAAGATGGTTTGGGTTATAGACTAGACTTCAACAAACATGCCCTCTGTCCCTAATTTAATATATTGGGGGTGGAAATAGTTGAGGAACTTGGGAGGAGGAATAGTGTGGCATGAGTGGGTGTGGTGCGCACTTTGTTGCCAAAGCAACGTCTCAGTGGAAAGAGAAAGCAGCAGGGCATGATTAACAATGGGGGCATGTACTGCATCAGGGCATGCTTAGCAATGGTGGCATGTACTACAGCAGGACATGCTTAGCAATGGAGGCATGTACTACAGCAGGACATGCTTAGTAATGGAGGCATGTACTACAGCAGGACATGCTTAGCAATGGAGGCATGTACTACAGCAAGCCATGCTTAGCAATGGAGGCATGTACTACAGCAGGACATGCTTAGCAATGGAGGCCTGTACTACAGCAGGACATGCTTAGCAATGGAGGAATGTACTACAGCAGATTTGATTTTGCAAGCGATCTATCTGGCCAATGAAAAGTTCTATCAAATTCAAACTGCTTACCCGGCTTCCTTGTGCATCTAAGCATGCATGAGCTTCTTCTTCCCTCATGAGTGCCTCTAGGCATGCAATAGCCTTCTTCTCTGCTCATGAATGCCTCTAGGCATGCAATGGCCTTCTACTCTCCTCATGAGTGCATCTAGGGATGCAATAGGCTTCTTCTCCCTTCATGAAGCTGTTACACACTTGACACCACAAGTAACTTTGTTATTACAGCGACTTGCCCTTTTAAAATATTATACAAAAATAAATTCAGCCTTGAGACTGATGGCCAACTTCTAGAGCTCTCACCAGCTGTTCGATATTATAACATCGTATCAGAACATAAGATTTTTTTATAATTGGAAAGATACAGACAGTCATATAGCCAGGACACAAACATTCAATTCAAGTGATATGTAGTAGTAAAAAGTGTGAGTGGGGGTGGAGGATTAGGAGGGAGAAAACAATACAAAGCAGCTGTTTGAATAGCTGCACAAAAGTGGAGAACTCAATGCAGCACACAATACAATGCAGCACAGACTAGAAACCACACCCAGTGATGGTTGCACATGAGAGTCGCTGCAGCTCCACTTGAAGTTCCTTGAAGAATCACAGTGCTTCTTAGAGACAGGGTATCATTTGTACCGCCATTGCTGACTGCAATGAAGTCTCTTACATTCTTCCAATTCAGCTCTAGAGCAACTTCATACACAGTCATGTCAAGCTGTACTAAATCAACGAGCACAACGTTCAAAGTTTTCCCATCCATCCTGAGGAACTTGAAGCATGTAGTGGAAGCATTCAGAATAAGACTGTTGCAAGCCTTCTGTGCAAAATGGAGGCATACTTCCAAATTAAATGCATTCAAGATCACAATGTCACTTTTGTTGGTGTCTTTGCATGTTGTTTGTTCTTCTGCTCCTCTGAGGAAAGCGCATGCTCCTCCCCATGTGCTGGGCTCCATGGTAGTGTAAGGAGGTGGATGGAGCCAAGGTTTTGATGCCAGGGGACCTAGAACCAACTCCTGGTCAAATAATACAAAGATTCTCTCATTTTTATCAACGGCGTGCCTCAGAGTAGGCCAAGTGTTCCCATTAGATGTGAAAAAAGTGCTCATCTTTGTAGTAGCTGCTCCTTCACCCCATCGTTGCTCAAGGATCTCTGCGATCATCTGACCAGCTAGTGGAAGATCTTCTGCAGGGATGTTGTTGGTAAAGTACAAGCCAATTACTTCATTGGTATTGACCCTCATCCATTCATCTACTTGTTGGAAGATATGAATGATCGTTCCTCCATATCTGAATCCACCCCAATTACTATCTGATAAACTGCCCTGACATGACACAAGTCTACTTGTGTTCAAGTCAACAAAATCAGGAATGTCACACGTCATTGGGAGAATGCATATGTCAAGCCCCAGGAATCGTATACCTAGGTCTAGCTGGTCAGTAATAGAGAGCACCTGATTCCTAAACAAACAGTCAGACTGAGGGGATGTGCTTCCCTTGCAGTTTCTGACTGATCCATTAAATCCTGATCCTGCTGCATGGGATCCCGGGAGAGTGATCTGATTGAACCTCAGCTCGCAATACTCCGACCGTCCATTACAATTTTGGGCTGTAACAGGAAGAAAGAAAACAACACCTCACAATTTATACATTGACCAGATAAGGTGAGAGGTAATAGTTTCAATATTTAAGCTGACTGCTTATATGGAATATATATTACAAGAGCTATTAACAAGTTGTAATTGAAAGGCGATGAGACAAAACAACTCGACAGCTCTTCCTCACATTTTGTGTAATAGGAACTTGCCAAATTCAAACTCCGAAGATGAAGGAAAGCACAAATCCATAAAAAGCAAGGATGAAGGTCTGTGTTAAAAACTGGGTATTTTTATTATGCGTAACGGCAATCACCACAGTCATGGCTTTGATCAAGTAATCAAGTATGCATAATGACACATCACCGCAGTCAGGCTTTGATCAAGTAATCAAGTATGTGTGTAATGACACATCACCACAGTCAGGGCTTAGATCAAGTAATCAAGTATGTATAATGACACATCACCACAGTCATTGCTTAGATCAAGTATGTATAATGACACATCACCACAGTCATTGCTTTGATCAGGTAATCAAGTATGTGTAAATTAATGACACATCACCATAGTCATGGCTTAGATCAAGTAATCAAGTATGTATAATGACACATCACCACAGTCATGGCTTTGATCAAGTAATCAAGAACAGAAAACAGATCAGAAAGCCTGATTTGGTCCACTGATTTTGTTGCAAGATTCATTTATGGCATGTTAGGCTAAACCTGGGGGAATAGCTGGTATTGTTCAAAGTTCTGAACAATCCCTGATTGGGTTCTTTGCTTGGCAAGTGCCTCGCTGAAGATCCTAAAGGTTGAAATCTCTTTTAGCTTGAATTCCAGCAAAAACATGCATAATTAATATGATGATCTTGGTCTTTTAATGATCTTGGTCTTAACCAACAGACATGGGGTGATTTCTAGGGGTGATCCACAAGTGTTAATGTGCTAATGACCTATGACCTAAGTGCAATAAAAACCAGAGCAAGTCATGTTCTTGGCTGTGACCTTTGTCCTCTTCTGTCAGGTGATGGGTGGGGCTGTGCCTGTTGATATAAAGGGCTATTTCTAACACTTCCCTCATCTTTGAAGTTTGATATCTGTTTCTCCAGGCAAACTGATAAACCGTCTACATTGTGGTTAGCTGTTCCTGGTCGATAGAAGCTGATTGGCTGAAGTGAGAGTGCCCAACTGGCGAGTCTTCCATTTGAGTTCTTCATGGAGCCGAGATACTTCAGTGCTCTGTGATCAGTCTGAACATGGAAGTATCTTCCAAGTAGGTAGACTGCAAAGTGCTTCAGGGAGTTGACAATTGCCAAGCACTCCTTTTCTGTTGTTCAATACTTAAGGGGGGGACAGTGGCATATTTTTTTAAAACTTGTGGTTACCACTTTATAGCTCCATAGATTCCGTAAACGTCATGGTATGGACTTGATATATAGCTCAAAAGATAGGTCTCTCTGTGTGCTCTCTTTTGGTACTAAAATATTTTTCATAGGTATAACTATAGCCAAGTTACTAGACCTAAAGTGGAGGGAACTTCAAAACCTGAATGCCTGAATTGGCTTCCAGATTGCAAAGTGCTAATTAGTACCAGTGGCCCCTACTCTATTCAATGAGTGTTTTCATTAGGCGCTAAAACGTAAGTATGTGGTGAGCGCGTGGGTGGAAAATGAGTTTTAACGAAATTCATTTTCCACTCGCCCGCTTCACCACGTACTTACATTTTAAAGCCCAATGAAAACACTAGAGTAGAGCTTCCTCTAGCTAATTTCAACTCTCTAGCACTGTGTGGCCAATTCAGGCATTCAGATTTTTGAGGTTCCCTCCACTTGTGGCTCCCGTAACTTGGCTATAGTTATACTTATGAAAAATATTTTAGTGTCAACAGAGAGCACAAAGAGAGACCTATCTTTTGAGCTATATATATAGTCCATACCATGAAGTTTCCAGAATCTATGGAGTAATAAACTGGTAACCACAATGGGGGGGGAAAGAAAAAATACATGTGTGGGTCCTCTCCCCCCAAAAATGCAACTGTCCCTCCTAACTTTTTGAGTAAAAGGCCACTGGGTGGTCCTTTCCATCGCTCTTTTTCTGACTGAGGACTGCCCCAACTCCTCTATCAGATGCATCCGTCTGGAGCCAAAACTTCTCGGTGTAGTCTGGGCAGACTAAGATCGGTTCTTCTTATAGACAACCCCTGAGCTTGAGCTTGTCAAAAGCAAGTTGGTGTTGCTGTTTCCATGCCACTATGTTCGGTGCCTCAAATCTGAGAGAGAAGCAGAAATACTGGCAAAGTCTGGTAGAAACCTTCGGTAGCCTACCAAGCCTAAGAATGCTCTTACATCCTTCTTCGTCTGGGGTACTCTGAAATCTCTTACTGCATCTGTGTTGATGCGTTCTGGCTTGACCTATCCATGCCCTATGACATGTCCTAGGTAGGTGCTTTGCTGCATAGCAAACTGGCACTTCTTCCTTATTATGGTGAGGTCAGCAGGCTGTAGTCTTGTCAGTACCTCCCTCAAGGTTGAAATCTCTTTTAGCTTGAATCTCAGAAAAAACAATGCTGTCAGGTGCTTGCAAGTTCTTGGCTGTGACCTTTGTCCTCTGCGGTCAGGTGGTGGGTGAGGCTGTGCCTGTTAGATATAGAGGGCTAACATGGCAGGAATCTAATGTTATTGGCTATAAACAGTGGCGTAGGATGATCATTTGGTTAGGGGGGCCCACATTAGTAACCTTAAATATTAGAGATGTGGATGATTTTTTAGTGATTATATAATTGGCAATGACTATGTTTTACAATAATAAGAATACAATATAATTATTACCAAAAAAATCCAAAATAGTTCCTTCTCCTTGTGGTTCACAGATATAAATTGTTCCGCTATCTCTCGTAAGTCAAGTGATCTATCTCTCGTAAGTCAAGTGAATCAGTTTTTGATTGATGTATATATAGTAAAAACAAGTTATTCAGTCTGCAGTGGGTCATTGAACTTCTCAAGTATGTTTTTTATTCTACGTAAAGATGAAAACGAACGTTCTGCTGTGGCAGAGGTAACTGGGCAAGTGAAATACAGTTTTAAGAGTTTATCAACATCACCCAACATGCCTTTATAGATTTCTGATTGATTCATAGCATCTGTAATAGTTCGTATGCTTGTTATTTTTGTAACAGCACAAGTCGAACGTGCAGTTTAGATGGCATCAGGAAGCATTGAAAGGTGAATCATCAACTGGTCTTGATCAACATCTTTGTTCCAAAACTTCTTTACATCATCTGGTACTATGAAGTTTTCACCATTAGCAGCTTTTAGTCAAATGGTTTCTATATCTTTCATGACGTAGAGATCAGCCTGATCAAACCTTCTTTTTACCTCACCAACAACTACTTCAAGAACTTCAAAATATGCACGTCTATGCATATCTATGGGGGATTGATACATATGAGGGCTTGCTCCATCATCAAATCTTCGTGGATGTTTCCTTCCCCGTGGAAGATCTGGCTCATCAGTCAAAGTGGCGGACTCCTGGAGAACTTGATCATAAAATGTATTGAACTTGATCTTTTCCTCAGTTCTCATAGAGTTTAAATGTGAACAAAGAAGATCAGCCCCACGCAATGCTTCCTGAACTGTTGTAATCTTTGCTTGGAGATTGCATGAAAGTGCCGGGTAAGCAAGTTTTAAAGCAAATAAAGTATCAAACTTCTGCATGGATGTCAAAAGTCCACTGCATACTCAACATTGCCACTTTCAATCTCTTCTAAAGCAGATTGTAAGATCTCATAATTCTTTAGGATACTATCTATTGATGTATGTCTTATGGTCCATCGAGTTGGGCAAAGCAATCTTAATGAAGGCATAATTTCTCCAGTGTTAATGCTTACAGCTTTTCTTAAAGAATCAAACAAAGATAGCCTCTTTGGAGAAATCTTATTAACTGAACTAAATCATGAATAAAACCCATGATATCTCTCATAAATTTGCAATTTTTGGTGACATCTTTTAAGCACAAATTCAAACTGTGGGCCAAGCAGTGAACATAAAGTGCTTGATTTGTCTCCTTTTTAACCAATGCTTGTACACCATTTCGTATGCCACTCATATTTGATGCACCAACAAAAGCCTGTCCACGGCAGCAAAATAGACAATGAACATCTGATTAAGACATCTTTAATAGCTGGTTTCTGCCTTGGTATTTGGCAATTGAATAAAACCTAGTGTCTTCATGGATGTGATAAATATCATCCACCCATCGAATTGAGAGAGACATCTGTTCAGGATGTGAAACATGGGTAGCCTCATCAGCTATAATAGCAAACCACAAAGCAGTCTTAATTTCTGCCAGTATTGTTCTCAAAACATTTTGGCCCATAATATTTATAAGTTCATTAATTATATCAGGAGAAATATACTCCCTTTTTTGAATCCATGTTTTCATATCCTCACAATCTTTAGTTAAGAGCAGCAAAAGTTGGTATAAATTACCTTCAAAATTGTCATTATCTTCTTTGTGCCCTCGAAGAGGAAGCCCCTGTCGTACTAGATATTGAATGCTAGTAAGAAGTTTCATCAACATAAATCTGTGATGCTTTTGGTTGGTAGCATGCTGAGTAGCTAACTTTGCACCAACTCCTAGGGTCTGAGTATTGGAAGCAGCCAATTTTAGCAAAGCTTCTCTGTGCATGCAGCTGCTCTCATGCTCCCTAAACTTTTGAAGGGCTTTCTTCCAATTTGCAAACCCTTCAGTAATAAATGCTGATTTTTGATAGTTAAGTCAAGTGCTTTATACACAGAATGTCAGTGTAAAATGGTACAGCTCTACATTGTAATGTTAATTTATAAAAATTAGGGGGGCCCTGGCCCCCCTGTTCCTACGCCACTGATAAAGCCATTGTTACACATGTCTGAAGCAGGGTCAAGTAATCAAGTAGTCCATCAGTATGTGTATATGTTTGTCTGATAAAAAGAAATTAGGAAGTTTTACTCTTTGCCTGAAGTAGAGATTCTAATCTCGTCGCTAAAGACACAGGAAATCTTTAATCTAGTTTCTAAAGATACATGGGAAATCTCTAATCTCGGCTAAAGACACATGGGAAGTCTCTAATCTCACTGCTAAAGTGGGAAACCTTTGTGTAATCTAGTAATTTAGCAGCTGTGTCAGGTGACCCAAGTTATCATTTAGCACTCTCAATCCAGTACGCTAGTTCTGTAAAAAGTGTTTGCTCTAACTATTTGTACTCGGGCATCCATTACCTCAGTTCATGAAATATTAACCAAAGTATGTAAGGTCACAAAGTGCGGGTCCTATGAATGCATTCTTTTTAGCAAATGTAATTACGGACTTCTTTACATTCTGAATACGCAAAAGACAAATCAAGTTTTGCAGACTTGCAAGCATATAATTACATTATAGGGCTCACACTTATAGTGCATAACATATTATCATGAATGTACCAGAAAACAAATGTGAGAGGTGTGCACAGCTTCAGTGCACAAACACATCTCCCCTCTAAGATTTGCAGGTTCGCAGAAGACGCAGAATGCTATATGCAGGGTTGTGGCTGGCAAATACCATACGGTGCTAGTTATACGAAACCTTTCCACACCATATAAGGTCAGTTCCTTCATAAGACTGCACAGACATGCATAAGTTATCTTAATACCTACCCGGGTTCGCAGTTCAGCTCCATTCCAAATATTCAGCTTTTCAAAACACCACCAATATGCGCTGCATGAACTCAAAGACACTCCCCCCCCCCCCCCCCCCAAAAGCATTGGCCACCGCGATTAGCCTAAGTTGGTGACTGGCATGCCCTGAGAGAGATTACTGAGTCGGGGAGGCAAGAAGATTGTGATGTACAACTTGTGTAGGGTGCAAAATGAAGAGGGGCATTTTTATTTTGTTCAGAAGCGATGTGTGACCTTTACAAACACAACTTATTTAGTCACTTTTACAACATTCAATAGTCATACAACATTGTATGCATTATGTGGAGGACAGCCAAGGAAGGCATCTTGAAAGGAAATGCAATACTGAAGCTGTAAGAATAGAACCAGAAAAATACCCCCAAAATCTGCCAAGTAAGTTAGCAGTGCAGTGCTATCGTCCTATTTCCTATCTCTCTGTGTCTATCTATCTATATAATATGTCTATCTCTCTCTCTGTCTAGCTATCTCATCTATCTGTCTGTATGTCTGCTGTATAGCCATAAGGAATAGCCTAGAGAACCACACCTTCCTCTGTGCTCAACTATACAATAACAAAACTGTATAAATATTTGTTATTATTGTCTGTTTGTTTGTTTGTCTGCTTGTTTGTTGTTGTGTTGGTGTGTACAACATGGCTGAGCGCTGGAGAACTAGACCAAGTCAGAGTTCTACAAAGTTGAATTCAGAGCTTCTGGAACTCAAGCATTTAAAATAATTGTTCCAACTTGTTTATTCTTGTCCACTACACATATCAACACATGTCATGTCTTGTTGCTATTGGTACCTATATCCACATACACCATGTTGTCCACTACACATATCAACACATGCCATGCCTTGTTGCTATTGTTACCTATATCCACATACACCATGTTGTCCACTACACATATCAACACATGCCATGTCTTGTTGCTATTGTTGCCATGTGGGGAACAGCTGCAGCCTCCTTCAGAGAATTGCACAGAACACCACCAACTAAACAGCAGATGTTTTCAATCACGGCCTCCTTTGAACTTAGTAATAGTTTCCCAGGAGCAGAAACTCCAAAACAAACAGGTGTAGACTGAGTGGAGCCAGTCATTCATGTTTGCATCATTGATGAACTTACACAGCAGAACTGCTTTATTTTGGAATGGGTTGGTCATAGACATGCACTGGAGCCTTTAGAGTCCTCTGATAGTAAACCTATGTGCGAAGAGGGGGGGGGGACTCCGGAGATAGAAACAAAGATCTTTGAAGATTTCTTCAACGAGGGTTTGTTTTCACACTTTTTATCGTTTTGAGGTCTTTCGGTTTAAAGCCTCAAGGGTCAGTTCCCAATATGTCGCTGGCAACTAGCGACATGAAATAAAGAACACTTCATTTTTGTGATATTGTGATATTGAAGTAGCTTCGCTTGAATTTCGATTTCTATTCTCACGACGCGTCGGTTGACACATGTTGATGTGCTTTATTTGTGTTTCCATCACCAAAAAAATTCTTCTTAAAGAAGAGATGAATGTAGAAAGGTTGATATAGGCAGTGAGGAACTTTCCTGGCATCTTGATTACCCCACGAGTCATGTAGGGGTTGAAGGTTCATAAATTAATGAGTGTAGTTCGTAATTCTGAGTGAAAGTTCAATTTTGATGGTTCGAAGCGATGCAATGCAATTAGGCCGCTATTGAGAACAGCTCAAAGCTACCCAATGCGACCCGGAACCAGGCACCACACAATGCAAAGGCCTCACAACACATTGCGAAGCAAAGCCTTTAGGGGAGGATTCAAGGAACGCTGGGAATTTAAAAACTGAAGCCCTCAATTTAGTAAGTGAAGAAGCTAACATTGTGAGCTTGGGTTGGGTCGCCATCAGCAAGTAGGTCGATCCAATATAGGGAGTGAGAGAAATCACACTGAGGTTGGGGCCTTGCTTAAAAATTATAAACTTGTTCATATTTTAGTGTCCATGATATGATTGCCAGCAATAGCACAAACTGCAGTGTTTTACATGTAGCAAGCCATAAGCCTTAGGGCTAGGACTAGGACTAGGGCTAGAGCTAGGTAGGGCTAGGGTAAAACAGTGCTTGCTGAGCAATCAATCTAAAGCAGCTGGATACCTGTTCACTTATAGACCAAGTATACCTGGACTATACCTAAGCTGTGAGATGGAGCATGTGTTGAGGAAGAGCTGGGAGGAGTTCAGAAGTTGAAGAAGAGTTGTAAACACGTGATCAGGAAGGAGAAGAAAGAAACAAAGAGAAAAGGCAGTGGTTGTGAGGAAGATGAGGGAGCAAGGTGAGGAAGATGAGGGAGCAAGGTGAGGAAGATGAGGCAGCAAGGTGAGGAAGATGAGGAAGCAAGGTGAGGAAGATGAGGGTGCAAGGTGAGGAAGATGAGGGAGCAAGGTGAGGAAGATGAGGGAGCAAGGTGAGGAAGATGAGGGAGCAAGGTGAGGAAGATGAGGGAGCAAGGTGAGGAAGATGAGGGAGCAAGGTGAGGAAGATGAGGGAGCAAGGTGAGGAAGATCAGAGAACAAGTTGAGGAAGATGAGCGAGCAAGGTGAGGAAGATGAGGGAGCAAGGTGAGGGAGCAAGGTGAGGAAGATGAGGGAGCAAGGTGAGGAAGATCAGAGAACAAGTTGAGGAAGATGAGCGAGCAAGGTGAGGAAGATGAGGGAGCAAGGTGAGGAAGATGAGGGAACAAGGTGAGGAAGATGAGGGAGCAAGGTGAGGAAGATGAGGGAGCAAGGTGAGGAAGATGAGGGAGCAAGGTGAGGAAGATGAGGGAGTAAGGTGAGGAAGATGAGGGAGCAAGGTGAGGAAGATGAGCGAGCAAGGTGAGGAAGATCAGAGAACAAGTTGAGGAAGATGAGGGAGCAAGGTGAGGAAGATGAGGGAGCAAGGTGAGGAAGATGAGGGAGCAAGGTGAGGAAGATGAGGGAACAAGGTGCGGAAGATGAGGGAGCAAGGTGAGGAAGATGAGGGAGCAAGGTGAGGAAGATGAGGGAGCAAGGTGAGGAAGATCAGAGAACAAGTTGAGGAAGATGAGGGAGCAAGGTGAGGAAGATGAGGGAGCAAGGTGAGGAAGATGAGGGAGCAAGGTGAGGAAGATGAGGGAGCAAGGTGAGGAAGATGAGGGAGCAAGGTGAGGAAGATCAGAGAACAAGTTGAGGAAGATGAGGGAACAACGCGAGGAAGATGAGGGAGCAAGGTGAGGAAGATGAGGGAGCAAGGTGAGGAAGATGAGGAAGCAAGGTGGACTAGATGCAAGTCATTTTGGGTGGACCTGGAAGCCAAAAGGAAGAGGGAAGATAATGGAAATAAAGATTAAAAAAATTGTAGAAGTTGTGGAAGGGAAGAAGAAAGTGCTGGAGGAGTTTGCTAAACAATGGCAAGGGCTTGGGAGTAGGGAAACTCAACCAGGAAGTGAAGAATAGGGTGTGAAGGAGAAGAGGATGTGAAGGAGAAGAAAGTGTGAAGGGGAAGAGGGTGTGAAGGAGAAGAGGATGTGAAGTAGAAGATGATGTGAAGGAGAAGAGGATGTGAAGGAGAGGGTGTGAAGGAGAAGAGGATGTGAAGGAGAAGAGGATGTGAAGGAGAGGATGTGAAGGAGAAGAGGATGTGAAGAAGAGGATGTGAAGTAGAAGATGGTGTGAAGGAGAAGAGGATGTGAAGGAGAAGAGGATGTGAAGGAGAAGAGGATGTGAAGGAGAAGAGGATGTGAAGGAGAAGAGGATGTGAAGGAGAAGAGGATGTGAAGGAGAAGAGGATGTGAAGGAGAAGAGGATGTGAAGGAGAAGAGGATGTGAAGGAGAAGAGGATGTGAAGGAGAAGAGGATGTGAAGGAGAAGAGGATGTGAAGGAGGAAGAAGATGTGAATGAATTGTGCTTGTAGATACCCTGCATGTTGGGAGTGGGAGAAGAGTGTGGGCCTCCTACCGTATCTGAAATGAGAGAAAGGCTCCTGGCCCATATGGATACTGAACTGTTTTACAGAGTAGCTAAAGCATGGAGACATTTTTATGTTTGGCATTGAATGTCGAAATAATGGAAAGAGTGCAGTCCTCCTGAGTGGACAGCAACCTAGGTGTGCTTTATAAAGGAAGTTGTAAGTGGAGTACTACTTGGAACAATTGTTTGGGAATGATATAGAGTCATGATGGTTTTAGAGATGGGCTTTGACCTGCTTCTTTCTATGAGAGGGCTGTGTGAGGCGAGGAAGGGAAATAACACCTTTTATGGCATTCTAATTAAACAAATGCATTTTAATTAAGCAAGGGACATTCTAATTAAGCAAGGGGCATTCTAATTAAGCAAGGGGCGTTCTAATTAAACCATGGGCATTCTAATTAAGCAAGCAGCATTCTAATTAAGCAAGGTGTAGGACTCTGTGCAGAGAGCAAATCTCTTGTATAAACCGACCAAAGGAAAGGAGGGCCCATTGTTGTGATTGTGCAGTTATTAAGAAGCCAATCCACTGGTGGGATGAAGATGGTTTGGATAACAGGCTAGACTTCGGCAAACATGTCCTCTGTCCCTAATTTAATATATTGGGGGTGGAAATAGTTGAGGAACAGGTAAAAAAAAAAAAAAATTAAAGTTTGCAGATGTCCCCCCTTTTAAAATTAAGTTTTCCAAAGATAAACTTTGGAAATTGGGAACAAGATGGTGGTCAAGATAAGTTTCCAGCCACCTGCTCAAGTTCATCATTTTCTTCTTCTTGGCTACACCAAATAGAGAATCAAGAGGCTGTGACTGTGAGTGTGAGTGAGTGTGAGTGAGTGTGAGTGTGTGTGATGTTTGTGTGTGAGTTTGTGTGTGAGTGCTCCACTTGTGCCAAAGCAAGGCTTAGAGAAGACTCTTGATCGGTTGGCCAATAGATTTGGCATCGATATCAAAGGGTGTCTGCAAATGGAAAATGAGTGTGCCACAAAGAAGCGAAGTTTTAGTGCAGACAGTTTATCTGATTGGTCAGAATATGTGAATTCATGGTTTTGTATGATGTCTGAAATTCAATCTGTTGCAACACGTGAGGAGATACTTTTTAATTACTTCAGAGGAAATAACCATTACAGTTAACACCATCTTGCACCTTTTGTTACGAGAAACTGCTAATCTACTCAACAGCTCTCGAGTCAGATTGAAATTCACAACAGATAAGAACAACAAGTTTCTCTATAATCAACTTGAAATTGCATTCTCTCCACGATTTGACTAGATGCTCGAGCCTTCATCAGGAATATGAATATTAGTCCATCTCAACGTATGCACATGGACACACCCATAACCTCTCCACTCCTAACCTGTCGAGTCTTATGCACTAGGTGTAAGACTCACACATTCCAATGCCCTGCCTGTCACACACTCCCTTCCCACGCATTTCTCTCCCCCACATACCATAACTACATCATCGTAGCAAGCACCCACTGTCCTGGCCCACTAGGCTGTTTTCTAGTGTCTAGGATTAGGCTGGGTACAGGTAGCAAGTACCCACTGTGCTGGTCCACTATGCTGTTTTCTAGTGTCTAGGATTAGGCTGGGTACATGTAGCAAGCACCCACTCTGCTGGCCCACTATGCTGTTTTCTGGTGTCTAGGATTAGGCTGGGTTGTGGCGGTAGTGTCGCGAACTGTGTTTGTTTGATTTGCATTGTTACGTCATCATGATTGCGTGATGAGATACACATCACGAGATCGTTGTTTTGGTGATTGTTCGTAATAAAGTTTCTTCTATCTTTGCTATCCTCCACATTGGTGACCCCGACGGTCAAATCGCACATTTGACTACAAACAAAGCTAAATCATGGCAGTTGCAGTGAAATTGCCGACTTTCTGGACCTCCCAACCAGCAGTCTGGTTTGCCCAAGCAGAAGCCCAGTTTGCGATTAGAAACATCGTAGCAGATGACACAAAGTTTTACTATGTGGTGGCAGCGTTGGATCAGGATACTGCCCAAAGAATTTTGGACCTACTTCAGAGCCCACCTGTTGAAAACAAGTATCAAGGCATCAAGGAAAGACTTAGGCACATTTGGCCTATCCCGCCATGAGAGAGCAGCAAGAATTTGGAACATGGGTTGATTAGGTGACAGGAAGCCATCACAGCTAATGGATGAAATGATGGCACTTGCTGATGGCCACCATTCCTGTTTCCTTTTTGAGTTTGCGTTTCTAGAACAGCTACCGGAAGACCTTCGCATACAGTTAGCCAATGACAGGTTCGAGGATCCGAGGGCTCTGGCAAGGAAAGCTGATGCCCTTTGGGTGGCCAAGCAGCAGGCACATACATCTGTTACAACTATGCCTACGATCCATAAAGTTGTCCAGAAAGCAAGCAAACCTCCCCTCTGTTTCTACCACAAGAAATTTGGAAATAAGGCAAACAAGTGCACCCCCCCATGTGCATATCAGGGAAACGGACAAGCCGGCCGACAGTAAACACTGCTTTGGCCGGCGATAAAAGCAACCTATTTTTTCTCACCGAACAAAAATCAGGACAGCAGTATCTGGTGGACACGGGAGCTCAAATAAGCGTAATTCCGGCATCGCATTTTGATCGCCTCAATCACACGCTAACTCATTTGCTTGTGGCTGCCAATGGCACCAACATCAAAACTTATGGAACCCGCATGGTTCCTCTCAGCTTCAACCAAAGAAACTTTCAATGGAGTTTCACAATTGCGGATGTCGCTCACCCACTGCTGGGTGCAGATTTTCTCCAGGCTCACAGCCTACTGGTGGATCTCAAGGGTAAGAGATTGGTGGATGCTGAGACGTTTTCAAGCATTCCACTGACCATCTCGACGGTCACTGCACCTGAACTGGGATCAATTGCAACAAGCACCAACAAGTACCATAAACTTCTGGCGCAGTACCCTCAGATTTCCAGACCAGAATTTTCAACCCCCACGGTAAAACATGGTGTAGAGCATTACATCCCTACTAAGGGACCACCCACTCACGCAAGGGCACGTCGTCTGGCACCAGACAAGCTCAGAATTGCAAAAGATGAGTTCAGAAAGATGGAGGATATGGGAATCGTCAGAAAGTCATCCAGCCCATGGTCTTCCCCATTACACATGGTTCCCAAAGCTCCAGCTGGCTGGAGACCTTGTGGTGACTACCGTTGCCTCAATGATGCCACAACACCTGACAGATATCCGGTTCCGCATATTCAGGATTTTTCGGCTCACCTCTCAGGTTGCAAGATTTTTTCGAAAATAGACCTAGTCCGGGGTTACAACCAAATACCTGTTTCGAAAGAGGACATCCCCAAAACTGCGGTCATCACACCATTCGGCCTTTATGAATTCCTCCGTATGCCTTTTGGGTTAAAAAATGCTGCACAAGCAGTTCAGCGCCTTATGGACATGGCATGCGGAGGCCTCAATTTTCTCTTTGTGTATTTGGATGATATCCTGGTGGCAAGCACGACGGAAAGAGAACATGCACAACACCTCACCCAGTTGTTTGATCGTCTCTCGGAATATGGCCTTGTCATCAATACCTCGAAATGTTTGTTTGGCCAAAGGCAATTGGACTTCCTTGGCCACAGGATCTCATCAACTGGTTCCGTACCACTCCCCATCAAAGTGGACGCCATTAGCAACTTTGCTCAACCAACAACAGTCAAAGGGCTGCAAGAATTCGTGGGAATGATAAATTTTTACAATCGTTTCGTCCCGGCAGCTGCACAGATCATGCGACCCCTTTATCAAGCCTTGGCAGGTAAACCAAGAACCCTAATTTGGACGGCAGGCATGATCCAGGCTTTTCAGGGGGGAAAACAGGCACTGGCAAGGGCAGTCCTCCTCCATCATCCCACAGAGAGGGCACCAGTGGCACTCACTGTTGATGCATCGGCCATCGCTGTGGGAGCAGCATTGGAACAGTGGTCAGAAGGTACCTGGAAGCCAATAGCATTTTTCAGTAAACAGTTGAGGGCACCTGAACTCAAATACAGTGCTTTTGACAGAGAGCTGCTAGCACTCTATTTGGCAATTCGACATTTCCGTTACTTTCTTGAGGGAAGACCATTTGTTGCCTTTACTGACCACAAGCCATTAACATTCGCTTTTGCCAAGGCCATTGGTCTTCCAGGCAGCAACACCATCGGGCCTATATTTCAGAGTTTACGACAGATGTCAGACACATAGAAGGGAAACAGAACAAGGTTGCAGATGCACTTTCGAGGACAACTGTGACCTCCGTCGATGCAGTACTACCTCTCATAGACTACTTCGAAATTGCTAAGGCACAAGCTCAGGACATTGAAACCAAAGCATACAAGACATCTATTACGGGCCTTAAACTAGATCTGGGACCATCCAAAATCACTCTGTTGTGCGATACGTCCACTGGCAAGGCACGGCCTATTATTCCCCAACCCTGGCGCAGAAAGATTTTTGAGCTGATCCATGGCCTCTCACACCCTTCTATACGTACCACACGTCGCATCATCATGGACCGCTTTGTGTGGCATGGCATCAGTAAACAGATCACATCCTGGGCAAGGTCTTGCATTGCTTGTCAGGCCTCTAAGATCCAACAGCATATCCGAGCACCTCTAGCAGATTTCAAAGTTCCAGACAAGAGATTTGACCACATCAATGTCGACATTGTCGGACCCCTACCCTTATCGCAAGGATACACATACCTGTTCACCATGGTAGACAGGACAACAAGGTGGCCAGAGGCGATTCCAATGGCTAATTCCACTGCTATAACCTGTGCTAGAGCTCTCATCTCTAATTGGATCGCAAGATTTGGATTACCAACTGACATTACATCGGATAGGGCCCCTCAGTTTACTTCAGAGCTGTGGTCAGCTATCGCACAACTACTTGGCACCCAAATTCATCGCACAACTGCATATCACCCGCAGGCCAACAGCCTAGTAGAAAGATTTCATAGACACATGAAGTCATCTCTGAAGGCTAGACTTAAGGGACCAAACTGGGTAGATGAACTACCATGGGTACTGCTGGGTATCAGAACGGCTCCCAAGGAGGACCTGAATTGCTCCACCGCTGAGTTAGTTTATGGTACTCCTCTCACATTGCCTGGAGAGTTCATTATTCCATCTCAGACAAGGGTTTTCCCTATGCCACAGCACATCAGAGACATTGTACAGAAGCTGGTACCTCATACCACATCTTGCCATGCCAAGATAACACATCACTCACCAGACAGTCTGCAGTCAGCCAAGTTTGTTTTTGTCCGCAGGGATGCACATCGTCCACCTTTGATTCACCCTTATGAAGGACCCTACAAGGTGCTTGAAGCCGGCCCCAAGACATTTGTGTTGGACAAAAATGGCAAAGAGGAGCATGTGTCTATAGACCGGCTGAAGCAGGCACATGTGGACTATGAGCAGCCGTTAGAGCGACGACTTGGATGGAGCTGTTGTCAACCAAAGGAAGTTTTAGAGAAACTGAAGGTCAAGAGTAGCAACAGCTCAAGTAGAGTAGTCAGCTGGATATTAAAACAACCAGCAAACCCTCACCTAGAGCAAGTCACATGCCCCGGAACCTTTCCCTCATCTCTAAGCCAGATAAAGCTCTCTGGTCCCCAGAGGAAAAACTTCTTGGCCTTGCCCACCTTTCAGATCTAGATTTTTATATCACCAATCAGAACATGCATAGATGATGTAATGTGTTGCGTTGTTGTTGTTGTTTTTGCTACTCGCACGTTAATTTTGTGTTGTTGAAACAAAAAACAGTCGATGTTGCTCAGCTACACCTTCCACATGGCCCGAAATACCCAACCAGAGGACCTGTTTGGCTTCTTAACCATTTTTGTGAGTGGGTGTTTTCTGAGGCTCCAGTTTCACTTGTAACTGGACCCTTGACAAAAGCTGCTGTCTATCCTATAGTGTTGCTAAGACACTCAACCACAAATAATAACTCCCCCCCCCCCCCCCTACTGCCTTCTTTTCAAACTCAGCAAAAGAGGACTCGAAGCCACAACTCGAATCTTTGAAGATCTAGCTAGAACTAGGGATAAATCTTGCACAGAGAGTCTATCACTTGTTACTTGGGAACTCTTTGAGGATTTAGAGATATCCTCCATTCCTTAGATGATGTACTGTAATAGATGCTTCACTTAACACAGCAAGTGGAGACAGAACTCAGCACTGCATCCAGCCAGGCTCTCCAACTGAATCAACATTTGCACTAAATACACAATCTACCGATAGCAAGGAAATCCTGTCATTAGTCCCACAGCTTGAGTGGTTGGCCAATATCCAGATTTTTGCCTCTGGACACCATATCTTAATCCTGAAAAGCAATTCGGTAAAGGGTCTGGGGAGGAGTATATAGCTTTCTTGCTAACTTCATCACATGAATGCAGTTGTGAGTCACTCTATGAATAAATGAATAAATTATCATGCTTCACAACCTGGGAGCCTGTCAGTCGTTCCAGAGGTGCTGAGGCCAGCTTGTATCTATGGATGTCTCGATGATGTCCATCTAGCGCTTATCTTACTCCCACAACCAGGATCATTCAAGAATGGTGAAGGGCAAAGGTTAGAAACAAGAGGAAATAAAGAGTAGGGCTAGGGCTGGAAATAAAGAGTAGGGCTAGGGCTGGAAATAAAGAGTAGGGCTAGGGCTGGAAATAAAGGGTAGGGCTAGGATGGAAATAAAGAGTAGGGCTAGGGCTGGAAATAAAGAGTAGGGCTAGGGCTGGAAATAAAGAGTAGGACTAGGGTTGGAAATAAAGGGTAGGGCTAGGGCTGGAAATAAAGAGTAGGGCTAGGCTCCCAGTATATTCAGGCAACTGGACCGTTATCAAAACAGACAGCTCCAAAATATATGAACCACTTTCCAAGTGTACTATAGTAACTATAGTAACTAAGGCTACAAGGTTCAGGCAGTCACTATAGTAACTAAGGCTAAAAGATAGCCACAGATTACCAGCAGTCACTGTAGTAACTAAGGCTAAATGATAATGGAACTGATTTCCAGCAGTCACTATAGTAACTAAGGCTAAACGATAATGGAACTGATTTACAGCAGTCACTATAGTAACTAAGGCTAAAAGATAATAGGACTGATTTCCAGCGGTCACTATAGCTAAAACCTAATTAGCTGTGATAACTCCATCACTATATCTAGTGCATCCCTAATAGGAATACATTGACAGCACATAGATTGAAGAACTAAATTTGTACAGTGAGCAAAACAATGCACATAAATAGCCGATGGAAATTCTTTCTGAATTCTGGCTGTAACACCATTAAGATAGCCACTCATGTTACTAACCCCATCATGCGCTTGACCATGGCACTGTGAAAGGGGGAGGCACAATCTAATGAAGCAATCTATCAAAGCTGAAATTATTGTCACTGCATTTCACTGCAAAAGTTTTGGGGAGGCAAATCATTTCAATGGGATCTTCATGTATATTATACTCATCATCAACCTATCTGCCCTGACAACTGCTTGCTCCTTGTGGCTGACAGCTGTTGCCTCATCAGCAATTATAGAGAACCACCCTGCTTTTCGAATATCTTCTAGTAATTGTCTCAAAAGGGACAACCCAATAATTGAAATCTGTTCATTAATAATAACTGGCGAAAAAAATAATTCCACCCGTTTAAATCAGGTATACGTTTAAATCAGGTACATAATTATTTATTAATTTTAAAAGCTGATCGTGACCATGAAGAGCCAAACCTTGTCGCAGAAAGTATATATCTCAAAGAAGATAACTGTACATGAAGGTTACTTCGATGTACCTTTTGATCAGTTGAAATCTGTTTGTCAAGAAGTGCCTTAATGCTATCGTGGTTAAACATATCGTGGTTAAACATTCAAGCTTGAAAATGGATTCCCTGTGTACATTCGATGAGGCATGCTGATGGAATTTTTCCTTAGCTTTCTTCCAATCTTTCTTCCAATTATCAAAGCCAGTCAAGACAAATGCATCTTCACCTTTTTTAGATAATGATAATTTTTTTTATATGGCAGTATCTGCAGTTAGCACAGAAAGCTCGATTTCTAGTTGTGCATAAGCTAAGCCAGGGGAAAGATTCATACCATCTTGGGAAAAAACTACACCTTTTCTTTCCCTGCTGCTTACGTGTATTTTCCATTGAACTGGCATCTTGGGGCTGAAATGGAATTGGCCATACTTCACAGCATTCAGAACGACAGTCACATGTGTCACCAAGTGAGTCAGAAAATGCTTCCTCCAAAGGAGTAGCTTGAACATCAGGTTGGGATGTAGATGCCTGTCCTTGATCACTAGGTGCTGAAGGCTGAAATTTAATAGTAGACTGCTTGTACTTCTTCAAAGGAGGTGTATTAATATCATTTTCCATTCTGACTGGCTATATTGCACTGTAGCAGCAGGTGTGACATATTCTCAACCAGAGTTCCAAAGGTCAAGCAGGTACTGTGTAAGCTGTGGTTTGTCATTATGTACAATACAATCAGCACACACACAGTCCTGTATTTTTTTTAAATTTTGTAGTGTACTTGATGTAAGTTTATTGTTTCTCTCAGAAGTAGTCTCTATTTAAGCTATAATTATAGCTATCAATAAATGCAAGAACCGTTGTATAGCTTTGTTACATACTCATGCCATTTTAGTGTTTTTTTGGGGGGGGGGACATGCCCCCTGTGCCCCCCTCCCCCTATTCCTACGCCTATGGCCCATGCATTCAGCTGGAATCACCACGCATATAATTGGCACACAAAGAATGAGCAAAGACCACTTTTAGCCTAGGTGTAAGGCCATCGTTAAAAACAATGACAAAACATACAAATTTAATAACTTGTGCCTCCCTCAGGCTTGGCTATTATATAAGAGGATTGCACAGCTGTTATATTTTAAACTTAGCTAACAGCATCTCAAGTGACTGCAATAGTGAAGCTTCATGCAGGTTGCATTGAGACACAACCAGGTGGGGAGAGAGAAACAAATATCATCTCTTTTTGCTTGGCTTTAGAATGGGGGAGGGGGGGGGGGGGGGGGGGGAGGTGAATTGACTGGGAAGCAGAAGTAATCTTACACTAACCTTGAAATTTCGTGCTTCCTAAAACTACTACGAGTACTATTTATCACTTATCTAGTTAATAAGTCTGCTCAAGTCCAGCCTGACCGAATACATAGTAGATACATACCTTCACTGTTGCTCTGTGATACAGATCCAACTAGAAGAAAGAGAAGTACAATCTTCATCTCCTAGACGGGCCAGGCAGATACAGCTAATAAAAAAAAATGTAGTGTCCACTAGCAGATCTTTTGAATTTATAGCTGTACCGCGATTAGTGGGTGGCAAGGTGGGCGGCAAGAATAAATTATGTTGTCCGCAATGCGAATTTCAATTATAGGAAGAATGCACATGCTGATAGGATCTGAGAAAAGGGGTCTATGTATAGGATAGCCTATATAAAAGAGCCCCTATGTAACCTCCGAGTTTGCGGTTACCCCGAGGCGAAGCTAACAGCAAACGAGTAGGTTCTGCTATCTTACTTATACCACATTGCGCATGCTCTAAACTACACGGTTAAAAGTGCCTTAGTTATTAACCAATCAAATTAGCCACAGATCATGTGACGTAGTATAAGTAGAGAAAAATTGTTTTGTGATATGAGCTCAAAGTTAGTTGGACTATTTTAATTTTTTGTACTAAGCTCAGTTATAGTGTGACTATTTTTATTTTTGTACTACAAGCATCTACTACCCTTCCTTTACCTTTGTGTTTAGTCTGAAGGCTCCTGCTTTCTTCTTTGTAGGCAAGCGTGGGGTGAGGATTGGTGGCCAAGAAGCTTGCTACGCGTATAACGGAACTGCGTTGCAATTTTTTTAATTTTTTTAAAAATCTCAATTTTTTTAAATTCAACAAGTACAACAATACAGACACTAACTACAGACAATAACAAAGGTATAACACAGCAGAAAATGTTTTTATGGCGGTACCAGGTTGACTGGTTGCCTAAAAGAACGTGTGCCTCGTATGCACATGATGGCAGAACGAAGGATTGCGAAGCTCAATCGGTCTTAGCCATCCCATAACCACAGAGTACTGCGTTGCAATGCAACGCCGAGTAACTGCCCGCGTATTACGGAAAGATGCCACAAAACGGGGGGATTTCCTACTAGCCTATAGGATCGCGCGGTTAACAAAACTAACAAAGGAATGGCTTCAAGTGCACAGGAAGCTGCAAAAGCCATTAATTGCTTTCTCTCCTGGAGACCAGCAGTCTCTCCTAGAAGTCATTGATGACTCTTTTACCTCAAACTATGGTTGCGATAGTCACAGTGACTCAGAGAACGAACAAGCAGGTATAACACATAATACATTCACTACTAGACAATACGAAAGAATAAGAATAAATTAATAGATGCATTTATTTGTAGGTAATTATGTGGTTGATGCTGAGCCACCTCATAGTGAAACTGAAGGAAGTGAAGAGAGTGATGATGATCTGGAGGACATTCAAGAGCTGACCAATGACGAACAGGTCCAGGAAGTAATGATGCAGTTGTCTGCAGTTTCATCGGTGGATTTTGACGTTCGAGACGTGGACACTCAAGAAGAAGATCTAGTAAACCAGTTTATGACTAGTGGCTGTGGCTTCTCACAGTTCAATGGCAAAGAGTGCTCCATCCAGTTCACCAATGAGCATGTGTAGCAACAGTTCCCAAACCAGTCAGCAACCCCTGATCCTGGAAATGCCAACAGCCCAAAGCCCACCAGCAAAGCGTGCTAGGGTGTTGAACCTGCAAGAAAACCGGACACAACTGCAGATCCTGCCTCCTGCCCTAACAAAGAAATATAATTCAATTGTTTTACTTTGTTATTATAGCAGACATCTATATCTCTAGACCTTTATGGCTATTCTGACGTTATAGTTATCATTAGAGAGCTAACTCTAATCTGTTTTCTCTCACTTTTATCCTTGTTTTACTCGTACTCCATTGATCTAAATTTCTAAAAGTTACCTTTTCTGTTGCACAACTTCTTCCAAGAATAGCGCGTTATCCTAATCAGCAAAGAAGTGTTTCTTTTCCACCTTAGCGTAGCTTTCTCCCACCTCAGATTTGCACCTGTTCACACCTCGACCGTCATGCGCGGAGGTGCACGGAAATCACCAAAACAACGCGTTTAAAATTTAAAACTCAAATTGAATGCTTCAAGCCTCTAGCATTCAGGCTTTCATAACTTTTCTTCTGAATGGAAATAATTGATGATTTGAGTTCCAAAATATAGGCATTGCTTTGTTCTTTCACCTGGTATCAATAACTCAGTTTTTTTAAAATTTTGCCCTTTTCTCAGATCCTATCACTTTATTTATTATAACTATTAATTTTTTGCAGTCTTGTTTCTATTATTTGTTGTCGTTGAATGTTTGTTGTCGTTGAATGTTAACTTTTTGTCCTTTTGCAACTTTTTGATGGATTTACATTTTTAGACAAAAAACCCATCGCTTGCCTGCAAATCAACGCATGGAGGAGACTAGCTAGAGCACTAGCTAGGTATTAGCTACTTGCTTAAAATTACAATGACTTCATCATTCCCGATGAAGGCTAGATCATCTAGTCAAAATGTTGAGAGAGAAGTTGATTATTGTTATTATTATTATTATTATTAATAAGACTTTACAGAATAGTAGTACAAATAATTATGTGGTGATCGTTGTGAGACTATGATTGTATCTTGACAGGGCTGGTCTGATGGTCTGATGGCATTGAGCCAGCAGCCATAAAAGTAATCTTACAAGTAAACATTTGGTCAAACAATTATAATTAGTTAGACAAAGTCTGAGAGAGGTGTAGAGGTGTTTGGAGGAGATGGGATGTTGGTGCATTTGTAAAAGGGACAAGCGAAGTGGAACGAGCAAGGATTGTCGGGCTCAAAGTGACTTTCGAAATGAGGCCACAAGAATTTCTTGAGCTGATGGACGATGGGTTGTGTAGATAGATCCAAGTTGATGGGAGGGAGTGCATTCCACAAACGAGAAAATCTTATAGTTTTGTTCTAGAAATACAGTGTTTCAATTTGTTAGAGCTGGCTGCTCTGGTAGAGCCTGTGACAAGAGATATATAGTCACAAATGTTGAAGGCACCAGAATTACAAATGAAAGGATTTGATAAAAAATGTGATCTTTATCAGTTCAAATTGCATCATTAGAGGCAGGAGATAGAGAGTTGTTAACCTCGATTTATAATCTGAGGTATAATCTGAAAGGATGAACTTTGTTGATCGTCTCTGTATTTTCTCAAGATGGAGAATGTCCTTTATGAGATGGGGGTGCCAAACAGGAGAACAATAAGTTAGTTGAGACCACACTAGAGATATATACAAAAGCTTTCTCGCCTTGACTGAACCACAGCTGATGGTCCGACGTATATATGATTTTTTGCTCAAGTTGTTATAATGTTCTTTCCAGGACAGATGAGAGGATATGATAACTCCTAGGTCACGGTGAAACTCCTTTGCAATAATCTTCTTGTTATTTATATTTATTGTAGAGCATTATCTTGTCTGTTGAAACTAAGAAGTACATTCTTTGGCTCATTAAACGAAAGTTTCGATTCTTTGCTCAAGGCATGGATAGCATCAAGGTCATTTTGAAGACATATATTATCTAGGGGAGAGCTGATCTGTTTTAGATACTTGGTGTCATTCGCAAAGAACAAAATAGAGGAGTGAGGTAAAGTATGTGGAAGGTCATTAATATAAATAAGAAACAGCATTGGCCCCAATATGCTTCCCTGAGGCACACCTGATAATACGGAAGTAATTCAGAAGCTGCTGCAGAGATGGAAACACATTGTACTCTCTGTGATAGGTACGCGTGAAACCACCTCCAAAGATTATCTCTAATGCCAATATATTCCATATTTTCAGTAGTAACTCATTGTGAGGAACACTGTCGAATGCCTTCTGAAAATCCAAGTACAGGCAGTCTACTTGATCATTACAATCAACTGCTTTTATGATGAAATTCAACATAATGAGAAGCTTTTGCAGGGCTGAGTGATTTGGAAGAAATCCAAACTGATGTTTGGAGATGGACTTCTCTACAAAGACGATGGATTTGCGGTATATAAGATGCTCTAGAACCTTAGAGACAGAGCACAAAAGTGAAATTGGTCTATAGTTTATTATCCATGGATTTTTCACCAGATTTGAGGATTGGAATAATGAGGTGAGTGCGCCATTCTCTTTGGGAAGTACCTCATTGGATAGAGAGAGAGAGAACAAGTGACAGAGAGGTTGATAAAGTGCAGATGCACAGAACTTCAGAATCTTTGGGCCTATACCGTCAATACCCATGGCTTTGGTGATGTCTAGAGAAACAAGTTCTTCGTAAACATCAGAGTCATAAATGCTTAATTGACTGAGTGAAGTAGCATCTTGTTTATCTTCAAGAAGTGGCAGGTGGAAAGAGCTTGTGGTAAAGACAGAGTGAAAATATGAGTTGAATAAGGTTGCTTTTTCCTCATCGGAAGTAGCCAAGGTGGAATTTAGACCAACAAGTGGGGTGATGGTACCACTTTTAGTACAGCTACGTAGGTATTTGTATATCTTTGGGCTGGAGGTTTGGGCTGGAGGAATAGGCAAAGTCATTAATCAGGTTTTTCTCATACTCTGATTTTGCTGCTATATAATTCTGATGGAATATGTTTTGAGTTTGGTGGATACGATCAAAAGCAGATTGGCTACTACTGGACTTTAGTCTTCTCTTCATGGTGCGTAGGCGATTTAGTTGATGATGTAACTCTAACTTCATCCAAGGTGGACTCTATCTAGACTTAAGTTTAACATTAGGGATGAAGAGCGGCAATGCATCCATAATGTAAACTTTTATGAGGGACCAAACATGTTCTACATTGTTGGAAACGAAACAGAGAGTGAAATCTGTATCCATCAAATAATCACATAAACCTACAAAGTCAGCTTTGTATAGTCTAAAACATATTTGGTAACTATAACCAATGAGGGAAGACCGTTGATGTCTGGAGCATTAAAGTCACCCACTAAGATGATATGATTTGATGATTGGGCCAGAGTGTATAAATATTCAATTAGATGTGAATGATATTCATCATTCGAATTTGGAGGTGAGTAGATAGAGTACAGACTTTCTAGAGCAGATTCAAATAGTTACAACTTCAAGGTTCTTTGGTGATGGCATCTTGAACCTAGGAATAGAATCCTTTATAGCCACCATAACACCACCACCTCTTGAATCTCTGTCTTTACGATATATGGTATAGCCATTTGGAATAATTTCTTGGTTGTATATGTTATATGAGAGCCATGTTTCGGTAAGGCACAACATTGAGAAGTTAGAAGAGAACAAAAAAGACTGAGAGTTTATTAACTAGGCTGCGAATGTTTGGTAAACAGTGTGTCAGTGCCTGAAATGAAATCTGAGGGAGGGGAAAATACACAAACACATTCCGATGAATATCATTAAAATGAAAGGGGGGTTCTGCAGAACCCCAGAACCCCCCCTGCGTACACCCATGAGAAGCTATCTCCTTTTCCTGTTTGGTAAGACGGCAATAGGTTGTCTTTGAGACTTTGTCAAATGCGGCTTTGTTAAGCCCAGCACAACGTCTGTGGTACCACAGCTTACAGTCTCCGTCACACAGAATAGACTCTTGTCTTTTCTTGCTACGAATGGCATCTTCAATATCATCTTCACATGTGCCACAAATCGTGGCAGTTTTTCTCCTAGAAGACATCCTTCCACTTTTATCGTATGCTAAACAATCTTGGTAGTCGTCAGCTACTATTGTGTCTGAAGGTTATGTGTCAACTGAGAGTTCGTTGAGAGTTGCTAAAAAAATGTTCGAGAAGGCATAAGCTAGCTACATCCAGACTAAGCTATAGCTACTGATCTCCTGGGTTTTCCGTTGAAGCTGCTAGCGTGTTTCCACAGACAGTTCAGTTCTTGATTTAAGGCCAGTCAGCTGTCTGCCCTGGAATGTCACATTGTGATTAGTGTCATGTGAGACATACCCATCTCACATGACATCCCTGATTATTTGTGGCTCAGCTGACAAAATCACACAAATGTCACATGGCTGCAGCTGGTCTAGTTTAGTCAGTGAAATTAGTTCATGCTGTTTGAAATGGCCGTGTCCTCTTCTCCCACACCCTCAGGGTCATGCTCCTCCAGCTAGAAAGTCAAGGAGCTTTGACAAGAAGTGGGTGGGGAATTGAAAGGAATAAGGAGCCACAAAGGCTTACAAGAAAACCGCTTTACATTTTTGTAGGGATCACCTTTGCAAGATGCACTCTGTGCCAATCTAATTTCCACGTATCTTATGGAGATTGAATGACGTGGCTACCCACAAATGACGGCACTGAGAAATAGCAAAGAACAGCTCTACTTGTAGGTCTGTGGCTACATTCTTTAACAAGCATATGTCTGACAGTGTAATTGAGGCTGAGACTCATTTGTTGCTAAACATAATTTAGCCTTTCTAACCAGTGACCAGACTACAAAGCTATTCCCCCAGATGTTTCTGGACTCTGAAACAGCTGGGAAGTTTTCTTGTGGCCATACAGAGACCACTGCAATTGTCCAGGAATTGGCACCTCAATTTCCTTCTTCAAGCCACAAACAACGTGACATATCCCTTCTCCATAATGATGAGTCTAATGACAAAACTGATAGGTATGTATCACTCTATGCTTGATCCTGTGGTAGGGGATATCCGGGCCAGGTTTCAGGATTTGCCGATAGAGTTGCAGCACAACTCTTTACTGCAGATTTGGAAGGTAAGGGTCTTGACTTTTCTAAGGCTGTAGCATCCATGTCAGACACTACAAACGGTATGATGAGGAAAAGGTTGGGAAAAGGTCTGGGGAACAAAAGCCTATCATAGATGAGCTTTCTTCACTGTATGGCATTGGTTGTATCTGCCACATGGCAAACCTTATTGTTGAAGCAGACTTGAGTCCTCTTCTGGATTATATATATTATTTTCTTCCACAGGCAAAATGAAACAGGACTTTAGTGATCGTTGGTGTTCGCTCTTTACTGGTGAATCTGGAGTGATCCTTAAGGATTGCCCTACTCGATGGCAGAGTCTTCTATGATGTGGAGGATGTTACTTGTCTCAATTTGATGGCTTAAAGTCTCTCTTGCAAAGAGCAGACTGCTAAAGTTATCACTATTACTGGAAGGCTTGAAAATCATCTTTGCTTCTATTTCTTTCCTTCACTCTTCCTTCGGTGGACAGGGTATTTCAAATGCCACCAAAAATCCGACCTGTCAGCTAGCTCTACAATGAAATAGCAGGCTATTGCTAATTTACTAAAGCATGAATTGATTCTTGCAGCTGGTGATAAACTTCAATGTCTTAGCTTGGAACCTGATGAGCAAGTCCCTGGTGAAAACCTTGTAATAGGGCCTCCACTTGGAGAAGACATCAAACCATTTTTAAGGCTGTAAGAAGCTGCTAAACCCTGTCAGAAAAACAAAAATATATATATATTATTGTTAGTACAAATGGAGAGATCTGGTGTTGGTGGAAGTTTGACTGTAAGTTATGGAACAAAGTTCTTCTAACAACTGTCCATGACTGGCACTGTGCACATCAAACAAAGGACTACCAGCTTCAATTGGGGATGTCCATGAATACCATCACCTCTTGCTTCTTAGATTTGAAGATTGCTCTTGGTTTCTCACTCATATATACATCCATGCCAGCTCCACTTCATCAAACTCCCACCTGAATTTAAGAACTATATACGCTTAGTAACACCCTCTCCTCTCTCTTATTTTTAGCTGCTTTCAATCCCATCATCAGTTGCTACTCACCCCATCTTCCCAAAGAAGCACACACCATACAGACCTGCAAGGTTTTATGCAAGTTACAATCCCCATGTTACCATTCCCCAAGATGACCAGATATTGTGATCATCAGTTACTGGAACTCACAACTCCTTTTAACTATCCCATGGTGACAAACGATGCTGGAGGATGGAAGAGTGAGAAGTGGGATGATAACTAGTGCCCCGTGACCAGGATGCTAGAGGTGTCAAGTCCTGACTGACAACATTTAAAACTGGGACACTTGGTTGCATGCTACTACTGCAAAACTTTGTAGAGTTTAGGAAAATATTGCTGAGATCTTGAGACATCAAATCCGGTCTTTAATTAATGATGCCGAAATAGTATACCAGGTTGCAACTCTTGCTCCCAAGTAATATTCAGAGCCACGAAAGAACTTGAGAGGCCTGCCAACAGTCAGACAATTAGTCCCTGTTAGCATCACTGCTTTACTTCCTGTGTATCAGCTTCCAGTAATCATTACAATAACAATCTCAATAATCAACTTCAATTTGTATTCGCTTGACGTTTCGACTAGATGCTCTAGCCTTCATCAGGAATATTTAACTATATGCTCTAGGGATTGTGGCTCAGTGGTAGACATCCACTTCATTGACATTCAGTGCTAAGCAATTGAGGTGTTGGAAGATCGGTCAGGTAGAGTTGATATACCTCATCAAGTGAACTGTTGCTACTCTCAGCAACCATGGATGGAATTAAGCCATGCACCCCTACATGATAATTAGCCAGCCTCGACAATTATCACATCCATTTATATGTGTGTTGTGGTGTGTATGACTAAGCAGTGTTTCTTTCACAAATATGGTCAGGGGTGGGCGGGAAACGGCTGCTGAAAAGGAGGGAGGGGGAAACCCACTGAGCAGAAGGAGGTAGGGGGAAAACCCACTGATCAGAAGGGGAGGGAGAAAACCCAACTCAGTTCTGCTTGAGTCATTGGGATTCACATAATGACCTTTTAGTATTAAACTTGAATTTTACTCTCTCGACTAGATGCTCTAGCCTTCATCATGAATAATCAGGTATTGTTTGTGTTAATTGTTCAATACTGCAATTTTTGTTGTTGTTGTTATTGTTGTATCAATTGAAAATTTATTTGATAATTTATTTACTGTTGTTGTATTAATTGATCATTAATTTTATTTACTATTGTTGATCACTTATTTAACGACATCCTCTTCCGAGCACTGTCATCTGCAGGTGCGTCTTCCAGGCTGGAACTGTTGGGTCTCTGTCGTTCTGACGGAAAAAGGTAACTATGGTTCCATGGAAAAATGGCAAGTAACTGGTGTGGGATGCAACCTGTCCAGATACATTTGCCCAGTCATATTGTGTGTGGCGATGGCTGAGGAGAGTGGCCAAGTATGCCAGCTAGACCCATGCCACTTTTTGGTGCCTTTTGACATTGAGTCATTGGGGCTGATTGGGACCAGATCGATGCTTTCCTGAAGGCGCTCAGCCTCAGGATAAGGCAAAGAACTGGGGAGGTGAATGCCCATGCTCACCTCCTCCCGTGTCTCTCAGTGACAGTCCAGAGGGGGAATACCTCATCTCTATTGGGGTCGGTCAGAAGTTGAACTTGTCGTTAGCTTTTTAGTTATTTAGTTATTTATGTATTTATTTATTTTATTCTATATTGTTAATTTATAATTTTATGTATTAGTTGATCATTATTTATTGTCGTGGTATTTATTATATTCTTCTGCTTACACTATTGTTGTCTTGTTCTTGTTGTTATGGTGATGATGATAATGATGATGATGTTGATGATGTGGTGGTGATGATGATGATGATGATGTGATGATGATAGTGATGAGATGATGTGATGATGATTGTGATGTTGATGTGATGATGTGATGATGAGATGATGTGGTGATGATGATGATGATGATGGTAATGATGATGACGGTGATGTGATGCTATGGTGATCATGTGATGATGATATGGTGATGATGATCGTGACGATGATGATGATGATGATGATGATGATAATTATGATGTGATGATGATGATGGGGAGGAGGAGGAGGAGGAGGATAGTGGATGCTACCAGTCTGCACTTAGCATCCACTATATACTGTTTAAAAGAATTCTGGGAATCAGGAAATATATCTATGTAGTACTAAGGCTAGGGCTATGAGCTTAGACTAGGGCTTGGATAAAGACTAGAGCTTAGCTACAGCTAGGACTAGGTCCTAGTTGGTGCTGTACATAAGTTTGGGGCTAGGTATGCAAGACTAGGCCCAGCTCTAGATGTATCCCTGGATGTAGCTGTATGCCTGGCCACATAGTGCTAGCCCTAATCCCCTTTCCACATAGCATCTGATTGATGTAGAAGCACTTGCTAAGCCACCCACTCATTTATTATTTAATATATAGCAAAGTTGTGTAATAATATCATTGACAGTGTGCATGCACTAGTTCATGTTTGGCTTTGCCTACTTAGCTAAAATTAAAGTGCAGCACATTTTTTAAACAAAAACGAATCTGGCGAGTCTTGTTTTGTCAACTTTTCTCAGATCAATAGGAAAGTGTCATTCATTGTAAAAACATGCAGATCAAAGAGAAACAGGTAACTGTTTATGTATGTGTCAGATGTCATTATCAGCAATGTAAATAACCATTCACAAAACTATCTTGGCGTAGAGTGTTCTGCATCAGAGAGGAAGCATTTGCAATGTTTAGAGCTCGTGTGGTTCTTGAAAGTTCATATTTTTAGTTGGCAACAAATTAAACATACCAAAGTTCGATTATCACAGTCCTTGTATTACATGACATCATCAATAATCAACACTGAAGTAGGCTTACAGATTGGGTTAGGGTACTGAACTAGGGTTAGTGTCAGGAGAGAGGCTAGGGTTAGGCTCAGAAGAGCAGCTGGGGTCAGGAGAGCGACGCTCATAACAGTGGCCAGGGTTAAGTTCAGGAGAGTGGCTAGGGTTGGGTTCAGGAGAACGGCAGATCAGGAGAGTGGCTGGGGTTAGGCTCAGTAGAGCAGTAGGGTTTGACTCAGGAGAGCTGCTGGGGTTAAGTTCAAGTGAGTGCAGGAGAGTGGCTAGGGTTAGGGTCAGAAGAGCAGCTAGGGTTAGACTCAGGAGAGTGGGCTTATGCTTCGGAGAGTGGCTAGGGTTAGGTTTAGGAGAGTGACTAGGGTTAGAGTTAAGGCAATGGCTAGAACAATCTTGACAATGCTGAAGTGTCCTCCCAATATGAATTGTCTACTAGGATTGTGACATGAAGTATTGTTCGAAAGTGGGTATGGACACAGAGCACACTGGTGATAGGTAAATATTTTATCTCAGTTGAGTCCCCCCCCCCAATATTTAAGATCCTCTGTCACATGCATGCTTGGTGTCCAATTTCCTATGCACAGAAGAACTCTACACAGACTCTGATATGATTGCTCCAACAATTAGTTACGTTAAAAATTCCACAATAATAATGTCAATGTCTCTAGGTGTTAATCAGTAAAAGAGTTGATTTTGCAAGTGATCTATCTGGCCAATGAAAAGTTCCATCAAATTCAAACTGCTTACCTGGCTTCCTTGTGCATCTAAGCATGTATTAGCTGATAGATCCTTCCCTCATGAGTGCATCTAGGCATGCAATAGCCTTCTTAACCCCTCAAGAGTGCATTTAGGAATACAATAGCCTTCTTCTCCCTTCATGAATCGCATCTAAGCATGCAATAGCCTTCTTCTCCCTTCATGAATTGCATCTAAGCATGCAATAGCCTTCTTCTCCCTTTACGAGTTCATCTAGGCATGCAATAGCCTTCTTCTCCCCTCATGAAGCTGTTACCCACTTGACACCACAAGTATAATTATAACTGCATATTAATACAGTGACTTGCCCTTTTAAAATATTATTCAAAAATAAATTTAGCCTTGAGGACCTTGTAGAGCTCTCACCAGCTGCTCGATTATAATAAACACAAGATTCTTATATAATTGGAAAGTGTGGGGGTTTGTTTATGCCCTCTTGGTATTTGCTGCCACCAGATGTAAGTCTCCGTCTCTGAAATCTTCCCAACCCTGCAATCCCTCCCGATATTGACAATTAGGCCGCTAAAGTTGTAATAGGACTGATACAGAATGATGACAGAATAAAACTCGCATAAAAGAATGAAGTCCAGGGCCGGGCTTTTATAGACAAGGCCCCGGATCACAAATGAAAAGTGAATCGACCAATCAGAATAGGTCATGACTTACAATAAGGTTGGGTAACACTTCCAAGTGGTAATAAGGTGATGTTAATACGTAGAGTTGTTATGACACTTAATTCTAGTCCCTAGTTCTAGCTAAAAATACTATTAATACTTCTAAATATAGTTCACACATAATATTTGGTTCTCTAAGTTCCTTCCTTGGGGGTTACGCCCCCACATCCCCCCGCACTGAGCTTGCAGCCGCCCTCGGTTGCATCTTCTTGATCTTGCTCAGCACTGGCTTGGCGAGACAATCCGTCCGCATTCCCATTCTCTGATCCTTTCCTGTACATCATCTTGAAGGAGTAGTCTTGTAACTTCAGAGCCCAGCCATGGATCCTGCGATTGAGAGATTTCCCTAGCATCATTGGTAGAAGTGCCTTGTGGTCTGTCACCACTGTGAAGCTTCTGCCATACAAGAAATGAGCAAAAAACGAAATCGTCCTGAACACTGCCAAACCTTCCAGTTCCGTTGCTGAATATCTCTTTTCTGCTCCCTGTAGCTGCTTCGAGTAGAAGGCTACGGGTAACTCCTTCCCTTCACGGATCACATTCAAAACTGCTCCAACACCTCCTGCTGAGGCGTCTGTGTGTAAAGAAAGAACATCCTGCGGGCCAGGCACCGTCAAAATACATATATCACATAAAACAGACCTTAAATGGACGAAGGACTCCAACATCCGCTCTGTCCACTCCACCTTGGCTGGTGCAGACTGGCAAGTGGCTGGCGTGAGGACTGATGAGAATGAGCTGTAGTTCTTGATAAACTTCCTGTAATAGTTGATACTGCCCAGAAAAGATCTCATGTTCTTCTTAGTCACTGGTTGTTTAAACTCTGCCATTGCCGTTGCACGCATTGATGGTACTGCTACCTGCCCACATCCTACAACATGTCCTAAATACTCAACGTACGACCTGCCCCACACACACTTTGATGGCTTGGCCGTAAGCCCATGCTGTCTGAACACATTTAATACTTTCCTCAAATCCACCATATGTTCCTTCCAACTCATCGAATATACAATCACATCATCCAAGTACGGTGCTGCACAATCATAGCACTCATGCAAAACTCCATCCATTAGCCTCTGAAATACAGCTGGTGCATTTCTCAACCCAAAGGGCATCCTGGCAAACTGGTACTTGCCGTATGGGCTAATGAAAGCCGTTTTTTCCTGCGACCCAGCTGCTACCTTCACCTGGTAATAACCTTTACTAAGGTCCAACTTGGAAATGACCTGACACTGCCCTACCCTCTCTAGAATTTCGTCTAATGTAGGCATGTAAAAGGGGTCAGCCTTGGTTTTCTCATTTAATTTTCTGTAATCTACACAGATGCGTACTGATCCGTCTGGCTTGGTGACTGGGACGATGGGTGATGCCCAGGGACTAGTAGATGGTGAGATTATGCTGGCATCCAGCAATCCCTCCAACTCCTTTTTTACACCTGGCTTCAGCCTGTCAGGGATTCGGTAAGGGGCAAGCTGAAAAGGTACTTCATCCAACAACTCAATTGATAGAACTGCACTCTCAGTATTTCCTGGTTCATTCCTCAACACATCCTGATACTCACTCAATAATACATCAACATGTTCCTGGTTGTATTCACTACATACCTGCCTCAAACTGAAAGACCCTGCCCCTTCTTCATCTTCACTTTCAGCCACTACAGTCAATCTTAAAACATTCTCTTCTCTGTCCACACATGCCTTCAAAGTATTGATGTGGACTACTTTAGTGTTTCCTTTCTGATCTAACCTCTTCACTCGGTAATTTACAGCATTAAGTCTAGCAACCACTTCCCATGGTCCAGACCATGCATCTGCCAACTTATGGTTCATACCAGGGATACGACTCCACACAACGCTACCCACCTGGAATGACCTCACACAAGAACCTTTGTCATAGTGAATCTTCCTGTCTAACACTGCCTTAGACATTCTTTGCCTAGTTGCTTCCCTGACTATTTCAAGTCTTTCCAGAAACTGCTCCACCCAACTTCCTGCATCTAGCTTCCTGCTATCTTTCCCTGACCACTCACCATATAAGATCTCCAGCGGAGTCCTGACGTTATGTCCATAGACCAACTCAAAAGGGGAAAATAAAGAATCACGGTGAGGCATCTGCCTGAGTGCAAAGAGAGCGACTGGAACCTGCTCTGCCCAGTCAATCCCTTGATGATGAGTCTTGGTAAGAATGCCCTCAAGCGTGGAGTGCATCCGTTCCACAGATCCGTTCGTCTGGGGATGGTAAGCCGTGGTCTTGAGCTGTTGTATACCTAACAACTGACACAAATGCTTGACCAAAGAACTCATGAACTGTGTTCCCTGGTCTGACAGTAGCTGTAAAGGAATGGCAGTGCGACTAAAGATGTTCAACAACCCTTCTGCTACAGCTCTGGCAGTAATCGACTTTAAAGGTATGGCTTCTGGCCATCTAGTAGCCATGCACACAGAGGTCAGCACGAACCTATACCCGCCCTTGGCTTTTGGGAGGGGACCAACAAGGTCGAAAGCCATCTGCTCAAAGGGTTCAGTAAGGACTGGACGCTCAACCATGGGTGCCTTCCGAACTGACGCACGACTGCAACTCTGACATACCCTACAGGACTGACAATAATGTACCACCTCCTTTGACATCAACGGCCACACAAAACTTTTCTTAATCATCTGGAGCACTTTTCTGTGTCCCAGATGACCAGTGCCATCATGAGCAGTCTTCAAAACTCTCACCCTAAAGCTAGTGGGTAGTACCAATGCTTCCACCGCTTGGCCTGCTGCATCATGCACGGTCAAAAACATCACTTCATCCTTCCATTTAAATCCCTTAATACCTTCTTCAGCTAAACTTCTCCAAACCGCTAGCGACTTGTCAGCCTTAGATTCCAAACACAACTTCTCTCTCTCTGAACCTTTTATCAATGGGGGTAAGACCAGATCATCCTCCCCTTGGCTAACACTAGGGTTACTCTCGGTGTTCCCTTCTACTTCCAGACACAGGGAAGCTGGCTCACTCTCATTCCCTTCCACTGTCTCTTCAACCTCTGCTACCTCAGCTGTCTGAACTGACTGTTGTTCAACACTCTCAGTCTCACCAACAAGATCCGCTACTGGTGTGCACTTTGGATGTTCCACTGCTATGAGAGCAGCTTCTTCAGCCTCCGTGGTAGCCACACTTTCACTCTGTGCGCGGGTCGACACTACCATAACAGGTTGAGCAGGTCGCCCTGAAGCACATTCCGTGACCAATTGTAAATGGTCTGGTTTACTGTAGTCAATAGCAAACAGAACCTGACCTTTCAAAGTCTCCTCTGGGGCTACAACAACTTCACCCTTGCTAATAAAACCCTTTAACTTAAGCTCAACATTTGCTAACTGGCGCCTAACTGACCCACCATTAGCATCCTCAACCATAATACACTCTTCTAACAATTCCTCATCTTTTACACAAGTCCTGGGAACCATAGAAATGCTAGCACCCGAATCCAACACAAAGTCTAGCTCTTTATCCCCTACCATACCTTTCATTACGTTTACTAACACGGGTTTCCTTGCCCTCACCACTAGATGTTTCACTGGCTCACTCTTGACTTGCACGCTCTTCTGGTAGGGTGGTCCCATCGCTTTAGATGACCTCAGAGGGCATGCTGGAGCTTTGTGTCCTGGCTTGTGGCATACGTAGCAGGTCACCTGTGAGGATACTGCTGCGTTTGTGTTGTTGTTGCTTCCATGGTACAGTGTAGATGGACTGGTGTTGCTCAGCTTGGAACGACACTCTGCAATTCGATGTCCTACTTTACCACAGTAGAAACATGTTGGAGGTTTCGGAGATCTCTGTTGGTGGAAGGTAGTCTGTCTTCCCAGAGACTCCTCTGCCTGAGTACTCTTGTTGATGGACCACCACTGCTGTAACGTCTCGAGCAAGGTGTCCATGGAATTAGGTCCCTTTTGATCTAGGAACGCTACACCATCCTTTGGCAGGATCTTCCTCAGGATCGGCTTGCACAGGGCTAAGACGCAATCCTGGATCGACTCAGCTTCCTTGAAAAGTCTGAGTACCAAACGCTTGAGCAGCTGGAACACGTCCAGTGCTGTCTTCCCTTGTAGTACAGATGTATTCAAGTCCAGGATCTGCTGCCCGGCTTCCATTGTAGACAGACCGGCAGCTTCCAATAATCTTCCCTTGACTTGTCCGTACTTCTCGTATGTGCCTATTGTGAGGCCTTGCACCAACGCTGCATATTTTCCTTGGAGATTAGTAGTGAGGTAGAAGAGCCACTCTTCCTCACCTACATGACACTGAAGAAGAATGTTCTCAAGTCCCTCCAGGTAGACCTCGAGGTCATCCTGTGGGGTGATGGCTTTAATCGTCCGTAGTTTCCATTCATTCTTCTTGGTTTCATCTGATTTTGCTCTGTAAACTGCATCCTCTTGCGCCTTCTTGGCTGCAAGTTCAGCTTCCCTTGTGAGACGGACTTCAAATCGGGCCTCGTCTCTCGCCTCTCTGGCAATTTCTGCCTGTTCACGTCGCTCTTCTCTGGCTGCATCAGTACTTATTTGCATCTCCATAATGGCCCTCAGCATCTGTTGCATCTCGTTCATAGACTGTTGAGAGGTTGCCATCTGTTCATGGGATTCGTGTAATTTAGTTGTTGTTCTTGTCCGTCTCTTCTTGGTGTCCTTCTCGTGAAGGTGGGTTTCCTTATCGGTGTCGTAGTCTGACATTCCTAGCTCTATTGGTCTTAGCGAGCAGGGTTCTGCTCGTGTATCCAACGCAACGTGAAAAGAGGAATCTTACGTGTATCCAACGTAACGTGAAAGGAGGAATATAATAACTCGTATCGGATTTTCTGTAGATGTGTACGCTCGCCCTTGCCAGCCATACACCAGCTTCCGGTAATTGCAGACTCACAAACGCTGGAGCCCTGTAGTCAAATAAGAGACGCCAGTAAAACACACACAAAGACACGTAATAATAACTCTGATACACAATACACAATTGTTCTGGCCCAACAGAGATGTCTTTGCGATATTTCTCTTGAGTCTTCGTAGTAGCCGTTTGACTTTTTCTCTCTCGATGCTGTGGAGTTCGACTCTTTCCGCTGCCACCAGTTGTGGGGGTTTGTTTATGCCCTCTTGGTATTTGCTGCCACCAGATGTAAGTCTCCGTCTCTGAAATCTTCCCAACCCTGCAATCCCTCCCGATATTGACAATTAGGCCGCTAAAGTTGTAATAGGACTGATACAGAATGATGACAGAATAAAACTCGCATAAAAGAATGAAGTCCAGGGCCGGGCTTTTATAGACAAGGCCCCGGATCACAAATGAAAAGTGAATCGACCAATCAGAATAGGTCATGACTTACAATAAGGTTGGGTAACACTTCCAAGTGGTAATAAGGTGATGTTAATACGTAGAGTTGTTATGACACTTAATTCTAGTCCCTAGTTCTAGCTAAAAATACTATTAATACTTCTAAATATAGTTCACACATAATATTTGGTTCTCTAAGTTCCTTCCTTGGGGGTTACGCCCCCACAGAAAGATACAGTCATGTTGTACAAAGAAGTCATATAGCCAGGACACAAACATTCAATTCAAGTGATATGTAGTAGTAAAAAGGGTATGTGGGGGTGGAGGGTTAGGAGGGAGAAAACAATACAAAGCAGCTGTTTGAATAACTGCACAAAAGTGGAGAACTCAATGCAGCACTGCAAAGTGCTCATCTTTGTAGTAGCTGCTCCTTCACCCCATCGTTGCTCAAGGATGTCTGCGATCATCTGACCAGCTAGTGGAAGATCTTCTGCAGGGATGTTGTTGGTGAAGTACAAGCCAATTATTTCATTGCTGTTGACCCTCATCCATTCGTCTACTTGTTGGATGATATGAATGATGGTACCTCCATATCTGAATCCATTCAGAGCACCATCTGATAAACTGCCCTGACATGACACAAGTCTACTTGTGTTCAAGTCACCAAAATCAGGAATGTCACACGTCATTGGGAGAATGCATATGTCAAGACCCAGGAATCGTATACCTAGGTCTAGCTGGTCAGTAATAGAGAGCACCTGATTCCTAAAGCTACAGTCAGACTGAGGGGATGTCATTCCCTCGCAGTTTCTGACTGATCCATTAAATCCTGATCCTGCTGCATGGGATCCCGGGAGAGTGATCTGATTGAACCTCAGCTCGCAATACTCCGACCGTCCATTACAATTTTGAGCTGCAATGGGAAGGAAGAAAACAACACCTCATTATTTATACACTGACCACAAGGTGTGAGGTAATAGTTTCAATACTTAAGCTGACTCATGGTAGCTTATATGGAATATATATTACAAGAGCTATTCGCAAGTTGCAATTGAAAGGCGATGAGACAAGACAACTCTACAGCTCTTCTTCACATTTCGTGTAATAGGAACTTGCCAACTTCAAACTCCGAAGATGCTAGAAAGTACAAATCCATAAAAAGCATGGACGAAGGTGTGTGTTAAGAACTCACCACAGTCATTGGCTTTGATTAAGTAATCAAGTATGTGTAATGACATATCACCACAGTCATGGCTTCGATCAAGTACAAGTAATGACACATCACCATAGTCATGGCTTTGATCAAGTAATTAAGAAGAGAAAATAGATCAGAATGTCCGATTTGGTTAACTGATTTTGTTGCAAGATTTACTCTTGGCAGGAGTCTAATGTGAACGTTATTGACTAAAAAGTCATTGTTACACTGCATCACACTTGCCTGAAGCAGGGTCAAGTTATCAAGTAGTCCATCAATACGTGTATATGTTGTCTGATAAAAAGAAATTAGGAAGTTTCACTCTTTACCTCAAGTAGAGATTCTAATCTCACTGCTAAAGACACAGGAAATCTCTAATCTAGCTGCTAAAGACACATGGGGAATCTCAAGACACATGGGAAATCTCTAATCTCACTGCTAAAGACACATGGGGAATCTCAAGACACATGGGAAATCTCTAATCTCACTGTAAAGTTGGAAACCTTTGTGTAATCTAGTAATTTAGCAGCTTTGTCACGTGACGAAAGTTGTCATTTAGCACTCTCAATTTAGTATGCTAGTATCCATTACCTCAGTTCATGAAAGATTAACCAAGGTATGTAAGGTCACAAAGTGCAGGTCCTATGAATGCATTCTTTTTAGCAAATGTAATTACGGACTTCTTTACATTCTGAATACGCAAGATAAAAGACAAGTTAAGTTTTGCAGACTTGCAAGCATATAATTACATTATAGGAATCGACACTTATAGTGCATAACATGTCATGAATGCACCAGAAATCAAAATGTAAGAGGTGTGCACAGCTTCAGTGCACAAACGCATCTCCCCTCTAAGATTTGCAGGTTCGCAGAAGACGCAGAAGGCTATATGTATGGTTGTGGCTAGCAAATACCATACGGTACTATTTATACGAAACCTTTCCACACCTATAAGGTCAGTTCCTTCATAGGCCGAAAATTAACTGCACAGACATGCATTAGTTATCCCAATGCCAACCTAGGATCGCGGTTCAGCTCCATTCCAAATATTCAGTTTTGAAAACACCACCAATATGCGTTGCATGAACTCGAAGACACACACACTAAAAATAGAGAGCATTTTCTACTGCAATTAGCCCAGGCTGGTCACTGGCATGCCCTGAGAGAGATTACTGAGTTGGGGAGGCAAAGAGATTTTGATGTACAAGTTGTGTAGTGTGCGAAATGAAGAGGGGTAGTTTTACTTTGTTCAGAAGCTATGTGTGACCTTTACACAAACACGACTTATTTAGTCACTTTTACAGCATTCATTAGTCGAACAACATAGAGGGTACACACACAAGAGAGCAATATGCATTATATGGAGGACAGTCAAGGAAGGCACCTTGAAAGGGTATGCAATACTGAAGCTAAGAATAGAACCAGAAAAATACCCCCAAAAATCTGCCAAGTCAGTTAGCAGTGCAGTGCTTTCTTCCTATTTTCTATCTCTCTGTGTCTAACTATCTCTCTCTCTCTCTATATCTATCTATTTCATCTATCTGTCTCTATGTCTGCTATCTAAAGCCACAAGTAATAACCTAGAAAACCACACCTTTGTGCTCAACTATACAAGAACAAAACTTATTTTCAAGTATTGTTTGTTTGTTTGTTGTTGTGTTGTTGTGTACATCATGGCTGAGCGCTGGAGAACTAGACCAAGTCAGAGTTCTACAAAGTTGAATTCAGAGCTTCTGGACCTCCAGGATTTTAAACACTTGCTCTAACTTGTTTATCCTTGTCCACTACACTATCAACACATGCCATGTCTTGTTGCTATTGTTACCTATATCCACATACACCAAGTTGTCCACTACACATATCAGCACGTGCCATGTCCTGTTGCTATTTGTAGCTATTGTCCACTACACATATATATCCATGGCTTTACAAGAAAACCGCTTTAAACGGAAGACCTCAAAACCATAAAAAGTGTGAAAACAAACCCTCGTTGAAGATATCTTCAAAAGATCTATGTTTCTATCTCTCTCCCCAATTCAATTCCCCAACCAATTCTTGTCAAAGCTCCTTGGCTTTCTAGCTGGAGGAGCATGACCCTGAGGGAGTGGGAGAAGAGGACTCAGCCATTTCAAATGACATGAACTAATTTCACTGACTAAACTCAAGACCAGCTGCAACACTACAATGCAGCTGTGTGAAATTTGTGTGATTTTGTCACAAGTCAGTGGTTCGTGTCATGTGAGATGTGTATGTCTTACATGATGCCAATCACAATATGAATAGCTAAAACTTCCACGGCAGAAAACTGACTGGCCTTATATCAAGGACTGTCCTGGATGTTCCAGGACAGTTGACAACTGTGGAAACACGCTAGCCATAACAATAGCTTCAATGGAAAATAAACAGGAGGGCAGCAACATCAGCGTAAGTTAGTCTGGATGCAGCTAGCTTATGGCTTTTCGAACATTTTTAGCACTCTCGATGAACTCTCAGTTGACATATGACCTTCACAATAATCAACTTGAAAATGAACTCTCTCGACGTTTCGATGATCAAGCCTTCATCAGGAATAGTGGTGTCATTGTAATTTTAAGCAAGTAGCTAATACCCTCTCCCCCATGTGTTGATCTGCAGGCAAGCGATGGAAAGTACTTGACATTTTTTTGGTCTAAAATAGTAGAACCATCAAGTAGATCCATCAAAAAGTTGCAAGGTGCTTATAATGTTAAAATTAAAAAATTAGAAACAAGACAATACAAAAAATAATATATGATTTAATCTTGATACTGCTGAGCCTGTAAAGGCCACCACATATTATATTAATATTGGTGATCTAGCTAGTTATGAACAAGTCCAGTTAGGCCCCCCACTGTTCCTACCACATTCACTGTCTTTCTTGCATACAGAAGTTATAACTTGAGTCACGTTTTTACCACTCTGCAGTACCCCAGAGGCTAGATACCACCTGATTGTGGCCACGTAATTAACCAACCTAATGTAAATGATCTATCACTCAACTTTTGAACCACCTCGAAGGGGCATTGGATTGGATCAGATGTGCATTAGAATGCAATTGCTAAATGAACTGGACCCAAGCTTTAATTCACATTGTGGACTTCATTACCTTCCCGCCCACACATACGATTAGCATAGGAAGGGGGGGAGGTGGCTGGTTGAGTGGGAGGGCAAAGAAGAAGGGATGTGTCCTAGGGGTTTAAACTTGGGTAGCTTTGTAGTTACTTAGTAACTACATGGAAATAATTAGGTACTAACTGGAACTGACTGGAACTAATAATTACTATGTATCTTAGTTACTAGCTGGAAATAGTTATTAGTTAGGGTGACCAGCAGAACAGGAATGTATAAATTCAAAATATCTGCTAGTGGACACTTCAGTCTTTTTGAGCTGTAGCTGCCTGACCCATCTAGGAGACCAAGATTGTACTTCTCTCTCTTCTGGTTGGATCTGTATCCACAGAGCAACAGTGCAAGTTTTTACCTACTATGTATTTAGACTTCAGGCTGGACTTGAGCTAAGACTTATTAACTAGATAGGTGATACTCATAGTAGTTTTAGGAAGCACAGAGATTTCACGGTTAGTGTAGGATTAGTTCTGCTTCCCAGTCAATTCCCCCTCCCCTCCCCCATCCTAAAGCCATAAAAAAAGAGTCTATTCTCTCTCCCCACCTGGTTGTGTCTCAATGCAACCTGCATGAAGCTTCACTATTGCAGTCACTTGAGGTGCTGTAAGCTAAGTTTAAAATATGACAGCTGTGCAGTCCTCTTATAATAATAGCCAAGCCTGAGGGCGGCACAAGTTATTAAATTTGTATGTTTTGTCATTTTTTTAAACAATAATCTTAACACCTAGGCTCTTTGCTCATTCTTTGGGTGCCAATTATATGCCGTGGTAATTCAAGCTGAGTGCATGGCAATCACTTGTTTGAGAAACATATAGTCTGCTCTTCTCTTGTATACAAACTGTGTGGGGCACGGCTTCCCAATGTATATAGAGTTCAAATGCAGACCTATAGAGGTAGACCTGAACTGGGCCCTAGACACCCATCAGTGCCAACAGTTATTGCTAGGGTAGGACCAGACCCAATTTTAAATATAATACTCTGGAAAGCCACATCTGATACAGTTTTTGCATTACCAAGGTGACTTGTATCGTACATAGTCCAAATATTTTCCTTTGAGTCCTAATGTCCTCATACTAAATACTCTGGCCTTAATTTAGTGTGCAGAATGCACTGTACAAGTTTGCTTGCCAATTTTGCCCCACACAAGTATGAAGCAAGCTTAACAAACAAACTAAATCATATATTGTCCATCAGCACATGAATGTATGTGTGTGTGTGTGTGTCTGATCATAAGAAGGAGGATATACTGTAGAGGGGGGAGGGGCCTATAAATGCAGGGATAGCATGCCATGAAACTTGAAGTTAACAATAACAACAAATGAACAAAATACATGAGATCACTTCAATCAGTGACTCTGAATCAATGATAGCAGTCTTTTGAATATTCCAAGAATCACTCATAGAAATATTACAAAGAGGAAATATACTCTAGGAAGTCACAAAGGGGAAATAGAAATACGATAAGCATACTCTAGGAAGTGCTTTGTGCTGAAACCACCTGCAGTCCTGGGACCTTCTGCAGTGACTGCTATGCCAGTTGTAGTGAAGCTCCCAGCTATTCTGCTATTTAGCTCATGAGACATTTCAAACACAGATCCTGGCCCCATGTCAACCTGTAAAAAATCAATGAGCACAATATTCAAACCTTCCTGAGATAATTGAAGCTGCAGTGGAAGAAGGCTGCTGCAAGTCATCTGTGCAAATGGGAGGCATAGATCCAAGTTGAATGCACTCAAGATCACAATGTCACTTTTGTTGGTGTCTTTGCAGATCAGTTGTTCTTCTGCTCCTCTGAGGATAGCACATGTATTTTCCCATGTGCTGGACTCCATGGGCAGGGAGGTGGACGAAGCCAAGATTTGATGCCAGGGGACCTAGAACCAACTCCTGGTCAAATTAATACTCTTTTTTTCCCAACGGCATGCCTCAGAGTAGACCAAGTATTCCCATTAGATGTGAAAATAATACTCATCTTTGTAGTAGCTGCTCCTTCACCCCATCATTGCTCAAAGATGTATGCCATCATCAGATCAGCTAGCGGAAAATATTCTGCAGGGATGTTGTTGGTGAAATACAAGCCAATTATTTCATTGCTATTGATCCTCATCCATTCGTCTACTTGTTAGAAGATATGAATGATGTTTCCTCCATATCTGAATCCATTCTGAGCAGTTTCTGATAAACTGCCCTGACATGACACAAGTCTACTTGTGTTCAAGTCACCAAAATCAGGAATGTCACACATCATTGCGAGAATGCATATGTCAAGACCCAGGAATTGTATACCTAGGTCTAGCTGGTTAGTAATAGAGAGGTTCTGATTCCTAAAGATATAGTCAGACCAAGGGGATATGCTTCCCTCGCAGTTTCTGACTGATCTATTAAATCGTGATTCTGCTGCATGGGATCCTGGGAGAGTGATCTGATTGAACCTCAGCTCGCAATACTCTGACCGTTGATTACAATTTTGAGCTGTAACAAGAAGGAAAAACAAAGAACAATAGTTGCCTCGTAATTTATAGTGACATGGTCCAATGCTTATATATATCTAGTGATCATGACATTTTTTGGTTTCAGAACCATAGTGCACCCATAAATAATCTCTCAATGAACTCGCAGTTGACATAATAACATTACAATAATCTTCTCAATAATCAACTTGAAATTGTATCCCCTTGATGAAGGCTAGAGCATCTAGTCGAAACATGGAGAGAATACAATTTCAAGTTGATCATTGAGAAAGTTGTTGTAATGCACCCATAGTATTGCAGGTGTATATATTTATGTATATTATTATATGTGGTACGTCGAAATTATTTTCAAATGAGGAGCACGAAAATGAACAATGCCATGCTGTGAATTTGCCAGTAGCCATTCCTACTACTAGCTAGAAAAGCTGGAGGAGCTAGCTTAAACTCACATGGTCTAGTAGTGAACTAGCAGCAACAGCTTGATGAAGGTCCCAGACAACCAGGAGTGATGTCTGAGGGAAAGACAAACCTACTCAGTCTAAATTTGTGTGTATAAGAATATTGTTTTCAGTGAATACACGAACAGTGCGCACCACAAGATATAACATGAAAACCCTGAAGTGAACAACAAATGTGTACACTCTTGGTTGTGATATATACATGGGTGGACTCTTGGTTGGGATTATATACATGGGTGTACTCTTGTTTGGGATATATACATGGGTGCACACTTGGTCTCTTCCTTTTTTTGCACAGGTCAATCCAAGCGGTTAATGAAACATATCCTTCTTATTTTTCTATCTATCTATATTTCCATCCTTTTCCCCTCCAATTACATAAATTCATAGAGCTACTGGACATCCACATCTATTCTGTTTATAAGTGAGGTGGTTTGTACTAAGTCGCAACCAGTAATTTGCGATGACACAATCATGCCAATGTCTCTATTGCATTATAAGCATTTCTGCTGTTTACTTCATGGAGCTCTCATTCCTGGCCAACTGTTACCAATTCCAAAGTAAGGATGTAACTGTTGCTCTACCAAAACATCTGCTGTTTGTTTGGTGGAGTTCTCCTTACAAATGTTCCCAAGTTCTTGAAGGAGGTTGTAGCTGACCATACATGGATTACAGTCAATAGCAATGGCCTGTGCTGATATATGCTGTTAAAAAATTATGGAGACCTTGATGGTCAGACTTTGTGTAATCCTCCACAAATCAACTTTAACACACATACAAACATGCCAAAAAAAGCCACTTGAAACAAGAACAAATATTTGTTTAAAAACAAAGAGCTATATTGGATTGACTAGAGAAGAAACAAAACTGTGTAGATCACAAGACATCATTTATAATGATGTACACCAATATTGCACTGCAGCAGTAAAATATAAGGAATCATCTAACAGGTTGTGCTCTTCATGGGTATAAGTAGTGCAATATTGGTGTATACGACTATAAATGGTAAAGAATCATCTAACAGGTTGTGGGGTTACATAATTTTAAGTGGTAAAAGGGTACAGACTTCTTTCCCTTGTTAACACTGGTCAATCTCAAATTCTTCTCTCATGAACATTGTTGCCATTTACCGTAGCTAATAAATCCATGCTGCTTGTAATTTGTATGGAGTGTGTGCTTGTGTGTGAGAGAGTGTGAGTGTGGGTGTGTGTAGAGAAAGAGACTAATGATTGTAGGAATAATGGTCTTCCCACGTTGGTTTTCCTGAGGATATCAGAGGCAGGGTCAGGTAGTATAGGACCACCAATATCCCTTGCAGCTACTAGAGGAAACACTTTAGTTCTGCTTGGGTCATTGGGGTTCACATAATGACCTTTTAGTATTCTTAACAATCTACTTGAATTTTACTCTCTCGACATTTCGGCTAGATGCTCTAGCCTTGATCTGAATAATCAGGTATTGTTTGTGTTAATTGTTCAATACTGCAATTTTGTTGTTGTTGTTATTGTTGTATTAATTGAAAATTTATTTGATAATTTATTTATTGTTGTTGTATTAATTATTTACTATTGTTGATCGCTTATTAACGACATCCTCTTCCGAGCACTGTCATCTGCAGGTGCCTCTTCCAGGTTGGAACTGTTGGGTCTCTGTCGTTCTGACGGAAAAAGGCTTTATGGGATAACATGGTGCCATGGAAAAATAGCAAGTAACTGATGTGGGATGCAACCTGTCCAGATACGTTTACCCAGTCATATCGGGTGTGGCAATGAGTAGTGCTGGAGCTGTGGCTGCTATGGCTAAGGAGAAGAAAGTGGACAAGTATGCCAGCTAGACTTTTTTGTGCCTTTTTACATTGAGTCATTGGGGCTGATCGGGACCAGATCGATGCTTTCCTGAAGGAGCTCAGCCTCAGGATAAGGCAAAGAACTGGGGAAGATGCCCATGCTCAGCTCCTTCAGTGTCTCTTGGTGACAGTCCAGAGGGGCAATACCTCATCTCTATTGGGGTCGGGCGCAAGTTGAACTTGTCATTAGCTTTTTAGTTATTTAGTTATTTATGTATTTATTAATTTATTAGTTATGTATTCTATATTGTTAATTTGTTGTAATATATAATTTTATGTATTAATTATTTATTGTCGTGGTATTAATTGATCATTTTATTGTATTATTATATTCTTCTTATTACACTATTGTTGTCTTGTTCTTGTTGTTATGGTGATGATGATAATGATGATGATGATGTGGTGATGATGATGATGATGTGATGATGATAGTGATGAGATGATGTGATGATGATTGTGATGATGTTGTGATGATTAGATGATGATGAGATGATGACATGATATGATGATGATGATGATGATGATGATGAGATGATGATTGTGGTGATGATGATGATGATGATGATGATGATGGTAATGATGATAATGGTGATGTGATGCTATGGTGATCATGTGATGATGATATGGTGGTGATGATCGTGACGATGATGATGATGATGATGATGATGATAATGATGATGTGATGATGATGATGGGGAGGAGGAGGAGGAGGATAGTGGATGCTACCAGTCTGCACTTAGCATCCACTATATACTGTTTAAAAGAATGCTGAGAATCAGGAAATGTACCTATTAGTACTAGTACTAGGGCTATGAGCTTAGACTATGGCTTGGACAAAGACTAGAGCTTAGCTACAGCTAGGACTAGGTCCTAGTTGGTGCTGTACATAAGTTTAGGGCTAGGTATGCAAGACTAGACCCAGCCCTAGATGTATCCCTGGATGTAGCTGCATGCCTGGCCACATAGTGCTAGCCCTAATCCCCTTTCCACATAGCATCTGACTGATGTAGAAGCACTTGCTAAGCCACCCACTCATTTATTATTTAATATATAGCAAAGTTGTGTAATAATATCATTGACAGTGTGCATGCACTAGTTCATGTTTGGCTTTGCCTACTTAGTAAAGTGCAGCACATTTTTTAAACAAAAACGAATCTGGCGAGTCTCTTGTTTTGTCAACTTTTCTCAGATCAATAGGCAAACCTGGAAAGTGTCATTCATTGTAAAAACATGCAGATCACAGAGAAACAGGTGTTTATGTATGTGTCAGATGTCATTATCAGCAATGTAAATAACCATTCACAAAACTATCTTTGCGTAGAGTGTTCTGCATCAGAGAGGAAGCATTTGCAATGTTTAGAGCTCGTGTGGTTCTTGAAAGTTCATATTTTTAGTTGGCAACAAATTAAACATACCAAAGTTCGATTATCACAGTCCTTGTATTACATGACATCATCAATAATCAACACTGAAGTAGGCTTACAGATTGGGTTAGGGTACTGAACTAGGGTTAGTGTCAGGAGAGAGGCTAGGGTTAGGCTCAGAAGAGCAGCTGGGGTCAGGAGAGCGACGCTCATAACAGTGGCCAGGGTTAAGTTCAGGAGAGTGGCTGGGGTTAGGCAGTAGGGTTTGACTCAGGAGAGCTGCTGGGGTTAAGTTCAAGTGAGTGCAGGAGAGTGGCTAGGGTTAGGGTCAGAAGAGCAGCTAGGGTTAGACTCAGGAGAGTGGGCTTATGCTCAGGAGAGTGGCTAGGGTTAGGTTTAGGAGAGTGACTAGGGTTAGAGTTAAGGCAATGGCTAGAACAATCTTGACAATGCTGAAGTGTCCTCCCAATATGAATTGTCTACTAGGATTGTGACATGAAGTATTGTTCGAAAGTGGGTATGGACACAGAGCACACTGGTGATAGGTAAATATTTTATCTCAGTTGAGTCCCCCCCCCCCAATATTTAAGATCCTCTGTCACATGCATGGTTGGTGTCCAATTTCCTATGCACGGAAGAACTCTACACAGACTCTGATATGATTGCTCCAACAATAATAATGTCAATGTCTCTAGGTGTTAATCAGTAAAAGAGTTGATTTTGCAAGTGATCTATCTGGCCAATGAAAAGTTCCATCAAATTCAAACTGCTTACCCGGCTTCCTTGTGCATCTAAGCATGCATTAGCTGATAGAACCTTCCCTCATGAGTGCATCTAGGCATGCAATAGCCTTCTTCTCCCCTCAAGAGTGCATTTAGGAATACAATAGCCTTCTTCTCCCTTCATGAATCGCATCTAAGCATGCAATAGCCTTCTTCTCCCTTCATGAATTGCATCTAAGCATGCAATAGCCTTCTTCTCCCTTTACGAGTTCATCTAGGCATGCAATAGCCTTCTTCTCCCCTCATGAAGCTGTTACCCACTTGACACCACAAGTATAATTATAACTGCATATTAATACAGTGACTTGCCCTTTTAAAATATTATTCAAAAATAAATTCAGCCTTGAGGACCTTGTAGAGCTCTCACCAGCTGCTCGATTATAATAAACACAAGATTCTTATATAATTGGAAAGATACAGTCCTGTTGTCCAATAAAGTAATATACCAGGACACAAACATTCAATTCAAGTGATATGTAGTAGTAAAAAGTGTGTGTGTGGGTGGAGGATTAGGAGGGAGAAAACAATACAAAGCAGCTGTTTGAATAGCTGCACAAAAGTGGAGAACTCAATGCAGCACACAATACAATGCAGCACAGACTAGAAACCACACCCAGTGATGATTGCACATGAGAGTCGCTGCAGCTCCACTAGCAGTTCCTTGAGTAGTGATAACAGTTCCTTGAGGAATCGCAGTGCTACCTAGAGACAGGGTATATACCACTTGTACCTCCATTGCTTCCTGCAGTGAAGTATCTTACATTCTTCCTATTCAGCTTGAGAGCAACTTCATACACGGTCATGTCAAGCTGTACAAAATCAATGAGCACAACGTTCTTTCCATCCATCCTGAGGAAATGGAAGCATGTAGTGGAAGCATTCAGAATAAGACTGTTGCAAGTCTTCTGTGCAAAAGGTAGACATACATCCAAGTTGAATGCATTCAAGATCACAATGTCACTTTTGCTAGTGTCTTCGCAGATAGGTTGTTCTACTGCCCCTCTGAGGATAGCGCATGTACTTTCCCATGTGCTGGGCTCCATGGTAATGTAAGGAGGTGGATGAAGCCAAGGTTTTGATGCCAGGGGACCTAGAACCAACTCCTGGTCAAATAATACAAAGATTCTCTCATTTGTTTCAACGGCGAGCCTCAGAGTAGGCCAAGTTTCCCATTAGATGTGAAAAAAGTGCTCATCTTTGTAGTAGCTGCTCCTTCACCCCATCGTTGCTCAAGGATGTCTGCGATCATCTGACCAGCTAGTGGAAGATCTTCTGCAGGGATGTTGTTGGTGAAGTACAAGCCAATTATTTCATTGCTGTTGACCCTCATCCATTCGTCTACTTGTTGGATGATATGAATGATGGTTCCTCCATATCTGAATCCATTCAGAGCACCATCTGATAAACTGCCCTGACATGACACAAGTCTACTTGTGTTCAAGTCACCAAAATCAGGAATGTCACACGTCATTGGGAGAATGCATATGTCAAGACCCAGGAATCGTATACCTAGGTCTAGCTGGTCAGTAGCACCTGATTCCTAAAGCTACAGTCAGACTGAGGGGATGTCATTCCCTCGCAGTTTCTGACTGATCCATTAAATCCTGATCCTGCTGCATGGGATCCTGGGAGAGTGATCTGATTGAACCTCAGCTCGCAATACTCTGACCGTCCATTACAATTTTGAGCTGTAACAGGAAGGAAGAAAACAACACCTCACAATTTATACATTGACCAGATAAGGTGAGAGGTAATAGTTTCAATAATTAAGCTGACTCATGGTAGCTTATATGGAATATATATTACAAGAGCTATTCGCAAGTTGCAATTGAAAGGCGATGAGACAAGACAACTCTACAGCTCTTCTTCACATTTCGTGTAATAGGAACTTGCCAACTTCAAACTCCGAAGATGCTAGAAAGTACAAATCCATAAAAAGGATGGACGAAGGTGTGTGTTAAGAACTCAACACAGTCATTGGCTTTGATTAAGTAATCAAGTATGTGTAATGACATATCACCACAGTCATGGCTTCGATCAAGTACAAGTAATGACACATCACCATAGTCATGGCTTTGATCAAGTAATTAAGAAGAGAAAATAGATCAGAATATCCTATTTGGTTAACTGATTTTGTTGCAAGATTTACTCTTGGCAGGAGTCTAATGTGAACGTTATTGGCTATAAAGCCATTGTTACACTGCATCACACTTGCCTTAAGCAGGGTCAAGTAATCAAGTAGTCCATCAGTACGTGTATATGTTTGTCTGATAATAAGAAATTAGGAAGTTTCACTCTTTACCTCAAGTAGAGATTCTAATCTCACTGCTAAAGACACATGGGAAAACTCTAATCTCGCTGCTAAAGACACAGCAAATCTCTAATCTAGCTGCTAAAGACACATGGGGAATCTCAAGACACATGGGAAATCTCTAATCTCACTGTAAAGTGGGAAACCTTTGTGTAATCTAGTGATTTAGCAGCTGTGGCACGTGACGAAAGTTGTTATTTAGCACTCTCAATTTAGTATGCTAGCTCTGTAAAAAGAGTTTGCTCTGACTATTTGTAATCGTGCATCCACTACCTCAGTTCATGCTAAGGTATGTAAGGTCACAAAGTGCAGGTCCTATGAATGCATTCTTGTTAGCAAATGTAATTACGGACTTCTTTACATTCTGAATACGCAAGATAAAGACAGATCAAGTTTTGCAGACTTGCAAGCATATAATTACATTATAGGACTCAACACTTATAGTACATAACATGTCATGAATGCACCAGAAATCAAAATGTGAGAGGTGTGCACAGCTTCAGTGCACAAACACATCTCCCCTCTAAGATTTGCAGGTTCGTGGAAGACACAGAAGGCTATATGTATGGTTGTGGCTAGCAAATACCATACGGTACTATTTATACGAAATTTTTCCAAACCATATAAGGTCAGTTCCCTCATAGGCAGAAAATTGACTGCACAGACCTGCATAAGTTATCCCAATGCCTGACTAGGATCGCGGTTCAGCTCCATTCCAAATATTCAGCTTTTCAAAACACCACCAATATGCGTTGCATGAACTCGAAGACACACACACTAAAAATAGAGAGCATTTTCTACCGCAATTAGCCCAGGCTGGTCACTGGCATGCCCTGAGAAAGATTACTGAGTCGGGGAGGCAAAGAGATTTTTATGTACAAGTTGTGTAGTGTGCGAAATGAAGAGGGGTAGTTTTACTTTGTTCAGAAGCTATGTGTGATCTTTATAAACACGACTTATTTAGTCACTTTTACAACATTCATTAGTCATACAACATAAAGGGTACACACACAAGAGAGCAATATATATGCATTATATGGAGGACAGTCGAGGAAGGCACCTTGAAAGGATATGCAATACTGAAGCTAAGAATAGAACCAGAAAAATACCCCCAAAAATCTGCCAAGTCAGTTAGCAGTGCAGTGCTTTCTTCCTATTTTCTATCTCTCTGTGTCTAACTATCTCTCTCTCTCTCTATCTCTATCTATCTATCTCATCTATCTGTCTCTATGTCTGCTATCTAAAGCCACAAGTAATAACCTAGAAAACCACACCTTTGTGCTCAACTATACAAGAACAAAACTTATTTTCAAGTATTGTTTGTTTGTTTGTTGTTGTGTTGTTGTGTACATCATGGCTGAGCGCTGGAGAACTAGACCAAGTCAGAGTTCTACAAAGTTGAATTCAGAGCTTCTGGACCTCCAGGATTTTAAACACTTGCTCTAACTTGTTTATCCTTGTCCACTACACTATCAATACATGCCATGTCTTGTTGCTATTGTTACCTATATCCACATACACCAAGTTGTCCACTACACATATCAGCACGTGCCATGTCCTGTTGCTATTTGTAGCTATTGTCCACTACACATATATATCCATGGCTTTACAAGAAAACCGCTTTAAACGGAAGACCTCAAAACCATAAAAAGTGTGAAAACAAACCCTCGTTGAAGACATCTTCAAAAGATCTATGTTTCTATCTCTCTCCCCAATTCAATTCCCCAACCAATTCTTGTCAAAGCTCCTTGGCTTTCTAGCTGGAGGAGCATGACCCTGAGGGAGTGGGAGAAGAGGACTCAGCCATTTCAAATGACATGAACTAATTTCACTGACTAAACTCAAGACCAGCTGCAACACTACAATGCAGCTGTGTGAAATTTGTGTGATTTTGTCACAAGTCAGTGGTTCGTGTCATGTGAGATGTGTATGTCTTACATGATGCCAATCACAATATGAATAGCTAAAACTTCCACGGCAGAAAACTGACTGGCCTTATATCAAGGACTGTCCTGGATGTTCCAGGACAGTTGACAACTGTGGAAACACGCTAGCCATAACAATAGCTTCAATGGAAAATAAACAGGAGGGCAGCAACATCAGCGTAAGTTAGTCTGGATGCAGCTAGCTTATGGCTTTTCGAACATTTTTAGCACTCTCGATGAACTCTCAGTTGACATATGACCTTCACAATAATCAACTTGAAAATGAACTCTCTCGACGTTTCGATGATCAAGCCTTCATCAGGAATAGTGGTGTCATTGTAATTTTAAGCAAGTAGCTAATACCCTCTCCCCCATGTGTTGATCTGCAGGCAAGCGATGGAAAGTACTTGACATTTTTTTGGTCTAAAATAGTAGAACCATCAAGTAGATCCATCAAAAAGTTGCAAGGTGCTTATAATGTTAAAATTAAAAAATTAGAAACAAGACAATACAAAAAATAATATATGATTTAATCTTGATACTGCTGAGCCTGTAAAGGCCACCACATATTATATTAATATTGGTGATCTAGCTAGTTATGAACAAGTCCAGTTAGGCCCCCCACTGTTCCTACCACATTCACTGTCTTTCTTGCATACAGAAGTTATAACTTGAGTCACGTTTTTACCACTCTGCAGTACCCCAGAGGCTAGATACCACCTGATTGTGGCCACGTAATTAACCAACCTAATGTAAATGATCTATCACTCAACTTTTGAACCACCTCGAAGGGGCATTGGATTGGATCAGATGTGCATTAGAATGCAATTGCTAAATGAACTGGACCCAAGCTTTAATTCACATTGTGGACTTCATTACCTTCCCGCCCACACATACGATTAGCATAGGAAGGGGGGGAGGTGGCTGGTTGAGTGGGAGGGCAAAGAAGAAGGGATGTGTCCAAGGGGTTTAAACTTGGGTAGCTTTGTAGTTACTTAGTAACTACATGGAAATAATTAGGTACTAACTGGAACTGACTGGAACTAATAATTACTATGTATCTTAGTTACTAGCTGGAAATAGTTATTAGTTAGGGTGACCAGCAGAACAGGAATGTATAAATTCAAAATATCTGCTAGTGGACACTTCAGTCTTTTTGAGCTGTAGCTGCCTGACCCATCTAGGAGACCAAGATTGTACTTCTCTCTCTTCTGGTTGGATCTGTATCCACAGAGCAACAGTGCAAGTTTTTACCTACTATGTATTTAGACTTCAGGCTGGACTTGAGCTAAGACTTATTAACTAGATAGGTGATACTCATAGTAGTTTTAGGAAGCACAGAGATTTCACGGTTAGTGTAGGATTAGTTCTGCTTCCCAGTCAATTCCCCCTCCCCTCCCCCATCCTAAAGCCATAAAAAAAGAGTCTATTCTCTCTCCCCACCTGGTTGTGTCTCAATGCAACCTGCATGAAGCTTCACTATTGCAGTCACTTGAGGTGCTGTAAGCTAAGTTTAAAATATGACAGCTGTGCAGTCCTCTTATAATAATAGCCAAGCCTGAGGGCGGCACAAGTTATTAAATTTGTATGTTTTGTCATTTTTTTAAACAATAATCTTAACACCTAGGCTCTTTGCTCATTCTTTGGGTGCCAATTATATGCCGTGGTAATTCAAGCTGAGTGCATGGCAATCACTTGTTTGAGAAACATATAGTCTGCTCTTCTCTTGTATACAAACTGTGTGGGGCACGGCTTCCCAATGTATATAGAGTTCAAATGCAGACCTATAGAGGTAGACCTGAACTGGGCCCTAGACACCCATCAGTGCCAACAGTTATTGCTAGGGTAGGACCAGACCCAATTTTAAATATAATACTCTGGAAAGCCACATCTGATACAGTTTTTGCATTACCAAGGTGACTTGTATCGTACATAGTCCAAATATTTTCCTTTGAGTCCTAATGTCCTCATACTAAATACTCTGGCCTTAATTTAGTGTGCAGAATGCACTGTACAAGTTTGCTTGCCAATTTTGCCCCACACAAGTATGAAGCAAGCTTAACAAACAAACTAAATCATATATTGTCCATCAGCACATGAATGTATGTGTGTGTGTGTGTGTCTGATCATAAGAAGGAGGATATACTGTAGAGGGGGGAGGGGCCTATAAATGCAGGGATAGCATGCCATGAAACTTGAAGTTAACAATAACAACAAATGAACAAAATACATGAGATCACTTCAATCAGTGACTCTGAATCAATGATAGCAGTCTTTTGAATATTCCAAGAATCACTCATAGAAATATTACAAAGAGGAAATATACTCTAGGAAGTCACAAAGGGGAAATAGAAATACGATAAGCATACTCTAGGAAGTGCTTTGTGCTGAAACCACCTGCAGTCCTGGGACCTTCTGCAGTGACTGCTATGCCAGTTGTAGTGAAGCTCCCAGCTATTCTGCTATTTAGCTCATGAGACATTTCAAACACAGATCCTGGCCCCATGTCAACCTGTAAAAAATCAATGAGCACAATATTCAAACCTTCCTGAGATAATTGAAGCTGCAGTGGAAGAAGGCTGCTGCAAGTCATCTGTGCAAATGGGAGGCATAGATCCAAGTTGAATGCACTCAAGATCACAATGTCACTTTTGTTGGTGTCTTTGCAGATCAGTTGTTCTTCTGCTCCTCTGAGGATAGCACATGTATTTTCCCATGTGCTGGACTCCATGGGCAGGGAGGTGGACGAAGCCAAGATTTGATGCCAGGGGACCTAGAACCAACTCCTGGTCAAATTAATACTCTTTTTTTTCCAACGGCATGCCTCAGAGTAGACCAAGTATTCCCATTAGATGTGAAAATAATACTCATCTTTGTAGTAGCTGCTCCTTCACCCCATCATTGCTCAAAGATGTATGCCATCATCAGATCAGCTAGCGGAAAATATTCTGCAGGGATGTTGTTGGTGAAATACAAGCCAATTATTTCATTGCTATTGATCCTCATCCATTCGTCTACTTGTTAGAAGATATGAATGATGTTTCCTCCATATCTGAATCCATTCTGAGCAGTTTCTGATAAACTGCCCTGACATGACACAAGTCTACTTGTGTTCAAGTCACCAAAATCAGGAATGTCACACATCATTGCGAGAATGCATATGTCAAGACCCAGGAATTGTATACCTAGGTCTAGCTGGTTAGTAATAGAGAGGTTCTGATTCCTAAAGATATAGTCAGACCAAGGGGATATGCTTCCCTCGCAGTTTCTGACTGATCTATTAAATCGTGATTCTGCTGCATGGGATCCTGGGAGAGTGATCTGATTGAACCTCAGCTCGCAATACTCTGACCGTTGATTACAATTTTGAGCTGTAACAAGAAGGAAAAACAAAGAACAATAGTTGCCTCGTAATTTATAGTGACATGGTCCAATGCTTATATATATCTAGTGATCATGACATTTTTTGGTTTCAGAACCATAGTGCACCCATAAATAATCTCTCAATGAACTCGCAGTTGACATAATAACATTACAATAATCTTCTCAATAATCAACTTGAAATTGTATCCCCTTGATGAAGGCTAGAGCATCTAGTCGAAACATGGAGAGAATACAATTTCAAGTTGATCATTGAGAAAGTTGTTGTAATGCACCCATAGTATTGCAGGTGTATATATTTATGTATATTATTATATGTGGTACGTCGAAATTATTTTCAAATGACGAGCACGAAAATGAACAATGCCATGCTGTGAATTTGCCAGTAGCCATTCCTACTACTAGCTAGAAAAGCTGGAGGAGCTAGCTTAAACTCACATTGTCTAGTAGTGAACTAGCAGCAACAGCTTGATGAAGGTCCCAGACAACCAGGAGTGATGTCTGAGGGAAAGACAAACCTACTCAGTCTAAATTTGTGTGTATAAGAATATTGTTTTCAGTGAATACACGAACAGTGCGCACCACAAGATATAACATGAAAACCCTGAAGTGAACAACAAATGTGTACACTCTTGGTTGTGATATATACATGGGTGGACTCTTGGTTGGGATTATATACATGGGTGTACTCTTGTTTGGGATATATACATGGGTGCACACTTGGTCTCTTCCTTTTTTTGCACAGGTCAATCCAAGCGGTTAATGAAACATATCCTTCTTATTTTTCTATCTATCTATATTTCCATCCTTTTCCCCTCCAATTACATAAATTCATAGAGCTACTGGACATCCACATCTATTCTGTTTATAAGTGAGGTGGTTTGTACTAAGTCGCAACCAGTAATTTGCGATGACACAATCATGCCAATGTCTCTATTGCATTATAAGCATTTCTGCTGTTTACTTCATGGAGCTCTCATTCCTGGCCAACTGTTACCAATTCCAAAGTAAGGATGTAACTGTTGCTCTACCAAAACATCTGCTGTTTGTTTGGTGGAGTTCTCCTTACAAATGTTCCCAAGTTCTTGAAGGAGGTTGTAGCTGACCATACATGGATTACAGTCAATAGCAATGGCCTGTGCTGATATATGCTGTTAAAAAATTATGGAGACCTTGATGGTCAGACTTTGTGTAATCCTCCACAAATCAACTTTAACACACATACAAACATGCCAAAAAAAGCCACTTGAAACAAGAACAAATATTTGTTTAAAAACAAAGAGCTATATTGGATTGACTAGAGAAGAAACAAAACTGTGTAGATCACAAGACATCATTTATAATGATGTACACCAATATTGCACTGCAGCAGTAAAATATAAGGAATCATCTAACAGGTTGTGCTCTTCATGGGTACAAGTAGTGCAATATTGGTGTATACGACTATAAATGGTAAAGAATCATCTAACAGGTTGTGGGGTTACATAATTTTAAGTGGTAAAAGGGTACAGACTTCTTTCCCTTGTTAACACTGGTCAATCTCAAATTCTTCTCTCATGAACATTGTTGCCATTTACCGTAGCTAATAAATCCATGCTGCTTGTAATTTGTATGGAGTGTGTGCTTGTGTGTGAGAGAGTGTGAGTGTGGGTGTGTGTAGAGAAAGAGACTAATGATTGTAGGAATAATGGTCTTCCCACGTTGGTTTTCCTGAGGATATCAGAGGCAGGGTCAGGTAGTATAGGACCACCAATATCCCTTGCAGCTACTAGAGGAAACACTTTAGTTCTGCTTGGGTCATTGGGGTTCACATAATGACCTTTTAGTATTCTTAACAATCTACTTGAATTTTACTCTCTCGACATTTCGGCTAGATGCTCTAGCCTTGATCTGAATAATCAGGTATTGTTTGTGTTAATTGTTCAATACTGCAATTTTGTTGTTGTTGTTATTGTTGTATTAATTGAAAATTTATTTGATAATTTATTTATTGTTGTTGTATTAATTATTTACTATTGTTGATCGCTTATTAACGACATCCTCTTCCGAGCACTGTCATCTGCAGGTGCCTCTTCCAGGTTGGAACTGTTGGGTCTCTGTCGTTCTGACGGAAAAAGGCTTTATGGGATAACATGGTGCCATGGAAAAATAGCAAGTAACTGATGTGGGATGCAACCTGTCCAGATACGTTTACCCAGTCATATCGGGTGTGGCAATGAGTAGTGCTGGAGCTGTGGCTGCTATGGCTAAGGAGAAGAAAGTGGACAAGTATGCCAGCTAGACTTTTTTGTGCCTTTTTACATTGAGTCATTGGGGCTGATCGGGACCAGATCGATGCTTTCCTGAAGGAGCTCAGCCTCAGGATAAGGCAAAGAACTGGGGAAGATGCCCATGCTCAGCTCCTTCAGTGTCTCTTGGTGACAGTCCAGAGGGGCAATACCTCATCTCTATTGGGGTCGGGCGCAAGTTGAACTTGTCATTAGCTTTTTAGTTATTTAGTTATTTATGTATTTATTAATTTATTAGTTATGTATTCTATATTGTTAATTTGTTGTAATATATAATTTTATGTATTAATTATTTATTGTCGTGGTATTAATTGATCATTTTATTGTATTATTATATTCTTCTTATTACACTATTGTTGTCTTGTTCTTGTTGTTATGGTGATGATGATAATGATGATGATGATGTGGTGATGATGATGATGATGTGATGATGATAGTGATGAGATGATGTGATGATGATTGTGATGATGTTGTGATGATGAGATGATGATGAGATGATGACATGATATGATGATGATGATGATGATGATGATGATGATGGTAATGATGATGATGGTGATGTGATGCTATGGTGATCATGTGATGATGATATGGTGGTGATGATCGTGACGATGATGATGATGATGATGATGATGATAATGATGATGTGATGATGATGATGGGGTGGAGGAGGAGGAGGATAGTGGATGCTACCAGTCTGCACTTAGCATCCACTATATACTGTTTAAAAGAATGCTGAGAATCAGGAAATGTACCTATTAGTACTAGTGCTAGGGCTATGAGCTTAGACTATGGCTTGGACAAAGACTAGAGCTTAGCTACAGCTAGGACTAGGTCCTAGTTGGTGCTGTACATAAGTTTAGGGCTAGGTATGCAAGACTAGACCCAGCCCTAGATGTATCCCTGGATGTAGCTGCATGCCTGGCCACATATATAGTGCTAGCCCTAATCCCCTTTCCACATAGCATCTGACTGATGTAGAAGCACTTGCTAAGCCACCCACTCATTTATTATTTAATATATAGTTGTGTAATAATATCTTGACAGTGTGCATGCACTAGTTCATGTTTGGCTTTGCCTACTTAGCCAAAATTAAAGTGCAGCACATTTTTTAAACAAAAACAAATCTGGCGAGTCTTGTTTTGTCAACTTTTCCCAGATCAATAGGCAAACCTGGAAAGTGGCAGTTGATCTCATTCATTGTAAAAACATGCAGCTCACAGAGAGACAGGTAACTGTTTATGTATGTGTCAGATGTCATTAGCAGCAATGTAAATAACCATTCACAAAACTATCTTGGCGTAGAGTGTTCTGCATCAGAGAGGAAGTATTTGCAATGTTTAGAACTCGTGTGGTTCTTGAAAGTTCATATTTTTTGTTGGCAACAATTTAAACATACCAAAGTTCGACTATCATAGTCCTTGTATTACATCATCATCATGACGTCATCAATAATCAACACTGAAGTAGTCTTACAGATTGGATTACGGTACTGAACTAGGGTTAGTGTCAGGAGAGAGGCTGGGGTTAGGCTCAGAAGAGCAGCTGGGGTCAGGAGAGCGACGCTCATAACAGTGGCCAGGGTTAAGTTCAGGAGAGTGGTGGCTAGGGTTGGGTTTAGGAGAACGGCTAGGGTTAGGATCAGGGGAGTGGCTGGGGCAGGCTCAGCAGAGCAGTAGGGTTTGACTCAGGAGAGCTGCTGGGGTTAAGTTCAAGTGAGTGCAGGAGAGTGGCTAGGGTTAGGGTCAGAAGAGCAGCTAGGGTTAGACTCAGGAGAGTGGGCTTATGATCACGAGAGTGGCTAGGGTTAGGTTTAGGAGAGTGGCTAAGGTTAGGCTCAGGAGAGTGACTAGGGTTAGGCTCAGGAGAGTGGGCTTATGATCACGTGAGTGGCTAGGGTTAGGCTCAGGAGAGTGACTAGGGTTAGAGTTAAGGCAATGGCTAGAACAATCTTGACAATGCTGAAGTGTCCTCCCAATATGAATATCTACTAGGATTGTGACATGAAGTATTGTCCGAAAGTGGACATGGATACAGAGCACACTGTTGATAGGTAAATAGTTGAGTCCCCCCCCCCCCCCCCCCCAATATTCAAGATCCTCAGTCACATGCAACTGTTGTGCTCGCTTTCCAATTTCCTATGCACAGAAGAACTCTACACAGACTCTGATATGAATGCTCCAACAATTAGTTACGTTAAAAATTCCACAATAATAATGTCAACTTCTCTAGAAACACTAGGTGTTAATCAGTAAAAGAGTTAAGATTTGATTTTGAAAGTGATCTATCTGGCCAATTAAAAGTTCCATCAAATTCAAACTGCTTACCCGGCTTCCTTGTGCATCTAAGCATGCATTAGCTGATAGAACCTTCTTCTTCCCTCATGAGTGCCTCTAGGCATGCAATAGCCTTCTTCTCCACACATGAGTGTATTTAGGCAAGCAATGGCCTTCTTCTCCCCTCAAGTGTGCATTTAGGAATACAATAGCCTTCTTATCCCTTCATGAATTGCATCTAAGCATGCAATAGCCCTTCATGAGTCCATCTAGGCATGCAATAGCCTTCTTCTCCCCTCATGAAGCTGTTACCCACTTGACACCACAGGTATATAACTGCATGTTAATACAGTGACTTACCCTTTAAAAATATTATACAAAAATAAATTCAGCCTTGAGGCTAATGGTCACCTTGTAGAGCTCTCACCAGCTGCTCGATTATAATGTCATATCGGAACACAAGATTGTTTTATAATTGGAAAGATACAGTCATGTTATCCTATGAAGGCATATAGCCAGGACACATATATTCAATTCAAGTGATCCATAGTAGTAAAAAGTGTGTGTGGGGGTGGAGCATTAGGAGGGAGAAAACAATACAAAGCAGCTGTTTGAATACTGCACAAAAGTGGAGAACTCAATGCAGCACACAATACAATGCAGCACAGACTAGAAACCACACCCAGTGATGGTTGCACATGAGAGTCGCTGCAGCTACACTTGAAGTTCCTTGAGTAGTGATAACAGTTCCTTGAGGAATCGCAGTGCTACCTAGAGACTGGGTACTACTTGTACCTCCATTGCTTCCTGCAGTGAAGTATCTTACATTCTTCTTATTCAGCTCGAGAACAACTTCATACACGGTCATGTCAAGCTGTACAAAATCAATGAGCACAACATTCAAAGTATTTCCATCCATCCTGAGGAACTTGAAGCATGCAGTGGAAGCATTCAGAATAAGAATGTTGCAAGTCTTCTGTGCAAAAGGTAGACATACATCCAAGTTGAATGCATTTAAGATCACAATGTCACTTTTGCTAGTGTCTTCGCAGGTAGGTTGTTCTACTGCTTCTCTGAGGATAGTGCATGTACTTTCCCAGGTACTGGGCTCCATGGTAGTGTAAGGAGGTGGATGAAGCCAAGGTTTTGATGCCAGGGGACCTAGAACCAACTCCTGGTCAAATAATACAAAGATTCTCTCATTTTTTTCAACGGCATGCCCCAGAGTAGGCCAAGTGTTCCCATTAGATGTGAAAAAAATGCTCATCTTTGTAGTAGCGGCTCCTTCACCCCATCGTTGCTCAAGGATGTCTGCGATCATCTGACCAGCTAGTGGAAGATCTTCCGCAGGGATGTTGTTGGTGAAGTACAAGCCAATTACTTCATTGCTATTGACCCTCATCCATTCGTCTACTTGTTGGAAGATATGAATGATGGTTCCTCCATATCTGAATCCATTCAGATTACTATCTGATAAACTGCCCTGACATGACACAAGTCTACTTGTGTTCAAGTCACCAAAATCAGGAATGTCACACGCCATTGGGAGAATGCATATGTCAAGACCCAGGAATCGTATACCTAGGTCTAGCTGATCAGTAATAGAGAGCACCTGATTCCTAAAGATACAGTCAGACCCAGGGGATATGCTTCCCTCGCAGTTTCTGACTGATCCATTAAATCCTGATCCTGCTGCATGGGATCCCGGGAGAGTGATCTGATTGAACCTCAGCTTGCAATACTCTGACCGTCCATTACAATTTTGAGCTGTAACAGGAAGGAAGAAAACAACACCTCACAATTTATACATTGACCAGATAAGGTGAGAGATAATAGTTTCAATATTTAAGGTGAGTCATGGTAGCTTATATGGAATATATATTACAAGAGCTATTCACAAGTTGCAATTGAAAGGCGATGAGACAAGACAACTCTACAGCTCTTCTTCACATTTTGTGTAATAGGAACTTGCCAACTTCAAACTCCGAAGATGCTAGAAAGTACAAATCCATAAAAAGCATGGACGAAGGTGTGTGTTAAGAACTGCTTTTTATTGTATGTAACAGCAATCACCACAGTCATGGCTTAAATCAAGTAATTATGTATGTGTAATGACACATCACCATAGTCATGGCTTTGATCAAGTAATTAAGAAGAGAAAATAGATCAGAATGTCCAATTTGGTCAACCGATTTTGTTGCAAGATTCACTTTTGGCAGGAGTCTAATGTGAACGTTATTGGCATTGTTACACTGCATCACACATGCTTGAAGCAGGGTCAAGTAATCAAGTAGTCCATCAGTACGTGTATATGTTTGTCTGATAATAAGAAATTAGGAAGTTTCACTCTTTACCTGAAGTAGAGATTCTAATCTCACTGCTAAAGACACGTGGGAAATCTCTAATCTCACTGCTAAAGACGCATGGGAAATCTCTAATCTCACTGCTAAAGACACATGGGAAATATCTAATCTCACTGCTAAAGACACATGGGAAATCTCTAATTTCACTGTAAAGTGGGAAACCTTTGTGTAATCTAGTAATTTAGCAGCTGTGTCACATGACGAAAGTTGTCATTTAGCACTCTCAATTTAGTATGCTAGCTCTGTAAAAAGAGTTTGCTCTGACTATTTGTAATCGTGCATCCATTACCTCAGTTCATGAAAGATTAACCAAAGTATGTAAGGTCACAAAGTGCGGGTCCTATGAATGCATTCTTGTTAGCAAATGTATTTACAGACTTCTTTACATTCTGAATACGCAAGATAAAAGACAAATCAAGTTTTGCAGACTTGCAAGCATATAATTACATTATAGAGCTCACACTTATAGTGCACAACATATCATGAATGTACCAGAAAAAAATGTGAGAGGTGTGCACAGCTTCAGTGCACAAACATATCTCCCCTCTAAGATTTGCAGGTTCGCAGAAGACGCAGAAGGCTACATGCACAGTTGTGGCTAGCAAATACCATACGGTACTATTTATACGAAACCTTTCCACACCTATAAGGTCAGTTCCTTCATAGGCCGAAAATTGACTGCACAGACATGCATTAGTTATCCCAATGCCAACCTAGGATCGTGGTTCAGCTCCATTCCAAATATTCAGTTTTGAAAACACCACCAATATGCGTTGCATGAACTCGAAGACACACACACTAAAAATAGAGAGCATTTTCTACCGCAATTAGCCCAGGCTGGTCACTGGCATGCCCTGAGAGAGATTTACTGAGTCGGGGAGGCAAAGAGATTTTGATGTACAAGTTGTGTAGTGTGCGAAATGAAGAAGGGTAGTTTTACTTTGTTCATAAGCTATGTGTGACCTTTACAAACACGACTTATTTAGTCACTTTTACAACATTCATTAGTCGAACAACATAGAGGGTACACACACAAGAGAGCAATATGCATTATATGGAGGACAGTCAAGGAAGGCACCTTGAAAGGATATGCAATACTGAAGCTAAGAATAGAACCAGAAAAATACCCCCAAAAATCTGCCAAGTCAGTTAGCAGTGCAGTGCTTTCTTCCTATTTTCTATCTCTTTGTGTCTAACTATCTCTCTCTCTCTCTCTATCTATCTATCTCATCTATCTGTCTCTATGTCTGCTATCTAAAGCCACAAGTAATAACCTAGAAAACCACACCTTTGTGCTCAACTATACAAGAACAAAACTTATTTTCAAGTATTGTTTGTTTGTTTGTTGTTGTGTTGTTGTGTACATCATGGCTGAGCGCTGGAGAACTAGACCAAGTCAGAGTTCTACAAAGTTGAATTCAGAGCTTCTGGACCTCCAGGATTTTAAACACTTGCTCTAACTTGTTTATCCTTGTCCACTACACTATCAACACATGCCATGTCTTGTTGCTATTGTTACCTATATCCACATATTCATTTTTGCACCATTGATGAACTTACACAGCAGAATTGCTTTATTTCTGGTCATAGGAACCTTTAGAGTCCTCCAATAGTTAACCTTTTATAATGGTATACAAGATGTTTGAAGGTGGGGAGAGAGATAGAAACATAGATCTTTTGAAGATATCTTCAACGAGGGTTTGTTTTCACACTTTTTATGGTTTTGAGGTCTTCCGTTTAAACCATCAAGGGTTGGTTCCCAATTATTATGTCGCTGGCAACTAGCGACATGAAATGAAGAAACCCATTATTTTTGTGATATTGTGAACACGAAGTAGCTTCGCTTGAATTAGACTCGATTTTCTATTCTAGCTCAAGTCGCGACTCGTCGGTCCACATGTGCTGATGAGCTTTATTTGTGCTTCCAACACCACAAAAATAGAGATGAATGAGGAAAGGTTGATAGAGGCAGTAGTGAGGAACTTTCCTGGAATCTTGAAGTTTCATAAATGAATGGGTGGTACTTGTAATTCTAAGTGAAAGCTCAATTTCAATAGTTCGAAGCGATGCAATGCAATGCAATGAGGCTGATATTGAGAACAACTCGAAGCGATGCAATGCGACCCGGAACCATGCACCACACAATGCAAAGGCCTCACGATGGATGAAGCAAAGCCTTTAGTGGAGGATTCAAGGAAGCTTAAGCCCATAATTTAGTAAGTGAAGAAGCACTGACATTGTGAGTTTGGGTTGGGTCACCATCGACCAGTATGTCTATCCAATACAGGGAGTGAGAGAAATCACACTTGGGGCCTTGCCTAATAAAATCGCTCATATTTTAGTGTCCATGATATGATTGCCAGCAATAGCACTACTGCAGTGTTTTACATGTAGCAAACCATAGGCCTAGAGCTAGGGAACGTCATGCAGAGGCTAAAAACAGTTAAGTTTTTGAAAGATAAACTTTGGGAATTGGGAAGAAGGTGGTGCTAAAGATAAGCTTCCTGCCACCCACTCAAGGTTCATCATTTTCTTCTTCTTGGCTATACCAAATAGAGAATGAAGAGGCTGTGAGTGTGTATGTTTGAGTGTGAGTGTGTGAGTGTGAGTGTGATGTTTGTGTGTGAGTGTCTGTGCTCGAATTGTGCCAAAGCAAGCATTAGAGAAGACTCTTGATTAGTCAGCCAATAGATTTGGCATCGATATCAAAGGGTGTCTGCAAGTGGAAAAAAGTGTGCCACAAAGAAGCCCTGTTGAAGGTGATTACTCTGCCATTAGCTATTGCAGAATCATTCCGAGCTAACCTTCAAAGGGAAGGCTAGATATTGACAGTTTTAGCACAGACAGTTCATCCGATTGGTTAAAAGACGTGAATTCATGGTTTTGTCTGGTGTCTGAAATTCAATCTGTTGCAAAACGTGAGGAGATATTTTTAATTACTTCAGAGGAATTATCATTACAGTTAACACCATCTTGCACCTTTGGTTATAAGAAACTGCTAATTCCATAGCTCTCCGAGTCGGATTGAAATTCACAACAGATAAGAACAACTACTTTCTCGATAATCAACTTGAAATTGTATTCTCTCGATGATTCGACTAGATGCTCGAGCCTTCATCAGGAATATGAATATTACTCCATCTCAACATGCACGTGGACACACCCATAACCTCTCCACTCCTAACCTGTCGAGTCTTATGCACTAGGTGTAAGACTCACACATTCCAATGTCCTGCATGTCACATGCTCCCTTCCCACACATTTCTCTCCCCCACATACCGTAACTACATTGTAAGCGTCATCACAGCAAGTACCTACTGTGCTGGCCCACTATGCTGTTTTCTAGTGTCTAGGATTAGGCTGGGTACAGATAGCAAGCACCCACTGTGCTGGCCCACTAGGCTGTTTTCTAGTGTCTAGGATTAGGCTGGGTACAGGTAGCAAGCACCCACTGTGCTGGCCCACTATGCTGTTTTCTAGTGTCTAGGATTAGGCTGCGTACAGGTAGCAAGCACCCACTGTGCTGGCCCACTATGCTGTTTTCTAGTGTCTAGGATTAGGCTGGGTACAGGTAGTAAGTACCCACTGTGTATGCTGTTTTCTAGTGTCTAAGATTAGGCTGGACACATATAGCAAGCATCCAATATATAGCCTTGGTTGGAATTTACAAAGTGAACAAGAAGGTTAGCAATGGCGACGACTTGGATGGAGCTGTTGTCAATGAAAGGAAGTTTTAGAGAAACCGAAGGTCAAGAGTAGCAACAGCTCTAGAGTCATCAGCTGGATATTGAAACAACCAGCAAACCCTCACCTAGAGCTAGTCACATGCCCCGGATACTTTCACTCATCTCTAAGACAGATAAAGCTCTCTGGTCCCCAGAGGAAAAACTTCTTGGCCTTGCCCACCTTTCAGATCTAGATTTTATATCTCCAATCAGAACATACATAGATGATGTAATGTGTTGGGTTGTGCTTGTTGTTTTTGGCTGCATATTATTACTTGCATGTTAATTTTGTGCTGTTGAAACAAAAAACGGTCGATGTTGCTCAGCTGCACCTTCGACATGGCCTAAAATACCCAACCAGAGGACGTGTTTGCATTCTTAAAGGCCATTTTTGGTGAGTAGGTGTTTTCCGGTGTTTTCCGAGGCTCTAGTTTCACTTGTAACTAGAACCTTGACAAAAACTGTTGTCTATCCTATAGTGTTGCTAAGACACCCAACCACAAATAATAACTCCCCCGCCCCGCCTTCTTTTCAAACTCAGCAAAAGAGGACTCGAAGCCATAACTCGAATCTTTGAAGACCTAGCTAGAACTAGGGATAAATCTTGCGCACAGAGAGTCTATCACTTGTTACTTGGGAACCCTTAGGATTTAGAGACATCCTCCATCCCTTAGATGGTGTAATAGATGCTTCACTTAACACAAGTGGAGACGGAGTTCATCACTGCATCCAGCCAGGCTCTCCAACTGAATCCACAATTTGTAAAATACTGACTAAAATACACAAGCTACCGATAGCAAGGAAATCCTGTCATTAGTCCCACAGCTTGAGTGGTTTGCCAATGCCAGATTTTTGCCTCTGGACGCCAGATCTTAATCCTGAAAAGCAATTCGGTAAAGGTTCTGGGGAGGAGTATATAGCTTTCTTGCTAACTTCATCACATGAATGCAGGTGTGAATCACTCTATGAATAATTGAATAAATTCTCATGCTTCACAACCTGGGAGCCTATCAGTCATTCCAGTAGTACCTTGTATCTGTGGATGTCTCGATGAAGTCCATCTAGCACTCATCCTACTCCCCCAACCAGGATCATTCAAGAATGGTGAAGGGCAAAGGCTAGAAACAAGAGCTAGGGCTGAAAATAAAGAGTAGGGCTAGGGCTGGAAGTAAAGGGGCTGGAAATAAAAAGTAGGGCTAGGGCTGGAAATAAAGAGTAGGGCTAGGGCTGGAAATAAAGAGTAGGGCTAGGCTGGAAATAAAGAGTAGGGCTAGGGCTGGAAATAAAACGTAGGGCTAGGGATGGAAATAAAGAGTAGGGCTAGGGCTGAAAATAAAGAGTAGGGCTAGGGTTGGAAGTAAAGGGTAGGGCTAGGGCTGGAAATAAAGAGTAGGGCTAGGGCTGGAAATAAAGAGTAAGGCTAGGGCTGAAAATAAAGAAGAGTAGGGCTAGGGCTGGAAGTAAAGGGTATGGCTAGGGCTGGAAATAAAAAGTAGGGCTAGGGCTGGAAATAAAGAGTAGGGCTAGGGCTGGAAATAAAGAGTAGGGCTAGGCTGGAAATAAAGAGTAGGGCTAGGGCTGGAAATAAAGAGTAGGGCTAGGGCTGGAAATAAAGAGTAGGGCTAGGGCTGGAAATAAAGAGTAGGGCTAGGGCTGAAAATAAAGAGTAGGGCTAGGGCTGGAAGTAAAGGGTAGGGCTAGGGCTGGATATCAAAAGTAGGGCTAGGGCTGTAGAAATAAAGGGTAGCTCTAGGGCTGGAAATAAAGAGTAGGGCGAGGGCTGGAAATAAAGAGTATCAAAACAGACAGTTCCCAAAATATATGAACCACTTTCTGAGTGTACTACAGTAAGTTAGTTAGCTTGCTCCTCCGCCTGTTGAATCAACTCCTGAGAAACAAGTTGCCTCCAGAGTACAACACCTGAGAATCAAGTTGCCTCCAGTGCATACCACCTGAGAATCAAGTTGCCTCCAGACCACAACACCTGAGAAACAAGATGCGCACAACATCTGAGAAACAAGTTGACTCAAGAGCACAACACCTGACAAACAAGTTGCCTCCAGAGCACAACACCTGCGAAACAAGTTGCCTCCCAGCACAACAGCTGATAAACAAGTTGCATCTAGAGCAAAACACCTGAGAAACAAGGTGCCTCCAGAGAACAACACCTGAGAAACAAGTTGCCTACAGAGCACAACAGAGTGCTTGGGAGTACCAACATGCAACAGCGAGAGCTAGGGCTGGACCTAGGATAATGAAGGGCCTCGCTTCCCAGGTAACAACACTGGCGTCAGTGATCACAAATATATTTTTATAGGTAGCCTGGTAAACTTGGTCTCTTGGTGACTCTGCCCCTTAATACGGACATGGCATATACCCTGTTAAGAACCTTATGTTCAGCTGTCAGCATCATCTACACTAAGAGGGGGTGGGTGGGTAACATGTCTTGTATAATGTAGGAAGTTTGTTTGATAAGTTGAGTGACCTCCAGTGGATGTTTGCTATGATCAGGAGTGGAGAACAAGAACGAGTGTGGGATGGGGTTCCTGTGGAGGGGAAGGAGAACTACTACCTCAATTGCCTCTATCACCCCACCACTCCCTCCACCATCACTACCCACCCCTCCACCATATTCCTGCTCCACCATCACCTCCTCCCCTCCGCCTTCACTACCGTCCCCATCCACCATCACCACCCTCACCATCCAGCACCCTGCCCCTCCGCCATCACCACCCTCCTCCTCCAGCACCTCTTTAATCACTATAATTATATCCCCATCCCGACAATTCTCCCTATGAAACAATGCTATTAAATAATTAGCATTGTGTCACATGACCCAAGGCTTGCCAAGCCATTAGGCAGGATGATAACTAAAAGTTGTTTCTTGAAATAAACTTTGCTCCAGCACCAACAGAACTCTCTGCCAGAGCTGTAAGCTCATAGGCTTATGCAATCATATTCACAATAGAACTTGGATCAATTATCAATACTCCATAGGTCAGTGTCAGGTAGGGTTAGGGTTAGGGCAATAGCTAGGGTTAGGGCTAGGACAATGGCTAGGGTTAAGGTTGTGGCTGTGGCTAGGGTTATGGCTAGGACAGTGGCTACAGTTAGGTCAAGGGTTGTGGCTAGGGCTATGGCTAGAGTTAGGGCCAGGGCAGGGGCTAGGGTTAAGACTAGGGCAATGGCCAGGGTCAGGAGGGTTAAGACTAGGGCAATGGCCAGGGTCAGGAGGGTTAAGACTAGGGCAATGGCCAGGTCAGGAGGGTTAAGACTAGGGCAATGGCCAGGTCAGGAGGGTTAAGACTAGGGCAATTGCTAAACCAATCTAACAATCATCTGACGGTGCCAATGATTTCATCATGATGATGTAATACTAGGATTATGACCCGAAGAATATCTCTACTTGAAGACAGCACAGCATGAATGGCTGTACAATTTTAACTAGTACTCATGTCCTTGTCAATAAGTGACAGCACATTCTTTGTCTTACTCTACACTGGCTAGGAGAGAGTGCTAGAGTTAGATAGGAAACAACTTTGAACTCTGGATATCCACAGTTGGTCCTAGATTGTCCGCGGCCCAGCAGGATAAACAGGTTTGGTCGGCTTCATTGAGAGAGGGGGAAATGATTTCACAGCTATTGTGCTGGCAGTGAACTAGCATTGCACTCACAAGGTGCCTCTGTGGGGTTTAGATGACCTGAGGCAAAATACTCGGCAGAATTAGATGAGCATCCTTCGCACATCAGAGAAGGCTGGGCTCACCTCATTGCTAGACAACCATTCTTGCAAGGGGAGGCAAGGGGCATGGTGAACCGGAACTCTCTCTAAATATGTCCCTTCAGTTCTATTCACTGAAGCAACTCCCAGCATATGGCCCCAATGGCCCCACATGGCTAACTAGGCAGAACCATTACCTCCCACACTACCCATATAAAGTACCTAGAGGTGGTATCTCTACTTGAAGACAGCACAGCATGAATGGTGTACAACTTTAACTAGTACTCATGTCCTTGTCAATAAGTGACAGCACATTCTTTGTTCTACTACACTGGCTAGGAGAGAGTGCTAGAGTTAGATAGGAAACAACTTTGAACTCTGGATATACACAGTTGGTCCTAGATTGTGCGTGGCAGAGCCAGCAGACTATACAGGTTTGGTCGGCTTCATTGAGAGAGGGGGAAATGAATTTCACACCTATTGTGCTGGCAGAGAAATAGCATTGCACTCACAAGGTGCCTCTGTGGGGTCCAGATGACCTGAGGCAATATACTCGGCAGAATTGGATGAGCATCCTTCGCACATCAGAGAAGGCTGGGCTCACCTCGTTGCTAGACAACCATTCTTGCAAGGGGAGGGGAGGCGCATGGGAAACCGGAACTCTCTCTCTCTAAATATGTCCCTTCAGTTCTGTTCACTGAAGCAACTCCCAGCATATGGCCACATGGCTAACTATGCAGAACCATTACCTCCCACCTCACACACGCAAGCATGTTTTTAATTACCATCTAGCCATTTCCTTATATGGCAGTGTGCCTGCTCATATATGTGGTAGGTGGCACATGATGCTCAGCATTGTCCAGGTGGGATGGAGTGACTGATGGCCAACTAGGCAGAACCATTACCTCACACCTCACGCATGCACCATTGAATGCACACACACACACACGCACACACACATTCTGATGTACAGTCACATGGCCATCCCCTGTATTTATAGTAGTCTGTATTGCACTTTTAAAGCTAATTACAATAACTTTCCTCAAATTTTTAGGCAGAGGTTTTGGCAGCTGCTAAATGTCGTTATTTTAATGTTCTCTAATTCAAGTAATTGTCTACAAAATCAGAGGTGGCAAGGCAAATAAGGACCAATAGCGGCATTATCTGAATAAGAAGATTATGACCTTAGACAGACCTTCCCAACTATGGGAAGAATAGAAGCATAGATGCTAAATCCAGAATTTAATGGTACCTAACCCAGGGTTCTGCCCCCCAACCCCAAATTAACCTAAACCTAAATAAAAGCCTCAGAAGACCTTATGGCGAAGATAATTTACCATCAGCCCTGGTTAGCAAATCTTCATCCAAACGGGAACCACATAATTATGTTAATGGAAGTGTGGCTGCTGTTGGGAGGGGGGGAGGGGGCGGAGAGGAGGAAGGAACCCATGATGAAAGAGGAGAGCTTGGGAGGATTTTGAATCACCATTCAGAACTGCTGCCAGCCAGTAACCTTACCACCTTGATCTGTACTGCAAGATGACGCAGACATACTCATAGGCTCAGCATGAAGACATACTCATAGGCTAACACTGCAAGATGACGCAGACATACTCATAGGCTCAGCACTGCAAGATGACGCAGACATACTCATAGGCTCAGCACTAGAAGATGATGCAGACATACTCATAGGCTCAGCACTGCCAAATGATGCAGACATACTCATAGGCTCAGCACTGCAAGATGACGCAGACATACTCATAGGCTCAGCACTGCCAGCTGACACAGATATACTCATAGGCTCAGCACTGCAAGATGACACAGACATAGTCATAGGCTCAGCACTACAAGATGATGGAGACATACTCATAGCCTCAGCACTGCAAGATGACGCAGACATACTCATAGGCTCAGCACTGCAAGATGACGCAAACATACTCATAGGCTCAGCACTGCCAGATGACACAGACATACTCATAGGCTCAGCACTGCAAGATGACACAGACATACTCATAGGCTCAGCACTGCAAGATGACACAGACATACTCATAGGCTCAGTACTTCAAGATGATGCAGACATACTCATAGGCTCAGCACTGCAAGATGACGCAGACATACCCATAGGCTCAGCATGCAGACATACCCATAGGCTCAGCACTGCAAGATGATTCAGACATACTCGCAGGCCCAGCACTGCAAGATGACACAGACATACTCATAGGCTCAGCATGCAGACATATTCATAGGCTCAGCACTGCAAGATGACGCAGACATACCCATAGGCTCAGCACTGCAAGATGATTCAGACATACTCACAGGCTCAGCACTGCAAGATGACGCAGACATACTCATAGGCTCAGCACTGCAAGATGACGCAGACATACTCATAGGCTCAGAAGTTATTTGGTTGCTTAGCAACAAAACACAAAGCAAGACTGGCAATACCAAAGCATCGTCTGTTGTTGTTTATAAGATAAATAGACGATCACTATCGGGAGAGTGAAGGGTGTGGTGTGTGAATAGGCAGCCCCGACTCAGCAGAAGCACAGAATAAGAGGTGGGCTTAGTGAGGAAAACCTTAAATCAAGAGTTTGTAATTAAAGGTTGTTTGTTTCACACTCGGGAAGGGTCATCAAGTCAGATTTGATATCCTATGGTGGTGGAGAAAACATGAAAGGGTTAAAAAGGGTGGGGAGGGGAACACTTCCTGGAAGTGTCATGTAAAGGGTGACTCAATTCCTCTTCTATTATAATCACCCCAACCCCAATTTGGTAAATCCTGGCATGGCCCTTGTTGACAAGAAAGCCTGGTCATGTGCTGCTGCCTGCTACACCATAACCAGAGACAAATTGTTTGCACTGCATTCAGAGTTTGCCAAGAATACTATAGTCTCCAAGCACCCACCACCCATGCAACACAGCCAAGTTTAGCAAACGGATATGCTCCTCTTGAATAGACTTAAACTCTATTCTTGCAGTGAATATGGTTGCATACATTTTCTCTCCTAGCATTTCTGTATATAGCTATGTGTATACTCTCTCCTGACATGGCCACTTTGTCTGAGCCTATCTAGACATTGCTGCTCAGCTTTTCTGCTGGAGCTCACTATTTTTTCCCTTTTCTCCAGTGCTAATCAAACAATGCTAGCCTTGGGCTCCCTTCTTAAACAGTGCTAGCCTTTGTTCCAGCTTGTCCGGGCCCCCTTCTTAAACAGTGCTAGACTTTGCTCCAGCTTGTCTGGGCTTCCTTCTCAAACAATGCTAGCCTTTGCTCCAGCTTGTCTGAACTCCCTTCTCAAACATTGCTAGCCTTTGTTCCAGCTGGCTCTCTACTCAAACAGTGCTCGCCTTAGTTCCAGCTTGTCTGGGCTTCCTTCTCAATCTGTTTCCCCACACTTTGTTCTGTAGTTGAGTTTCTTCGTGCAGAGCACAGAAGGTGCCACTAACATCTCCTGCTTCGAGCTTCTCAGCTAGCTCGGAAGTGTGAATAGCACATTAGCGTAATTTGTGCAATTACGACCATCCACCTCTGCCAATGAATGCATATAATGATGTCTCCAAGACTATGACATTTCAGTGCCCAGACCAAAAAGATACACTAGTGCTAATTTACACCACCTGCAGCTTCACCTCTTCAAGCAGCTCTTACCGCTGATTCACAATATGCCGCTAGGCCTTCGCGTCGTATCACTTCTAGCTGTTCACAATACGGAGTCGCCGCTTGAGCAAACTTGAACTTTACTGGAACCCCACCCATTAATTAATGGACGCCAATGCCCATGTCATTCGCGCATACCGTATACTAAGGAAAGTTCTTACTGCCTTTCGTCATCCGTTCAGCTTTGAAATCACCAGCTTTTAATGAAAAATCACACCAGAATGATGAAAACTCATGATGCAATGAGGTCACAACGCTGCTCGAATAGAACTCGAACAGAAATAGATTCTATTCAAGCGGTGCGACGCAGTGCGATGCGACTCGATTTTTTGTTCACAATATTTTTTAAACGATGCATTGCAGCGCATCGCTTGCGCGTTTTGCATATTGTGAATCAGCCTTTAGAGAAGCTGCAGTAAATGGGATAACTAGCAAAAAAATATAGAGATAGAGGGTCATGGAGTATGCATTCTATAAGGTGACTAAGAAGTAACTGACGTCCATCGGCTGTTGTTTAAAGGCACCATGCTGTGAACTTAATATACCTAGGCTGCAGTCCACCTGTAATGGAGCGCACTCTTTCTTACAGATCCAGCCTGGTGGTCTGAGAAGGCTAAACAGCTTTTCAGCCATTGTTAAGAGGACTTGAAAGCAGCTCCTCTACCTAAGCATGCCATCTCAGGAAGTACCTGATGCAGGAATTCTCAGAGCACTAATGGAAGACCATGCAGAAGCTGGCAAAAACTTGTTCAAGTGAGAGTTTGCACTCTTGACACTGTTTAGTGTATGCTCTCCATCATTAGCACACGTCTGCTCTAATTATCCTTCCTATAATTATATGCCCACTAAGTAGCCAGCTTTCTTCATGGAGAGCTGCAGTATGTGTGTGTACCTCACCAAGATAACTTTCTGTATCATCATGACAAAAATACCCCACCTCCATGGCTATAGCACGTGGATGAATTTAAGTAACTACGTCAGAATGAAATTCCTCCATTCTCTCCTGTCCAGCCCATTCTTACTTGCCAGTTTTCTTTCCACTAGTTTTGAACCTATAGCCGGTTTCTCGATCTTCCTCTTCACCGTGACGACCATTCCCGATTGATATAAGCCAGCTATGTTTAGGACGGGTGACCCATTCATATTATCTTACATGTTATTCCCAACACCTAAATGCAGATGATGCTAAATGTGGGAGATCAATCAAGAACTCTGTGAATATGTGGTAGATACATAGACACGTACATAAATAGATGCATACGCAATAGCAAAGTCTTTATCCAATTCACCGAGAAGGCTCTCTTTGCTTATTCTCTTAACTTCAAGCATAAAAGCATAAAAATACGTGAATGACAGAAAAGACAGTCTTCTAAACTTGAGAGGCAAGTGGAGAATGCCAGAATGGCAATGAGGTCAGAGGTTGAAACACTTCTGCTAATTGTGATTAACTTGCCAGCAATCTGTCTCGGGTTCAGAGTGGTGCATTAGAATTTGTCTAGATGATGATGTGACTACTGCACGATCAGACACTGCTGTTTGGTTTGTACAAAGTCAGCATGCCCATGAACTTTTAAATACCCAAGGTTGGCCAACATGTGGTTGCCTGCATCATAATTACATGCAAGTGGAGTCATCTTCAAACAGATCTCTGACCCACTGGATCCGAGATACGGAACTTCTAAGCTATTGCTGGTCTGCTAAATTCCCAATAAGAAATCCTTAAAAATTTTTTTTTTACATTTTTTAATTATTTTATTATTAAGGTGGAGCCACCCATGTGCCTTGCGGGAAAATACAGGCCACAACAGAGGCAATGTTCAAAGTTCATGATCAAACAAATGCACACACACACATACATACACGTACTGATGGACAATATATGATTTAGTTTGTTTGTTAAGCTTGCTTCATACTTGCATGGAGCAAAATTGGGAAGCAACTTGTACAGTGCATTCTGTACACAAATTAAGGCCATAGTATTTAGTACGAGGACATTAGGGCTCAAAGGAAAATATTTTAGACTATATGATACAAGGTACCATGGTAATGCATGGCTTTACAAGAGTATTATATTTAAAATTGGGTCTGGTCTACCCTAGCAATAAATGTTGGAACTGATGGGTGTCTAGGGCCCAGTTCAGGTCTACCTCTATAGGTCTGCATTTAAACTCTATCGGCATAGCATTACATTGGGAAGCCGTGCCCCACGCAGTTTGTATAAAAGAGAAGAGCAGACTATAATTATGTTTCTCAAACAAGTGATACCCATGCTTTCAGCTTGAATCACCACGGCATATAATTGGCACCCAAAGAATGAGAAAGGCCACTTTTAGCCAAGGTGTTAAGGCCATCGTTAAAAACAATGACAAAACATAATAACTTGTGCCTCCCTCAGGCTTGGCTATTATTATAAGAGGACTGCACAGCTGTCATATTTTAAACTCCTCTAACAGCATCTCAAGTGACTGCAATAGTGAAGCTTCATGCAGGTTGCATTGAGACCAACCAGGTGGGGAGAGATATCATCTCTTTTTGCTTGGCTTTAGGATGGGGGAGGGGAGGGGGAATTGACTGGGAAGCAGACTAACTGTGAAATTTCCGTGCTTCCTACTACTACAAGTACGATTTATCATATCTAACAAGTATTTGCTCAAGTCGAAGGCCGAATACATATATAGCTACATACCTTCACTGTTGCTCTGTGATACAGATCCAACCAGAAGAAAGAGAAGTACAATCTTCATCTCCTAGACGGGTCAGGCAGCTACAGCTAAAAAAAACTGTGAAGTGTCCACTAGCAGACCTTTTTAATTTATACAGTCCTGTCCGCAGGTGACGTGGGCGGCAAGAATATGTTATTCGCTATGCGAATTAGAATTAGCTACTCATCAGGAATAATTCACATACTGCACAAGTGGTTCAAAAGCGCTCTCCGAAAGACTCGTGATACCCAAGGTTTATGTTCGAAGTGGCAACAATCGACTCACTCATAATCAGCGCCAGCAAAGTGGTGATCACTTCTGTATGCACGGTGAATGTGGTGAATATTATTTATTATTTTTTGTTGTCGTTGAATTGTCCTTTTGCAACTTTTTGTTCTTTAGACCAAAAAAACACCCATCGCCTGCCTGCAAATCAACGCATGGAGGATACTAGCTAGCGGTATTAGTGCATAAAATTACAATGACGTCATTATTCCCAGATCATCTAGTCAAAATGTCGAGAGAGAAGTTGATTATAGATAGATAGATAGATAGATTATTGCTTTAAAGAATTAGCAATGTGCATTGATGAAAACAACATTATAGAAGGTTCTGAAGGTCTGCAACTTCATGCAGCCTGTAATTATAAGTTAGGGTAGTATATTGGGGTGGGTGTGGTAGGGGGAACATTTAGTACAAGGACAATGAAGGTCATTGGTGAAATTAGTTCATGCTGTTTGAATTGGCTGAGTCCTCTTCTCCCACACACTCAGGGTCATGCTCCTCCAGCTAGAAAGCCAAGGAGCGTTGACAAGAAGTGGGTGAGGAATTGAAAGGAATAAGGAGCCACAAAGTTACAAGAAAACCACTTTACATTTTTGTAGGGATCACCTTTGCAAGATGCACTCTGTGCCAATCTAATTTCCATGTAGCGATATGGAGGTTGAAGTGATGTGGCTACCCACAAATGACGGCACTTAAAGAACAGCTCTGCTTGTAGGTCTGTGGCTACATTCTTTAACAAGCATATGTCTGACAGTGTAATTGAGGCTGAGATTGGTCAATATTTGTTGCTAAGCATAATTTAGACTTTTGATCAAACTACAAAGCTATTCTCCCAGATTTACGGACTCTGAAAGAGCTAGGAAGTTTTCTTGTGGGCATACAGAGACCACTGCAATTGTCCAAGCATTGGCACCTCAATTTCCTTCTTCAAACCGCAAACAACATGACATACCCCTTCTCCATAATGATGATGAGTCTAATGACAGGACTGATAGGTATGTATCACTGCGGTATGCTACCTGCGATAGGGGATATCTGGACCAGGTTTCAGGATTTGCCGAGTGTTGTAGCACAGCTCTTTACCTTTAAAGTCTGCTTTAGAAGGCAAGGGTCTTGACTACTCTAAGGCTGTAGCATCCATGTCAGACACTACAAACGGTATGATGAGGAAAAGGTTGGGAAAAGGTCTGGGGTACAAAAGCCTATCATAGATGAGCTTCACTGTATGGCATTGGTTGTTATCTGCCACTTGGCAAACTTTACTGTTGAAGCAGGCTCGAGTACTCTTCTTGATCATATATATTATTTTCTTCTGTAGCAAAATGAAACAGGACTTTAGTGATCGTTGGTGTTCGTTCTTTACTGTTGAATCTGGAGTGATCCTTAGCACTGCCCTACTCGATGGCAGAGTCTTCTATGATGTGGGGAATGTTACTTGTCTCAATTTGATGGCTTAAAGTCTCTCGCAAAGAGCAGACTGCTAAAGTTATCACTATTACCGGAAGGCTTGAAAATCCTTTCAATCGATCTTTGCTTCTGTTTCTTTCCTTCACTCTTCCTTCTGTGGACAGGGTATTTCAAATGCCATGCTATTGAGATATGCAGCTAACCTGCTAAAGCATGATGTAATTCTTGCAGCTGGTGATAAACTTCAAGGTCTTAGCTTGGAATCTGACAAGGAACTCCCTTGTGAAAACGTTATAATGGGGCCTCCACTTGGAGAAGACATCAAACCATTTTTTAAGGCTGTAAGAAGCTTTTATATATCTAAACACTGTAATTGTAATACAAATTCTTCTCAAGGAATTGGACAACTTATTATTAACAAGCCCTAGTGACTGTCTTACTAAACACTTTCCTCAGCTTGGCTTGGCCAATAGCTCTTCATTGGATCAACTTCGGAAAGAATTTCTATACTTTACTTTATCACCAGCAGACCTACCACCAACTATAGAGAAGTATGATGCTGGTGATAAAATGAAAAAGCCTAGAACAGGTGCACTTTGGTGGGAGGTGAAGAAATTGAAGACTGTTGATGGCAGAGCAAGGCTTAAAAAATTTATGGCAGGCCTCCTCTCGAATACAGACTCAGAAAGGAGGATTCTCCATGTTGAAGAAAATGCACTGACCAGAGGTTATTGGATCAACATTCCATCATTGTATTTACGAATATGAATTATGACTCATCATTCTATGTTGTATTGTTCTTTGGGGGTATACTTAACTGCTAAGGAAGAAAGGTCAAGGGACATTCATCCTGTACAAGTGTCTAACATAACAATTTGACAGCACTATAATAGAGGATATTTGGTCTAAACTACTGCAAATAATGAATTCACAGAGACATTGAATATGGATACTTCTGCGTGCCATGTTTTGCTCCTGTCTGAGCACCATATTATTATGTATATTATTGTTAGTACAAATGGAGAGAACTGGTGTTGGTGGAAGTTTGACTGTAAGTTATGGAACAGAGTTCTTCTAACAACTGCCCATGACTGGCACTGTTGCACATTCACACAAAAGACTACCAGCTTCAATTGTGGATGTCCATGAATACCATCACTTCTTGCTTTGTGTTTCATAGATTTGAAGATTGCTCTTGGTTTCTCACTCATATATATATCCATGCCAGCTCCACTTCATCAAACTCCCACCTGAATTAAAATAACTATATTCGCAGAGTGATACACTCTTCTCTCTCTTTTTTTAGCTGCTTTCAACCCATCATCAGTTGCTACTCACCCCTGTAAGCGGGGTTCTCCCTGAGGAAAAACACTGATGACTTGAATATCTCGTGCATTAATAGCTATATCTACAATAAATTCAAGATGCATTTTGCCTGCGATATGAGACCAGCATCTGTAGAAGGATCATGGATGGTGTTTCTTCTGGCCAGGTGTCATTTTTACTGCAGGCGACACTCCACCCACTCCTCTCAAATGCTGTGATACCTTGTCAGTTCAAAGTACACCATCTCTGCTCTTAAACCAAAAACAAAAATTTAATAACTCCTCTACGCTCACTAGTGAAGGGTGGGTTTGCAAACTCCAAGGCCTAGCCCGAGTAGTCTCCGAAATACCTAGGTCCGAACGTTAGCCTCCGTGGCTAACTCCGCTGCCTAGTTTATCTATGCCCACTAGCTGTAAGCTTTCCCAGCGCACTTCTCCAGTAGCCTCTGAGTAAGTATACGTCAGTTAAACAGACAAATATTAGATACCACGTAAACACATATATAACTATACAGTGTTCAGTCTCTTTCGGCTCTCAGCCTAATTCTCTCTAGCGATTCATTCTCTCGATCAAGGCGTTGGCCCAGTTCTTATATATTACATCAAAACTATCTATACATTAGGTCAATAATTCCATATAAAAATATAAGTAATTATAACTATCTACTCTTCCTGTGCCGTGGTCTGCCACTACTCTTCCTCGTGCTGTGGTCTGTGGGTCTTTGAATACTTGAAGACTAGTAGTTTCCTGGGGTGTCTGAGTGGTTTCCTGGTTAGTGGTTTCCTGGAGTTGGTAAGGTTGTTTCCCCAACACATCACACACTGTTTGTGTAACTTTGATGATGGCTGACTTCATTTAGGACATTATTTGTTGTTGTACACTGCAATACAATGAAACTTTCAGCCCTTGTGCCTTCACCTTGGTGTCCCTGTTACAATTTCAATTTCCAGTGAAGCCAAGTCAGGATACACATGCGGTGAAATGATAGCATCCAAAAAGTGATAACAGCTTCCTTTATTTCAAGAAGGCCCTCCAAACACATGTTATGTATTCATATGATACACATAGACACACATTTACACATGCACTATAAGTAGATATCTGGTTTTGTTTAAGGTCCATGTTAACTATTGTCACAGGAGAAACTTGTGAGGAAACCAACTTATCACTTCTTAGTACAAAAACGAGCAGCTATCCGTTACTCAGCTCAGTTCAGTGTTAACTTTGTCACCAAAGTAGCTAAGCTTCTGAGGAAACCAACTGATAAACTTGCATATAGCCGTTGAAGGTCCATGCTGTTAACCATTTCAACCGATTGGGGTGGTTCGACTGAGTAGAGAAATTGGGTTAGTGCTGAAGGATTGGTCGTTGCAATGCATTGGACAGTTTGAAGTCTTCTGGTAGTAAAATTGCAATATCCTACGCAAGTTATGTGTGTGGGAAAGTAGAAAGATCACGGTAAAAATGAAAATGTGCAAGTCACATCAAAAGCATAGCATGCTCATGGTGTACTGCCTATTGTGGTGTGCCTATTGATGCCACAGTATCATACACAACCAAATTTTAGGGGTGTTTTTCGTAAAGCATAACAGCAAGTGTTGCTTCAACGAGTGCACTAGCAGTTTGGTCTAGAATGGAGAGAAAGCCCACAAGATTGGCTTGCAGTGTAGTTTAGCATTTAGTTATCTTAACACCCCCCCCCCCCCCCCCCCCACCTGGATCCGCCACTGTTGCTCCCAGGGATGTCGAAGAGTAAGGCAGAAATCATCAACAGTAGTATGTATAGTAAGAAAAAGAACGCTTGGTTTCAGCACTCGTGATGGGTTATACGCATACTATTACAAGTATCTGATGAATATCTGGGAATGAATCAATAGGACAAGATGCAAGTGCTACAAGGAAAGTGTCTGGAATTGAGCTATTATTTTTACCCTTCAATCTGCTTTGACCAACTTTTTGTATTTTTCCATATAACCTAAACTCGTTTTGTAAAGACCTGTGGATAAGAAAGCCTTCACCCCCAATAAAGCAAGGTTTCCTTTAGCTAATACTGCTGAAGGCACTGTTTACTATTGATTGACAGTCTCACGACACAACTGCTTTCATCTGAACATCCTTCATTTCACTGAAAATGGAGGTAAGAATTGGGATAGCAATGTACTAAAATAGCCACATGGAATAGCACTGGAAACATTGCTACGCAGGCTCGTCAGATTCAAATGTTATGCTAGGGTAAGAACTTTGTCATACCAGAAACTGAAAACTGTATCGACACTGTTTTGTGTGTGGAGTTATGTTTTCCTAACTGTATTGATCATTTTCAAAGCATCACACACATCTTATCCAGGTTTGTGTCACTTTGATGATGACTGACTTCATCTACGACATTATTTGTTGTTGTACACTGCATTACAATGCTTTCAGCCCTTGTGCCTTCAAATGTCACAATTCCAATTTCCATCTTGTGAAGCCAAGCCAGGATACAGATACAGTGAAATGATAGCATCCAAAATTACGACAACCATCTAAATACATGAATGTGTTCCATCCATATCCCAGGATGAGTTGGGCCTCCAAACACATGTATGTGTTCCAACCACAGCCCAGGATGTGTCAGCCAACATGTCTTCTTGTTTTGTTATCAACTACCTCTGCAGCTTTGGACTATTTATTAAGAAAGAGATGTACCTCATTGATCAGTACAATAAGATCCCTTACCTGTACCTGGTGAAGTTTGGCATGATGCAGTAATAGATAAATTAAGGCAATGAGACAAGCATTATAACTATTAAATTAAACGAGATATTTCCTTGATTTTGGCTTGTGTACCTGTCACTTCAGATTATATTACTGCAGCTCCAAAATTATGCCTGGCTGTTGGAGCCAGGAGACTGAGGGATGAGAGAGAGATCCCAAGATCTTTTTTTAAAAATATAATAACTATCTCTAAATTCAGAAAATTATGAGAAATATCCTGATGTCAGGATTTTTTAAGGAAGTTAAATCCACAAATCTCAAACATAACTAGATAATGTCTTGGCTATATAGCATGAGGGTCAGTGACCTCATCAGCAATAGCAGTGAAGGGGTATCTCCAGTCTGTTTTGAATATTAGTGTTACCGTAGGCTTACCATACAGTCTTACTTCATTGTTTTGCTGATATGAAGCTATTTAACAAGAGATGATCGTGAAGACAGGTGTTGCCCTTCTGCAAAAGCTACAGAATGGTTATGAAGTTGCTGTATTAATAGTATCATCAGCAAAATGCACTATATACTTTTATTTCCCCTCAAAGGTAAGGATTACTTTGCTAAGAACTCTATGGCATGCATAATTTAATGCAGAATTCATTATTATACTGTTATTGTTCAGACTTCTGTTTCACTAGCTTATTATTAACCATTGCATCCCTGTAAAATTTTAGCAAAAAAAATCTTCTCATGAGTACCAACACAAACAAGTGCCTCTAAATGGCGTGCAGGTACCAAAACATTTGCCATGTCTACCATCTCTGTTTGGCCATAAGGAAAAATAATACAGTAGTGACAAAGACCACTTTCTAACGCAATGCACTATGAAATCTATTGATGTTAAGCCATTTCTGCTGAAAAGGAGGCACTCTAGCATCTTGTTACTGTATGAAAATGGGGAGTATATCAATTGAAGCTGGCTTAAAATGACTGAGGAAATATTGCATATTCATATGCACTAGAATCCAGAAACTGCCATTAGCTACATAGCTCAGGAACACTGAAATAAATTTGACGTTTTGCAGAGAAGTTTATTCAGGGACCAACAGAGCTTCCACAGGTAAGAATTATTGAATTAGGTATGAGCATGTTTTAAAGTTATTTATGCTAAGAGCATTGCCTCAGTTGCTGAGCACTCTAATGGCATTCTAGTTGAAGGTGTGCTGAGGCCTTGAAAGACAGTGCATCTGAGTACTAGGGTGCATATTATATGTAGCAAAATTTATAGGGGCATATAAATTGTCAGAATATATATATGCTAGTAGTACACTGACAATTCACATGGTTGGATCCAGGATTCTTAGAGGAGTGCCTATATATTAGTTTTTTTAGTCTCTAATGGATGCCACAATGCAGGTTTTTAATTGTATTATAAGACTCATACAGTGTTCCTGGTTCATATATATAATAATAATGTTAATATAGTTGATGAAGACTCCTGTCTTTGCAAACTAAGTGGTTACCTGTTCAACAAAAATGTTTTCCAGAAACACTGCCTGATTCTGTGAAGCAATGTTGTTCACAGACTCTTTCTTACATCTTCACTCAGCTAAAGCTTTTTTCCTTGGGTGAATAGACATAAACTTTCAGGTAATTAACAATTAATTACCTATAGTGCACTCAAAGAGAGGAACACTTAAGTCCTTCAGCCATGATTCATGTGAACTATGGAACTGAAACTAGTAGCCATAATAATTATTTGTAAGTTATTTCCTCTAAAGTACTCACATAGAGTACTCACATAGAATGGACTTGTTATTTGATTGACATTTTGTCAAATTGCATTTCATTCTCAACAAACTCTCAGTTGACACAACAAAATTACAATGACCTTGTCAAATAATCAACTTGAATTTTTACTGTCTCGACTTTTCGACTATCTAGATGCTCTAGCCTTCATCAAGAATAAGTTATTCCTGGTGAAGGCTTGAGCATCTAGTCGAAATGATGAAAGAGTATAATTCATGTTGATTATTGTGAAGGTTGAATTTCATTGCTTTAAACTTATATCTAATAGTAGGATCAAGTAATTTGAGCATGGACCCAAACAAATAAAGATACTCATAATTATTAGCTACAATAGCATGGAATACTTCCTAAACGTCATCATCCCTCTTGCTGTTCCCTTTTTGGCTGCATAATTTGTCAACTCCCTTTTTAAAATGTCTATAGTTGCAGCATGTAGTGTCTAGGGCTAGGGAAATGGCTAGAACAATCTGACAATGCAGACCATGTCATTGTGAAGATGTAGTAGCCATGGACAATTACAGTCAACATCAAACTTTTCAGAACATCATTTCGAATCAATTTGCTATAAAATTGTCTGAGCAACACTAACAAAGGCACTAGCCCCAACCTCAGACACAGACAGTAATGAGCAGGAGGAGGAGGAGAAGATGATTGGCTGGATACAGGATGACTGACTCAATCTGTTAATTGCATTGTTCATTATAGCATTTGCACTCATTACTTGATAATTTGAGTTACAAGAAAGTTGCAATATTTGATGGCAGATCAAAGTCTGAGAATGCAAACAAAATTGATTGTACTCATTCAAACAGTTGTAATTTCCCCACATTGGGATGTTATTCTAGATGAAGAAGCATTATTGAGGTACTTATAAGCACAGCTAACTCTCTCACCCTACACAAAAGATTGCTGCATGCTACTATAGGTGCTTCTCACCGATCCAATCCTCTGTGGTTGTGATTGGCTTTAGCTCATGCAGGTCTATATTACAGACACAAACAACAAGATCAGTCGATGATCTTTAGTTTATCAAAGTGAAGCTTTCTTGGTCCTGCATTTTAGGCCCAGTGACTAATGATTACACTATTGGTAGCTAACTGAAAACTGGGCTGACGTTTAGTCTGTCAAATGAAACCTTCATGATCCCGTTTTAAATTCAGCAAACTAATTGAAATCGAATAAACAATCGATAACGAAATGCATTCTTAACGTGCAGTATCATTGGATCAAACAGAGTTAGCTGCTATCCTTTATCAAGTTTTCTTATCACTGACTGATAACAGGTGGTAAAAATACACACTCTAACATTAGCAGATGACATTCAGATAGCTAACTGCTAAACTCTACTGCAAAGCTTTAGCTTCATCCAATGCCCAACTCGTGGGCCTTTCCTCCATTCCAGACCAGATCTGCAGTTCATGACAGGCGTATGGACAAAGAGAAGTCTAAGTCTACTGAATTCTTAGATAAGTGTCAGTCATTTCACCTGATACATGTACAGTTCTGAGTGCATAAGCACACTCTACTTGAGACCTTTCCAGTGGAGAAAGTTGCGACCATGAAATTCGATGTACTCAAGAACTAAATCCAGCACCAAAAGAAGTAAGGTCATTTCTCATTCAGTTAAGTATTCAGTTTCTTCAAGCTAAAAAGTGGAACTCAGTGGAGTTGGAGGAGTAGACACAAAGTCATCAAGCATTAAACTTGGTGGCACAGATGTATTGGACCAGACACTAAACTGCATCAAAGCCAAGTTGGTGAGTTTATTAATAATACACAGTACTAAATGGCTTTGGCACAATCCCTCCCTCTCTAAACCCCGGATCTGCCCCTCATGGTGATAGTGTATACTGCATGCTTTATGAAAAACACCCCTAAAATTTGTTTGTGTATGATATACCGTGGCATCAATAGGCACACCGCAATAGGCAGCATATCATGAGCATGTTAGGCTTTTGATGTGTCTTACTTTCATTTTTACTGTGATATTTCAACACATAACTTGTGTAGGATATTGCCATTCAACATAATTTTACTACCAGAAGACTTCAAACTGCTCAATGCATTGCAAATATCTTGATTCAGCACTAACCCATTTCTCTATTCAGCTCAACGACCCAATTGGTAGAGATCGTTATTATCATAAACATGCTTGTATGATTACATTGTACTCTCCCGCATGAATTAAGAGGAGCTGAGTCAGCAAGCAGCTACACGATTTTGCGCCAGTTGGTTTCCCCACACCTTTAATCTTGTGACAATAGTTAACAGCATGGACCTTCAACAAAACTGAGTAACTATATACTTATAGTGCACGTTTGTCAGTTGGTTTCCTCAGAAACTTAGCGACAATAGTTAACACAGAACTGAGCCGAGTGTCGGATAACTGCACGTTTTTGTACCAAGAAGTGATCAGTTGGTTTCCTCATAAGTTTACTCCTGTGACAATAGTTAACATGGACCTGCAACTAACCCAGTGCATGTGTAAATGTGTATCATGTGAATGCATAAGCATGTGTGTATATTTAGTAATAAACTGTAAACAATAACAGTTAATTCTGGTGCTATACTGACTAACTTCTTGTAGATGGCTGCTCTACTATAAAAATAAAAGACAATTTTTTTAACTTAAAACCAGTCTTCTAGCTATAATTATTCATTAAAGCATAATTTGCTATCTCATAAAAATCTGCTTACTTTTAATTACATCCTTATCTTAAATCATCACAAAAGTTGGGGGGAGGAGTTAACTAGGATATTTTGGCTTCTGGGGACACTTCAGCCTATTGGGGGACAATATTTACTAGGATATTATGTCCTCCAGGACATCAAATTATAGGTCCCTAGGGATAGTTTATCCTAGCAAAATCAGTTCAGAGGGAGACAGATTATCCCACTACATTGGTATGTACATAGCATTTGTTTTTCGAGGAGCTAAATTTTCGAGGATTGCTCTCTATTTTGCAGAATAATTTTTTGTGGTTATTGCAAGCCCTTATGTGACTTTACTATTGTACCACATAATTGGAGGGCACATTTTTCGCATACAGGATAAAAAATCTGCGGAAAGAAAAAAAATTAACTCCTTGCAATTTTTTTAAAACTTGTTATATAGTGTGAATTTGCATGGTTTTACTATTTTTAACGTGCAGCTGGTAGCTGTTGTGATGGTGCATGTAGCTATATACAAGTATAAGATATTCGTCATGTACTTGTTAGTCCGATACACATGTTGGGGTTTCTGGTCTCGTGCACATCATTTTAACATGTTGGGTTGCTCTTGCTGTGTTGGTCTCTGTGGCCATGCTGATTCTCAGGTTCTGTGTTCTATGCGTTGTCATATTATTAATATATTAATTATTTACCATTATCACTGTGATACAGTTATTATTAGTGAAGTTATCGTGATAGCTATATTTTTGGGATGGACACATTGCAGTGTTGGAGTAAAACTTCCTCACCAATTAGAGTGGTGCCATCATTCAGGTGTCACTGTTAATCTTAGGGATACACTATCTGTATTAAAGTTCGGTGTATATGTGATGTATGTGACAAAAATTATATTAAATTATATTATCTTCAGGCTTCAGCCAATCCTAAGTTGAGGGTGTTTCACGACAATGCCAATCAGCGCAAATGAGTTGTAGGTGATGTATGGTGGAAAGAAGATATAAAGGAGTAGTCACTAAGTACTCTCTATTTTGATTATATTTTCATTGAATTCACATTTCTTTTGTTTTAAGACTATTTTCTTTCAGAGTGATTATAGTTTTTTTTTTAAGATATAACGTGTGAAAAATGTTCTAACAACATTGAGGTTTCTAGCAAAAATTTAAACGATCAAATGAATTGACCATTTTACAACCTTATTACAACCTTATTATATACAAACTTGTGACAAGCTTGTGAACAGGTGGTCTGACAATGTTGTCACAAGCTTGTTTTTTTTTAATTGGGAAGTCACACGTACAGAGAAAAAACCCAACTTTAGTTCAAAGTGGAATGCACGACATCAATAATTGCCCTAGATCAGCAAGATAACCTGTACCTTGGACATGGTCGTACAAGGCTTGGCAAGGGTGAAATATAATAAACTGATTACTAGAATATTCCTGATAAAGGCTAGAGTATCTAGTCAAATATTCCTAATGAAGGCTAGAGCATCTAGTCGAATATTCCTGATGAAGGATGGAGTATCTAGTCAAAACATCAAGAGAATGCAATTTCAAGTTGATTATTTAGAAGTGATTGTCACCATGGGATAGTTATTGTGAGTTCCAGTAACTGATGATCACAATATGTGGGATTGTCACTTGCATAAAACCTTGCAGGTCTGCATGGAGTTTGCTTCTTTGGGAAGATGTTGAGCTTTATAGCACGCCAATAACTGTAAGATGATATCACATCTCCAAGTGAACCTACCCGGTTTGGAGCATTAGGAAAGGCATTCAAGATGTGCATGACAGTTGCAGAAGTTGAAGAGCAGAGATTGTGTACTTTGAACTGGCATGGTATCACAGCATTCGAGAGGAGAGGGTGGATTGTCAGAGGATGCCTGCGAAAAAGTGATACCTGGCCAGAGGACACACCATTTCCATGATCGTTCTACAGATGCTGGTCTCATCTCCCAGACAAAATTATCTTTGAAGTTATTAATGCATGATATATTCAAGTCATCAGTATTTTTTCTCAGGAAGAACCCTGCTTACAAGGGTGAGTAGCAACTGATGATAGGATTGAGGTAGAATGAGTGTGTTGAATGTAAGCACCGTGCTTTTTTTAGACCAAAAAAAGTAATGTCAAATACTTTCCATCACTATACCTGCAGATCGGATCAATGCAAGGAGGAGACTAGCTAGAGTGCTAGTTTGCTTAAAATTACAACGACCACAAAAATTTACTTTCTCAATGTTTCGATTAGATCATCTAGCCTTCATCAGGAATAATGCTGATAATTATTACCAAAGAAGATTAAAGCATCTAGTCGAAACTATGAGAGAGTTAATTTTCAAGTTGATGATTTAATCATTTGCTGCTGATCCCACTAAATAAAGTCGATTATTGTGAAGGTCATAGAAATTTCCTATGTCAACTGAGAGTTTCTAAAAAATGTTTCGAAAAGCATCCTGACAAACTTTGGGGTTACTAGCGTGTTTCCTCAGTTGTTAACTGTCCTGGAACATCTAGGACAGTCCTTGATTTAAGGCCAGTCAGTTTCTTCCCTGAAAGTTTTAGCTATTCACATTGTGATTGGTGTCATGTGAGACATACCCATCTCACATGACATCTATCACTGATTATTTGTTGCTTGTCAGCTCAGCTGACAAAATCACACAAATGTTGCTCAGCTGCATTATAGTTTTGCAGCTGGTCTTGAGTTTAGTCTGTGAAATTAGTTCATGCCATTTGAAAATGGCAAAGTCCTTTTCTCCCACTCACTCAGGGCCATGCTCCTCCAGCTAAAAAGCCAAGAAGAGTCTGTAGCTTTGACAACAAGAGTATGGGGAATTGAAAGGAATAAGGAGCCAAAAAGGGTTACAAGACAACCACTTTACATTTTTGTAGGGATCACCTTTGCAAGATACACTCTGTACCAATCTAATTTCCGTGTAGCTTATGGAGGTTGAAGTGATGTGGCTACACACAAATGATGGTACTAAGAAATAGCAAAGAACAGCTCTGCTTGTAGGTCTGTGGCTACATTCCTTAACAAGCATATGACAGACAGTGTAATTGAGGCTGAGACTCATTGGTCAATATTTGTTGCTAAACATAATTTAGCCTTTCTTACCAGTGATCAAACTACAAAGCTATTCTCCCAGATGTTTCTGGACTCTGAAACAGATAGGAAGTTTTCTTGTGGGCATACAGAGACCACTGCAGTTGTCCAGGAAGCATTGGCACCTCAATTTCCTTCTTCAAGCCACAAACAACTTGATATACACATTCTCCATAATAATGGATGAGTCTAATGACATGACGGATAAGTATGTATGACTCTGGTATGCTTGATCCTGAGGTAGGGGATATCCAGACCAAGTTTCAGGATATGTCGATGGTGTTGTAGCACAGCTCTTTACTGCTTTAAAGTCTGCCTTGGAATGTAAGGGTTTTGACTTCTCTGAGGCTGTAGTATTCATGTCAGATACTACAAATGCTATGATGAGGGAAAAAATATTGGGAAAATGTCTGGGATACAAAATCCTATCATATATGAGCTTCCTTAGGCTTTGGTTGCATCAGCCACTTGGTAAACCTAACTGTTGAAGCATGTTTAGTTTTCATATAATCTTCCACAGAAGCAAAATGAAACATGACTTTAGTGATCGTTGGTGTTTGCTCTTAACTGGTGAACCTGGAGTGATCCTTAGGACCATCCTACTCAATGGCAGAGTCTTGTACAATGTGGGGGATGTTACTTATCTCAATATGATGGTTTAAAGTCTCTCTTGCAATGAGCAGACTGCTACAGTTATCAGTATTACTAGAAGCCTTTCATTCGGTCTTTGCTTCTGTTTCTTTCTTTCATTCTTCCTTCTGTAGACATGGTATTTCAAATGCCAACAAAGATCTGACCTGTTAGCTCTACAATAAAATGAGCAGGATTTGAGATGGTATGTAGCTAACCTGCTAAAGCATGTTGTGATTCTTGTAGCTAGTGATAAACTACAAGGTCTTTGCTTGGAACCTGACAAGCTACTCCCTGGTGAAAACCTTGGAATCGGGATCTCCACTTGGAGAAGACATCAAACCATTTTTTATGGCTGTAATAAGGCTAAACACCATTAAAAATCTTTTGAGGAGATTCTTCTCAAGAACTTGGGAATTCTTCAGCCAGAGAAATCTTCAACATATTTGAACAAGCACTAGCGACTGCCTTACTAAACACTTTCCTCAGCTTGGCTTGGCCGATAGCTCACGGCCTCCTCTCGGTTCCTGAGACTCAGAAAGGAGGATTTTCTGTGTTGAGGAAAATACACACTGAACAGAGGTCCTTGGATCTACGTTCCATCATTGCATTTACGAATATGAATTATGACTCTCCATTCTATGTTGTATTGTTGTGTTCTTTGGGGGTATATAATTGCTAAGGCATCAGATATATAGCTATTATTGTTGGAGAGAACTGTTGTTGGTGGAAGTTTGGACTGTTTAAGTTAATGGAACAGAGTTCTTCTAACAACTGTCCATGACTGGCACTGTTGCACATCAAACAAAGGACTGCCAGCTTCTCCATGTGTACAACTCGAGGAATCTCCTCTCCACTGTTACCCTTGGATGCAATTCCCTCAGGTAAGTACACTCCCACATCATATTTCAATCATAAGGTAGGTCTTGGATACTCTCCACTCAGCCACAACTCGGTTACTGGGGTTCATGAACTCACAATTGACATATCAGGAGCAAATTAATTTTTAAGTAAATTAAGTTTTAAACAAACTCTCAGTTGACATAACGATGCTGTAGTCGAAATGTCATCGAGTCAATTTCAAGGAGAAATTCATTGCAAGTTTAAATTTTAGTTGTAATTTACTTTTATAGGAGATGCTCTCATTGTATTTTCTAAAGTGGAAATGTCAAATGGTGACTCTATATACCCTCTCCCAAATAGCCACTGCTGCTCACCAAAGCCAACCAAAGTTCAGATTGGAAAGCTAGATGTAAACTGAGGGTATCTTTTCGTCTCTATTAAATGCACACTTGGAAAGAGTGAAGAAATCATGCAGGGGCAGGCCACAGCTAGAACAAAAAGTGTTGAAAAGGCTGCTGAATACCTAGATAAGCTAAGAACAGAAGAACAGGTTGTCTAATAGCCTAATAGGTCTGATTTCAAAACTTGGTAAGAACTGACCAACAGACTCAAAAAGGAACGTGACTATCATGACAAGTAGAAGATTAACAGCTCACGAAAAGACATTCAGATCCAACCTTTGGCACTATGCTAAAGATGTGTGTGTTGTGACTAAACACGAAAATTCAGCCTAGCATGTCCTTCGGATCAAATGTGTGAATACTTTGGTGTGAATGCTAAGGAGTTGGAGGTTTTCTGAAATGGGTGGCAAAAGTATATCATGTTCCCAGCAGTGATGACTTGTAGACCATCATACAGTTCCTATCACCCCTAGAATCATCATGAAGATGCTTAGTAAGTGCCCTTCCAAATCTGCTCCTTTTACCATCATCCGAAGAAGGGAGGAGTTCGTCACTCTAACTCCACAATAGACCAATCTCTCCTGAAGGGATTCCTGCAAGGAGTGAATGGATGTAAGAGCATGTGTCCTCTGTTCAATTCATCTTTGAGAATGTCATCACCCTCTTGCTTTGAGTATCATAGATTTGAAGATTGCTCTTGGAACAGTTCTCACTCATATATATATACATGCCAGCTCCATTTCATCAAACACACACCTGAATTTAAGTACTATTTTCACAATCTGTATTCATCCTTACCTGCCCACATCTCCAAAAAGGTCTGGACTCACTTATTCAACCTCAATACCATGATCAGCTGCTACTCACCTCCGTAAGCAGGGGCCTCCATGCGGAAAAATACTGATAACATCTCATGCTATATCTACAACAAATTCAAAGATGCATTTGTCTTGAAGTTGAGACCAGCATATAAGGATCATGGATGGTGTTTCCTCTGGCCAGGTATCCTTTTTTAAGCAGGCATCCTCTGACACTCCACCCTGTCTTCTCAAATGCTGTGGTGCCATGTCAGTTCAAAGTATATCCTCTCCGCTCTTCAACTTCTGTAACTGTCATGAACATCTTGAATGCCTTTCCTAATGCTCTAAACCGGGATAGGTTCACTTTGGAGATGTGATATCATATTACAGTTATTGGTGTGCTACAAAGCTCAACATCTTCCCAAAGAAGAAGCAAACTCCATGCAGACTTGCAAGGTTTTTATGCAAGTGACATTCCCATTCCACAGGATGACCTTGTGATCATCAGTTACTGTAACTCACAATTCCTTTTAACTATATATCCACGGTGACAAACGATGCTGAAAGATAGAAGAGTGAGGAGAAGGATGATCAACTAGTGCCCAGTGACCGGGATGCTAGAGGTGTCAAGTCCTCACTGACAACATTCAAAACTGGGACACTTGGTTGCATGCTACCGCAAACCTTTGCAAGGTTTAGGAAATTATTGCTGAGATCTTGAGACATCAAATCAGGGGTCTCTTTGATAATGCTAAAATAGTATCCCAGGTTGCAACTCTTGCTCTGAAGTAATATTCAGAGCAACGAAAGAACTTAAGAGGCCTGACAACCGTCGGACAATTGGTCCTCATTAGTATCACTGCTTTATCTCCTGTGTATCAGCTTCCAGTAATCATTACAATAACCTTCTCAATAATCAGCTTGAAATTATTCTCTCGACGTTTCGACTAGATGCTCTAGCCTTCATCAGGAATATTTGACAAGATATTATAGCCTTCATCAGGAATATTCGACTAGATGCTCTAGCCTTCCAGGAATACATTATAAATACTATAGCCTTCATCAGGAATGCATTATAGATGCTCTAGTCTTAATCAGGAATATTCGACTAGATGTTCTAGCCTCCATCAGGAATACATTATAGAAGCTCGTCTTCATCAGGAATATTAGACCAGATGCTCTATCCTACATCAGGAATATTCGACTAGATGCTCTAGCCTTCATCAGGATTATTCCAGTAATTATTAATTTTATTTTTTGCTGTGTACCCTTGCCAAGCCTTGTAGGACTGTATTCTAAGGGTATCTTGCTGATCTAGGGGAATTATTGATGTCATGCATTCCACTATGAATTAAAGTTGTTTGTCTCTACGTGTGATTTCCCAGTTGAAAAAAAAGAAGGTTGTGACAACCTTTTCAGACCACCTGCTCAGAAGCTTGGTTGTCGCAAAGTTGTAATAAGGTTGTAAAATCATTGCTAATTATATACAAACCCTTGCACAAGGTTGTTTATAATTGTTAGAACATTTTTCACATGTTATAACTAAACAAAAATCTACAATCACTCTGGAAGAAAATAATCATTCATATATTGATTGAAATGTGAATTCAATGAATTTTTGAGCATATAATCAAAATAGAGAGTACCGATTACTCCTTTATATAACTTTTCTTCTTTCTACCATCCACTCACCTACAACTCATTTGAGCCAATTAGCATTGTCCTTGAACGCCCTCAACTTAGGATTGGTCGAAGCCTGAAGATAATAAATATAATTTTTGTCACATACATCACATATACACGGAACTTTAATACAGAGTGTAATATCCCCAAGATTAACAGTGACACCTTAGTGATGGCACCACTCTAATTAGTGAGGAAGTTTAACTCCAAAGCTGCAATGTGTCCATCCAAAACTATAGCTATCATGATTACTAATAATAACTGTGTCGCAGTGAAATAATAAATATAATAATATGACAACACATAGGCATACAGAACCTGAGAATCAGCAACTGACAAACACATGGCCACAGAGACCAACACAACAAGAGCATGATCAACCCAACATGTTAAAATGATGTGCACGAGACCACAAACCTCAATATATGTAGCAGACTAGCAAGTGCATGACCAACATGTATATAGCTACATGCACCATCACAACAGCTACCAGCTGCACATTAATCAACTCTTATTATTATTATATATATACGTACCAGGAACACTGTCTGAGTCTTATAATAAAATTAAAAAACTGATTAATGCAATCATCAGACACTAAAAAAACTGATATATAACACTCCTCTAAAAATCCTGAATCCAACCATGTGAATTGTCTGTCTACTATTAGCTTTATATACCATATATACTATATATATATGTATGTACTATATATATATGTACTATATATAGATATATGTATAAATATATATATTCTATCGCATTATATGCCTCTATTAAATTTTTCTACATATAATATTCATCCTACTACTCAATATTGCCAGATGCACTGTCTGTCAAGGCCTCAGCACACCTTCAACTAGAATGCCTTAAGAGTGCTCTTTGACAAGCAGCTGAGGCAATGCTCTTAGCATAAATAACTTTAAAACATGCTCGTACCTAATTCTAAATATCAACAATTCTTACCTATGGAGGCTCTGTTGGTGCTTGGAACACTTCTCTGCAAAATATCGAATTTATTTGAGTGTTCCCGAGCTATGCAGCTAATGGCAGTTTCTGGATTCTAGTGCATATGAATATGCAAAATTTCCTCGGTCATTTTAAGTCAACTTCAATTGATACACTCCTCATTCTCATACAGTAATCAGATGCTGGAGTACCTCCTTTCAGCAGGAATGGCTTAACATCAATGGCTTTCATAGTTTAATGAGCTAGAAAGTGAGCGCATGGTGGAAAGAAGAAAAATTATATAAAAGAGTAATCACACAAATTCACATTTAATTTTTTCTTCCAGAGTGTTTATAGATTATTTTTTAGGTATAATGTGTGAAAAATGTTCTAACAATTATAAACAACCTTGAGCAAGGGTTTCTAGCAAAAATTTATACGAGCAATGAATTGACTATTTTTTACAAACCTAACAACTTGTGACAAGCGTGTGAGCAGGTGGTCTGACAATGTTGTCACAGCTTTTCTTTTTTTTCAATTGGGAAGTCACACGTACAGAGAAGACCAACTTTAATTCAAAGTGGAATGCATGGCATCAATAATTGCCCTAGATGAATAAGATGCCTTGTATCCAGGACATAGTCCTACAAGGCTTGGCAGGGACACACAGCAAAAGTAAAAACAAATAAAATATACTGGATGAAGGCTAGAGTATCTAGTTATATATTCCTGATGAAGTCAGTCGAATATTCCTGATGAAGGCTGTAGTATCTATAATGTATTACTGATGAAGGCTATAGTATCTATAATGTATTCCTGATGAAGGCTAGAGTATCTAGTCAAATATTCCTACTTCTATAATGTATTCCTGATGAAGGCTAGAGCCTCTAGTCGAATATTCCTGATGAAGGCTAGAGCATCTAGTCGAATATTCCTGATGAAGCATCTAGTCGAATATTCCTGATGAAGCATCTAGTCGAATATTCCTGATGAAGGCTAGAGCATCTAGTCGAAACATCGAGTGAATACAATTTGAAGTTGATTATTTAGATGGTTATTGTAATGATTACTGGAAGCTGATACACAGGAAGTAAAGCAGTGATGCTAATGGGGACCAATTTTCTGACTGTTGTCAGGCCTCTCAAGTTCTTTCGTGGCTCTGAATATTACTTGGGAGCAAGAGTTGCAACCTGCGATACTATTTCGGCATCATTAAAGACCAGATTTAATGTCTCAAGATCTCAGCAATATTTTCCTAAACCCTGCAAAGGTTTGCAGTAGCATGCAACCAAGTGTCCCAGTTTTAAGTGTTGTCAGTGAGGACTTGACACCTTTAGCATCCTGGTTACCGGGCACTAGTTATCATCCTTCTTCTCACTCTTCCATCCTCCAGCATTGTTTGTCGCCATGGGATAGTTAAAAGGAGTTGTAAGTTGCAGTAACTGATGATCACAATATCTGGTCATCTTGGGGAATGGTGACATGGGGATTGTCACTTGCATAAAACCATGCAGGTCTGTATGGTGTGTGCTTCTTTGGGAAGATGTTGAGCTATGTAGCACGCCAATAACTCCAAGATGACTACATCTCCAAGTGAACCTACCCCAGTTTAGAGCAGTAGTAGAGGCATCAAGATGTGCATGACAGTTGCAGAAGTAGAAGAGCAGAGATAGTGTAATTTGAACTGACATGGTATCATAGCATTTGAGAATAGAGGGTGGAGTGTCAGAGGATGTCTGCAGTAAAAATGACACCTGGCCAGAGGAAACACCATCCATGATCCTTCTGGTCTTATCTCCCAGACAAAATGCATCTCGAATTTATTGTAGATATAACTATTAATACATGAGATGTTCAAGTCATCAGTATTTTTCCTCAGGGAGATCCCCGCTTGCAGGGGTGAGCAGCAACTGATGATGGGATTGAAAGCAGCTAAAAATAAGAGAGAGGAGAGTGTGTCACTCTGCGAATATAGTTCTTAAATTCAGGTGGGAGTTTGATGAAGTGGAGCTGGCATGGATATATATATGAGTGAGAAACCAAGAGCAATCTTCAAATCTATGAAACACAAAGCAAGAGGTGATGGACATCCCCAATTGAAGCTGGTAGTTCTTTGTTTGATGTGCAACAGTGCCAGTCATGGGCAGTTGTTAGAAGAACTCTGTTCCATAACTTACAGTTAAACTTCCACCAACACCAGTTCTCTCCAACAATAATAGCTATGTATCTGATGCCCGGAGCAAAACATGGCATGCAGAAGTATCCATATTCAATGTCTCTAAGAATTCATTATTTGATGAACTGTCCTCTATTATTGTGATGTCAAGTTAGATAGTACTTGCACGATAATGAATGTCCCTTGACCTTTCTTCCTAGCAGTTAATATGCCCCAAAGAACACAACAATAAAACAGAGAATGGAGCGTCATAATTCATATTCATAAATGCAATGGTGGAATGTTGATCCAAGGCCCTCTGGTCAGTGTGAATTTTCTTCAACATGGAGAATCCTCTTTTCTGAGTCTGTGTTTGATACAGGACCGGGAGGAGGCCAGTCATCAATGTTTCAAACCTTCTGCCATACAGTCTTCATTTCACCCACACCAAAATGCACCTGTAGGCTTTTTTATTTTATCACCAGCATCATACTTCTCTATAGTTGAGAGGTCTGCTGGTGACAAAGTAAAGTCTCTATCTAGAAATTATTTCCGAAGCTGATCCAATGATGAGCTATCGGCCAAGCCAAGCTGAGGAAAGTATTTAGTAAGGCGGTCACTAGTGCTTGTTAAAAATATGTTGTGAAGAATTCCCAAGTCCTTGAGAAGAATAGATTTTTACTTTTTTATTTTACTGTGTTGAGCTTCTTACAGCCTTAAAAATGGTTTGATGTCTTCTCCAAGTGGAGGCCCTATTACAAGGTTTTCACTATGGATGCTCGTCAGGTTCCAAGCTAAGACCTTCATGCTTAGCAGGTTAGCAATAGCCTGCTCATTTCATTGTAGAGCTGAAGGTCGGATTTTTGGTGGCATTTGAAATACTCTGTCCACAGAAAGAATATTGAAAGAAAGAAACATATGCAAAGATCGACTGAAAGGATTTTCAAGCCTTCGATAACTTTAGCAGTCTGCTCTTTGCAAGGGAGACTTTAAGCCATCAAATTGAGACAAGTAACATCCCCATATCGTAGAAGACTCTGCCATCGAGTAGGGCAGTGCTTTTAAGGATCACTACAGATTCACCAGTAAAGAGCAAACACCAATGATCACTAAAGTCCTGTTTTATTTTGCTACTGTGGAAGAAAATATCAAGAAGAGTACTCAAGCCTGCTTCAACAGTAAGGTTTGCCAAGTGACAGATACAACCATTGCCATACAGTGAAGGAAGCTCATCTATGATAGGCTTTTGTACCTCAGACCTTTTCCCAACCTTTTCCTCATCATAACGTTTGTAGTGTCTGACATGGATGCAACAGCCTTAGAGAAGTCAAGACCCTTACCTTCCAAAGCAGACTTTAAAGCAGTAAAGAGCTGTGCTATAACACTATCAGCAAATCCTGAAGCCTGGTCCGGATATCCCTTACCACAGAATCAAGCATACCAGAGTGATACATACCTATCAGTCCTGTCATTAGACTCATGCATCATTATGGAGAAGGGGTATGTCATGTTGTTTGTGGCTTGAAGAAGGAAATTGAGGTGCCAATGCTTCCTGGACAATTGCAGTGGTCTCTGTATGCCCACAAGAAAACTTCCTAGTTCTAGTCCAGAAACATCTGGGAGAATAGCTTTGTAGTTTAATCACTGGTAAGGAAGGCTTAGCAACAAATATTGACCAATGAGTCTCAGCCTCAATTACACTGTCAGACATATGCTTGGTAAAGAATGTAGCCAAGGACCTACAAGCAGAGCTGTTCTTTCTATTTCTAAGTACCATTATTTGTGGGTAGCCACATCACTTCAACCTCCATAAGCTACATGGAAATTTGATTGGCACAGAGTGCATCTTGCAAAGGTCATCCCTACAAGCGGTTTTACCCCTTGTAACCTTTGTGGCTCATTATTCCTTTCAATTTCCCACTCACTTCTTGTCAAAGCTCCTTTTTAGCTGGAGGAGCAGAGGACTCAGCCATTTCAAACAGCATGAACTAATTTTACTGACTAAACTCGAGACCAGCTGCAGCTGTGTGACATTTGTGTGATTTTGTCAGCTGAGCCACAAATAATCAGGGATGTTATGTGAGATGGGTATGTCTCACATGACAATGTGACGTTCCAGGGCAGACAGCTGACTGGCCTTAAATCAAGAACTGTCCTGGACAACTATGGAAACACGCTAGCCATAACAGCAGTTTAAACGGAAAACCCAGGAGATCAGTAGCTAACCTACAGCTTAAGTTAGTCTGGATGTAGCTAGCTTATGCCTTCTCGAACATTTTTTTTGCAACTCTCAACGAACAACTCCCTCTTCAACTCGTCTTCATCGGGAATGATGACGTCATTGTAATTTTAAGCAAGTAGCTCCCATGCGTTGATGCGATGGGTTTTTTTCCTAAAAAGTAAATCCATCAAAAAGTGCTAAAGGACAAAAAGTTAATCCACCAAAAAAAATAGACAATACAAAAATAAATATATTAATATTAGTTTAACCACCACATTCACTGCATGTGAGTCACTATTATTATCTGCCACTCCACCGCATCCCTGGCGCTGCTATGAGTGAGTCGATTGTTGCCACTCGATCATAAACCTTAGGTGTCACGGGCTTTATTGGTCCTAATTGCAATGAAATTGGAATTCGCATTTGCGGACTCATAATTATTCTTGCCGCCCACTTAGAATTGCGGAAAAGGAATGTATAAATTCAAAAGATCTGCAAGTGGACACTTCAGTCTTTTTGAGCTGTAGCTGCCTGACCCGTCTAGGAGATGAAGATTGTAATTCTCTTTCTTCTGGTTGGATCTGTATCACAGAGCAACAGTGAAGGTATGTACCTAGTCTACTATGTATTCAGCCTTTAGGCTGGACTTGAGCAAATACTTGTTAACTATAGGACCTACAGGCATACCATCAGCAGTTGTTTTCACATTTCTAAACGCACTCAATACATCCTATACTTACGTGTCTTGCTGTAAAATCATATATTATTATATTATTATTATTATTATAGATAAGTATAGCTACTCATAGTAGTTTTAGGAAGCACTGAAAATTTACGGTTAGTGTAGGATTACTTCTGCTTCCCAGTCAATTCCCCCTCCCCTCCCCCATCCTAAAGCCTTGCAAAATGAGATGATATTTATTCCTCTCTCCCCACCTGGTTGTGTCTCAATGCAACCTGCATGAAGCTTCACTATTGCAGTCACTTGAGATGCTGTTAGCTAAGTTTAAAATATAAATATAACAGCTGTGCAGTCCTCTTATAATAATAACTGTCAAGCCTGAGGGAGGCACAAGTTATTAAATTTGTATGTTTTGTCATTGTTTTTAACGATGGCCTTAAACCTTGGCTAAAAGTGGCCTTTGCTCATTCTTTGGGTGCCAATTATATGCCGTGGTGATTCAAGCTGAATGCATGGGTATCACTTGTTTGATAAACATATAGTCTGCTCTTCTCTTTTATACAAACTGCATGGGGCATGGCTTCCCAATGTATGTTATGCATATAGAGTTTAAATGCAGACCTATAGAGGTAGACCTGAACTGGGCCCTAGACACCCATCAGTGCCAACAGTTATTGCGTACTAAGGTAGGAAATTTAAATATAATACTCTTGGAAAGCCACATCTGATGCAGTTTGTGCATTAACAAGGTGCCTTATATCCTGCATAGTCCAAAATATTTTCCTTTGAGCCATAATGTCCTCGTACTAAATACTCAGCCTTAATTTAGTGTGCAGAATGCACTGTACAAGTTGCTTCCCAATTTTGCCCCACACAAGTATGAAGCAAGCTTAACAAACAAACACCAGGCTAGGAGCATTTTTGGGGCATCGGAGCTGACCTATCTCGTCAATGCCACCGGCATCTCACCACTGCCTTCAAGGGTTGATGCCATGCGTGAGTTCCCTGTCCCGGACTATAAAGCCAGCCTCCAGCGTTTCCTTGGTATGATTAATTTCTACCATCGCTTAATGCCGCAACTGGCTAAGAAGCTCTACCCCCTGCATGAGGCAACAAAAGAAAAGGGGCAAAATATCACTTGGACTCCCGATGCCAGCTCGCATTTGAATCTGCCCAGTCTGCCATTGCTTCCGCCACGCTTCTTCATCATCCCCACCACACAACTCCAACCAGCATCACTGTGGATGCTTCTGATAGGACTGTGGGTGGCCGGCTGGAACAGTTTCAGGCCGGGAGCTGGATTCCAATCGACCTTTTCTCTCGCAATCTATCCAATGCAGAAATAAAATAGAGTGCCTTTGATCGTGAACTTCTAGCCATCTACCTCGCCATCAAGCACTTCCGTCACTTTGTTGAAGGGCGGGCCTTCACGATCTACACAGATCATAAGCCATTGACATTTGCCTTTGCTAGTGCTGCTGAGAGGTCACCAAGACAAACCCGCCATCTCTCCTTTATAGCTGAGTTCTCCACAGATGTGCGTCACATCATGGGCAAGGAAAACGTTGTCGCTGACACTCTGTCCCGTGCCGGTCTCTCTGCCATAGCCTACCTACAATCGACTACCATCGCCTTGCCACTGATCATGTGAATTCTAAGGAGATCGCTGCCTACAGGACTTCCATCACCAGTCTCAAATTCGCTGATGTCCCTTTCGGGGATTTCACTGTCCTCTGTAACGTCTCCACAGGAAAAGACAGACCAGTAATCCCATCTGAGTGGACTAGGCGCATTTTTGAAGCCATTCACAGACTCTCTCATCCTGGATGAAAGCCAACACAATAAGCTGTCTCCTCTCGCTTCGTCTGGCATGGCCTCAAGCATGACGTCCGCCGTTGGTGCCGGGAATGTCTTAGCAAGTTATGGTGATTTGAAGTGGTAAGGTTTGCGATCTTTCCTGGCGTTTTCCAGTTGCCAAAGCGGTGGCCTGCCAGTGAAAAACCACTACATTTATTGATAATCTGTTGACATGTTGCAGATAAGGGCCTTCTCTATCAGTTGACAAAATCTGGGACTTTGGTCTTGTTAATTAGGGCGAATGGGTGCCGGGATGCTGTATCTATTCATCGTCTAAAGGTCGCCTATGGTCACAGGACCTCACCAGCTCCATCAATACTGCCTCAAATACACCCTGTTCCACCTATACCACCTACTACTTCTCCTCCCTCAATGGATGTCAGGATGCCACTGCCTACCTCAAGCTTTGGCAGGCCCATCAAGGTCCCACTTCGTTTTCGCTAGGCCTCTAACATTCCATTATCTTCTTCCACTGGGGGGGGGGGGGTTCTGTGGCACCCTGGGTTCGGGCATGCATAGCAGCTGCCTTGTTCATCGTGACTCAGACTATATATAGATTAGGTATTCGATATGAGGCTCACTCTGTCTGTTAAATTATTATTGTTTTAGTGTTCTGAATGAAAGATTCTATTTGCTAGTTCAGTGACACTAAAAGGTCATGTAGAGAATGTGTAAATGAATACTTGTAACAACACATCAAAAGTGGCCCAAGTATCAGGAATTCTTGACATTTAGCCAGATTTTTTTGTATATTTATGTATACAAAATTAATGTTCTGTCCTGGGCCAAAATGGCTCAGTTATCAGGAATGTTCATTAAATTTATCCAGTGGTCCATTTAAGTGGAGTGCACTGTATATGTATACACAAATGTCTCACTTGAACTTGAGTCAGTCACTTCATTTCCAATATTTTGTTAATTACCCTTGATGTCTTTCCACAAGAGAAGTATCTGCACCCCTCGATTCAGACTGATAGGTGTTGATAAAGGTGTTAATTAATTATAAGGATTGTGGCCAGTGCAGACACAATTATTAGGCTAGACCAGTTCCTGATTTCTAGCTGCCCAGATCTCATCTGGTTTTTAAGACTGCTTCAGTGCGAACAGGCCTTCAGTGATTCACATTGTTGTCAAATGTCCACCTACAGAGCATTGCCACATTTCTCAATAGTGTTTCAAAGAGATCCTACAGTCTCGTTGAAATGTTTCTGCTTGCCAAACAGAATCGATGTTTCTGTAAAGCATCTTGCATGTTGCTGAACAGGTTGTTTTGTATGTTCACTGCGACAAAGACCGATGGTATTTGTGATGTAAGAATCCCCATAGTTACGTGGATGTTCTCATTCAAGGCTCTACTGCCCACATGTTCGGGGAAATAGCCCCTCACCACTCATAATTCTAAGAGGGGGGAAATTATTGTGTTGTGTATCGATAGTGTGTGTGTGTGTGTTAACTGCTATCTTTAACCAAAAGAATCGGGACATTGTCCTTTACCTATTATGGTATCTATGTCGGTGCAAAGGACACCTAGGATGTCTTTTTGGAACGTAGCAGCTGTCACAATGGCTGAAAAGCTGTTTAGCCTTCTCAGTCCACCAGGTAAGAAAGAGTATGCTCCATTACAGGTGGACCGCAGCCTAGGTATATTAAGTTCACAGCATGGTGCCTTTACTTAAACAAGTGCAGTCGATGGACGTCAGTTATTTCTTAGTCACCTTATAGAATGCATACTCCAGGACCCGCTATCTCTATCCATGTAAAAACAAAACTAGGAATTCTGAAGGTTTCAAAAACAATTTTTTTTTGAAGTTCCATTTACTGCAGCTTCTCTAAAGGCTGATTCACAATATGCAAAACGCGCAAGCGATGCAGCGCGTCGTTAAAAAAAATATGAACACAAAATCGTGTCCGCTTGAATAGAATCGAGTTCAATTCGAGTGGTGTTGCGACCTGTCATTACATCATTCTGGTGTGCGTTTATTTGAGTTTTCGTCATTCTGGTGTGCTTTATTTAGATTTTTCAGTAAAGTTGATGATATCAAAGCTGAATGGAGACAAAATACTTATTGAGCAGTGAGAACTTTCCTTATTATACGGGATGCACGAATCACATGGGCGTTGGCTCCCGTTATTAATGGGCAGGGTTCTAATTGGGTGAAAGTTCAAGTTTGCTCAAGCAACTCCGTAGAAGTGATGCAACACGATCAATGCGAACGTGTCGCATCGCCGATGTGATCGTGTCGCATCGCCGATGTGACGCAAAGGTCTAGCAGCATATTGTAAACCAGCGGTAAGAGTTGCATGAAGAGATGATGCATGTGGTGCAATGAGCACTAGTGTTTTTTTGTATTGTTTTTGGTCTGGGCACTGAAATGTCATAGTCTGGAGGCATCAATATATGTATGCATGTACATCTATTATTAATTGGCTGAGGTAGATGGTCATACTTGCACAAATTACGCTAATGTGCTATTCACACTTCCGAGCTAGCTGAGAAGCTCGAAGCATGAGATGGTTAGTGGCACTTTCTGCTGCTCGGCTCTGCACGAAGAAACTCAACTACAGAACAAAGTGTGGGGAAACAGATTGAGAAGGGAGCCCAGATAAGCTGGAGCAAAGGCCTGAGAAGGGAGTCCAGAAAGCTGGAGAAAAGGCTTGAGAAAGGAGCCCAGACAAGCTGGAACAAAGGCTAGCATTGTTTGAGAAGGGAAGCCCAGACAAGCTGGAGCAAAGGCTAGCACTATTTGAGTATGGAGTCCAGACAAGCTGGAACAAAGGTCAGCACTATTTGAGCAGGGAGTCCAGAAAAACTGGAGCAAAGGCTAGCACTGTTTGAGAAGGGAGCCCAGACAAACTGGAGCAAAGGCTAGCAGTATTTTGATTGCACAGGAGAAAATTAAAAAAGTAGTGAGCTCCTGCAGATTACAACTGGTGGGAAATAAGGGACCTGAGAAGTGAAGACAAATATATACAAAGATAAATATGAAAGGAGAGGGGAGGAAATCACTGAGTAGTGCCAACAACATCAACAAGGTCTGCAAAATGAGCATATAAAGTTCTCTTGAGGAGTGTCAACAGTTGCCACAAGAAGACACAAGGTCAGTGGATATGTCAGGAGAGAGCAGGAAAGCTGAGCAGCAATGTCTAGATAGGCTCAGACAAAGTGGACATGTCAGGAGAGAGCATACACATAGCTATACACAAAAATGCTAGGAGAGAGAATAATATATGCAACCATATTCACTGCAAGAATAGAGTTCAAGTCTATTAGAGAGTAGCATGTCCATTTGCTAAACTTGGCAGTGTTTTTAAACTAACATGGGTGGTTTGGAGACAATGCAGCAATCTTGGCAACTCTGCATATGGTCAAACAATTTGTCTCTATTGCATTAGTAGATGGTGTAGCAGGCAGCAGCATATGACCAGGATTTCCTTGTCAACAAGGGCCATGCCAGGATTTACCATTGGGGTGGGGTGATTATAATAGAAGAGGAATGGAGCCGCCCTTCACATGACACTTCCAGGAAGTGTTCACCCTCCCCACCCTTTACAACTCTTTTATGTTTTCTCCACCACCAAGATTGATATCAAATCTGACTTGATGACCATTCCTGAGTGTGAAACAAGCAATCTAACACACATGATTCAAGGTTTTCCTCACTAAGCCCACCTCTTATTCTGTGCTTCTGCTGAGTCGGGGATGCCGATTCACACACCACACCCTTCACTCTCCCGATAGTGATCGTCTATTTATCTTATAAACAACAACAGACTAAGTTTTGTATTCCAGTCTTTCTTTGTGTTTTGTTGCTAAGCAACCAAATAACCCCCCCCCCCCCTCCCAATCTTTAAAGAATACTAGATTAGAGCCAAAAGAGGCATAGAAGTATAATCTTACTTTTAATAGTTCGAGAATAGCTGATGGTTGGAAGGTTGCAAACCTAAATGCCTGCACTAACTGTGGTGTCCACCATTAATGACAGGGCAATATTGGGCACTCCTAGAGTGATTGGTCTCGTCATGCGCTCAACAAAAACAGAAAATAAAATGTAATCAGAAGTTAATGCAAAAGTGTATAATTCTCAAGACAGTTAACGGTACAGAATGTTTTGTTCCGAGCACGAGCCAATCTTGTGGGTGCATTAGTGGGTGTGCACATGATATTATCTCAGGTGGTGACTTCATGAACACGCCAATACTTTGGTACACTTTGAACTAAGGCTCTATGTCAGTGTGGCAGATCATTTCCCTGACACCTAGGGTCACGTAGGACTAACTTATCTCACAATGGACCACTCAAGTTGTCTCCAGTTTCACTCAAATATCAAGTACAAAAAAAATATTTTGTGACTTTTTAATGTCAGTGTGTGCCAAAGAGCCAGAAATATAAGCTGTGAGAAATCCAATTGAAGAGCATATCTGAATTAAGACTGGATGTGGGCAAATGGTATTCACCTGCAGCAATACTAGAGCTTGTAAAATGCAATTACCTAGATAGCACTATGACTGTGATTTGGTGTCAGGTGTTCATCACCTGATCTCTAGCTGCTAAGTGGCCCACTGCTCCAGTGATTTATCTAGCTTTGTTTTCACTAGAGTCAGTTTAGCTGCTCATCCAAAGCCATATGGAACTACAAGGGCGTGGGAAGCATATTTTGACTGGTCAGGCTCAAAGTTGTGGGATTGGAACTGTCCCCACTGAAGCCAAACCGTAAAATCTACCTGGAATGCTATAATCACATGTATTACATCCTGAAAGATGTATTATCACTCTTCTACAGTTCCAAGCTTCTAGGTTACCGAAACAGCTAAGGAATAGTATGAGAGGTGACAATAAGCATGTGATGTTACAAATGTACTGATAATATTAAAAAAATTACTTGAACTGTCTAAAAATGTTACTATGGTGTTCATTGTTATTGGTGAATTCAATAGCAACTTCAGATAAATTAAGAGAATTGGTAAGTTCTTTATGAACATGTAAAATCATTAAATGGTTGAGTCTTACTTGAGATATTGTAGATCTCAGATAGGACTTGAGTCGACGTAGAGCACTAAATGATCGTTCACTGATGGCATTAGTTGCTGGCATTACTAAAAGAAGCTTCATTATAATTACTACTTCATTCAATATTGTGTCTTTTCAGCAGCTAAAAGCTTCCTAAGGTAACCCATCACTTCGGAGATATTGCTGATCTTTTTTTAATCTGATTCAAAGTTTTGGCCTAGAATCATTAGTTGTGTAATCAGGTTGTTCTCATTGATATCTGAACCATAGGTTTTGACAACATGATTAAATTCTTCTGAAAAATCTTCCTTATTGGCTGCTTTGATCAGTAAAGCTTCTAAACACTGTACCCTGGTTGATTGTAATAGATTGAACAATTAGATCCAGTGCTTCAAAGTAGATTTGGCGAAAGCGATCAACTGGAGTGGTGTGAAACTCAGCTGGGGCATTTCCTGATTCATACCTCCTAGGAGCTTTACGTCTTCGAGGAAGCAAGGGCACATCAATTCCTTTCTCTTCAGCCATCATGTCAATTCTGGTTCAAGAATAGCTTGATTTCTAAGAGAATCAAGAGTTTTTAATGTCATAGATGCCACTGCTTTTCCTTCTGCTGCTGATGTTTTAGGATTCTGGAGGGTTCTGCTGAGATTGTCTGTATGACGAAGAAGTCATTCACCAAGAACCAGTCCAAAAAAGAAATCCAATGAAGCCATTTGTGCTGCCACACCTCTAATACGTGCTATAATTTCAGTGTCTTTCAAGATAGAGCAAGCCTCATCCCACAGCTCAAACAAAACTTCATAGTTATTACCACAGATTCAGCTCTCACTGTCCACCTTGTAGGGCAGAGAACTCTGACCCCAGGTGTGGCAGGTGCTAGCTCACCTTTTATTTGAAGGAAAAAATTCTCCCTTCTAGGGGAGTATTTCACTAGCTTTGTTATTTCATGGGTTGTTTCTAAGGCCATCTTCGTAAGTTTACACTTTTGCACAGTGTCACTAGCAGCAAGGTTTAATGCATGCCCATAACAATGTGTAAATATAGCTCGCGGTTCCTTTTCTTGGATTAGTTTTGCAACACCATTCCTTATTCCAGCCATGTTACTCACCCTATCATAGCATTGACCACGTGCCTTACATAAAGGCAGATTAAAGCGAGAAAGTGCATCTTCAATTGCTGATACAATAGTAGCAGACTGAATAGTAGGTAGAACATCGAGTCCAGTAGAAACTTCATGTGCATATAATTCACTATCCACCCACTTGAAGACCATCACCATCTGAAAGGAAGAAACAATGAGTGTTAGTAGAACTGTATTTAATTATAGAACTAACCTGTTCGCTATTAGATACATCAGTGGTTTCGTCTACCATAATAGTCAAGAACTCGGAATCTTGCAGTTGAGAAATGACTATTCGGAGATTCATCAAAGACATAACCTTCAATATATCTCATTTTGGATGACATTAGATGTGTATTTCTCTCTCTTTTCTCTTGAGCCACTCAAGAATCTGAAATATCAACCAAAAGTAATCTTACATCTCTACTTGTTTTTACTTAGCTATAACTTTGGGTCATCTTCTCCACGAAACACTAGTAGTTGGTGAAAATTGCCATCAGCCATGTCCTTGTATAGCAGATCCCTGATGAGCAAGAAATCGTAAGTTAGATATTATCTCCAACAAACACTGTCTATTTTAAGCTTTCCCACGAGCATGTTCTGAAGACAGTAATTCACCAACATCACTGGTTGTTGCTGGTATAGTTAACAGTACTTGAACAGCATCCTTGTGAGATAAGCAACTTTCATGCTTTCGAAAGGATTTTGTTGCATCCTTCCAATTACTGAAGCCTCTTGAAACCTTTCAGATTAACAGTAATAAAACTAAGACAGAGTACAAGTTAAATTAACTTACGAAAGATGGTTCTGTTTTTCCTTTCTTAATTGGTTTTTTAAAGACTAAATCTCTATCCACGTCATAATGTAACCAGTCCCATGTCCTAAACCAAGAAGCTTGGTAAGACCTCTCTTTGTTCTGCTTTCTGCGCTTTGGAAAGGCAAATGAGAGAGATGGGTGATGAGGCTCAGCTATATCATAGACACTAACACACTCTACTTCTACACTTGTAGAAGCAGAAGATCTAAAAAGAAGCAGCTGCTTAAGACTAGAGCACATGTGCACATAGACTTACTGAGCATGCCCAGTTTTATCCAAGGTATTTGACCTATGACCTCACTTTTTCTTTAAGCCTGACCAGCCTATGAACTATACTTCCACCTACATACTCCCACCCAATACTACTTTATTCAGGTCTATACTGGGTATTGATTTTTACCATTTTGTAGATCTTGACTAGATAAGTAATGGAATCTTCATTGAGGTTTCAGCCTTTGGTCTAGCTAATTGCATTTTACAATTGTTGAAAGCCCTGCCCCATTGCAGCCCAGGCAACATTGAACGGGTTCCCATAATGGGAATTTGTGTTTTCGTGAAACGGAAAAGGGAATGGAAACAGAGAGGGTTTAAGACCATCTGGTGCATCTAGCAGCTGTAGTTTCAGTTCTGATGAGAGTGACTCTGCATACCTAGTGTCAGTTTGAAGTATGTGAGTACTCCCTCATTTGCAAACCTGCTTCGGGAGTGTTGAGAAGTTTGCTAACCTGGGAAGAGGACTCTTCATGGAATGGAGACCTCAATCCTTTTCCTCCAATTTCTATTACAGTCTCAATTTGGCTATCTTATTAGCTGCAGCATATAGTGGTTGTACCCTCGTCAAAATGACAGGATGAAAAGAGGTGGGACTGTGATTGGTTGATCCCGGCCAGCATTCTGGACGAGCCCATGAAAACCTGCCGGCTGTCCTCGCCCCTTTCCCAGTATATATGGAAGAAAAAAGATTTCGTGGAAAAACCAAGTGTCAGTATGATGAGTGAGTATGTTTGCATCATCTTGCAGTGCTGAGCCTATGAGTATGTCTTGATTATCTTGCAGTGCTGGGCCTATGAGTAAGTCTGCATCATCTTGCAGTACGAGCCTATGAGTATGTCTGCATCATCTTACAGTGCTGAGCCTATGAGTATGTCTGCGTCATATTGCAGTGCTGAGTCTATGAGTATGTCTGCGTCATCTTGCAGTGCTGAGCCTATGAGTATGTCTGCATCACATCACCTTGGAGTGCTGAGTCTATGAGTATGTCTGTGTCATCTTGCAGTGCTGAGCCTATGAGTATGTCTGCGTCATCTTGCAGTGCTGAGTCTATGAGTATGTCTGCGTCATCTTGCAGTGCTGAGCCTATGAGTATGTCTGCATCATCTTGCAGTGCTGAGCCTATGAGTTTGTCTGCGTCATCTTGCAGTGCTGAGCCTATGAGTATGCCTGCATCATCTTGCAGTGCTGAGCCTATGAGTATGTCTGCGTCATCTTGCAGTGCTCAGTCTATGAGTATGTCTGCATCATCTTGCAGTGCTGAGCCTATGAGTATGTCTTCATGCTGAGCCTATGAGTATATCTGTGTCATCTTGCATTGCTGAGCCTATGAGTACGTCTGCGTCGTCTTGCAGTGCTGAGCCTATGAGTATGTCTGCGTCATCTTGCAGTGCTGAGCCTATGAGTATGCCTGCATCATCTTGCAGTGCTGAGGCTATGAGTATGTCTGTGTCATCTTGCAGTGCTGAGCCTATGAGTATGTCTTCATGCTGAGCCTATGAGTATGTCTGTGTCATCTTGCAGTGCTGAGCCTATGAGTATGTCTGCATCATCTTGCAGTGCTGAGCCTATGAGTATGTCTGTGTCATCTTGCAGTGCTGAGTCTATGAGTATGTCTGCGTCATCTTGCAGTGCTGAGCCTATGAGTATGTCTGCATCATCTCGCAGTGCTGAGCCTATGAGTTTGTCTGCGTCATCTTGCAGTGCTGAGCCTATGAGTATGCCTGCATCATCTTGCAGTGCTGAGCCTATGAGTATGTCTGCGTCATCTTGCAGTGCTCAGTCTATGAGTATGTCTGCATCATCTTGCAGTGCTGAGCCTATGAGTATGTCTTCATGCTGAGCCTATGAGTATATCTGTGTCATCTTGCATTGCTGAGCCTATGAGTACGTCTGCGTCGTCTTGCAGTGCTGAGCCTATGAGTATGTCTGCGTCATCTTGCAGTGCTGAGCCTATGAGTATGCCTGCATCATCTTGCAGTGCTGAGGCTATGAGTATGTCTGTGTCATCTTGCAGTGCTGAGCCTATGAGTATGTCTGCGTCATCTTGCAGTGCTGAGCCTATGAGTATGTCTGTCATCTTGCAGTGCTGAGTCTATGAGTATGTCTGCATCATCTTGCAGTGCTGAGCCTATGAGTATGTTTGCGTCATCTTGCAGTGCTGAGCCTATGAGTATGTCTGCGTCATCTTGCAGTGCTGAGCCTATGAGTATGTCTGCATCATCTTGTAGTGCTGTGGTAAGGTGACTAGCTAGCAGGAGTTCTGAATGGTCTTGCAATCAGTTTAAAATGCTCCCAAGCTCTCCTTCATCACAGGTTCCGTCCCCCCCCCCCCCCCCCCCCCAACAGCAGCTCAACTGACCAACCCCACCTTCCCATTACTATAATTATCTTGTCGACATCTAGATTCTGCATGATCCCTGATTGGCTGAAGGTGTGGTTCCTGTTTCGGTGAAGATTTGTTAACCCTCAGGGCTGATTGTAAATTATCTTTGCCACAGTCACTATAGGGTTTTTATTTAGGTTTAGGGGGGGGGGGGGGGGTGAGGTCTGTGGGTCTGGGGGGGGGGGGGGGGGGTTCTGGGTTAGGTACCATTAAATTCTGGATTTAGCATCTGGGCGGGTCTGCCTTGTATTCTTCCCACAGTTGGGAAGGTCGATCTAAGGTCCTATTCAGATAATGCCCGCATTGGTCCTTATTTGCCTTGCCACCTCTGATTTTGTAGTCACTTACTTGAATTAGAGAACATTAACGACATTTAGCAGCTGCCAAAACCTCTGCCTAAAACATTGGGGGGGAAGTTATTCTAATTAGTTTAAAGTGCAATACAGATCACTGGAAATACATGAGTTGTTGTAATAGAACACAAGGCAATGTGACTATACATTGGAATGTGTGTGTGTGTGTGTGTGTGTGCATGCAATGGTACGTGCGTGAGGTGTGAGGTAATGGTCTGCCTAGTTGGCCATCAGTCACTCCATCCCACCTGGACAATGCTGAGCATCATGTGCCTCCTACCACATAGATGAGCAGGCACACTGCGAAATGGGTATACACAACTTGAAAACATGCTTGCGTGCGTGAGGTAGGAGGTAATGGTTCTGCCTAGTTAGCCAAGTGGGGCCATATGCTGGGAGTTGCTTCAGTGAACAGAACTGAAGGGATATATTTAGAGAGAGAGAGTTCCGGTTCACCATGCCCCTTGCCTTCCCTTGCAAGAATAGTTGTCTAGCAACGAGGTGAGCCCAGCCTTCTCTGATGTGCGAAGGATGCTCATCCAATTCTGCCGAGTATATTGCCTCAGGTCGTCTGGACCCCACGTAGGCACCTTGTGAGTACAACGCTAGTTCACTGCCAGCACAATAGCTGTGAAATCATTTCCCCCTCTCTCAATGAAGCCGACCAAACCTGTATAGTCCGCTGGCTCTGCCGCGGACAATCTAGGACCAACTGTGGATATCCAGAGTTCAAAGTTGTTTCCTATCTAACTCTAGCACTCTCCCCTAGCCAGTGTAGTAGGACAAAGAATGTGCTGTCACTTATTGACAAGGACATGAGTACTAGTTAAAGTTGTACAGCCATTCATGCTGTGCTGTCTTCAAGTAGAGATACCACCTCTAGGTACTTTATATGGGTAGTGTGCCTGCTCATTTATGTGGCAGGGATCACATGATGCTCAGCATTGTCCAGGTGGGGTGGAGTGACTGAGTTTGGGTGCTCGTCATCTCTGGGGCTATTCTTTGGGTCATAATCCTAGTTAGATGATGACATCATTGGCACCATCAGATCATTGTTAGATTGGTTTAGCAATTGCCCTAGTCTTAACCCTCCTGACCCAGGCCATTGCCCTCATCTTAACCCTCCTGACCCTGGCCCTTGCCCTAGTTTTATAACCCTCCTGACCCTAGCCATTGTCCTAGTTTTAACCCTAGCCCCTGCCCTTGCTCTAACCCTGTCTATTACCCTCGCCTTAACTCTAACCTCATCCCTAGCCCTAACCTGGCCATTGCCCTAGTCTTAACCCTAGACACATCCCTAGCCCTAACTCTAGCCATAACTCTAGCCACAACCCTTGACCTAACTATAGCCATTGCCCTAGCCATAACCCTAGCCACAGCCCTAACCCTGGCCATTGCCTTAATCCTAGTTATTGCCCTAACCCTAACCCTAGATGATGTCAGGACTAACCTATGGAGTATTGATAATGTGGTTGATCCAAGTACTTCGAGCTTATAGCTCTGGCAGAGAGTTCTGTTGGTGCTGGAGCAAAGTTTGTTTCAAGAAAGAACTTCCGACCAAATAGCTTGTCAAGCCTTGCTGCTTGGATCATGTGACACAATGCTAACCATTCAATAGCATTGTTTCATAGGGAGAATTGTCGGGATGGGGATAGTGATTAATGAGGTGCTGGAGGAGAGGAGGGTGGTGATTGTGGAATGGGAGGGTGGTGATGGTGGAAAGGGAGGGTGGTGATGTTGAAGTGGGAGGAAGTGATGCTAGAGGAGGAGGGTTAGTGATGGTGGGTGGGGAGGATAGTGGAGGAGAGGAGGTGATGGTGGAAGGGAATGGTAGTGATGGTGGAGCAGGAGTGTGGTGATGGTGGATGGGGGAGGATTAGGTAGGTTATGGAGGGGTAGTGATAGTGGAGGGGAGGAGAGGAGTGTGGTGAAGGTGGAGCAGGAGTGGTGGAGGGGTAGGGTAGTGATGGTGGAGGGAGTACTAGTGGTGGGATGATAGAGGCAACTGAGGTAGTAGTTCTCCTTCCCCTCCACAGGAACCCCATCCCACACTCATTCTCTTTCTCCACTCATGATCATAGCAAACATCGGAGGTCACTGAACTTATCAAACAAACTTCCTACATTACACAAGACATGTTACCCCCACCACCCACCTCTCCACTCTCAGTGAAGATTATGCTGACAGCAGGTTCTTAACAGGCCATGTCCATAATAAGGGGTGGAGTCAACCAGAGACAGAGTTTACCAGGCTACCTTAGTCCTATAAAATATATGTCGCTGACGCCAGTGTTGTTAACAGGAGAGCATCTGTATTGAGGCCCTTTATTATCCTAGGTCCAGCCCTAGCTCTCGCTGTTGTTGGTACTCTAGCACTAGGCTGTTGTGCTCTTGAGGCAACTTATTTCTCGGGTGTTGTGCTCTGGAGGCAACTTGTTTCTCAGCTGTTGTGCTCTGGAGGCAACTTGTTTCTCAGCTATTATTCTCTGGAGGCAACTTATTTCTCGGGTGTTGTGCTCTGGACACAACTTGTTTCTCAGCTATTGTGCTCAGGAGGCAACTTGTTTCTCAGCTAGTGTGCTCTGGAGGCAACTTGTTTCTCAGCTGTTGTGCTCTGGAGGCAACTTGTTTCTCAGCTATTGTGCTCTGGAGGCAACTTGTGACTCAGCTGTTGTGCTCTGGAGGTAACTTGTTTCCCAGCTGTTGTCCTCTGGAGGCAACTTGTTTCTCAGCTGTTGTGCTCTGGAGGTAATTTGTTTCTCAGTTGTGCTCTGGAGGCAACTTGTTCTCATGGGTTGTGCTCTGGAGGCAACTTGATTCTCAGTTGTTGTGCTCTGGAGGCAACTTGTTTCTCAGGAGTTGATTCAACAGGGGGAGGAGCAAGCTAATGCTATGGCCTTGGCAACCAATGTCTGAAATGAGGCTAGCTGTACCTGAGCACAAGCACTCACCAGCAGGCATATCAGCAATATAAGCCAGCAAATAGGATATAATCTGTGTATCCACAGGTGAGTGCCAGCTCTTCCTATCTCTTGTCTTGTAGATATCCTCTTGTGCTTGGTTAGTATTGGAGTCAAGACTAATTAAAAAATAGAAATCAAATAAAAAATAGAAATCAAATTTAATTAATAAATTAAAATATATAATTATACACATCATATTTATTGTTGCCAACTGGTACCAGTTGAGACCCTCCAGTACCTCTCCTCTTCCCGTGACCATCTGTGGTTCAGCAATCTAGGAATGGACTTGGGACATCAGCAGAAAGAATGTGCTGTTTCTGAACTAATCATCTATCACAGTTTTTGAATTTTGGTCTGGAATTTAATATTTTAACAGCGAGTCTACAGAATCTGTGCCAACTCTTTGGAAGTGTTCCTTTAGTACTAGGTATTTGTCAATGTGTGTGTGTGTGTGTGCATGGCAGAGGGGGGCATGGCTATTGTGCTGTCGGTGTCACTTAATAGGTCACATATCAACATGGAAAATGTAGACACTATTGCAATAAAGGTAAGGGGTAGTTGCCTTAGCAATTACAGAATTATTGTGAGGTGAGGAGAGGCGGTAACAGATGAGGAAATCACATGAAGTGTGTATGAGACCATTTACGAGGAATTTGACAAGTCTTTGCCCTCAGCACATTGCTGAAGTCACGATCTATCATTCTTGTCAAAGTGCCTGGATCAGGAAGTGCCGAGTGCAAACGTGGTAATAGTAACCGAGGTCACTGCACAACTGACACTTCAGATTGTCACGAGTTAGTAGCATTTTAAGCAGTTGCTCTTCTCTGCAGTTCATATTTGATGAGGCTCAAAGGAGGGAGGGAACTGAAAGTGATAAGATATGTTTTCATAGGATTCTGTGCACCTGCTGTTAGTTACTATAGTGACTGCCTGACATCAGTCCCATTGCTACCTTGTAGCCTTAGTTACTATAGTACACTCGGAAAGTGGTTCATATATTTTGGGTACTGTTTGTTTTGATACTCTTTATTTCCAGCTCTAGTCCTACTCTTTATTTCCAGCCCTAGCCCTACTCTTTATTTCCAGCCCTACCTCTTGTTTATAGCCTTTGCCCTTCAACATTCTTGAATGATCCTGGTTGGGGGAGTAGGATGAGTGCTAGATGGACATCATCGAGACATCCACAGATACAAGGTGGCCTCGGCACCTCTGGAATGGCTGACAGGCTCCCAGGTTGTGAAGCATGATAATTTATTCATTTATTCATAGAGTGACTGACACCTGCATTCATGTGATGAAGTTAGCAAGAAAGCTACTCCTCCCCAGACCCTTGACCAAATTGCTTTTCAGGATTAAGATCTGGTGTCCAGAGGCAAAAATCTGGGCATTGGCCAATCACTCAAGCTGTCGGACTAATGACAGGATTTCCTTGCTATCGGTAGCTTGTGTATTTTAGTCAGTATTGCAAATTGATGATTCAGTTGGAGAGCCTGGCTGGATGCAGTGCTGAGCTCTGTCTCCACTTGCTGTGTTAAGTGAAGCATCCCTTACATCATCAAAGGAATGGAGGATATCTCTAAATCCTCAAAGAGTGCCCAAGAAACAAGTGATAGACTCTCTGTGCAAGATTTATCCCTAGTTCTAGCTGATCTTCAAAGATTCGAGTTGTAGCTTCGAGTCCTCTTTTGCTGAGTTTGAAAAGAAGGCGGGGTGGGGCGGGGAAGGTGGTTGTGGAGGGGAGGGGGGGAGAGTTATTATTTGTGGTTGAGTGTCTTAGCAACACTATAGGATAGACAGCAGCTTTTGTCAAGGGTCCAGTTACAAGTGAAACTGGAGCCTCAGAAAACACCCACTCACAAAAATGGCATTTAAGAAGCCAAACAGGTCCTCTGGTTGGGTATTTCAGGCGATGTCGAAGGTGCATCTGAGCAACATGGCCTGTTTTTTGTTTCAACGGCACAAAATTAACGTGCAAGTATTAATATGCAGCCAAAAACAACAAGCACAACGCAACACATTACATCATCTATGCATGTTCTGATTGGAGACATAAAAATCTAGATCTGAAAGGTGGGGAAGTTTTTCCTCTGGGGACCAAAGAGCCTTAGAGATGAGTGAAAGGTTCCGTGGCATGTTGTGACCAGCTCTAGTTTGTGGGTTTGCTGGTTGTTTCAATATCCAGCTGATGACTCTACTTGAGCTGTTGCTACTCTTGACCTTCAGTTTCTCTAAAACTTCCTTTCATTGACAACAGCTCCATCCAAGTCGTCACCATTTTGTTCGCTTTGTGTAAATTTCGAACAAGTCTATATATTGGATGCTTGCTACCTGTACCCAGCCTAATCCTAGACACTTGAAAACAGCATAGTGAGCCAGCACAGTGGGTGCTTGCTACCTGTACCCAGCCTAATCCTATACACTAGAAAACAGCATAGTGGGCCAGCACAGTGGGTGCTTGCTACCTGTACCCAGCCTAATCCTACACACTAGAAAACAGCATAGTGGGCCAGCACAGTCGGTGCTTGCTACCTGTACCCAGCCTAATCCTAGACACTAGAAAATAGCATAGTGGACCAGCACAGTGGGTGCTTGCTATCTGTACCCAGCCTAATCCTAGACACTAGAAAACAGCATAGTGGGCCAGCACAGTGGGTGCTTGCTACCTGTATCCAGCCTAATCCTAGATACTAGAAAACAGCATAGTGGGCCAGCACAGTGGGTGCTTGCTACCTGTACCCAGCCTAATCCTAGACACTAGAAAACAGCATAGTGGGCCAGCACAGTGGGTGCTTGCTGTGATGACGCTTATAATGTAGTTACGGTATGTGGGGGAGAGAAATATGTGGGAAGGGAGCGTGTGACAGGCGGGACATCGGAATGTGTGAGTCTTACACCTAGTGCATAAGACTCGACAGGTCAGGATTGGAGAGGTTATGGGTGTGTCCACGTGCGCATGTTGAGATGGAGTAATATTCATATTCCTGATGAAGGCTCGAGCATCTAGTCAATTTCAAGTTGATTATCGAGAAAGTTGTTGTTCTTATCTGTTGTGAATTTCCATCCAACTCAGAGAGCTGTGGAGGTGATTACCAGTTTCTTGTAACAAAAGGTGCAAGATGGTGTTAATTGTATGATATTTCCTCTGAAGTAATTAAAAAATATCTCCTCACGTTTTGCAACATTTCAAATTTCAAAAAGATAGAATTTTAGACATCAGACAAAACCATGAATTCACGTATTCTGACCAGTCGGATGAACTGTCTGTGCTAAAACTGTCAGTATCTAGCCTTCCCTCTGACAGTTGTCTCGGAATGATTCTGCAATAGCTCATGGCAGAGTAATCACTTTCTACAGGGCTTCTTTGTGGCACACTCTTTTTCCAGGATATCGATGCCAAATCTATTGGCTGACCGATCAAGAGTCTTCTCTAATGCTTGCTTTGGCACAATTCGAGCACACACACTCACAAACAAACATCACACTCGCATTCACACTCACACACAGACACTCACACTCACACATACACACTCACATCCTCTTCATTCTCTATTTGGTAATACCCAGAAGAAGAAAATGATGAACCTTGAGTGGGTGGCTGGAAGCTTATCTTGACCACCATCTTCTTCCAAGTTCCCAAAGTTTATCTTTCGAAAACTGTTTTTAACCTCTGCAGTGAATGAGTTGTTAGCAGCCTGTCAAGCAGAGAGTCAAGGGGCTGCCGAGATGGGTAGTGATAATTGTGATGTTCCCTAGCCCTAGGCCTATGGTTTGCTACATGTAAAACACTGCAGTTAGTGCTATTGCTGGCAATCATATCATGGACACTAAAATATGAACGAGTTTATAATTTAATTTTTAATTTTTAGGCAAGGCCCCAAGTGTGATTTCTCTCACTCTCTGTATTGGATAGACATACTGGTCAATGGCGACCCAACCCAAACTCACAATGTCAGTGCTTCTTAACTTCCTAAATTAAGGGCTTCAGCTTTCTTGAATCCTCCACTAAAGGCTTTGCTTCATATATACTCCATCGTGAGGGCTTTGTATTGTGTGGTGCCTCGTTCCGGGTCGCATTGCGTCACTTTGAGCTGTTCTCAGTATCGGCCTCGTTGCATTGCATCGCTTCGAACTATTGAAATTGAGCTTTCACTCAGAATTACAAACTCCACCCATTCATTTATGAACCTTCAACCCCTACATGACTCGTGGGGTACATCAAGATGCCAGGAAAGTTCCTCACTGCCTCTATCAACCTTTCCAAATTCATCTCTTCCTTAAGAAGAATTTTTGTGGTGTTGGAAGCACAAATAAAGCACACCAGCACCTGTGGACTGACGCGTCGCGACTTGAGCTAGAATAGAAATCGAGTCTAATTCAAGCTACTTCGTATTCACAATATCACAAAAATGATGCATTATTCATTTCACGTCACTAGTTGCCAGCGACATATTGGGAACCGACCCTTGAGGGTTTAAATGGAAGACCTCAAAACCATAAAAAGTGTGCTCGTTGAAGATATCTTCAAAAGATCTATGTTTCTATATCTCTCCCCCTTCGCACATCTTGTATACCATTATAGAAGGTTAACTATCGAAGGAATCTAAATGTTCCAGTGCATGTCTATGACTAGAAATAAAGCAATTCTGCTGTGTAAGTTCATCAATGGTGCAAACATGAAATGACTGGCTCCAACAATAGCGGCATGTGTTGGTATGTGTATTGGACAACATGGTGTATGTGGATATAGGTAACAATACCAACAAGGCATAGCATGTGTTGATATGTGTAGTGGACAACATGGTGTATGTGGATATAGGTACCAATAGCAACAAGACATGGCATGTGTTGATATGTGTAGTGGACAACATGGTGTATGTGGATATAGGTAACAATACCAACAAGGCATAGCATGTGTTGATATGTGTAGTGGACAACATGGTGTATGTGGATATAGGTAACAATACCAACAAGGCATAGCATGTGCTGATATTTGTAGTGGACAACATGGTGTATGTGGATATAGCAACAAGACATGGCATGTGCTGATATGTGTAGTGGACAACATGGTGTATGTGGATATAGGTAACAATAGCAACAAGACATGACATGTGTTGATATGTGTAGTGGACAAGGATAAACAAGTTAGAGCAAGTGTTTAAAATCCTGAAGTTCCAGAAGCTCTGAATTCAACTTTGTAGAACTCTGAATTGGTCGAGTCCTCCAGCGCTCAGCCATGATGTACACAACAACACAACAACAAACAAACAAACAAACAAAAATACTTGAAAAATGATAAGTGTTTATACAGTTTTGTTCTTGTATAGTTGAGCACCGAGGAAGGTGTGGTTTTCTAGGTTATTCCTTGTGCCTTTAGATAGCAGATATACAGACAGATAGATGAGATAGATAGATAGATAGATAGATAGATAGATAGATAGATAGATAGACACAGAAAGATAGAAAATAGGAAGATAGCACTGCTCTGCTAACTGACTTGGCAGATTTTTGTGGGTATTTTCTGATTCTATTCTTAGCTTCAGTATTGCATATCCTTTCAAGGTGCCTTCCTTGACTGTCCTCCATATATTGCATATTGCTCTCACATGTGTGTACCCTCTATGACTAATGAATGTGTAAAAGTGACTAAATAAGTCGTGTTTGTAAAGGTCACACATAGCTTCTGAACAAAGTAAAAATACTCCTCTTCATTTCAGCCACTACACAAGTTCCACATCACAATCTCCTTGCCTTCCCAACTCAGTAATCTCTCTCAGGGCATGCCAGTGACCAGCCTGGGCTAATCGCAGTGGCAAATGCTTGTTTTTTGGTGTGTGTGTCTTTGAGTTCATGCAATGCATATTGGTGGTGTTTTGAAAAGCTGAATATTTGGAATGGAGCTGAACCGCAATCCTAGGCAGGCATTGGGATAACTTATGGATGTCTGTGCAGTCAATTTTCTGCCTATAAAGGAACCGACATGGTGTGGAAAGGTTTCGTATTACTAGCACCGTATGTTATTTGCTAGCCACAACCGTACATATTTATAGCCTTCTGTGTCTTCCTCGAACCTGCAAATCTTAGAGGGGAGATGTGTTTGTGCACTGAAGCTGTGCACACCTCTCACATTTTTTTCTGGTACATTCATGATATGTTATGCACTATAAGTGTGAGCCCTATAATGTAATTATATGCTTGCAAGTCTGCAAAACTTGATCTGTCTATTACCTTGCGTGTTCAGAATGTAAAGAAGTCCGTAATTACATTTGCTAACAAGAATGCATTCATAGGACCTGCACTTTGTAACCTTACATATTAGTTAATCTTTCATGAACTGAGGTAATGGATACGCGATTACAAATAGTTAGAGCAAACTCTTTTTACAGAGCTAGCATACTAGATTGAGAGTGCTATTCGTCACGTGACACAGCTGCTAAATTACTAGATTATATAAATGTTTCCCACTTTAACAGTGAGATTAGAGATTTCCTATGTGTCTTTAGTAGCAAGATTAGGGATTCCCCATGTGTCTTTAGCAGAGATTTCCCATGTATCTTTAGTAGTGAGATTAGAGATTTCCCATGTGTCTTAAGCAGTTAGAATCTCTACTTGAGGTAAAGAGTGAAACTTCCTAATTCCTTATTATCAGACAAACATATACACGTACTGATGGACTACTTAATTACTTGACCCTGCTTAAGGCAAGTGTGATGCAGTGTAACAATGGCTTTTTAGCCATAATGTTCACATTAGACTCCTGCCAAGAGTAAATCTTGCACAAAATCAGTTGACCAAATCGGACATTCTGATCTATTTTCTCTTCTTAATTACTTGATCGAAGCCATGACTGGTGTGATGTGTCATTACTTGTACTTGATCAAAGCCCTGACTGCAGTGATGTGCCATTACCCATACATAATTACTTGAACCAAGCCATGACTGCGGTGATTGCTGTTATGTATAATAAAAAGCAGTTCTTAACACACACCTTCATCCATGCTTTTTATGGATTTGTACTTCTAGCATCATCGGAGTTTGAAGTTGGCAAATTCCTAATTACACAAAATGTGAAGAGCTCTAGAGTTGTCTTGTCTCATCACCTTTCAATTGCAACTTGCAAATAGCTCTTGTAAGATATATTCCATATAAGCTACCATGACTCACCTTAAATATTAAAACTATTACCTCTCACCTTATCTGGTCAATGTATAAATTGTGAGGTGTTGTTTTCTTCCATCCTGTTACAGCTCAAAATTGTAATGGACGGTCAGAGTATTGCGAGCTGAGGTTCAATCAGATCACTCTCCCAGGATCCCATGCAGCAGGATCAGGATTTAATGGATCAGTCAGAAACTGCAAGGGAAGCACATCCCCTCGGTCTGACTGTATCTTTAGGAATCAGGTGCTATCTATTACTGACCAGCTAGACCTAGGTATACGATTCCTGGGTCTTGACATATGCATTCTCCCATTGACGTGTGACATTCCTGATTTTGGTGACTTGAACACAAGTAGACTTGTGTCATGTCAGGGCAGTTTATCAGATAGTGCTCTGAATGGATTCAGATATGGAGGAACCATCATTCATATCTTCCAACAAGTAGACGAATGGATGAGGGTCAATAGCAATGAAATAATTGGCTTGTACTTCACCAACAACATCCCTGCAGAAGATCATCCACTAGCTGGTCAGATGATCGCAGACATCCTTGAGCAACGATGGGGTGAAGGAGCAGCTACTACAAAGATGAGCACTTTTTTCACATCTAATGGGAACACTTGGCCTACTCTGAGGCTCGCCGTTGAAACAAATGAGAGAATCTTTGTGTTATTTGACCAGGAGTTGGTTCTAGGTCCCCTGACATCAAAACCTTGGCTTCATCCACCTCCTTACACTACCATGGAGCCCAGCACGTGGAGAAGTACATGCCCTATCCTCAGAGGAGCACTAGAACAACCTATCTGCGAAGACACTAGCAAAAGTGACGTTGTGATCTTGAATGCATTCAACTTGGATGTATGCCTCCCTTTTGCACAGAAGACTTGCAACAGCCTTATTCTGAATGCTTCCACTGCATGCTTCAATTTCCTCAGGGTGGATGGAAACACTTTGAATGTTGTGCTCATTGATTTTGTACAGCCTGACATGACTGTGCACGAAGTTGCTCTCGAGCTGAATAAGAAGAATGTAAGATACTTCATTGCAGGCAGCAATGGAGGTACAAGTGGTACCCTGTCTGTAGGTAGCACTGCGATTCCTCAAGGAACTGTTATCACTACTCAAGGAACTTCAAGTGTACCTGCAGCGACTCTCATGTGCAACCATCACTGGGTGTGGTTTCTAGTCTGTGCTGCATTGTATTGTGTGCTGCATTGAGTTCTCCACTTTTGTGCAGCTATTCAAACAGCTGCTTTGTATTGTTTTCTCCCTCCTAATCCTCCACCCCCACACACACTTTTTACTACTACAGATCAATTGAATTGAATGTATGTGTCCTGGCTATAATTATTACTTCATTGTACAACATGACTGATTATAAAACAATCTTGTGTTCCAATATGATATTATAATCGAGCAGCTGGTGAGAGCTCTACAAGTTGGCCATCAACCTCAAGGCTGAATTTATTTTTGTGTAATATTTTAAAAGGGCATCACTGTACTAACATAGTTACTTGTGGTGTCAAGTGTGTAACAGCTTCATGAAGGGAGAAGAAGGCTATTGCATCCCTAGATGCACTTGTGAGGAGAGTAGCAAGATATTGCATTCCTAGAGGCACTCATGAAGGGAGAAGAAGGCTATTGCATTCCTAGATATTCATGAGGGGAGAAGGAGGCTAATGCATGCCTAGATGCACTCACCAGGGGAGAAGAAGGGTCTATCAGCTAATGCATGCTTAGCCGGTAAGCAGTTTGAATTTGATGGAACTTTTCATTGTCCAGATAGCACTAGCAAAATCAAATCTGCTGCAGTACATGTCCCTATTGCTGCATGTTCTGCTGTTAATCATGCCCTGCTGCTCTCTCTTTCCACTGAGACGTTGCTTCGGCAACAAAGTGTGCACCACACCCACTCATGCCAATCACTATTCCTATACTCCGTCCACCCAAGTTCCTCAACTATTTCCACCCCCAATATATTAAATAAGGGACAGAGGGCATGTTTGCTGAAGTCTAGCCTGTTATCCAAACCATCTTCATCCACTAGTGGTCCACTCCATCTTAAATAACTACACAATCACAACAATGGGCCCTCCTTCCCTTTGGTCAGTTTATACAAGAGATTTGCTCTCTGCACAGAGTCTTACACCTTGCTTAATTAGATGGCCCCTTGCTTAATTAGAATTCCCTTGTTTAATTAGAATGCCCTTGGTGTATATCTCGCTTAATTAGAATACCCTTGCTAAATTAGCATGTCCCTTGTTTAATTAGAATGCCCCTTGCTTAATCAGAATGACTTTGCTAAATTAGAATGTCCCTTTTAATTAGAATGCCCGTTGTCACAAAGAAGCTGGTCAAAGCCCATTTCTAAAACCACCATGAGCCTCTATGAGGATCATGTCCTCCGCCACTCCCCCCTTCCCTTGTCAATATCATTCCCAATACAATTGTTCCAAGTAATCCACATACAATATTTCCAGTGGGTTAAGTGTCAACTTCCTTTATAAAGGATACCTAGGTTGCTGTTCCACTCAGGAGGACTGCCCCTTATTTCAACATTCAATGCCAAACATAACATTGTCTCCTTCTTTTGCTACTCCGTAAGGCCTTATTCAGTATCCATGTTGGCCAGGAGCCTTTCTCCCATTTCAGATACGGTAGGAGACCCACACTCTTCTCTCACTCCCAACATGCTGGCTATCTACAGGCACAATTCATTCACATCCTCTTCTCCTTCACGTCCTCTTCTCCTTCACATCCTCTTATCCTTCACATCCTCTCATCCTTTATATCCTCTTCTCCTTCACATCCCCTTCTCCTTCACATACCCTTCTCCTTCACATGCTCTTCATCTTCACATCCTTTTCTCCTTCGTATCTCCTCTTCTCTTCACATCCTCATCTCCTTCACATCCTCTTCTCATTCACATGCTCCTCTCCTTCACATAATCTTCTCCTTCACATCCTCTTCTCCTTCACATCCTCTTCTCCTTCACATCCTCATCTCATTCACACCCTCTTCTCCTTCACATCTTCTTCTCCTTTACATCCTCTTCTCCTTCACATCCTTTTCTCCTTCACATCCTCTTCTCCTTCACATCTCCTTCTCCTTCATATGCTCTTCATCTTCACATCCTCGTCTCCTTCACAGGCTCTTCTTCTTTACATCCTCTTCTCTTTCACTAATGGATAGAATTTTCTATAATATCCTACTCTCAAGCCCTTGCCATTGTTTAGCCAACTACTCCAGTACTACCTTTTCCCCTTCAACAGCTTCTACAATTTTTTAAATCTTCATTTCCATTATCTTCCCTCTTCCTTTTGGATTCCATGTCCACCCAAAATGACTTGCATCTAGTCCATCCTGGTCCCTCATCTTCCTTATGCACCCTCATCTTCCTCACCTTGCTCCCTCATCTCCTCACCTTGCTCCCTCATCTTCCTCACCTTGCTCCCTGATCTTCCTCACAACCACTGCCATTCTTTCTTTCTTCTCCTTCCTGATCATATATTTGACAACTCCTCTTCAACTTCTGTACTCCTCCCAGCTCTTCCTCAACACATGCTCCATCTCACGGCTTGGCTATAGTCCAGCTATAACCACTGATACTTGGTCTAGTGAACTATTCAACTGCTTTAGATTGACTATTGCTCAGTAAGCACTGTTTTGACCTAGCCCTAGCCCTAGGTGGCTTGCTACATGTAAAACACTGCAGTTTGTGCTTTTGCTGGCTATCATATGGACACTAAAATATGAACAAGTTTATAAAAAAAAATTCTTGGCAAGGCCCAAAACTCAGTGTAATTTCTCTCACTCCCTATATTGGATTGACCTACTGGTCGATGGCGACCCAACCCAAACTGACAATGTTAGCTTCTTCACTTCCTAAATTATGGGCTTCAGCTTTTAAATTCCCAGCGTTCCTTGAATCCTTCCCTAAAGGCTTTCCTTCACAATACGTCGTGAGGCTTTTGTATTGTGTGGTGCGTGGTTCCAGTGTCACAGGAAACATGGCACCACAGGAATATTGGTGTCCCCATTCCAAATATCCTAGGATGTTTTGCATCCTCCTAGAATTTGGCATCCCTTAGGACTTCGGAATTTTAGCACCCCCATACCTAATATCCTAGGAAAAAAAGCACCCCGATGTATAATGCCGATGTATAATGTTAGCTAATATCCTCTTGAAAAAGTAAAACCCAGTACCCAAGTATTTTATAACTATATTAATCAAAATATATATTTAAATGGCACTGTTTACAATATATAATATTGAAGAACAATAATCTAAGAACAGCAAACAAAAAAGCTATATCTAGTTTGTTGAAGTTATGATGAGTTTGCATTGCATGAGGAGCAGCACCAATGTTCAGTGGAATCAGGGGCAGATGAAAGGCCAACACAGTCGGTGTGAAACCATAGCTCACATCGTTCACACTGGATCATCGTTTCCCCATATGTCTCTGGCATCAGGCAGGTACAGAATAGTCCAATCTCTCTGTATTGGAAGTGCTTAGACCTATACCCACACTTTAGTTTGATCGGAAAATGTGAAAATTTTCATTTTCTTTAGACGGTCTAGTAGGTGGTCTCTCATTTGATACTGGTCAAATTCAATATCTTCCAAATTGTCTCCTAGCAATTTGTGCAGAGCGAATGCTATTGCAAATACACTGCAATCGTTTACCACACTCTGTTGCTGAACTGGTGGAACATTCACCATAAGATGGGGGGCAACTTTTTCTCCATCCTCCTTGCTGATGACCAAAGAACGGTAAATAAGAGCTAATTGATGTGTCAAAGATGAGCACAGATCACCTTTGAATCTGCTGTCATATACAGCAATTTCCCTCCCAATACTGCAGGAAGTAATCCAGTGATTACCACTGATGTGATGAATTTGAATACCTTCAATTTGAAACAAATATAAAAAAAGGCATTTTAACAAGCGACATGCCCTCAGATACATACCTTCATCCTGTACTGGTATAAAACTATCATTTTGACTTAAGAGTGCTAGCTGTAATTCATCAACATGGGTAAATTGGTTTCTTAGCACCTCCTGAGCAAGCACAATATGCTCGTCAGTAAGCCATTCACCACTCTTCAATTTTTGGCACCATGGATTGCTTTAGAGTACGATTGATTCTCTTACTTTTTTCTGCTATAGCAAAAACAATTCTAGAAATGATGGTACTAATAACTACTATATATATAATACATGACAACTATTACGGTGCCAACCTTTGAAGGATTTCTTTTTTCAGGGATAAGTTCATTCTGAGAGCTATCTTTTCCCTCTCTCGCTCCTAGTGTAAAAATATTGAATTAAAAGTAAACCTCCACTACACATAACATAATTACTAAGCACAGTACCAACCTTTGGAGGATCAAAATCTTTTTTCGGGGATGAATTCATCTCGAGAGCTATCTTTCTTCCTCCTCTTTGATTGAGACTGAGATGAGCAAGGAGATTTACCAGCTGGAGGATCATTCACAGGACCAGGTTGATGTGGTGTGTCATCCTGATTTGTTTTAACACCAACACAATTTGACATACATGAGCATGCCAAATAATGTCAGTAGCTATGCACTGTATACACACCCAGCAGCTGCACCTGAAGCTTAATTACTCAGGCTTACCCCACAATGTCTAATTAGTTAATCTTACCAGTTGCTGATTGAGTCGACTTTGGATCATGCCAAATCTTCAGCCGGTGACAATTGATTGCTGTTTTCAGAATTTTGCCTTGGGCATTATTAAGATAAAATCGTCCATTTCCAACATCTTCAGCTACGGAGCACCTTTAAAATTAATCTCGAGTTTCCCCCCTTCCGACCTTCATTTTTCTTGGACTCAATCACCAATCTCAGCTTAGTATGTGTGTTATGCTTAGCATCATACTGCCACTTCTGGTTGGACTGCGCTTTCTGTATGTTCACAAGTACATTCTCATGCAGCTTCTTTTGTATTTCTAGCATATACTCAACTCTGGTTGCGAGATCTAGCTCTTGCTCTGTGTAAGCCTGATTATTGGTTTGAAGAGTGATGTCTATAGGAAGGCGAGCTTTTCTGCCATACATGAGCAAAAATAGAGTGCACTTAGTGGAATTGTGTCAAATGGACCTATATACAAAAAGTACGTTGTCAAGCCGTTCGTCCCAATTGTCTTGGCAGGGCTGGATCCAAGGGGGGGGGGGGGAGGGGGGTTGTGGGGGTTGCAACCCCCCCTTTTGAGGTATTGATCATGCATGTGACATGTATGATCAACAACTTCATATCCCTTACCACATGTAACTAGCTATTCAGTAGCAGCTGTCAGCCTGTAGTTCATTACATAGCCATATCCAAGGCACATGTGCACCATGTCTGGAAAAAGAAAATCAACTGTAAGCTCCAAAGGATGTATGATGAATCTCACTGCTATGTTTAAAAGGTAAATATCTAAGCATGTTCTTATGACATACATATTATCATCATTGTGATCATGAAGGTCACTGGAACCTGATGAAGAAGAGCCTGGTCCTTCCAAAATACCATGCTCATATGATTCAGCAACAGCAACATGTCATTCTCAAAGTACAGCTTATACTGTTGTGACTGACATTTGTGGAACAACTGTGTCTGCTGCAACATGTTCTACTTCTGAGCTTTCAATAGCTAGTATCTGTACACCTCATGCTAAGATTATTGACCTAGGGTCAGTCATAAATGCTTCACATGATTCATTAGATCATTTGAGGAAGAAATCCAAGAATATTACAGATATTCAAAGAAATCAATATCTTTCTTGTCATTACAAGCCAGCTTCCACTGATGTTCTTCATTCTCATAAAGTAACTAAGCAAGGTAAAACTGCATTTTCAGCAATGGCTAGACAAGTTTCCATGGCTTTCATATAGCAAAGAGCTAAAAGGTGGTATTTGTAGATATTGTTTGCTTTTCCCTGAGCAACCAGATAGGGGTGGCAGCACAGGAGCAAAACCAGGTGTTTTAATACTTGCCCAAAGGCCTTACTCGAAGGCACTTGGAAAGGATGGCATTCTTGTTCGGCATGAGAAGAGTGCAATGCATAAGCATGGGCTGATCTTTTTCAGCACAATTTCAGAAATCCTGATGCACAAGTTGATACTAAACTGAACCAAAAAGCTCAACAAGCAGAACAAAATAGAGAAGTCCTTCACCAAATTGTGCTTTGTGTGGAATACTTGTCAAAGCAAGGCTTGCCATTCAGGGGTAATAAGGATGATAAAGTGGATTTTGCTGATGACGAGGTAACTTTATAGCTCTGCTACAGCTCTTGGCACAGAAAAATAGTTGTCTTCAGTAACATATTTTGTTTGCCAAAGGAAATGCTACTTATACCAGAAAAACAATACAAAACCAGGTGATTCATATCTATGCCGGTAAAATTAGGGAAAGTTTAATCAAACTGCTTCGGGATAATAGCTTACCTTTTACAGTTATTGCTGATGAGTTAACTGATCCCCATGCCAATCAAGAAATTATCTCGGTGTGCTTAAGATTTGTGGATTTAAAGTCATTAAAAAACCCGCATCAGGGAATGCTTGATAACTTTTTTATTAGTTTGGAGAGAGCAAATGCTTCAGCAATTTCTTCCAAGATCTTGGAATCCCTTTCTCATCCATCGGTGTCTTTAAATCCAGCAAATGTTCATGGTCAGGCATATGATGTTTCTGCTGTGATGTCATCTGAAATTGCAGGTGTGCATGCCAAAATTAAAGAGATTTCTCCCTTGGCTTTGTATACCCACTGTTTTTCACATAAGCTTACCTTTCAATTGCTGCATTGTGCAAGATTCAGGAGGTAATCAGCCTTATTAATTATTTTTAACCAACAGTCCCAAGCGGCAAAGAATGTTTGAATTGACCTTGAAAAAATACCTTCCTGATTCATCCCATTCTAAACTTCCAGGACTTTGCAAAACATACTAGGTAGAAAGGCATACTTGTTTAGAAGTATTTTTCGAACTGTATGAGACATTAGTCACTTTCTTAGATACCATCGTTTCACCAGTGAGTATCCAGACTTAGTTTCTGAATCTGGGAGCTGGAATTGAGACAGAGATACCAAAATGAAAGCACAAGGGCTGAAAGCTTCACTTTCTTTATATCAAAATATTGCTGTATTCATCATAACAAAGAACATCCTTGATGAAGCATCACAACTTCAGAAACAGGACCAGGATGTTTTGATGCTCATAAAATGGTCAGTACACTAATTGACAACATTGAAACCACACGAAACAATATCGACACCATTTTCAGTTTCTGGTATGAAGAAATTCTACAGATGGCAGATAATGTTGGTGTTGTTGAATCTGTTCCCAGGAAGATGAGAATAGAAGCAATACTCCAAGCGATACTCCATTTGTCACTACAAAAGAGCAGTTGCCATTCCTCTTCTTGACTCTCTGATCACTCAAATGTAGGAGAGATTTTCTGAGGACAACTCCCATGCTAAAATGTTGCTCTCTTTGATTCCATTAATTATACATAGCAAATCAATGGACTTGGTCAAAATGCTCTGGATGACTTGCTGTATTGGGAAAGGGATCTTCCATTTCCTAGGTCACTAGCAAGTGAACTCAGGAAGTGGCAGCTGAATGCAGACCATAGTGATGACTAGACGTGGGATTTTTTATGTGATCACATAAAACACATAAAAGTGCCTTTTTTCGCGATTTTTATGCGATTTTTATGTGATCACATAAAACATAATATGTTTTCACAAAAAAATTCCTTTTTCCGCGACTGTAAGAAATTAACTCTGTAATCAGGAAGTAAGACATTCAATAAATGTCAACTGTTAAGAACTAGACAAAAACAGGAGCTGTGTTTCATTCAGCATTTATTTAACACCACCAAGACACTGGTGGCTCTGGGACAGGACTGTGACAGCTGACAGGTCTACAATAAGTGCTTATATCAGCATTGCTGGCCAAAAGGGGTTGCTGTTGCAAAACAAGTTCAACTCAGTGCAGGAGAGAAACCCTGATGTTCTGGTGCTACACTCAATTGTGGGGTGCTTGAAAGGTGAGGAAGGCTCTCTCCCCCCGAAGGATTTGGTCCTGGAGATGTCGCCAACTTCAAGTTATGCCCTACCACCAATGTCGACGTGGAGAGAATCTTTTCGGTCTACAAAACTGTGTTGACTGACAGGCGCCACCATTTGACTGAAGAGAATGTGGTCAAAATTATGGTGACACACTATTTCTATTCTCGTGCTGCTGACTGCTAGTTAAAACCATTTGTTTTTCCTGATATATAGCCCCTACTTATCTGAATTTCAGAATCACCATATTTTGGTATTTTCAGCACAAAAATAATGACATAAACATCATATTTTGCTGAACAAAATGACATAAAAATCCCATGTCTAGACTGATGTCATTTCATTACCGGACAGTCTCCTATCAGCTCTTGCAAATTGTGATATCGATGCATTCCCAAACATCCATCACCTTTTAGTAATAGGTTGCACATAGTGCTGAAGCAGAATGCTCTTTTTCTTTATTGAGAAGGATCAAGACATATATGCGATCTACAATGACAGAAGAATGTTTTTCTGATCTGGGAATTATAGCACTACAAGGTACGAATACCATATTTGCCATGCGTTTGTGCAGGGACATCCGAAAAGGATGTTTGAAGCATCACTTTTTACTGACTAACTACTGTTAAATCAATCAATTTTATCATTATATATAATATGTACATATATTTTCGTTGTTTTTCTATGGCAGTTGTTAACATTTGAGTACTATGAGATGCATCTCAAATTGTGGTGAATTTTCAGATAGTTAAACTGTGTGAATTAGTTTTGTGTTCTGAATGGGAGGCCTTATGGGCAATGATCCATTGGATACCTGATATGATCTACAACCCCTCCTTGTTAAAATTCCTGGCCGGCCTTGGTGATCATTCACCAGCTTTTGGAGCTGGGCTTTTAGAGTTTGATTAAAGCACTCATCAAGGCCATTGGACTGAGGATGATAGGCACTGGTAATCTTATGCTTAAAGCTTGTGAGTTCCTCGAGCTGATCTACCAGCTGATTGCAAAAACTCTCTGCCCTGGTTTGAAACAATCTCCAAAGGGTAGCCATGGCAAAATATCATCTTGTAGAGAAACTCTGCTACATGCTTTGCCTCCTTCATTGGCATTGGGGCTGCTTCAACCCATTTTGAAAAATAATCAGTGAGGGTTATGCAATAATGGTAGCCATTCTTGCTTGGAGGCAAAGTTATCAGATCAATCCCAACCTTGTTCCAAGTGTCAAACACAGGGATAGGATGCAACAAAGGTGCAGGATGATCAATTTCCTTTTAGTGCGTTGGCACACCTCACAGTGTTTTACCTACAATGAAATGTAAGGAACACGAATCACAAGCATAATCAGTGACACTGAAATTGTTATACTCATGGTGCGACAATGTACAATAGCTGCCATAACATTATACATACCCAGTCAGCTACATCATTATTGATTTTATCTTCCAGTAATATCGGGCAGAGACCTTAGCAGCAACCTTATCCCAACCAAAATGATAGCCTCCAACAGTGTCATTATGACAAGCTTCTAAAATTTTGTGTTTTGTGTTGTTATCAGACACAACCTGAATGTTACATGCATGTCAATATGGTAAAACAGACAGACATGAATTGATACATAGCTAGCAGTTCTCTTGTACCCAGCACCTATAATTAACAACTGCCTACCTGCTGCAAAGACCCTCCCTTGCCCTTGTAGTGCAGAACACCATCTACTAATTGAAAGTTTTTGGACCTCTTCCTGATAATACACTTTTCCTGTTTGGTGGATTCTAGTGGATAAAGACTTTGGGATAGGTAAGCGCGTAGCTCCTCATTGAGGGTTTCCTCAGATTTCTGCAAAGAATAGGTCAGACTGAGGTCACTTTAGTTTTACAGTAACTGCTTTTCAAAACTTGACAAGGACACGGACAGAGCGCGTGTACGTATGCCATCTCTCCCGTGTCTTCTTCCTCAGCCACATTCTCATTCTCCATGGTACAAGCACTACATTTCTCATCTCTCTTCTCCATTCTCACTGTATTTTGCACGCGACATACAGGGGGTTCAAGATTTCCTAAAGCGTACTATTAGGGAGACAGTATATCCTAAGGAAATATTGCACGGGGGTGCCAAATATCCTAGGTTCTTTACGCGGGGGTACAGAGAATAGGTGATGCCATATATTCTGTGACACCTGTCCACATTGGATAGCTTAGAGCTATTCTCAATATCGGCCTCGTTGCATTGCATCGCTTCGAACTATTGAAATTGAACTTTCACTCAGAATTCCACCCATTCATTTATGAACCTTCAACCCCTACATGACTCGTGGTGTACATTAAGATGCCAGGAACATTCCTCACTACCTCTATGAACCTTTCCTCAATCATCTCTTCTTAATCAGAATTTTTGTGGTGGTGGAAACACAAATAAAGCACACCAGCATGTGTTGACCAATGCGTCGCGACTGGAGCTAGAATAGTGTCGCAGGGCGACCCTGAGATTACAAACCCAATTTCAGACAGCCACTTTAAGTGAATGAATAAATTACTAATGTGTGAACTATATGGTCAGTGTTCTAGCTAGAAAAAAGTGTTTGGGGGGGAAGCTTGTGTTACTGTAACCCAAGCTTCCCCCACCCCCAAACAATTTATAATTTTCTCCAGCGGGGAGTCAGTGTGAAGAAAAATTATTGTAGGGTACACAAAATCATACCTATAGTTATTATATTCTTGAGAAAGTGTATAAATGAGAGGATGGTCAATGAGTTCACAAATTAATTTTACGTGTTTTAACAGACTTGTAATGATTAATTATATCTTCTAAAATGTCATGAGACAGAGTATCAGGACCTTCAATGCAGATGCGCATAGTGTTTTCGAGCATGTCCTCACCCATTCGGTTTTGAAGCCTCGTCTTGATGAATTTCATACTACTGAAACTACGTTCAACAGTTGCTGTTGTAACTGGTAGAACAGAAATAATTCCAGCTAGCCTAGACAAATTGGGGAAAGCATCTGCAATGTCACCATGGCTAATCAGCTTGGACAGGACTTGATGTATAGAACTGCTCCTGTACTGCATAAATATGAGCCGCCTGAATAATTTCCATTCAGAAAGTGTATCTTCAGCTTCAATGTCAGGCTGTGAAATACATTCCTCTCCATCATATTGCACTTTCTGCACAGCTCCATAGAAATTTGTCAGTTCCAAAACATTATCCACGCCATAATTGGGAAGTTTGTCTTCAGTGTCATGAAGATGTTGTGGATCAAACACAGACATTGCAGAGATGAGATCAGTTGACCCCATTCTGACATTGATGTGATCAACTACACTCTGTATGTATGGACGGTAAATTCTCTGTAAAAACTTGGCCTTATCTTCTTCACTTACAACAATATTTTTCTTTCCAAGCTGTGCAGGATCAGAAAAAACTTCCATATGATCTTTGAACCACGTGCTGGTGTTTGGATGTTCTTTCAGTTCTTGTAGCCTTTTTATTGTATTACTCACCATCGTTGGCACACTAGCAAGATCAATTCGTTTGCTTTGCAAACTACCCTGAAGTTTGGCCACGATGTGCATGACATCTGACAGCATGTAAATGCTAGCTACAGTCTTGTATTTTGTTAACAGAACTGCTATTCCATGTGCTTCAGCATCCCCTGTATTATCATAGATTTCTTCAAATGTACCAACTAAAGCTGCTAAACTTCTACGCACTGCTCGTATTGCCCTTTCGCGAGCAAGCCATCTGGTGTCACTAGGTTTCTGTATTATTATTTCTGGACAATCAAGTTGAGCTTGAATTTCAACCAGCTTTTCCGCTTTCTTTGGGGAATAGTGAAACGATTTCCAGACGATTTCCAGATGGTCAACAGTGTACCCAATACACTTTTCACTTCCTGGTGTTCATTAGCTGCATTAATGGAAGCGAGCTGTAGCTTATGACATCGGCAATGAATATAGAGAGCAGAAGGTGCCAACATCCTCAATCGTTTTTGCACACCAGTTTTATGGCCTGACATAGAGCTGGCACCATCAAAGCCAAGTCCACGCAACTTCTCACAGCTTGATACCATGGGAGTTAAGAAAATCAGAAAGATATTTAGAAATGGCTTTAGCATTTGTTTCTTTAACATGGATGATTCCAAGGAAATGTTCAACTACCTTATTTTCGTGAAGCCATCGAGCACAAACAGACAATTCTTCCTGTGATGCAGAGTCTGTAGACTCGTCTGCCATCAATGAGTAATATGCACTAGAATTCAAGCTAACCAAGAGTTTTTCCTTGATAATCTCACTAATACTTGAGAGAAGCTCAACTATTGTCGTGTAAGACTCATATGTAGCACTTTGCGGGCATGTATTGCGGTGCATTTGCAACTTAACATTCCCATTATCAATTTGCAACGTTAGAAGAGAGTTGAAGGTAGTAGTATGTGGAATATGGAATTTAACTAGGAAATACAGAGATCGAAGAAGTGTTTTCCATTAATTCACGGTTTTCTTTCTTCTCTTCCTCACTAGCTGCCACTATATGTTCAACTACAGTCCCTTGTTCAGAGAGAGAGAGAGAAATAGCCCTTTTTTTTCGAGAGAGAAATAGCCCTTTTTTCCATCGCTGCAACATGCCAGTCTGATTTGTCATGTTTAGATAAAAGAGATGTTGCCTTAACCCAGTTCCTCACAGACCTGCTCACCCATGCCCCTCTGGATATAGCTAGGGTAGGTTGGTGACACATCAGAGGTCACCTGGTGGCAGCGTACCAAACAAACCAGCTGACAGGAGTGTAATCTTGGGTAGTATAGATTTCCATCCTGTCACAAAATAGAAATTGAGTCTAATTCAACTACTTCATGTTCACAATATCACAAAAATGACGTGTTCTTCATTTCATGTCGCTAGTTGCCAACGACATATTGGCAACCGGCCCTTGAGGATTTAAACCGAAGACCTCAGAACGATAAAAAGTGCCCTTGTTGAAGAAATCTTCAAAGATCATTGCTTCATCAGCAAAGAATTGGCAAAAAGCGAAGATTTTGATCAAGAAAGCAACAGTATGATCCTCAACGTGTGCAGCCAAGTAAGGACAACCTTGAGTAGAATTACTGTGTGCTGTGCCCCTGCGCACATAGAAGGTTTACTATCACAGAGGACCCTAAACATTCCAGTGCATGTCTATGACCAACCCATTCCAAAATAAAGCAGTTCTGCAGTGTAAGTTCATCAATGATGCAAACATGAATGACTGGCTCCACTCACTCCTGCACCTGTTTGTTTTGGAGTTTCTGCTCCTGGGAAACGATTACTAAGTTCAAAGGAGACTGTGGTTGAAAACATCTGCTGCTTGGTATGTAGAGTTCTGTGCATTTCTCTGAAGGAGTGGTCCCAACCTGGCAACAATAGCAACAAGACATCGTATGTGTTGATATGTGTAGTGGACAAGGATAAACAAGTTGGAACAATTGTTTAAAATCCTTGAGTTCCAGAAACTCTCAATTCAACTTTGTAGAACTCTGATTTGGTCTAGTTTTCCAGCGCTCAGCCATGATGTACACAACAGCACAACAACAAACAAACAAACAAACTAACTAACTAATAGACAAAAGTACTTGAACAAAATGTTGATACATTTGTGTTCTTGTATAGTTGACCACAGAGGAAGGTGTGCTTTTCTAAGTTTTTCTTTGTGGCATTAGATTGATAGATAGACACAGACAGACAGGTAGATAAATAGACAGATGATCAACAGACAGTCATAGACAGACAGAGAGAGATAGACAATAGATATTCAGAGAGAAAGACAGATAGACAAATAGAAAATAGGAAGATACCACTGCACCGCTATATAACACTTGGCAGATTTTTGGAGGTATTTTTCTGGTTCTACTTCTTAGCTTTAATATTTGCATATCCTTTTGAGTTGTTTTCCTTGACTGTCCTCCACATAATGCAGACAGCTCTCGTGTGTGTGTGTACATTCGATATTAATCACATTATGCCAGGGATACTCTGCCTTCCTGCACTGATTGGATACGTGATTGTTATGTTGTGACTAATGAATGTTGCAAAAATGACACGTTTGTAAAGTTACACACATGTAGTTTTAGCATTGAACATGCAGAGTATATTTAGCCGACAAGAAGGCTTCATAATTTCTGAAAAGAAGAAGAAATATCCCTCTTCATTTCCCTGTATCTTCACTATGCGCCTCCCCGACTCAGTATTCTCTCTCAGTGCATGCCAGTGACCATCCTGTGCTAATCGTGGTGGCAAATGCTTTTGGGGTGGGGCGTATCTTCGAGTTCATGCAACGTATATTGGTGTTATTTTTAAAAGCTGAATATTTGGAATGAAGCTGAACCGTGACTAGGTACGCATTAGGATAACTTACGCAGGCCTGTCAGTCAAATTTCTGCCTATGAAGGAACTGACCTTATATGGTGTGGAAAGGTTTCGTATAACTAACACCATCTGGTATTTGCTAGCCACAACCGTGCATTCTTCCGCGAACCTGCAAATCTTAGAGGGGAGATGTGTTTGTGCACTGAAACTGTGCACACCTCTCACATTTGATCTCTGGTACATTCATGATATGTTATGCACTATAAGTGTTGAGCTCTATAATGTAATTATATGTTTCCGAATCTGTAAAACTTGATTTGTCTTTATCTTGCGTATTCAGAATGTAAAGAAGTCTGTAATTACATTTGCTAACAAGAATGCATTCATAGGACCCGCACTTTGTAACCTTACATACCTTGGTTAATCTTTCATGAACTGAGATAATGGATGCCCGAGTACAAATAGTTAGAGCAAACTCTTTTTACCGAGCTAGCGTGCTGGATTGAGAGTGTTAAATGACAACTTGGGTCACGTGACACAGCTACTAAATTACTAGATTACACAAAGGTTCCCCACTTCAGCAGCGAGGTTAGCGATTACCCATGTGTCTTTAGCAGCGAGATTAGAGATTTCTCATGTGCCTTTAGCAGCGAGATTAGAATCTCTACTTCAGGTAAAGGGTGAAACTTCCTAATTTCTTTTTATCAGACAAATATATTATACACTTACTGATGGACTACTTGATTACTTGACCCTGTTTCATGCATGTGTGATGCAATGTGTAACAATGGCTTTATAGCCAATAACGTTTCCTAGCTCACCACGAGTGAATCTTGCAACAAAATTAGTTGACCAAATCTAGCATTTTGATCTGTTTTCTCTTCTTAATTACTTGATCAAAGCCATGCCTGTGGTAATGTGTCATTTACTTCATTAATTGACCAAAGCCATGACTGTGGTGCTGTGTCATTACGCATACTTGTACCTGCTCAAAGCCATGAATGTGGTGATTACCGATACGTATACTAGATTATTTGATCAAAGCCATGACTGCGGTGATGTGTCATTACACATATTTGTACTTGATCAAAGCCTTGACTGAGCTGTTTGCCGTTACGCCATGACTATGGTGATGTGTCATTACACATACTTGATTACTTGATCAAAGCCATGAATGGTTGTGTCATTACGCATACTTGTACTTGCTCAGAGCCATGAATGTGGTGATTGCCGTTACATATACTCGATTACTTGATCAAAGCCATGACTATGGTTATGTGTCATTACGCATACTTGTACTTGCTCAAAGCCATGAATGTGGTGATTAACGTTACGTATACTAGATTACTGGATCAAAGCCATGACTGTGGTGATGTATCATTACACATATTTGTACTTGATCAAAGCCATGACTGTGGTGATTGCCGTTATGTATACTAGATTAATTGATCAAAGCCATGAATGTGGGGATGTGTCATTACACATATTTGTACTTGATCAAAGCCATGACTGTGGTGATTGCCATTACGCATACTTGTATTTGATCAAAGCCATGACTATGGTGATGTGTCATTACACATACTTGTACTTGATCAAAGCCATGACTATGGTGATGTGTCATTACGCATACTTGTGATTACTTGATGGACTGCAAGGACTTCAATAAGGCTGTGCAGCGTGAGCATTACCCTCTACCCACAATTGAGGACATCTCAACTAGTTGCATGGTGCTAAAGTGTTCATGGTCCTAGGCTAGATGTGTGTAGTCATGTAGTACTTGACCAATCATCTTTCTGACGACCTTCCACAGGCCTTTTTGACTCTACAGGTGGAAGCGCATGCCATTCGGTATAAACAGTGTGCCTGAGGTCTACCAGAGGAAGATGCATGAGTTGATCGAAGGCCTACACGGAATTGAGGTGATTGCTGATGACTTCTGTGTTGTAGGTCATGGTAACAGTTTTCCTGAAGTGATTGCAGACCATGACAGACACCTCATTGCATTCATTGAGCGCTGTGAAGAGTGTCATGTCCCTCTCAACACTGAAAAGTTTGAACTCAGAAAGTCAGAGGCTCCTTTCATCGGACATTTAGCATCAGACAAAGGCCTGAAGGTTCACCCTGACAGGGTGCATGCCATCATGGATATGCCAGATGTGCAGGATGTGCCTGCTGAACAGAGGCTGCTGGACATGGTTCAGTACCTGGCTAAGTTTGTGCCCTGTTTGTCTGATATGATGCTCCTACTCAGACAATTAGTTCTTGAGGGGCTGATTGGACATGGGACCATGCTCAGAAGAAGGCGTTCGAGAACTTAAGAAGGCTGTGAGCAGTGCACCAGTTCTCAAGTATATGACTTGAACAAGGAGGTAACTGTGCAGTGCGATGCATCCAAGTCGGGGCTTGGTGCAGCTATACTACAAGATGGTCAGCCAGTGGGCTATGCATCGCATGCTTCGACATCAGCAGAGACTCAATATGCTCAAATCGAGAAGGAGCTGCTCGCAATTGTGTTCGCCTGTGACTGCTTCGACATATATGTATATGGCAGGGATGTAGTCACTGTGAAGTCTGCCTCTGGAGAGCATCTTTAGGAAGGCGCTATGTTCAGCTCCCGAGTCCCAACAGACTGCAATGTATGCTGCTGCATCTGCAGTGCTACTCCCTGGATGTTAGGTATCGCAAAGGCATGGAAATGCAGCTGGCTGGTATCCTAAGTCGAGCCTATCTTTCTGTGAACAGCTGTAATATCATCCACTCAGTGGAAGCTGTGGACCACACTGCTCATGTTCCTGTAACGCCGGAGTGCTTACATCAAATTCGACAGGCGATGGCAAGGGATCCAACCTTGTCATTACTATATGAAATGGTTCTAGACGGCTGGCCTGTGAACAAGAAGGGCCTTCCAGTTTCACCGATACCATACTGGGACTATCGTGATGAACTGACCGTGAAGGATCAGCTGCTGTTGAAGAGCAACCAGCTGGTGATATACCTGCGTGCCTGAGAACAGAGTGGATGACCATCGCTCTTGGTAGTCACATGGACATAGAAGGTTGTCTGTGATGAGCTCGGGAATGTCTGTTCTGGCCCTGGCATGACTGCTGATATGAATGTTTTCATGTCAAAGTGTGACATATGTCAATCACATGGTAGTGCACAGCAGAAGGAACCTCTACAGCAACATGAAATCATTGTTTGTCTGGGGGCCAAGGTTGGCACTGACCTGTGTGAGCTGAACGGACACCAACTGTTAGTGGTCACTGATTACTACAGTAACTTCATAGAATTGAAAGACCCAATGTTTTGACATCATGTGGTGTTATTCTGGCATTTCTTCTGTGTTCTTCAGGTTTGGCATTCCAGCTGTGCTGGTGTCAGACAATGGCCCACAGTTCTCATCGGCTGAGTTCAAGTCATTCTTTGTGGCCTGGTCCTTCGTACATGTAACCTCGTGTCCATTATATCCACAGTCGACTGGAAAAGCGGAGAATGGGCGGTCAAGACCATGAAGCGTCTGTTCAAGGAACCAGGACACTCTGAGTTTTGTGGTCTGCTTGAGTAGAGGAATACACCTACTGAGGATATAGGGACAAGCTCTGCACAGAGACTGATGAGTTGTATGTGCAAAACTCTGATCCCTACATCTTCGGGTCTTTTAAGTCCGAGATATGACACTACTAGGGATTTGACCACTATGAGAAAGCTCAAGGACAAGCAGAAGGATCATTAGGATGGTTCAGCTAAATCCCTTTCTGACTGTGGCCAGGGGATCCCGTCCACATGAGGCTTCCTGGGAGCTCTACCTGGACCCGTGGAATGTGTGAACAGCAGGTTGCACCATGCTCCTTTGAGGTCACAGCTGGTGGCACCACTTACCATCGCAACCAGCATCACCTTCATTATGATAACAGTGTTCAGCCCTATGAGTATATAGGGTACCGTGAGCCTGAGCATACAGCATCACAACCACCTTCAAACACGACACCTGTCAAGCATACTACTCTTGTGTGCAATCAGCTGATGCCAGCTCTGTAGCCTTTCCCAACACCTGCTGTAGCACCACCAGAACCTCGTCGTCTATGCATATATGGACAGCTCCTGTCAAGATGCAAGACAAGTCAAGGACTGATCTATATGTACTTGAATTGGTAATTATAGGTGACATAGTGTGATTAGCCTTTGAAACATGTTAGTTTCTAATTTCACCCCATTTTTTGGGGGGTGATCGGTTAGTGTAATTTGCATTTGACATGTTAGTTTCCAATTGTGATCGTGTAACTACCTCTCATTTTTTTGCTTTGTAAAGAGGGAAGATGTCATGATCTTTACCTGCCCGCTCCCACGTGGATGCGAGGAAATTAAATCGAGTTGAGATTTATCTGTTTGCTACTTTGCCGAACAACATGTTACATCCCCAGAAGCCAAAATACTAGTAAACTCTCCCCCCCCCCCCCCCCCCCCCCCCCCCAACTTTTGTGATGATTTAAGATAAAGATGTACTTATTGCTAATATTTGTGTAGCTATTGGATTTTTTATTTATGATATAACAAATCATGATAAGCTTTAATGAATGATATAGAAGACATATAATAATAATAATGGTAGTAGGGAAGAAGGAAGCATTGGAGGATTGGTGAGGAGATATTGGAAGAGGTCAAATAATTCAAGTTCTTTGGAATATGGTTTGATAAGAAGCTAAGGGGTTATGTTCAGTTAGAGAAGATTGCAAAGAAGGCAGAAGAGTGGTTTAGAAAAGTAATATGGATGAGTAGAGTGAATGGGAAGGTGGAAGTAGACAGAGGAAGAATAGTATGGGAGCTTCTAGCCAGACCCAGTATGGAGCATGCAGCCGAAGTGTGGTGGACAGGAGGACGGAATGCTTGCAAGAAATTGGAGTCAGCACAGATGAGAGTGGGTAGGAGACTGTTGGGGGCAAGTAACACAGTAGCAGGAGTGGCAATACGGGGAGATATGGGGTGAAGGAAGCTAGAGTAGAGGAGGGCAGAGATGAAGGTTTTGTTTGGCAAGAGATTAGAGGTGTTGGAACAGAGCAGATTGGTAAAAGTTGTTGTAAATTAACTAAGAGAGGATGGAGGAATTGGATGGTGGATAGAATATGAGATCTTGAGGAGAAAGTATGAGTTAAACAATGAGGTTGGGTCAGTGCGCAAGTGGAAGGGGAAAGTGAAGGGAAGGACTGGGAGGAGGAAGTAAATGGAAAGAGTATGCTGAATTTTTATAAATCGGCAAAGAATGGTGCAAAGTTCTTAGGAATATGGTTTGATAAGAAGGAGAGGTATGTGAAGTCCATGCATGGTCAGCAAGGTGTGCAGTTGCAATTTCGACTGAGGACTGCATCAGCTGGGTTGTTATAGGATAAGAAGAGATGTGGGATAGTTAGGGATGAGAGGTGTATAATGTGTGATAGTGAAGCAGGGGAGGATGTGGAACATTTCTTGGTGATATGCTGGGAATTCGAGAGGGATCGGCTGGTGGATGAGGTGTGCAGAATTGTAGGGGCAGGAAAGTGGCTGGATGAATTTAGAAGAGTCTGTAAGGATGAAAAGGTGGCATTGCTTTTGGGGAATGATGTGGAGGGAGTAAGTGATGCAGTGATAGAGGAGGTGGGCGAGTATTTGGTAGGGAAGTGGTGGCAGAGGAGAATGGAACTGTTGTATGGTGAGCTGAGGAATGATCTTTGGTCTACTCCCGTACCCCCCTCCTTGAGCAGCGGGACACTCGTAACTTAATATTGTGGAACATTTTTATTGTTGATATTTTGTTATTAGGTTAGTTACTAAATAGTTCCACACTGTGCTGTAATATATATGTGATGGCCTTAACAGGCTCAGCAATATCAATAATACTTTTTATTTCTGACTGATCATTTCTTTTTTAAACAATTTTTAACACTTTTTGTCTTCATAGTCAAGTAGCCACCTACAAGAAGTTAGTCAGTATAACACCAGAACTAACTGTTATTGTTTACAGTTTATTACTAAATACACACATATGCTTATGTATTCATATGATACACATAGACACACATTTACACATGCACTATAAGTAGTTAGCTGGTTTAGTTGAAGGTCTGTGTTAACTATTGTCACATGAGTAAACTTATGAGGAAACGAACTGATCCCTTCTTAGTACAAAAACGTACAGTTGTCCATCACTCGGCTCAGTTCAGTGTTAACTATTGTCATAAGAGTAGCTAAGCTTCCAACTGATAAACGTGAATAGTTACTCAGTTTTGCTGAAGGTCCATGCTGTTAACTATTGTCGCATGAGTAAACTTGTTGGGAAATTGACTGGTGCAAAATTGTGTGGCTGCTTGCTGACTCAGCTTCTCTTAATTCATGCGGGAGAGTAGTTGTATAAGCGTGTTTATGATATTAACGATCTCTTCTGATTGGGGTTGTTGGGTGGAGTGAAGAAATGCGAAGTGTTAAATCAAGGTCTTTGCAATGCATTTGACAGTTTGAAGTCTTCTGGTAGTAAAAAAAAATTTGAATGACAATATCCTACGCAAGTTATGTGTGGAAATATCACAGTAAAAATGGAAGTGTGCAAGACACATCAAAAGCCTAGCATGCTCATGGTATGCTGCCTATTGCGGTGAGCCTATTGATGCCATGGTGTGTCATATGCAACCAAATTTTGGGGCATTTTGCGTAAAGCGTGCAGTATACACTATCACCATGAGGGGAAGATCCAGGATTTAGAGAGGGAGGGAAATAATTTTCTACCATGAAATAAGCATCTTGCATGAAGAATAACTATTACTACTCAATTTATAGGTCTGGTCTGCAAGAATAGATGACATCATATTATGTCTGATTGACTCCAGTCCATAGTAAAGTATATGTAACATGCCTGTGAGGGACAAGTATCCTCACCCAGATATGTAGGCTATATGTATTTTGAATAATATATTATTATTATTATAATGTGAAAATATATTACATGAATAAATTTTCTCCTTGATGTTTCAACTAGTCAACATTTCAACAGAGACCTCCCCACTTAGTCAAGGTGATAGATTACATGGGTGACATAATAACAGGAATGGGCGAAGCCATGTTGGCCCAGGTATATTATAGCGCAGAATCGACCTACGCAGGCACAATTTACGCGTTTGTTGCAACCTAAGCGCGTCTGGCTGAGGAGTGAACTCGTCATTACGCGGCTGGCAGATACATAGATGAGGCTATGAAGATTGTATTATTGCTTCTTCTGGTTTCACAGATCATAGAAGGTATTTAGCTTGCATAAATACATTAGCTACTAGCTACCATTGGGTGCAGAGTAAGTTACATATAATGTGATGGCATGGTTAGAGTAAGAAAGCTTGTATTATTCATGGGGTGGTATTTTACTGTTCGTTTTATGCACTTTTGATGCAAATGCAATTCTTGTTTGGTTCTTCCCCATTCCATGGCAATGAAAATGAAGCTTTACTAATACTCTGTATGGCAGTTTATTTATTGAGAAGAATTTTAACCTTAATTTTAAATAATAATTAATAATACCATGTAATATGTATATAGCAATGCCCTCTAACCCTCTCACTGACTTAAGTCACGAAAACGGATTAACCGCGACGAAAAAATTCGTAAAAAATTAACCGTTCGCGGTATTAACTTCCTAAAGCACGCCTCTAATATACCCCGAAAATACGGAATGAGGAAAGGGAAGTAAACGTGCCAGCAAACATCACTTCCGGTTAATTCCCGGTCTCGAAGAACGACCCGTTTAAAGCATTAGACTTCCTATTTGAGGATGACTTTGGCCTGTCTGTCCGAGGTTGCATACTTGCCAACTTTCCATAAGTTAATTCCGGGACATTTCCGACGCGCGAATTTCCCCCTCAATAGCATGCGCGTTTCCCTGTCCCCTTATTATTTACCCTGTATTCCATGCGTATTTACTTTGTAAATCAATTTCATTATATTTGTTTTATTTATATTGTTTTATTTATACCTTTGTTTTTCTTGCCTATCCCCTGAAATTCCTGAAATTCTTTGCCTTTCACCGCCAACTTTAGCTCAACACCTTTTTTAAAATTTATTTTTTGACTTTTTTTTGCAACCATTAAATTTTGAACAAAGCATATCATTCGATTGCAAATTGAAAGAGCTATAACTTGGTATATGAATCAGCTCTATTGAAGTAGGCAAACAAAAGTTACGCATCTCTATGTCTACAACAGTAAAAAAAGTCACTAACAACAGTAAAAAAGTCACTAACAACAGAGATCCATCCAGGAGCGACTTTTTTCTCTACTCCGTAGGATTTTGATTGATAGCGAGTCTGCAGTAGATGGCTCTGCAGCTTTCCACCGAAGAAGAGCATCCAGAAGCTATAGGGACGGTCACAGTGAAGTAAAGTCATCATTGTACAAAAAAATATATTTGTTGCCGTGACCAGTTCGGAATCACGTGCTACCTGGAATTTTTCTTTGATTGCTATCTTTCGCGCACCCCCAGGTAAAAAAAAAAAATCTGTAGCTCCGTTCGCGAGCGATGTCGAGTTCGCTGTAGGCGGTGAGAGTGTTTTAATCCGTCAAAATGGCATTCTCTCTTCTGCTTCTTTGCTACACTGGCCATTTTGCTGGTTGGGAAGTTTCACGGGGGTGCCACACCTCCAATCGAAACAAGGTCAAAGGTTGTTTGGTAAACCCGTTACTGATCCTAAAAAGTGTCCTTTTTTTATTGCTTTACGAGTGTTAAAGGACTAAACTAAACATGCTTGGGACTGCAGTGGCGAGTGGAAGCGCAAGGTGCGCGTAGCTGTAAATTCCGGGACATTACCGGGACAAGGACACCACTGGCCAAAATTCCGGGACTGTCCCGGCCATTCCGGGACGGTTGGCAACTCTGAGATTGACGTTAGTGAAGAAGGTGCCTGTGCTTACCTGGGAAGTGGCGTAGTTGACGGTGATGCTGGCACCAACCACGAAGCAAGTTTTCAAAGTATAGATCGCCCTACTCTGCCAAGCGAAGCTTCAGACGATAGCAATGGTCATAGCACTATGTGTTTGTCTGAGTTATGCTGAACATGCAGACCTTCACAGTGCCAAGGGCATTGCCCTTTTATTTTTTATCTATATTTAGTTATAACTAAATATAGATTAAAAATATGTTGAAAGTTGTGTTATTGATGTTATTGTTGGTGTGTTTATGAATTAGGCTTCTGATCTGATCACATTTTCCCACAATTTGGTCAACATGTGAGGTTATGGGCTCATATGCTTGTGTATATTATAACCTCAAGTCTTTTATTGTTACGATTATCTACTAAGGTGTCATGATGGTCTTACAGACGTATTGCATGTCCTAAGAACACAGTTATCATTGTTCTAGACGTGTGCACGAGATGTGCAAGTATGCATATCTCCTGTTAAAAAAATATAGTATGGGCAACCCTGCAACTTCTATTCTGTCAGAAAAGTGTTTTGTGTCATGTAGCGTATTTTATGCTCGAAGTTAGAGAATATTATTTGTTTTGAAGTCAAAGGTGGTGCTTCCCAAATCATGCTTATCAAAACACCATGATAGCAGTTGTATCTGAGCACATTTGGTATCAGTAACTCTACTAGAGCAACCTGGTAAACTCCACTGCACTATAGATTTCCAGCGAGGCTGAACGTCCCACTAGCAATTGTTGAAATGACAAGGTTTACTGTAAGCAACATTATCTCGACCACTATGACAACTAAAGAACAAAAAAGTGATGAGCCACATAGATTAGTAGCTGCCTGGGAAGAGAGTGCAGAGTCGGAGGGTGAGGCGGAGAGACCAGAAGTCAACTGGGAAAAGCTCTCAGACAAACTTCACTGCCTAGTAAACTAGAGCTCAATTAATCAAAGTACTTATAGCTAGCAAAAACTCTCTCAGTTGACAAATATTGTCGACACAATAGCCTTCTCAATCATCAACTTAAATTTGACATTTAGGTTAGATACTCTAGCCAAAATGTCAAACCATAGTGTTAAATATTACTTGTAAGAAGATGGGGGAAGGGGTGAAAGGGAATTAAAAAAGATGCTCCCATTTTCCATTTAATCAGTTACTTATGAACCAGCAATTAATACCACTTAGGATGGGGGGAGGGCATGAAAGCATACCCTGGTTTCCTTATTTAGCATTTGTTAACAGTTGATTGTTTGAACACAGTTAGTTGAGAACACTTGGTCTTTAAGTGTAAAGCTACAAAGTACTGCACATTTCTCGTACTATTTCAAGGACCCAACAGTCCTTTTATGATGAAATGCTTGTGTTTGCCAAGCATTGCCTTTGACACTAGGTATCTTGCTAACAACTAGTCAATTCCCTTTGGTGAGCATGCAAAATACAAGTAAGAATTGTATCTATACAGGAGCTGGGGCTACTGGAGCGCGAAAAACACATAGTAAACATCAGATATGCATGCATAGTTTTACCAATAGATCCTTAAATGTTACGAGGAATGTTCGGGTGATTTTCCTAATATTTCTCCAGGAACTTCTTCAGTCCAAAAAGTGCCACTCTTGAAGCTAACAGGGAAGCTGTTGCTTATTAATTAACTAACTGTTTGGTTATCACTTAATGAATGGAGTTTAGTAATATCAGAACCTGTTGGATGCTAACTATGGATAATCTAAGCACAATGTATGTGTGTGTGTGTGTGAATGCGTGTGTGTCAGACATTGACTCCTATATGTATGACAAAGATGATTACTCCGTGAATGACCAGGAAGCCTTCAGAGTCGAATACAGGATACTGATTGGTTGAGCAAGTCCGTACCCGTGCAGGGGTAAAGAGTAACTATGAGAAACGGAAGAGAATAGTTTTGAGTGAGTGACAGAGATAGCGAGTTTTAGACGTCTAGCGTAAACTGAGCTAGTTTAGTTTTGAGACATACATATTGGTTTGAGACTAGTGTATGATTATTTAGCACTATTTAATTGTATTTAATTGATAAAGTATTTAAACCTACTACAGTTCTTAATTATACTCTTCGTGAGTGGGAGAAAGCTGATTTCGGCTTAGACAGAGTTTTGTTGTTTAGGCGTTGCAGGACACTAGACTACTTAGAGATAGTAGAAGTAGTTGCCTGACAGTGGTGGCAGTGGTGGGATTCTCTTAGTGACAGAGAACCTGGCCAACAGTTTAGCTAGTCTGTAATAGTACAGGGGAAACAACTCAGGCTAGGCCTAGAGAGTTTGTGAAACCAAACCCTGGTCAGCTAAGCTAATATTATTTTCGTGTTTTTTTGTGTTAAATTTAAAATAATATCATTTTTAGTGTGTTGAGGTTGTCATGTCAGAAGAACGACAACATAGAGAATCTTTTCGTCTTTGGAACACCAATCCAGAGGCTCTTCCCCCTCTAGAGTCTATCTCTGACAAACGAACCCTTATCCAATGGCTCCAAATAGATCAACGGAGAACAGAGAGGGAGGAATAGAGGCGTGAGGAGGATAGAGGACAAGCAGCCCAGCAACAAGAGAGCTTGTTTCAACATCTGGTCGAGTTCCACAGACCATCAGTGGTTGAGCATCCACCCACTCCTAAACTAACTCTGCAAAATTTAAGGAGGGAGTGGATGACATGAATACTTTTCTGTAAACGTTTCAAGTCATGGCTCAGGCAGGACGATGGCCAGAAGAACAATGGCCTGTATTCCTCTGGTGCTCACTATCCGAAGCAGGGATGACGGCTATATCAACCGTAAGCTCAACACAACAGAATGACTATCAGATCATTAAAAGCACTCTACTAGCAACGTACCAAGTCACTACAGAAACGTTACAGAAAGTGGGTTTTTGAGAAGATTTTTTGATGGAAGCAACCCTAATGCCTGGTTAAGGGGGCACCAACAAAATTTCCATCAGTGTTTCAACTCATCCGAAAAAGAGGCTGAGACTTTGATGATGATGGAAGTAACCCTGCCACTGTAGCTGGAGATACAAATGAGAAATTTTGATCCTAGCACCTAAGTGAGGCGATTGTGAGGCATCAAGGAAATCAAAGGAGAGAACCAGATGTACCCAGACAATCTGATAGAATGAACAAATTTAGACCAAGAGCGAGCTCAGAGAGTGACACTCCTACTCGCCTATGAGTACCAAATTCAAGATGACTAGAAATAAACCGAGCCCCACCAACAAGTGGAGATTCTAGCAGACTCCCTCCCCGAGATCAAAGCCAGATCGAGTGTTTTCATTGGGCCACCTAAGAAGGGATTGTAGAGTGAAACTTGAAAAGGTTCACGTCACAAGCACCCCTGATGGAAGTAAGACTTTGCCTAAATGGACCCGTAGGGTGAAGGTCAACGATAGATCCATTCTTGCCTTTCTCGACACAGGCTGCTCAAAATCAATTGTCCACCTCAGATGCATTCGAAAATAAGATTTCCTTGATTGGAAGATACCTTATACTACTGCCAGCTCTAAGAAGACAAGGTCTCCAGCAGCCAAGATCCAGTTGCAAGTGGAGGAAAAGTGCATTGAGCCCACATTGGAATCGACATGTTAATGGGACGAGATGTTCCTCATTTCAGAGGTTTATGAAAGAGGAGCTGGACACTGAAGCAGAGTCAACCCCAGTTCAGAAAAAGAGCAGACAACACTGGCACATGAAGAAGTGGTGATGATCACAACCTGAGCACAAGCAGAAAAATAAAGCCAACTCAGGCAGAAAGAAGAACAGCAACAAGAGAATGACAACCAAGTAATCCAACCAGTGGAACTAGAAGATGAGCTAGAAGAAGGAGTTGACATGGAAAGTATCTACAAGCCTCTCAGAAGCAGATGAATCAATTTTTGTGACAGTATCTCCAGAGAAACCAAGAGTACTACAAAAACAAGATCCAACCCTAAATAAAACCAGAGAAAAAGCTAAAGAGGGAAGCAGTCTTTACTTCATTATCGTTCCCAATGCTGCCCGTACCCGAATTCTACAAATGGCCCACAACTCTCCCGTAGCAGGACATTTTGGCCAGGCCAGAACTCTTGAAGCTATCAGGACCAGGATGGATTGGACAGGTATTGCTAAAGATGTAGGAATAATGTGTAAATCATGCCCTGTGTGTAGGAGAGCTGGACCAGCAGTAGCAGGTAGAGCCCCATTGTATGCCCTACCTGCATTTTGCCATGGACATATTCGGGCCTCTTAAAAAACTGATGGGAATAAATATGTCCTTGTTATAATGGATTATATGACCAAGTTGCCAGAGGCTTTTCCTCCACGTAATATGACAGCAGAAACAGTGACTGTTTAATTGACTTGACCTCTAGACTTGGGGTACCACAAGAGTTGTGTCAAAGACCGTTAAGCAGTTTTGTGAGATGACATGGATACATCAGATCAGGACCTCCCCATACCACCACCAAACAGATGGTATGGTGGAGAGGTTTAACTTTACAATGAAGGGGCTTCTGAAGAAACTGACCTCCACTCATGGAAAAGAATGGGATAAATGCCTACCTTGGCATACAGGGGGACTGTGCACAGCACAACAGGATTCTCTCCATTCCACCTGCTTTTTGGAAGAGAGGTGAGCTTACCTTTGGACGAACTTGCCAAATTCTGGTCTGGAAGAATAAAGAGGAGACAAATGATGTGAACATGGTAGAGTAGATTACAACCCTACAGGAGAACATTACAACTAGTACAGCAAATAGCAAAAGAAAATGAGACAAAGGAAAATGAGAGTCACAAATATTACCACGACAGGAAAGCAACTCATCGAATTGGTTTAGCAATTGCCTTAGTCTTACTCTCCTGACCCTGGCCATTGCCCTGTCTTAACCCTCCTGATTCTGGCCATTGCCCTGGTCTTAACCCTCCTGACTCTGGCCATTGCCCCAGCCTTAACCTTAGACACATCCCTGGCCCTAACTCTGGCCATAGCCCTAGCCACAACCCTTGACCTAACAGTAGCCATTGCCTTAACCCTAGCCATAGCCACGACCCTAATCCTAGCCATTGCCCTAATCCTAGCTATTGCCCTAACCCTACCTGACACTGATCTATGGAGTATTGATAATGGGGTTGATCCAATATTGTGAATATGATTGCATAGGCCCATGAGCTTACAGCTCTGGCAGAGAGTTCTGTTGGTGCTGGAGCAAAGTTTGTTTCAAGAAACAACTTTTAGTTACCATCCTGCCTAATGGCTAGGCAACTTTTGGGTCATGTGACACAATGCTAATTATTCAATAGCATTGTTTCATGGGGAGAATTGTTGGGATGGGGATAGTGATTAAAGAGGTGCTGGAGGAGGAGGGTGATGGTGGTGGAGGGAGAGGGTGGTACGGTGAGGGTGGTGATGGTGGATGGGGATGGTAGTGATGGTGGAGGGGAGGATGGTGATAGTGGAGAGGAGGTGATACTGAAGCAGGAATGTGGTGATGGGAGCAGGAATGTGGTGGAGAGGTAGGGTGGTGATGGTGGAGGGGAGGGTGGTGATGGTGGAGGGAGTGGTGGGCTGATAGAGGATACCGAGATAGTAGTTCTCCTTCCCCTCCGCAGGAACCCCATCCCACACTCGTTCTCTTTCTCCACTCCTGACATAGCAAACATCCACTGGAGGTCACTGAACTTATCAAACAAACTTCCTACATTATACAAGACATGTTACTCACCCACCCCACTCAGTGTAGATTATGCTGACAGCTGAACATAAGGTTCTTAACAGGGTATATGCCATATCCATATTAAGGGACGGAGTCACCAAGAGACCAAGTTTACCAGGCTACCTATAAAAAAATATTTGTGATCGCTGATGCCAGTGTTGTTACCTGGGAAGCATCTTTAGTGAGGCCCTTTGGTCCAGCCCTAGCTCTCGCTGTTGCATGTTGGTAATCCCAAGCACTCTGTTGTGCTCTGGAGGCAACTTGTTTCTCAGGTGTTGTGCTCTGGAGGCAACTTGTTTCTAAGCTGTTGTGCTCTGGAGGCAACTTGTTTCTAAGCTGTTGTGCTCTGGAGGCAACTTGTTTCTCAGCTATTGTGCTCTGGAGGCAACCTGTTTCTCATCTGTTGTGCTCTGGAGGCAACTTGTTTCTCAGGTGTTGTGCTCTGGGAGCAACTTGTTTCTCAGATGTTATTCTCTGGAGGCAACTTGTTTCTCAGGTGTTGTGCACAACTTGTTTTGCAGGTGTTATGTGCAACTTGTTTCTCAGGTATTTTGCTCTGGAGGAAACTTGTTTCTCAGGTGTTATTCGGAGGCAACTTGATTCTCAGGTATTGTAATCTGGAGGCAACTTGTTTCTTAGGTGTTGTGCTCTGGAGGAAACTTGTTTCTCAGGATTTGATTCAACATGAGAATGAGCAAGCTAATGCTATAACCTTGGCAACAAACGTCTGAAATGAGGCTAGCTGTACCTGAGCACAAGCAGTCACCAGCAGGCATGTCAGCCAGCAAATAGGATATAATCTGTGTTACAGTATCCACAGGTGAGTGTCAGCTCTTCCCATATCTTGTAGAAATACTCTTGTGCTTGGTAAATATTGGAGTCAAGGCTAATAAATCAAATTAAAAAAAATTTAATATACACACACATAAATAATATTTATTGTTCCAACTGGTACCAGTTGAGACCCTCCAGTTCCTCTACTCTGCCCACGACCATCCATGGTTCATCCATCTAGGAATGGACTTGGGACATCTGCGGAAAGTGTGCTGTTTCTGAACTAATCTATAACAGTTTTTGAATTTTGGTCTGGAATTTAATATTTTAACAGCAAGTTTACAGAATCTGTGCAAACTCTTTGGAAGTGTTCCTTTATAGTAGGTATTTGTGTGTGTGTTTGCGTGGCAGAGGGGAGGGGAGGGGGCTATGTGCTGTCGGTGTCACTTAATAGGTCACGTATCAACATGGAAAATGTAGACACTATTGCAAATAGATCAATAAAGGTAAGGGGTATTCGCTCTAGCAATTACAGAATTATTGTGAGGAGAGGAGAGGCTGTAAGAACTCGAGCTAGTCCACCTGAACAGTTGACGAAATCATTTGAAGTGGGCATGAGACCATTTACGAGGAATTTGACAAGTCTTGGCCCTCAGCACATTGCTGATGTCATGATCTATCATTCCTGTCAAAGTGTCTGGAGCAGGAAGTGCCGAGTGCAGACGTGGTAATAGTAACAGAGGTCAATGCACAACTGACACTTCAGATTGTCACGAGTTAGTAGCAATTTAAGCAGTTGCTCTTCTCTGCTACATCTGTAGCAGTCCATATTTGAGGAGGCTCAAAGAACGGAGGGAACTGAAAGTGATAAGATATGTGTTGGTAGGATTCCGTGCTCCTGCTCTTAGGTTCCGTGCAAACTGCTGTTGGGTTCCATGCACCCTGCTGTGCTGTTGGGTTCGGTGCACACTGCTGTTGGGTTCCATGCACCCTGCTGTGCTGTTGGGTTCGGTGCACACTGTTGTTGGATTCCATGCACCCTGCTGTGCTGTTGGGTTCGGTGCACACTGTTGTTGGATTCCATGCACCCTACTTTTGGGTTCTGTGCACCCTGATGTAGGGTTCCATGCACCCTGACGTTGGGTTCCGTGCACCCTGATGTTGGGTTCAGTGCAACATGATGTTGGGTTCCGTGCACCCTGCTGCTTGGTTCCATGCACCCTGATGTTGGGTTCTGTGCACCCTGCTGATGGGTTCTGTGCACCTGCTGGGTTCCATGCACCCTGCTGTTGGGTTCCATTCACCCTGATGTTGGGTTCCATGCACCCTGATGTTGGGTTCAGTGCACCCGGCTGGTGGGTTCAGTGCACCCTGCTGATGGGTTCAGTGCTCCTGCTGTTGGGTTCCATGCACCTTGCTGTTGGGTTTAGTGCACCCTGCTGTTGGGTTCCGTGCACCCTGCTGATGGGTTCAGTGCACCCTGCTGATGAACCCTGCTGTTGAGTTCCGTGCACCCTACTGTTGGGTTCTAACTTTTCTTGATGAAGAGTAAGCGTCCATAGGTGAAGTAGGTGGAGCCGTGGTTGACTATAATTAGAGTGAACTGGCTTTACCATGCTGGAATATTGAGAGGGCTAAATGACGTTTCAATTGTTGTGCCCCCCCCCCCCCTTCTAGATAAAGATAATAGTAGAGGTTAGAAATTAGTGTTTTGCTTTGGATAAACACATGTGTATGTCTTATACTGTACTATGTATACGTATGTGTGCCATGTATATGTATGTATGCCATGTATATCCATGTATATATATGTATGCCATGTATATGTATGTATGCCATGTATATGTATGTATACCATGTATATGTATGTATACCTCGACATGGCTGTGTGATGCATGACAAGCTCTCCCAAGCGTGTGGGAACCAGGAAAACACCTCTCTATGCACAAGTTGTCTAATGAGGAAGCTAATTACATGATCCTCACACTCGGACAATTTGCAGATTTTAAGTGTACCCTCTGCAATGGATCATGTTTGCTTAATGAATCTGCAGATAGAGCCAGTGGCTGTAGTTGTTTTATATCTTGCATAATGTACTTGGGAAGTTACTATAGTGACCGCTGGAAATCAGTCCCATTACCTTAGTTACTATGGTGACTGCTGGAAATCAGTCCCATTATATCTGGTAGCCTTAGTTACTATAGTGACTGATGGAAATCAGTCCTATTATCATATAACCTTAGTTACTATAGTGACTGCCTGAAATCAGTCCCATTGCCACCTTGTAGCCTTAGTTACTATAGTACACTCGGAAAGTGTTTCATATAATTATTTTGGGAGCTGTCTGTTTTGATAACGGTCCAGTCCTGCCTGAACATACTGGGATTATTTCCATTCCTAGCCCTAGCTCTTGTTTCTAACCTTTTCCCTTCACCATTCTTGAATAATCCTGGTTGGGGGAGTAGGATGAGCACTAGATGGACATCATCGAGACATCCACAGATACAAGCTGGCCTCAGCAGTACTGGAATGACTGACAGGCTCCCAGGTTGTGAAGCATGAGAATTTATTCATTTATTCATAGAGTGACTCACAACTGCATTCATGTGATGAAGTTAGCAAGAAAGCTATATACTCCTCCCCAGACACTTTACCAAATTGCTTTTCAGGATTAAGATCTGGTGTCCAGAGGCAAAAATCTGGGCATTGGCAAACCACTCAAGCTGTGGGACTATGACAGGATTTCCTTGCTATCGGTAGCTTGTGTATTTTTGTCAGTATTGCAAATTGTCGATTCAGTTGGAGAGCCTGGCTGGATGCAGTGCTGAGCTCTGTCTCCACTTGCTGTGTTAAGTGAAGCATCTGTTACATCATCAAAGGAATGGAGGATATCTCTAAATTCTAAGAATTCCCAAGTAACAAATGATAGACTCTCTGTGCAAGATTTATCCCTAGTTCTAGCTAGGTCTTCAAAGATTCGAGTTGTGGCTTCGAGTCCGCTTTTGCTGAGTTTGAGAGTCGCTTCGTGTCGGGACATGTAGGGTCTTGCCCAGGCGGGTGATACCCAATACTCCTCCCTACCCTGATTTGCAGTGAGCCAAGGTCTTCATGTTCTGGTTCAGTTGGCTCCCATGCTGGTCTGGATAGACTGTCTGTATTGCCATTATCTCGTCCCAGGTGGTGAGAGCTGGTGTAGTCGAATGGCTGCAGTCGCAGCGCCTATCTCGTTAGCCGTCCCCCAGCATCCTTCATGCTGGCCAGATACTGTAGGCAGCCATGGTCTGTGACTACCTTAAACCTCACTCCAGTCAAGTAAACTTGAATGTGCCTAATCCCTTCCACTAACGCTAGGCACTCCTGCTCCACAGTGGCATAATTCTTCTCTGCTTTCTTCAACTTTTGGGAGAACCACGCCACCGGTCTATCTTGGTCTTCTCCATGGTGCTGTCTCAGCACCGCACCTATCCCTACATCCGAGGCATCTGTCTGCAGCGTGAACATTTTTGTGTAGTCTGGTCCAGCCAGACTGGGTCGCAGTGGAGGGCTTCCTTGAGCATCTTGAAGGCTTGATCATGCATCTCACTCCACTTTACATTTTCTGGATGGACTTTTCCCGTCAAATCAGAGAGAGGGGTCACTATGGCTGCATAGTCCTTTACAAATTTGTGGTGGTATCCCGCCAGGCCAAGGAAAGATCTGACATCCTTCTTTCTTCTGGGTACTTTAAACGTTAGGATTGTCTTGATTCCCCCATCTGGGGGTGTAGTTGACCCTCCCCTATTCGGTGTCCCAGATATTCACATTGTGGCCATTGCAAATTGGCACTTCACCATCTTCAGTGTTAGTCTGGCATCCACCAACCACATCAAGGTCTGGTCGAGCTGAGCGAGTTGGTCTTCCCAGGTGGAGTAGATGATTAAATCATCTGCCGCTCTGCCTTGCATGTCTCCGAAGATTGAGTTTATAAGCCTCTGGAAAGTCGCAGGAGCCCTCACCTGACCGAAAGGCATGACATTAAATACAAATTCAGTTAAAATGCTGTCTTGTCTTTCGATGACTCCTCCATCGGGACCTGGTAGTATCCTTTTGTTAGATCGAGCTTTGTCAGGAATCGAGCCGCCGCCAGGTCGTCCAGGATATCTTCTGTTCTGGGCATCGGAAAGGGATCTCGGCATTGAGTTTCCTATAATCTATGCACATCCTCAGCGAGCCGTCTGACTTTGGAATCATCATTACTGGCACTGCCCATGGGCTGTGGCTGGACCTGATGATGCCAGCCTTGAGCATCTCTCTGATTTCTTCCTGCACCACTGGCTTTCTGGCATGAGGCACTCTGTAGGGTGGGGAGCTGGCATCACCTGTGTCGACCTTCATCATTGCCCTGTCAGTCCTCCCTGGCTTGGTAGCGAAAATAGCTCTGTGTCGCTGCAGTAGGTGATTTATGTCATCAGCCTATCCGGACTCAGTTCTGGTTTGATGGCTCTCAGTGAGTCTTGCTCTGACCATGCTGGCATCCAGTTTTTCCCTGCTCTGCTTGCTCTTCCTCCTCCACACCCAGTAAGCAGATGGCAGATGGAGACTCCTATCGTGCCAGCATGTTGATGTGGAACGTCCTGTTTCTTTTCTGGGAATGCGGGATGAGGATACTGTAGGTGGTTGTTGAGAGCACTGCTTCAACCGGATATGGGCCAACCCACTTTGCGAGAAGCAGGTTGGACGAAGATGGTAGGAGCACCAACACTAAATCTCTGACAGTAAAAACTCTGTTTCTGGCCTTCTGGTCCTACCATGTTGCCATCTCCTGTATTGACTTCTCTTCCGTCTTCATCGCTGCTTCTTTGGCCACCTCTAGTTTCTCGTAAGTGTCGAGAAGGTATGATACCGTGCTCTCCGAACACTTCTGCAGTTCCTCCCACCCTTCCCCACATCCATGTGGCCTCTTGGCTGTCTGCCAAATACGAGTTCATATGGGCTGAACCCTGTAGCCTTGTGAGGTGTGCCTCTATATGCAAATAGCAAGAAGGGAATAGATTTCTGCCAGTTGTTGGGGAATTTGTCTACATACTTTCTGAGGCCGCTTTTGAGGATGGCATTGTACCTCTCGACCATCCCATCGGTTTAGAGATGGTACGCCGATATCTTGATTGCAGAGATACCTAGTAACATACACCGTTCTCTCATCAGTTGCGAGGTGAAGTTTGATCCTCTGTCGGTGATAATCTCCTCTGGCAGCCCCACTCTGGACACGTACTCGACCAGTACCTCGGCAATGCCTTTGCTTGTTGTGGCCCTCAGAGGTATTGCATCCGGGGACCTTGACCCATAGTCTACAATTGTTAAAATATATCTGTGCCCTTTCTCTGTTATTAATGGACCTAACATGTCCATTGCAATATGCTTGAAGGGTATCTCTATGATGGGAAGTGGGACTAGTGGCACTTTTCTTGTGGTGCCTTTGGCCGTTTTCTGGCATGTCTGGCAGCATCTGCACATTTCAGCAATGTCCTTTCTCAGGCCAGGCCAGAAAAATTGCCTGTGAATTCGATTTGTTGTCTTGGTTCTGTCCAGGAGTCCCGCCAGCGGTGACAGATGGGCTAGCCTCAGGGTGATCTCTTGGTACTGCCTCGGCAGCACCAACTGTTGTAGTTCATTTTTTTGGGTGGGCAGACTCGCTCTTCTGTAGATCACTCCATCCTGTAAAAAGTAGGGGCCTCTTCTAGTTAATATTATGCAGACGCCCTTTACCATATGTAACCACACCCACATCCTGTATGTATATAACAAGCTTACACACATACATTATGTCAGTTACTGCGTACATCACTATTATTATACTTATACTACGTGACGAGTTATTCTCTATGTACGCAGTAACTCTAGCGCAGTGTAGTCAGTCTTCATAGACCCAGAGCTACCAGGGTCAGATAGCGCCACCAGTGGCATCGCTATACCAGAGGACACCGTTGTATTGTACCGTTGTTGTATTGAGAATACCACGCCCGTGGTCCTGGAGACAGTTGAATCCTGCAGGCCAGACCTTGGAGGGTTCGCCCATATCAAGGGCCAAGCAACCCCATCACCAGAGACCGACTACTCCAGGGGCCGATCGAAGGGACCAACCAGACGCCCAGCAGCAGGCCTAGCGCCTGCCGACGAAAGGTCAGGGTCCCTAAGAAAGGTCACGGATTCGTGGTGAGCTCATAACCATAACCGACCATCCTATAAGACTAAGCCCGCTTAAGCAATGCCTGTGGTCAAGTGTCCCATAGAGGGTTGCACTTATGAAACTGAGAATCTGGTGGACATAGTGGTAGTCGCACTACTCAATGGGCACCTCATCAGCCACACCCCACCCACACCACATCAGGCCCACCACAATACCAAGCTGGAGCCAGTCAAGCGGCCTGTGGTTAAGTCCGAGGGGACAGCGGAAGAATGGCAGTACTTCCTCCACCGTTGGGCGGTGTACACCATGGCCACGAACCTCGTCGGCCCTGATCGGGTCCAACAACTCCTCGAGTGCTGTGACCCCGACCTGCGTCTTGGGATTTCCAGACAGGCAGGCACCTCCATGGCCAGACACACAGAGGTCCAAGCGTTGGCTGCCATCAAGCTCCTTGCCGTCCGAGCCGAGAATATCGAGGTGGCCACAGACGCCCTACTCGCCATGAGACAGGACAGGGATGAGCTCGTTCGTTCATTCGCCACCCGTGTCAAGGGTCAGGCAGCCACCTGCCAGCTAACAGAACGATGCACTTGTGGCCTAGATGTGTCATTTTCCGATAGGATGCAGCGCCATGTCATTATCCGTGGACTAGCAGACGGCCAGATCCGGAGGGAAATGATGGGAGACACAAACGAGGACAAGAGCCTCAGAAGACTGATCACAGCAGTGGAGAGCAAGGAGGCAGGGAATCGGGCACATACTCAATGCCCACCACCAAACCCCACATCGATGGACGCTAGCAGCTATCGACAACAGGGGAAGAGACCCTCGCCCCCACGCCCCCAACACAACAGTCAACCGTCTGGCTGTACCAACTGCGGTGGATCACACACCCCAGGCAGACAATCCAACTGCCCCGCTTTCGGGGTCATTTGCTCGAATTGTGGTATCCCGAACCACTTCACCAAGGTGTGCAGAAAACCCCACAGGACCTACAAGCAGAAACCCAAGCGGGGTAGGCGGTCACCTGACCGCGACCACACCCCTGAGAGGGCAAACCAGGACGTGGTACATTCCACACCAACCTCATTGCCTCACACCTTCACATCCGCTGTCAGATCCTCTGATAACCAGATGGGGATCCTAGACCATCACGTCTTTGACAAGCGATCGAGGACCTGGATTAAATGCACATCCCAACCTCAACCTTATGTGAAGCTCACCATTTCGACACACAAAGGGGACTACAAAACCCTCAATAGGTCTCTCTCTCGAGGGAAGGCACCACCTCTGTCTACGCTATGGCAGACACCGGATGCCAGAGCTGCCTAATGGGCCCTCAAACCGCGAGAAATTTGGGACTCCGCCCCACGGAGTTCCTCCGGGCACGAATGAGGATGACGGCAGCCAATGGCCAGGACATCGAGCTCCTTGGAGCTGCCATTGCCACCCTAACTCATCCAGATGCCCCACACCGCTCCTCTAAACAGATGATATACATCACTAGCACGGCCACGAAGCTATTCCTGAGCCTAGAGGCTTGCATCGACCTCGGCATCGTCCCAACTTCATTCCCCGACACAACATGTGACTCTGCAAAGGGGGAGGCGCCACCTAGAGCTACCAGGATCACCCTACCTGACCGAACCTGCAATTGCCTCAAGCGTCAACTCCCCCCACCACTACAGGAATCGCTCCCGTTCCCTGCCATACCTGATAACAGAGCCAAGCTGGAACGCTTCCTCCTGGACCGATACTCAGCCAGCACGTTTAATACATGTGAACATCAGCCCCTCCCAATGATGTCTGGCCCCCCTATGCGACTCCTCATAGACGAGAACGCCACACCCGTGACTGTCAGATCACCAGGGGACGTCCCAATCCACTTCCGTGACAAAGGAAAGCGGGTCTGGAAAGGGACGTCAGGCTAGGCGTCATTGAGAGGGTGGAGATGAACACGCCCACCGGCTGGTGCCAGAGGATGGTAATTACTGCCAAGGCTAACGGAGAACCCAGACGAACAGTCGACTTCCAGGCCCTGAATAAGGTGGCGAAAAGGGATACCCACCACACCGTGGCACCCTTCCTCCAGGCCAGGTTCGTGCCCCCACGGACCATTAAGACTGTTACAGACGCCTGGAATGGATACCACTCCGTTCCCCTCCATGAGGACGACCGCCACTTTACCACCTTCACCACACCCGAAGGCCTATTCCGTTACAGGACTGCCCCCCAGGGATACATTGCCTCTGGGGATGGCTACACTCGCAGGTTTGATGAAATCACCAGCGATTTCTTGAACAAGACCCAGTGTGTGGATGACACCCTTTTATGGGCAGATGATCTCACAGAGTCCTTCCACCAGACCTCTCGTTGGCTAGACCGCTGCGGGAGGAATGGGATCACCCTCAACCCTGACAAGTTTGACTTCGGGAAGGAGACTGTGAACTTCGCGGGCTTCACCATCACCCCCACAGAGGTCAAACCAGGTCCCAAGTTCCATCAAGCCATTACAGATTTCCCCACCCCCACCAGCCTCACGGACGTGCGGTCATGGTTTGGCCTAGTAAACCAAGTGAGCTACGCCTTTTCAATGACGGACACCATGTTACCCTTCAGGGAACTTCTAAAGAAGGACACCCGATTCAAGTGGACACCTTCACTGCAGGAGGCCTTGGAGGAGTCAAAGACTGTGATCACCAGGATGATTGCCAAGGGAGTCCAGATCTATGACAAGTCTCTACAGACATGCCTAGCTACAGACTGGTCCCGACAGGGAATCGGGTACTGGTTGTTTCAAAAACACTGCCAGTGCCCGAAAGACAAACTGTTCTGCTGCCATGAAGGTTGGAAGATCGCCATGGTGGGTAGCCGCTTTACCCAGTCAGCGGAATCCAGATACAGCGCTGTGGAGGGGGAATCCCTCGCCCTGGCCGACGCCTTGATCAAAGCTCGCCATTTCGTCCTGGGCTGTGATGACCTGATCATCGCAGTGGATCATCAACCCCTGACTAAAATCTTCGGTGACCGAAGATTGGAAGATATACAGAACGCCCGGGTCCGGAACTTGAAGGAAAAGACTCTCCCATTCCGGTTCCGGGTGGTTCATATCCCCGGCGTGAGAAACAAGGTGGCTGACACCCTATCACGCCACCCCACTGGAGACACCCATGGCCCACCCATGCATCTCCAAGATGCAGACTCTGTGGTCAGTCACACCCCATCCCTATCCATCCCCACCCACCTCTTCAGAGGGGTGCACTGCGGTATGGAACTGGAATCAATAATGGATCGTGACCTCAACCAAGCCCTCATCTCCAATATCAACTCCTCAACCCTGACAACCTTGCCCAACGTCCTGGAAGCTACAAAGCAAGTCCAGACTTACAAACGCTGATGGATCTGATCGAGAACGGCTTCCCTAGTTCGGCGAAGGAAATGCCTACCAACCTCCAGCAATACTTCCCCCTTCGAAACAACATGTCCATCGATGAAGGGGTCGTCTGTTACAAACACAGACTGGTCATCCCAACCACCCTGAGGAAAGCCTGCCTCTCGGCCCTACATGCCGCGCACCATGGCACCTCTACAATGATAGCCAAGGCAGAAGAATCCATTTTCTGGCCTGGCATCACCAGAGATATTGGACAAACCAGGGATTCATGCGGACCATGCAACCGCATGGCCCCCTCTCAAGCCAAGCTTCCCCCAACCGAACCCATCCTCCCTACCCGTCCCTGGCAGCACATCTGCGCCGACTATTTTACATACATGGGTCATCGCTATCTGATCATTGTCGACAGATACTCTAACTGGCCTGTGATATGCAAGTCGGTGGATGGGGCCAGAGGACTGATCGAACAGCTGAGGATCTCCTTCATGACGTTCGGCATACCAGAGGAGCTGGCAACAGATGGGGGACTGGAATTCACTTCTGGTGCTACAGCCAAATACCTGAAAGATTGGCAAATCCACCACCGCCTCAGCTCGGTAGCCTTCCCTCACAGCAACTGCTGAGCTGAGATTGGTGTGAAGTCCATGAAGCGCATGATCGCTAACAATGTGGACAATTCAGGCAGCTTGTACACAGACAAGTTGCAGCGTGCCATGTTAGCACATAGGAACATGCCGGATCCTTTGACGAAACTGTCCCCCGCACAGGTTATATTTGGTCACAGGATCAGAGACCTCCTTCCAATCCGAGAAGGGAGATACTCCCCACACTCCACCTGGAAAGAGCTCATGACCAAACGGGAGGACGCCCTCCGCCATCGCCACGCCAAGACTAGGGAGTCCTGGAAGGAACACTCTAGGAACCTCCCACCCCTACGAGTTGGTGACCATGTTATGGTACAAAATCAAACTGGAAATTTCCCCACCAGATGGGACAAGTCGGGGATCGTCGTCGAGGTCAAGCAGCACCATCAATACCTGATACGTATCGACGGGGTTGGGAGGTGCACCGCCAGGAATAGACAGTTTCTGAGGAAATTTACGCCCTACACTCCTGCTCCTCTGCCAGAATACAGAGACACACCTGAATCCATTGGACATCCCTTACCAGACATCAATGCCTCACCAGGGGACACCTCTCCGGGCATCCCCACTGAGCCACTCAATGGCCCCGTCTCTACCCCCGATCCAGCTCCACCTTCGACCACCCCACCACCGAGCCCCACCCTCGCACCGACTCCTGCAGACCCGTTCAAGATGCCACTGGAGGAGATCATCCCACCCGAGCCCGCAGACCCAGCTCCCACCCGATCATCTGGGAGAAAAAAGAGAGCCCCAGGCTGGCACGAGCAGTACCTTATGTAACAGGGCTGTGCACAAACTCAGTCCAAAGCACCGACTATCTCCTACCACTTTGAACTTGGGGGAGGTAGTTAATATTATGCAGACGCCCTTTACCATATGTAACCACACCCACATCCTGTATGTATATAACAAGCTTACACACATACATTATGTCAGTTACTGCGTACATCACTATTATTATACTTATACTACGTGACGAGTTATTCTCTCTTCCACTATCACATGCTTTCCTGATGTCTTTCATAATAATGATCTGCTTGCTGTGCCTTTTTAAGCTGTTCAACCCCTCCATCCAGCTCAACTTGCGCTCCCCACTTAGTCACATGCAGGTATCTTTCCTGCCGTCTAAACATCATTTCTCTCTTTCTGGTAGGAGAAAACATGCTGTCTGAGAAGCATGGCATGTTCTTGATTGCTGCTTTGCGATCTTCTTCCTCTGTAGAACCCAGATCCATCTGGGACCTCTGGCTCTCTTCTCTGGGTGATGGTGGGCTGTCATCATTGGAGGATGGTCGACTCATATCCTTGCTTGATGCTGGGCTCATGTTCATGGACGTGCTGCTTCCTAAGTGCTTCTCCAATTCGTCTGAGTCTGAGGTGGTTGTGATGAGTCGTCTCTGTCGTCTTCTCTTCCTTTTCTTTGTGTCTTTCGACTCTTTGCTTGTAGCCAAGCAGGCCAGTGACAAATTAATGTTTGGCATCACATCTATGCCAACAATCCCATCCGAGGGCAGCCTTGGGTTCACAACGACTCTCGTGCGGGTCGTCTTCCCTTGGATTTTTCTAAATTGATCAGGGTGGTGTTGAACTTCCTGATATCCCCATGGATGCACTTGATGTTAGCAGGTTCTTCTCTTCTGTAATGGTGGGCCAACCATCTTGGATGGATCTGGGTTATTTGGCAGGACCAATCCTTTCACTTTCCGACCATTAACTCGGCCCGTTATGTGTTTCAGCTTTATCCCCTCAGTGTCTGCCATCAGACAATTTTTCTTTTGGCAATGTGGCCGTAGTCTTGGCAGAGAAACATCTGGGCCCTTTGGTTACGTCAAATGCTGGGGGTCTCTGTGGCCTTTCTCCTGAGTTTTACTGTTCGTGCTTGGTGTGATAGAGGTTGTAGTCCGGCAGTCAGGGGGTTGGACCTTGCAATTGGGTACAACCAAAATTTTCTTACTGTTTTTAGTTAAATAGGGTGTCCTCAGTACAAAACTGCGTGATGACACTTTGTCATCATTGAGCAATTTTTTTAATGGCCGTTTTAATCTCCAACCAGCAACTTTATAAAGGTTTATTTGTTTTTATGTATGATTTTCACATTATTTTTATATAGGAAGAGGGATGAAGAAAAATATACAGTGACCATATATGAGATGATAGCTGATGAGTTGAAGAACATTATGACCAAAATTTAGCTGCTTAGCAACAAACCACATTGTCGTGAATATCATTATAATAAACAGGAAAAAAAAATTTAAGCGTTCAACTTTAGGTTTACAACAGTTTACCATTGCTCATCACACTGGTAGCTGATGATTTAATGGAGTTAGTTGCAACAGATTGAATTTCAGACATCAGACAAAACCATTAATTCACGTATTCTGACCAATCGGATGAATTGTCTGTGCTAAAACTGTCAATATCTAGCCTTCCCTTTGACGGTTGGCTCGGAATGACTCTCATGTCATCACTTCTTTGTTCTTTGTGGCATACTCTTTTTCCAGTTGGAGACACCCTTTGAAATTGATGCCAAATCTATTGGCTGACTGATCAAGAGTCTTCTTTAATGCTTGCTTTGGCACAAGTCGAGCACACACACACTCACACACAAACATCACACTTGCACTCACACTCACACAAACACTTACACTCACATGCGGACCACACTCAGACATACACACTCACAGCCATCTTCATTCTCTATTTGGTATAGCCAAGAAGAAGAAAATGATGAACCTTGAGTGAGTGGCTGGAAGCTTATCTTGACCACCATCTTCTTCCAAATTCCCAAAGTTTATCTTTCGAAAACTTAACTGTTTTTAGCCTCTGCAGTGCATGAGGTATTAGCAGCCTTTCAAGCAGAGAGTCAAGGCTGCCGAGATGTGATAATCATGACGATCCCTAGCCCTAGGCCTATGGCTTGCTACATGTAAAACACTGCAGTTAGTGCTATTGCTGGCAATCATATCATCGACACTAAAATATGAACGAGTTTATAATTTAATTTTTAATTTTTAGGCAAGGCCCCAAGTGTGATTTCTCTCACTCCCTGTATTGGATAGACATACTGGTCGATGGCGACCCAACCAAAACTAACAATGTCAGTGCTTCTTCACTTCCTAAATTATGGGCTTCAGCTTCCTTGAATCCTCCACTAAAGGCTTTGCTTCATATATACTCCATCGCGAGGCCTTTGCATTGTGTGGTGCGTGGTTCCGGGTCGCATTGCGTCGCTTCAATCTGTTCTCAGTATCGGCCTCATTGCATTGCATCGCTTCGAACTATTGAAATTTAGCTTTCACTTAGAATTACAAACTCCACCCATTCATTTATGAACCTTCAACCCCTACATGACTCGTGGGGTACATCAAGGTGCCAGGAAAGTTCCTCACTGCCTCTATCAACCTTTTCTCGTTCATGCATTTTTGTGGTGTTGGAAGCACAAACCATGGACCGACGCGACGCGACTGGAGCTAGAATAGAAATCGAGTCTAATTCAAGCGAAGCTACTTCGTGTTCACAATATCACAAAAATTACGTGTTCTTCATTAATGTCGCTAGTTGCCAGCGACATATTGGGAATCGACCCTTGAGGGTTTAAACGGAAGACCTCAAAACCATAAAAAATGCGAAAACAAACCTTCGTTGAAGATTCAAAGATCTATGTTTCTATCTCTCTTCCCACCTTCGCACATCTTGTATACCATTATAGAAGGTTAACTATCTGAGGACTCTAAAGGTTCCAGTGCATGTCTATGACCAGAAATAAAGCAATTCTGCTGTGTAAGTTCATCAATGGTGCAAACATGAATGACTGGCTCCAACAATAGCAACAAGGCATCGCATGTGTTGATATGTGTAGTGGACAACTTGGTATATGTGGATATAGGCTACAATAGCAACAAAACATGGCATGTGTTGATATCTGTAGTGGATATAGGTAACAAGACATGGCATGTGTTGATATGTGTAAGTGGACAAGGATAAACAAGTTGGAACAAGTGTTTAAAATCATGGAGTTCCAGAAGTTCTGAATTCAACTTTGTAGAACTCTGACTTGGTCTAGTTCTCCAGCGCTCAGCCATGATGTACACAACAACACAACATCAAACAAACTAACCCAAAAAATACTAGGAAAATGATTACTTTTGTTCTTGTATAGTTGAGCACAAAGGTGTGGTTTTCTAGGTTATTACTTGTGGCTTTAGATAGCAGACATACAGACAGATAGATGAGATAGATAGACAGAGAGAGAGAGAGAGACACAGAGATAGATAGATAGATAGATAGATAGACACAGAGAGATATTGAAAATAGGAAGAAAGCACTGCACTGCTAGCAGATTTTTGGGGGTATTTTTCTGGTTCTATTCTTAGCTTCAGTATTGCATATCCTTTCAAGGTGCCTTCCTTGACTGTCCTCCATAATATCGCTCTCGTGTGTGTGTACCCTCTATGTTGTATGACTAATGAATGTTGTAAAAGTGCCTAAATAAGTCATGTTTGTAACGGTCAAACATAGCTTCTGAACAATGTAAAAATACCTCTTCATTTCAGACACACTGAAGTTGTACATCACAATCTTCTTGCCTCCCCGACTCAGTAATCTCTCTCAGGGCATGCCAGTGACCAGCCGCTAATCGCGGTGGCAAATGGCCTTTTTTGTGTGTGTGTGTCTTCGATTTCATGCAACGCATATTGGTGGTGTTTTGAAAATCTGAATATTTGGAATGGAACTGAACCGCGATCCTAGGCAGGCATTGGGATAACTTATGCATGTATGTGCAGTCAATTTTCTGCCTATGAAGGAACTGACCTTATATGGTGTGGAAAGGTTTCGTATAACTAGCAACGTATGGTATTTGCCAGCCACAATCCTGTCTATAGCCTTCTGTGTCTTCCTCGAACCTGCAAATCTTAGAGGGGAGTTTGTTTGTGCACTGAAGCTGTGCACATCTCTCACATTTGTTTTCTGGTACATTCATGATATGTTATGCACTATAAGTTAAGACCTAAAATGTATTATGCTTGCAAGTCTGCAAAACTTGATCTGTCTTTTTTCTTGCCAGAATGTAAAAAAGTCCGTAATTACATTTGCCAACAAGAATGCGTTCATAGGACCCGACCTTACATATCTTTCAATGAACTGAGGTAATGGATGCCCGAGTACAAATAGTTAGAGCAAACTCTTTTTACAGAGCTAGCGTACTGGATTGAGAGTCTTAAATGACAACTTGGGTCACATGGCACAGCTGCTAAACTACTAGATTACACAAAGGTTTCCCACTTTAGCAGTGAGAATAGAGATTTCGCATTTAGCAGTGAGTAGAGATTTCCCATCTGTCTTTAGCAGCAAGATTAGAGATTCCCCATGTGTCTTTAGCAGCTAGTTTAGAGATTTCCTGTGTCTTTAGCAGCGAGATTAGAAATTTCCCATGTGTCTTTAGCAGCGAGATTATAGATTTCCCTTGTCTTTAGCAGTGAGATTAGAATCTCTACTTGAGGTAAAGATTGAAACTTCCTAATTTCTTATTATCAGACAAACATATACACGTACTGATGGACTACTTAATTACTTACCCATCTTCAAGCATGTGTGATGCAGTATAACAATGCCTTTTTAGCTTCATATTAGACTCCTGCCAATAGACAAAATCAGTTGACCAAGTCTCTTTTTAATTACTTGATCAAAGCCATGACTGTGGTGATGCGCCATTACTCATACGTAATTACTTGATCAAAGCCATGACAGTGGTGATTGTTGTTACGCATAATAAAAAGCAGTTCTTAACACATACCTTCATCCATGCTTTTTATGGATTTGTGCGCTCCTGCATCTTCGGAGTTTGAAGTTGGCAAGTTCCTATTACACGAAATGTGAAGAAGAGCTGTAGAGTTGTCTTGTCTCATTGTCTTTCAATTGGAACTTGCGAATAGCTCTTGTAATATATATTCCATATAAGCTACCATTAGTCAGCTTAAATATTGAAACTATTACCTCTCACCTTATCTGGTTAATGTATAAATTGTGAGGTGTTGTTTTCTAATTTCCCGTTACAGCTCAAAATTGTAATGGACGGTCGGAGTATTGCGAGCTGAAGTTCAATCAGATCACTCTAGCAGGATCCCATGCAGCAGGATCAGGATTTAATGGATCAGTCAGAAACTGCGAGGGAACGACATCCTCTCAGTCTGACTGCAGCTTTAGGAATCAGGTGCTCTCTATTACTGACCAGCTAGACCTAGGTATACGATTCCTGGGTCTTGACATATGCATTCTCCCAACGACGTGTGACATTCCTTATTTTGGTGATTTGAACACAAGTAGACTTGTATCATGTCAGGGCAGTTTATCAGATAATGCTCGGAATGGATTCAGATATGGAGGAACCATCATTCATATCTTCCAACAAGTAGATGAATGGATGAAGGTCAATAGCAATGAAATAATTGGCTTGTACTTCACCAACAACATCCTTGCAGAAGATCTTCCACTTGCTGGTCAGATGATCGCAGACATCCTTGAGCAACGATGGGGTGAAGGAGCAGCTACTACAAAAATGAGCACTTTTTTCGCATCTAATGGGAACACTTGGCCTACTCTGAGGCACGCCGTTGAAACAAATGAGAGAATCTTTGTATTATTTGACAAGGAGTTGGTTCTAGGTCCCCTGGCATTAAAACTTTGGCTTCATCCACCTCCATACACTACCATGGAGCCCAGCACATGGGAAGTAACATGCGCTATCTTGAGAGGAGCAGAAGAACAACTGATCTGCAAAGATACTAGCAAAAGTGACATTGTGATCTTCAATGCATTCAACTTGGATGTATGCCTCCCTTTTGCACAGATGACTTGCAACAGTCTTATTCTGAATGCTTCCACTACATGCTTCAATTTCCTCAGGATGGATGGAAAGACTTTGAATGTTGTGCTCGTTGATTTTGTACAGCTTGACAGGACTGTGTATGAAGTTGCTCTCGAGCTGAATTGGAAGAATGTAGGAGAATTCATTGCAGGCAGTAATGGAGGTACAAGTGGTACCCTGTCTGTAGGTAGCACTGCGATTCCTCAAGGAACTATTATCACTACTCAAGGAACTTCAAGTGTAGCTGCAGTGACTCTCACGTGCAACCATCACTGGGTGTGGTTTCTAGTCTGTGCTGCATTGTATTGTGTGCTGCATTGAGTTCTCCACTTTTGTGCAGCTATTCAAACAGCTGCTTTGTATTGTTTTCTCCCTTCTAACCCTCCACCCCCACACACACTTTTTACTACTACATATCACTTGAATTGAATGATTGTGTCCTGGCTATTTTCCTTTATTGGACAATATGACTGTATCTTTCCAATTATAAAAAAAAATTGTGTTCCGATATGACATTATAATCGAGCTGCTGTTGAGAGCTCTGTAAGTTGGCCATCAACCTCAAGGCTGAATTTATATAATTTTTTTGGGTATAATACAAAGAAAGGGCAAGTCACTGTATTAACATACACTCACCTGTGTTATCAAGTGGGTAACAGCTTCGTGAAGGGAGAAGAAGGCTTTTGGGATAAAAAGGTTAATACATGCCTAGATATTCATGAGGGGAGAAGGAGGCTCTTGCGTGCCAAGATGCACTCATGGGTGAGAAGAAGGCTATTGCATGCTGCCTAGATATTCATGATGGGAGAAGGAGGCTCCTGCATGCCAAGATGCACTCATGGGTGAGAAGAAGGCCTAAATATTCATGAGGGGAGAAAGAGGCTCTTGCATGCCAAGATGCACTCATGGGTGAGACGAAGGCTATTGCATGCTGCCTAGATATTCATGAGGGGAGAAGGAGGCTATTGCATGCCTAGATGCACTCATGAGCAGAGAAGAAGGATATTGTATGCCTAGATACACTCATGAGGGAAGGGTCTATCAGCTCATGCATGCTCAGATGCACAAAGAAGCCGGGTAAGCAGTTTGAATTTGATGGAACTTTTCATTGGCCAGATAGATCACTTGCAAAATCAAATATGCTGCAGTACATTCCCCATTGTTAATCATGCCCTGCTGTAGTACATGTCCACATTGCTAAGCATGCCCTGCTGTAGTACATGCCTCCATTGCTAAGCATGCCCTGCTGTAGTACATGCCCCCATTGCTAAGCATGCCCTGCTGTAGTACATTCCTCCATTACTAAGCATGCCCTGCTGCTCTCTCTTTCCACTGAGACGTTGCTTCGGCAAGAAAGTGTGCACCACACCCACTCATGCCAATCAACATTCCTATACTCCATCCTCCCAAGTTCCTCAACTATTTCCACCCCCAATATATTAAATTAGGGACAGAGGGCATGTTTGTCGAAGTCTAGTCTATAACCCAAACCATCTTCATCCCCCCACCAGTGGATTGGCTTCCGTTGCATCTTAATAACTGCAGAATCACAATAATGGGCCCTTATACAAGAGATTTGCTCTCAGCACAGATTCTTACACCTTGCTTAATTAGATGGCCCTTGCTTAATTAGAATTACCTTGTATGCCCTAGGTTTAATTAGAATGTCCCTTGCTTAATTAGAATAACCTTGCTAAATTAGCATGCACCTTGTTTAATTAGAATGCCCTTGCTTAATTAGAATGCCCTTGTTTAATTAGAATGCCCCTTGCTTAATTAGAATGTACCTCATCACAAAGCTAAAACCACCATGAGCCTTTATGAGGATCATGTCACTCCACCAATCCACCCTTCCCTTGTAAATATCATTCCCAATACAATTGTTCCAAGTACTCCAGTTACAATATTTCTAGTGGTTAAGTGTCAACTTCCTTTATAAAGCACACCTAGGTTGCTGTTCCACTCAGGAGGACTACCCCTTATTTCAACATTCAATGCCAAACATAACACAGTCAGGCTACTCCGTAAGACCTTATTAAGTATCCATGTTGGCCAGGAGCCTCTCCCATTTCAGAACAGTAGGAGGCCTACACTCTTCACCCACTCCCAACATGCGGGGTATCTCGGGGCAGGAGCAATGGCCTGACCAATATATATGGCATATGTGGGTGTATCGATTTATTTTCTTTTTTTGTACAGTGGATTATATATCTGCTAAGGCAATCCCAGTCTTTTGCCAATTAGTGTAATTGTTTGCCAACCTGAAGTGTTAAATAGATTACCCATCATTGTAATTAACCATATAATTATCAAATCAGGAAGAGTGTTTTTGACAGCATGAATAATAATTAAGACTGAGAGTGTGTAGAAGATCACTTGACCAGATAATCATACATGCTGAGATTGTGTATAAGAGTGTTAACCAATTTACTGGAGACACCTAGGACCAAACACTCAACTGTAGACCACAGGATCATTTGCACACACATATTCATTATCATTTCATTGGTCAATATTTTATTGTGAGACCATGGGAGACAGCATATTTAAAAGGCATCCTCCAGGTTGTTTAGTTAGTTAGTGCTGTGAGTGTTTATTGAGATATGGCAAGCTGTAGTTTTCAGAGTTTTCATCCTCCTGAAATTTCTGATACACCACATCAGCCTGGCCCAAGTTTTAGGTTTCCAAAGCGCTCCTTTGGAAAGAAAACTGTTGTATCATGATCATTTCAAGCATCTTGGTTTCAAAAGTGGCCTTTTCTGCATTATGATGAAGCTAAAGATTTAGCCTACTGTCATACTTGTGTGGTGAGTTTCAAGCAGAAGAAGATGAGGATTTCAAAAGCAGAACCATCATTTGTAAGTATATTTTCATTTTTCTTATAGTTTTGCTGTGCACCATGTGATCAAAACTATATAAACTGTTAACGATTTATTTAATTCAGGTATGCAAGGGTTATTCTAACAGGAAAGATGCTGTTCTGTCGAAATTAGTCGTTGCCATCTTGAATCAGTAGAAATGATTCCGTCTTTGCCAATCTCTACTAAGCATATTGGTGCACAACTCTCTCACCAGTTTGCACTCTAGATGGAGGATAATGGGAAGATGCTAATGAAGATTTTCTCTCACATCAGGGTATTCGCTAGGCAAGGGTTAGCCCATCGAGGTTATGGGGAATCTGAAAATGATAGTAATTTTGTTCAATTTCTCAAGTGTGACGGTGATGGATTAACCATGAACTGGTTGCAGAGCAAGATCAACAAATATACGTCCCATGAGGAAATTTTTAAGATCCTTGCTCTACAAGTACTTCCAAAGATTGTTGGTAATCTCCAAATATTACCATTTTTAACCGTCATGATTGATGAAACGACTATATCAGCAAGTCAATAATTTATTGTTATTCTAAGAGTTGATGAAGATTTCGAAGTGTATGAGGAGTTTATTGGGCTTTACGAAGTTGATACTATTGGTGCTGAATGTCTTACAAAAGTAATCAAAGACTGCTTGCTAAGACTGAATTTGCCAATCAGTAAACTTCAGCTATGATGGCTGCAACACAATGAGTGGGACAAAAACTGGAGTTGCTAAGAGAATATCAGAAGAGGAACCACGTGCTGTGTTTACACACTGCTATGGCCATGCGCTAAATCTAGCTGCTAATGACACTGTCAAAAAGTTGAAAGTTATGAAAGACTCGATGGATACTACACATGAGATAACAAAGCTGATTAAGTTTTCACCTAGACGTGATGCAGTCTTCCGTGTCCATAAAACTGAAAACGATAAGCTATCTGATTCTCCTTCACCTGGTTTAAGACTTCTTTGCCCTACTTGATGAACTGTCCGTGCTGAATTACTCTTAAGTATTATGGACAATTATTCTGCATTGCTAAGTACTTGGGAAGAAGCTTTAAAAATTACTAAAGATACTGAGGCCAAGGCACGAATTCAAGATGTGAGGGCACAAATGAAAACACTTGATTTTCTCTTTGGTACTGTCTTGGGCGAAATGGTTCTTAGACATATTGATAATCTCAGCCAAACATTACAAAATCCAGAAACTTCAGCAGCAGAGGGCCAAGAAGTAGCTAGCATGGTTACTTGCACACTTGATAAGCTACGAGATGACATGAGTTATGACTTATTTTGGTCTAAGGTCTCAAGACTTGCTGAAGACTTTGAAATTGAAGAACCTCACTTGCTTCATCGTCGTAAGGCACCTAGAAGATATGATGATGGTATCGAAGGAGATTTTCACACCGATGTAAAATTGTACTACCATCAACAATACTTTGAAGCCATTGATCTTGTAGCGAATTCAATAAAAGATAGGTTCGATCAACCAGGATACAGAATCTACCAGAATTTGGAACAGCTTCTGTTAAAGTCCTGCTGGAATGAAGACATCACAGAGGAATTTGATTCTTTTTGTTCTTTTTACAAAAATGACTTCCATCCTGAAGTTCTTCAAGCCCAGTTACTTACTTTCAGATTGGAATTTCAGCGAATTCAGAATGAAAAGTATGGTGAAAAGAATCAGAATACGACAAAAAAATTTGATATCAAGGCATTCTTTTCGGCTGCTAAGAAATTGTTGCTTTCTGAAGTGTGTCGACTTTTCAAACCTATTTTGATCATGCCATCCACCAATTCTACTTCAGAAAGGTCATTTAGTGCACTTCGCAGGGTAAAAAGTTATTTGCGAAACACCATGAGTCAGTTAAGGTTAAATAATCTCATGATATTACATGTCCATAAGGAGTTAACAGACAAAATGGAACTGAAAGATGCTGCAAATGAATTCATAGGAGATTCCGAACACAGGCTGAAGATTTTTGGATATCACAGTATTAACTGATATCGAGGTTATACTAAAACATTTAAAAAATGATATAGTAATGAAGTAATTTCAATATAAAAAACTTATTTAATGTGTACCACTTGTGTGCATGGGTTTAATTTGCATTTTAATTGTGCATATATATATATTATAACAAAATAGAATCTACATGGCTTGACCCATCAAATTTTGCTTGCTCCGGGCCAGTATCTACAAGCACAATTTATTCACATCTTCTTCCTCCTTCACATCCTCTTCTCCTTCACATGCTCTTCATCTTCACATTCTCTTCTCCTTCACATCCTCTTCTCCTTCATATCTGCTTCTCCTTCACATCCTCTTCTCCTTCACATCCTCTTCTCTTTCACATCCTCTTCTCCTTCACATCCTCTTATCCTTCTCATCCTCTTCTCCTTCACATCCTCTTCTCCTTCTCATCCTCTTCTCCTTCACATCCCCTTCCCCTTCACATGCTCTTCATCTTCACATCCTCTTCTCCTTCACATCCCCTTCTCCTTTGCATCCTCCTCCGCTTCTTCTCCTTTGCATCCTATTCTCCTTCACATCCTCTTCACCTTCAAAACCTCTTCTCCTTCACATCCTCTTCTCCTTCACATCCGCTTCTCCTTCACATCCTCTTCTCCTTCACATCCTCTTCTCTTTCACATCCTCTTCTCCTTCACACCCTCTTATCCTTCTGATCCTCTTCTCCTTCACATCCTCTTCTCCTTCTCATCACCTTCTCCTTCACGTGCTCTTCTCCTTTGCATCCTCTTCTCTTTCACTACTGGGTAGAGTTTTCTAAAATATCCTACTCCCAAGCCCTTGCCATTGTTTAGCCAACCACTTCAGCACTATGTTTTCCCCTTCCACAACTTATCCTATAATTTTTTAAATCTTCATTTCCATTATCTTCCCTCTTCCTTTTGGCTTCCATGTCCACCCAAAATGACTGGCCATCCTGGTCCCTCATCTTCTCTACCTTGCTCCCACATCTTCCTCACCTTGCTCCCTCATCTTCCTCCCTCATCTTCCTCACCTTGCTCCCTCATCTTCCTCACCTTGCTCCCTGATCTTCCTCACATTGCTCCCTAATCTTCCTCACAACCACTGCCTTTTCTCGTTCTTTCTTTCTTCTCCTTCCTGATTTGTGTTTGACAACTCCTCCTCAACTTCCGCCCTCCTCCAAGCTTTTCCTCAACACATGCTCCATCTCAGAGCTTAGCTATAGTCCAGCTACAACCACCAGCGCTTGGTCTAGTGAACTATTCAGCTGCTTTAGATCGACTATTGCTCAGCAAGCACTGTTTTGCCCTAGATCTAGCCCCCCTAGGCGGCTTGCTACATGTAAAACACTGCAGTTTGTGCTATTGCTGGAAATTATATCATGGACACTAAAATATGAACGAGTTTATATTAAAAAAATTCTAGGCAAGGCCCGAAACTCAGTATAATTTCTCTCACTCCCTATATTGGATTGACCTACTGGTCGATGGTGACCCAACCCAAATTCAAGTTCTTCACTTTCTAAATTATGGGATTCAGCGTTTAAATTCCCAGCGTCCCTTGAATCCTTCCCTTATAGGCTTTCCTTCACGATACGTCGTGAGGCCGTTGCATTGTGTGGTGCGTGGCTCCGGTATTACAGAATATATGGCATCCCCTATCCTCAGTAACCCCGCGTAAATTATCCTAGAATATTTGGCACCCCAATGCAATATTTCCTTAAGATATACGGTCTCCCTAATAGTACGCTTTAGGAAATCTTGAACCCCCTGCATGTCGTGCAAAAAATACAGCTGTTTATGTGAGAATGGAGAAGAGAGATGAGAAACGTAGTGTTGTACCAAGGAGAACGAGAGTGAGAACGTGGCCGAGGAAGAAGACACTGATTCTTCACAGAAATCTGAGGAGACCATCAATGAGGAGCTACATGCTTACCTATCCCAAATTCTTTATCCACTAGAATCCACCAAACAGGAAAAGTGTATTATCAGGAAGAGGTCCAATTAGTAGATGGTGTTCTGCACTACAAGGGCAAGTGAGGATCTTTACGGCAGGTAAGCAGTTGTTAATTATAAGTGCTGGGTACAAGAGAACTGCTAGCTATGTATCTGATGGTTTTACCATATTGACATGCATGTAACATTCAGGTTGTCTGATAACAACACAAAACACTAAATTTTAGAAGCTTGTCATAATGACACTGTTGGAGGCTGTCATTTTGGTCGGGATAAGGTTGCTGCTAAGGTCTCTGTCCGATATTACTGGAAGACAATCAATAATGAGGTAGCTGACTGCATATGTTATAATGTTATGGCAGCTATTGTACATTGTCGCGCCATGAGTATAACAATTTCACTGTCACTGATTATGCTTGTGATTCGTGTTCCTTATATTTCATTGTAGGTAAAACACTGTGAGGTGTGTCAACACACTGAAAGGAAATTTGATCATCATGCACCTTCGTTGCATCCTATCCCTATGTTTGACTCTTGGAACAAGGTTGGGATTGATCTGATAACTTTGCCTCCAAGCAAGAATGGCTACCATTATGAGTGAGGGTTATGAAATCATGGCTATCTTTGAGGGTGGATAGGTGGGTGAGAGGGTTGTGGTCAGTCTCGACCCTGAACTTTGTACCTTCTAGGTACGTCCTGAAGTGCTGAATGCATTTCATAATGGCCAGAGCTTCACATTCAATGGCCGAGTAATTGCACTCTAGGGGTAGCAACTGCTTGGAGCCAAAAGCAATGAGGTGTTCTTCTCCATCTGCTTCCAGTTGACTTAGCACAAAACCTAAACCGGTGCCAGGCGCATCAATCTGCAGCACAATCACTCTAGACCAGTCGGGTGTGATCAATACAGGTGCCTTAACCCTCTCACCGCTGTAAGCGCCATATGGCGTAATGGACTAATAAATCGATCGCTTGGCCCATAGTCATAATTTGCATACCACCGGAAAGAGAAACTATTACTCTATATGACGTCCAAAAATCACATCCGGAAACACCCGATTAGTTAGCGAAAAATACGTGCAACTACCGACGGTTCGCGGTTTTGACGACCTAAAAATGAGTGGATTTATAACGTTAATTAAAGTTCTAAGTACTTTCCCTGGTTTCTAGAGGATTTTGCTCTCACTGAGGATGACTCAGAGGAAGAAGAAGGTGAAGAAATATGTGGCTACCTTGGAAATGCAAGTTCTGATCGTGCAGCAGTGCATTCTTTAGCCGCTGTAGTTGACCCTATTTTAGACCCTCAGGATTCTTCCTTTTGCTATGACCAGCTCTCTAGTTATAATGAAATTGATCAGGAAGCCTTCTCAGGTTAGCTAAAGTATCTACATATTTGTATTTGCATGTTCTTTCTCAAATAGTTGAATTTCAATAACATAATAAACCATTGTATTACTGGGCTATAGAATCATATGATCAAATTTTGTCAAAAACTCACCGCTATATACTGCTATATGCCTAAATTATTATGACTAATGTTTACTAAATGCCAACTAAATGAGTAAATATATTATATATTTTTTTGTTGATTAAATGTTAGATATTGATAGAGAAAATTAGCATAATGATATTCATATTTTGTGGTTGATAATGCGGTTAACTAATGAGATCACATTGTTTATAAACAATGGTGCTATCACATGACAAAATTACAACTGATATGAATGGATTGCTGATTTTATAATGATTTTTTTTGGTAGCTTGTATACTTTAGGAAAAATGTCCAGGAAAGTCAGCGGTGAAAGGGTTAAACAGGGCTTCCTTTAGCAACTTGAAGGCTGTCTCACACCTTGGTGTCCACTTGACAGTTTTGGATTGATCCTTTTTAGTTAGGTCCGACAAGGGGCTGGCAACTGTGGAGAAGTTGGGCATAAAGTTCCGATAGTAGCCACAGAGGCCCAGAAATGATCTTACTTCCTTCTTGTAAGGGACTTGGTAAACCCCTTCACAGCCATGACCTTATATTCCATCGGTTCAATGATACCACCTCCAACCACATGTCCCAAGTACACGCACTTGTTGTTGGCGAAGTGGCACTTCACTCTCAGTCCAGCTGATCTTAGACGCTCAAACACTTGAGTCAGGTGAGTGATATGCCACTGTGAACTGATGCAATCCATGCAAGACTTCATCAATCAGCCTCTGGAAGGTAGATGGGGCCGACACCAACCCAAATGGCATAGTACAGAACTGGTATTTTCCATAATTCCCTGCTCCAATAAGGCGTGTATCTCTTCTCTTAGAAACTCTTTGGAATGGTGAGCCAACCTATAAGGTGGTAATCGGATTGGGTGTACATCTCGGGTAAGAATTTCATGATGCACTAAGGCTGTTCTCCCAGGCACATCCTGTATAACATACTTAAATTTGTTCTGCAATTCTTGCAGTAGTACACTTTGAGAGTCTGTCAAGTTGTTTAATTCTTCTTGTTTCTCATCTGTGTCTTCCTCATCTAGGGTCATGAAAGCAGCAGGGGGCTGGGGATGTCCATTTTCTCATGCAATTGACATGAGGTGTGCAGAACCATTTCCCTGTACCAAGATCTATCTGGTAAGTCACCTCTTTCACTTTCTTTGAGATGATGTAAGGACCTTGCCATTGATTTTCTAGTTTTGACTTTCATCTGGGCCGAACTAGCACATACTCACCCACCACAAACTCTTTAACCACCGACTTCCTGTCATGGTAAAACTTCTGACTTCCTTTTTGCTCTTTATCTCGTTGGTATGCCATGTCTCTGACTAATTCAATGTTAGCCTTAAGGGTTTCAACAAACTCAATGGTGGTATTTTGACCTGTCTCTTCCTTTCCCTTCCAGTAGTGAACCATTTGGTCTAGGGGCATTCTCATTGGTCTGTCAACAGTACAGGGAACCCAATGGTCTTGTGGACCGTACTTCTGTATGCCCACAACACGTATGGCAAACACTCATCCCATTCTACCTTCAGATTGTGGGTGAGTTTTCTCAGTAAATTTTTGAGAGTGGCATTGAATCGTTCGACCATCCCATTGGTCTGGGGATGGTAAGGGGAAGTTCTTATCTGCTGGATCCCCATGTTGTCACAATAGGCTCTTATGGTTTTAGAAATGAAAGACCCTTTGTCCGTCAAAACTTCCTCTGGGATTCCCACCACTCGGGCAGTTACATCAACCAGGCATTTTATCACCATTTCTGATGTTACATTTCTAAGGGCATATGCTTCGGGCCACTTAGATGTGAAGTCCATAATTACCAGGATATACTTGTTTCCTGCCTTAGTTCTAATAAGGGGCCCGAATATATCCATAGAAATTCTTTTGAACGGTTCAGTGATAATGGGGGGATAGAGAGGGGCTTTTGACAGTAAGGCTGGTCCACTCTTTTGACAGATATGACATGATGGACATATCTCTCTCACCTCTTGGTATATAGATTGTGGGCCATTCTCAGAGCCTTTACTCTCATTACTTGAGGGAGCACTATCAGGGTTTTGCCTAGCTTATTATAATGTTCCATCTCAATAGGTCCTCTTTTCCCAAAAGTAAGGGCTTTCTTTCTCACCCACTTTCTCTCTTATGATCTTTAAGGTGTGGTCATACCTCTGGGCTCTGCCCAACTCCTCTGGAGTGAGAACACCATCCAAGTCAGCAAAAGGGGGTTCATCAACCTCAGGAGTCTGATCACTCATCTCTGCAAAAGTCTGGTCACTCAGTGTCTTTTCTACTTCGGATGGCACCATCTCAACACTCTCCGTCTCGCTGTCCTCCTCTGCTGGGTCAAAAGTCGACACCACAGCCCCGTCTAACTCCTCTTGCAGGCGTCTTCTTCAACAAAGGCATCCTGCTGTCATTGTTGAGCCTGGGTAACTACCATACCTACTTCCGTGGGGATGGTAGTAGAGGGAGTGGTGTTTACTCCTGCTGGTTCAGGCTAACAACTTCTTCAAGAAGTGACGGAAGTGGGGTATGTCCTGCCCATCAGCATCTCTTCGCTGATGTGCTTGGACACACCCACTACTTTGTCCATGGTCTTTCCTTCCAGCTCCAGGGTGATGACACAGGTTGCTGGGAACCATGTTTTCTGGTTTGAAGCGTTATTGTGGGGGATTTTCCAGCCAAGGTAGTCCTCTTTCCTCACACACTTTGGGTGCACTAGAGACTTGGTGCAACCTGTGTCCAGGAGTGCTCTGACTTCCCTCCCGTTAATCTTTAGGGACTTAGTCCACTCTGGAATTTTCACTTGGCGCTATGCGGCCAACAGGTCACAGTTAGCATGTTCTAGCTTTGTCTGTGGCATCTTCACGCAACAGTCCCTCTGGTAGTTACCCTTCTTTCCATAACGGAAACACTCCACGTTCTTCATATCCTTCATGTAAGGAGGAGGTCCATCGTTGCCTCTGGGATTGTCACTTCTTCGGGGTTCATAACTTCTTTCCTTGCCCAATGGTTTCGTTGGTGACTGGTACTGATCCGTTGTGGCCTCTCTCATTTCTATCTCCTCTGGGTCTCTGGGTTCCCAAGTGACGAATGATGGCTTCACATAGTTCCTCATATGATAGAGCATTCAGTTTCCTCATCTGAACATCCAGCCAATTTGGGAGCTTCGACAAAACTAGCTCCATGAACACCATCTCTCTTTTGCTCCTTTCTGGTTTAGAGTCCATCCACTTGTCAAAGTTCTGGTGATACTCTCTCAACCACTGATCTGGGTTGGTTGTGTTAAAACTCGGCTCAAAGACTTTCTTTCGTGTGTCTCTGTCGAAATCTTGTACACCAAGTATAGGGCTTTCTTTACCAGTTGGTAATCCGCTTGTTGAGCTGCTGGAAGAGCGGACACGGCTACAAGTCCTGCTCCAGACAATGAGCCTCGCAAATGGATGGACCATAGTCCAATAGGCCACTCACTCTCTATTGTAGTTGCCTCAAAAGTGTCGAGAAATGCTGCCATGTTGACAGTTTTTCGTCGAACTTGTGGAGAGAAAGCCTGGGTGGAGGTAGAGGAGGGGGAGTCCTTGCTCGAGCTCCCTGTGCTTCTGCCATCATCCTCTCAAATCGATCTTGCTGTTTAGCCATGACTTGTCATCCTGTTCTTTCATGTTTACATTGTTCGGTCAGAGGGTGTAGCTCTGACACAAAGCTGCATGCAGCAGAGTTTCTCTACAAGATGATATTTCACCTTGGCTGCCCTTTGGAGATTGTTTAAACCAGGGCAGAGAGTTCTGCAATCAGCTGGTAGATCAGCTTGAGGAACTCACAGGCTCTAAGCATAAGATTACCAGTGCCTATCACCCTCAGTCCAATGACCTTGATGACTGCTTTATTCAAACTCTAAAAGCCCAGCTGGTGAATGATCACCAAGACAATTGGGACGAACTGCTTGACAACGTACTTTTTGCATATAGGTCCAGTCGACACAATTCCACTTACACTAAGTGCACTCCATTTTTGCTCATGTATGGCAGAGAAGCTCGCCTTCCTATAGACATCACTCTTCAAACCAATAGTGAGGCTCACCCAGAGCAAGAGCTAGATCTCGCAACCAGAGTTGAGCGAATGCTAGCGATACAAAAGAAGCTGCATGAGAATGTACTTGCGAATATACAGAAAGCACAGTCCAACCAGAAGTGGCAGTATGATGCTTAGCATAACACACATACTAAGCTGAAGATTGGTGACAAAGTGCTCATTGAGTCCAAGAAAAATGAAGGTCGGAAGGGAGAAAAACTCGAGATAAAGGTGCTCCGTATACCATTGCTGAAGACATTGGAAAGGGACAATTTTATCTTAATAATGCCAAGGCAAAATTCTGAAAACAGCAATCAATTGTCACCGGCTGAAGCTTTGGTATGATCCAAAGTCGGCAAGACTCAATCAGCAACTGGTAAGATTAATAGTATAAAACTGATTAGACATTGTGGGGTGAGCCTGAGTAATTAAGCTTCAGGTACAGCTGCTGGGTGTGTATACAGTGCATAGCTACAGACATTATTTGGCATGCTCATATATGTCAAATTGTGTTGGTGTTAAAACAAATCAGGATGACACACCACATCAACCTGGTCCTGTGAATGATCCTCCAGCTGGTAAATCTCCTTGCTCATCTCAGTTTCAATCGAAGAGGAGGAGGGAAGATAGCTCTCGAGATGGATTCATCCCCGAAAAAAGAAAAAGAATTGATCCTCCAAAGGTTGGTATTGTGCTTAGTAATTATGTTATGTGTAGTGGAGGTTTACTTAATTCTTTCTAAAATATTTTTACACTAGGAGTGAGAGAGGGAAAAGATAGCTCTCAGAATGAACTTATCCCTAAAAAAAGAAATCCTTCAAAGGTTGGCACCGTAATAGTTGTCATGTATTACCATATTCACTCGAATAGAAGTCGCACACCGAATAGAAGTCGCACTGAAAGCCGTATTCCAAATGTAGCACACCAAGTTAATTACACCACCGCCCTTGCACACGCGGAGTCGTAAAATCATTAAGCTAAGAACACTCGCGCGCTATGTTTGCTAGACCACACTGTAACGCGCGTGTTGCCAGAAAATTCAACATTTACAATGGCAGAGACACAATGTACTAGTACAACAAAAAGGAGGTGTTTTGGTGCATCATTCAAATTGACAGTGGTGGTATTTGTAGAGCAGCACAGCAACAGAGGTGCAGGCAGAAGATTTGGAGTGAATGAGAAGCTGGTGATGGACTGGAGGAAGCAAAAAATGGAGCTGGAGGAAATACCATCCAAGAACAAGCGGCTTGGTCGGAAAGCAGCACTTCCAGATATGGAAGAGGAGTTGTGGCATGGTTGGACTCCTTGAGGGCTGAAAATCTCAGGGTAACTCGGTCAGACATTCAAAAGAAAGCCATGGAGCTCTGTCAGAATGTGACCCCTACCACATTTACAGCCAGTCAGGCGGTGGTTAGGCAATTTCATGATGAGAAATGGACTCTCTCTTCAAAGACGGACTACAGTGAGCCAGAGACTCCCTCATGACCTTGTCCCTAAATTCACTTCCTTCATAATGAAGGTACGACAACTTCGCCACTCCAAATCCTACCCGCTGTCTTCCATTGGAAACATGGATGAAACTCCACTCTGGCTCGACATGCCCGGAGACACCACCGCAGCCAGAAGAGGTGAGAGGTCTATCCCCATATGCACCACAGGTCACGACAAGGGGAGATTCACTGTCGTCCTTTCAGATGGCAGATGGATGCAAGTTGAAACCTTACATAATCTTCAAGGGAGTGCGTCCAATTTCAGAGCTTGACAGGATCTCGGGTGTTGTGGTAGCATACAGCCGCAATGGGTGGATGAACGAGGCACTGACCAATGGAAAATATTAAGACATGCATCGACAAACACACCAACACTGACCTTTGCATCATTCCTGTGGGGTTGACCAGTTTAGTGCAGCCAGCAGATCTCTCCTGGAATAAACCCTTCAAAACAGCATACAAGGAGAAGTACAGCCAATGGATGATGTCAGGGCAGAAGTCTTACACTGCTGCTGGCAATGTCCATGCTCCAGACAAAGCACAATGCTTGAGGTGGGTTAAGGAATGTTGGGATAGCTTGTCGGCGAGTTAATCAAGAAATCATTCCGTGCTTGTGGCATCACTGTGAAGGTGGATGGGTTGAAGATGGGGAAATTCACTGCCTCAAGGACGAAAAAGTAGCAGCTTTAACTACCCCAGCCACTACTACCTAGCTCAATATTTGAAATGAAACAATCACAACCACAATGACGCACACCAAAAATGCGTTAGCAATAGCGCAAGACTGGCGTGGTACTGCGCAAGTGCAATGCTTGAAAAGATCGCAACTTGATTTGGCTGAAATAAATACAAGTCGCGACTTCTATTCGAGTGAATACGGTATATATATATTGTAGTTATTAGTAACATCATTTCTAGAATTGTTTTTGCTATAGCAGAAAAAAGTAAAAGAATCATACTCTAAAGCAATCCATTGTGAAAACATTGAAGAGTGTTGAATGGCTTACTGATGAGCATATTGTGCTTGCTCAGGAGGTGCTGCTAAGAAACCAATTCACCCATGTTGATGGATTACAGCTACCACTCTTGATGGTTTTATACCAGTACAGGATGAAGGTGCTAAGAAACCAATTCACCCATGTTGATGGATTACAGCTACCACTCTTGATGGTTTTATACCAGTACAGGATGAAGGTATGTATCTGAGGGCATGTCGCTTGTTAAAATGATCTTTTATATATTTGTTTCACATTGAAGGTATTCAAATTCAGGTAATCACTGGATTACTTCCTGCAGTATATTGGGAGAGAAATTGCAGCAGATTCAAATGTGATCTGAGCTCGTCTTTGACACATCAATTAGCTCTTATTTACCGATCTTTGGTCATCAGCAAGGAGCATGGAGATGCAGTTGCCCCCCATCTTATGGTGAATGTTCCACCAGTTCAGCAACAGAGTAGTGGGGTAAACGATTGCGCTGTATTTGCAATAGCATTCGCTCTGCACAAATTGCTAGACGACAATTTGGAAGATATTGAATTTGACCAGTGTCAAATGAGAGCCCATCTCCTAGAGACCTAGACTGTCTAAAGAAAAGAAATTTTTCATATTTTCTGACCGAACTAAAGTGTAGGTCTAAGCACTGCCCATACAGAGAGATTGAACTATTCTGTACCGGAGATGTATGGGGAAACGATGGTCGAGTGTGAACGATGTGAGCTATGGTTTCCCACAGACTGTGTCGGCCTTTCATCTGCCCCTGGTTCCACTGAACATTGGTACTGCACCTCATGCAATGCAAACTCATCATAACTTCAACACACTAGCTATAGCTGTTTGTTTGTTGTTCTGAGATTATTGTTCTTCAATATTATATATTGTAAACAGTGTCATTTAAATATATTTTTTGTTATAAAATCTTGGGTACTGGGTTTGACTTTTTCTAGAGGATATTAGCTAACATTACACATAGGGTGCCTTTTTTCCTAGGATATTAGGTATGGGGATGATAAAATTCCCAAGACCTAAGGGATGCCAAATTCCCTAGGAGATGCAAAAAATCCTAGGATATTTGGAATGGGGATACCAATTTTCCTGGGGTGCCATATTTCCTGTGACACCGGGTCGCATTGGGTAGCTTTGAGCTGTTCTCAATAGCAGCCTCGTTGCATCGCATCGCTTCGAACTATTGAAATTGAACTTTCACTCAGAATTACGAATTCCACTCATAAACCTTCAACCCCTACATGACTCATGCTCGGTACATCAAGATGCCAGGAAAGTTTCTCACTGCCTCTATCAACCTTTCCTCATTCATCTCTTCCTTAAGCAGAATTTTTGTGGTGTTGGAAGCACAAATAAAGCACACCAGCGTGTGCCAACCGACGCATTGTGACAGGAGCTAGAATAAAAATCGAGTCTAATTCAAGCGGAGTTACTTCGTGCAATAATTGAATATCACAAATATGACGTGTTCTTCATTTCATGTCGCTAGTTGCCAGCGACATATTGGGAACAGGCCCTTGAGGCTTTAAACTGGAAGACCACAAAACCATAAAAAGTGTGAAAACAAACCCTCGTTGAAGAAATCTGCAAAAATCTTTGCTTCATCAGCAAAGAATGGGCAAAAAGCGAAAACTTGCAACAGTATGATCCTCAACATGTGCAGCCAAGTAAGGATGATTATACAACCTTGAGTAGATAGAATGGCCACTTCACAGATAGAAGGTTTACTATCAGAGGACGCTCAATGTTCCAGTGCATGTCTATAACCAAACAGAGATGGTAGACATGGCAAGCATTTTAGTACCTGCACTCTATCAAAAGCCATTTATAGGTGTTGTTTCTCTTACTTCATGAGAAGATTTCAATGCTGAAAACATTTGTTAAAATTTTAGAACTGTGATGTAAGGGTTGATAATCAGCTGGTGAAACAGAAGTCTGAACAAAAACAGAAGAACAATGAATTCTGCATTAAATTATGCTTGCCATGGAGTTCTTATCTTACCTTTGAGGAAAATAATAGCATTGAGTGAATTTTGCTGATGATACCATTAATACAGCAACAGTATAGCCATTCTGTAGTTTAGCAGAAGGGCAACACCTGTCTTAAGGATTTTACCTCTTATTAAATAGCTTCATATCAGCAAAACAATTAAGTAAGCCTCATCTGTGCCTGTATGGTAAGGTAAAACCTATATTCAAACTAGACTTGGAGATAACCCTTCACTGATATTGCTGATGAGTTCACCGGCCCTCATGCTATATAGCCAAGACATTATCTTGTTATGTTTGAGATCTGTGGATTTAACTTCCTTAAAATTCCGGACATCAGGCATAATTTTCTGAATTTAGAGATAGTTATTATATATAAAAAAGATCTTGGGATCTCTCTCTCATCCCTCAGTCTCCTGGCTCCAACAGTCAGGCATAATTTTGAAGCTGCAGTAATGTCATCTGGAGTGACAGGTGCACAAGCCAAAATCAAGGAAATTTCTCGTTTAACTTTATAGTCACATGCTTGAAGCCAAAATCATGGAAATATCTCATTTAACTACATGCTAATCTCACTGCCTTAATTGATCTATTACTGCTTCGCAAACTTCACCAGGTAAGGGATATTTGGAGGGCCTTCTTGAAATGAAAGAAGCTGTCGTCACTTTTTGGATGCTATCATTTCACTGCATGTGTATCCTGACTTGGCTTCACAAGGCGGAAATTGGAATTGTAACAGGGACACTAAGATGAAGGCACAAGGGCTGAAAGTTTCATTGTATTGCAGTGTACAACAACAAATAATGTCCTAGATGAAGTCAGTCATCATCAAAGTTACAGAAACATGGATAAGGTGTGCGTGATGCTTACAAAATGATCAATACAGTTAGGAAAACATTAACTCCACACAAAAAGGTGTCGATGCAGTTTTTAGTTTCTGGTGTATGACAAAGTTCTTGCCCTAGCATAAGATTTGAATCTTATGAGCCTGCGAAGGAATAGAACCAATGCTCCCAGTGCTATTCCATGTGGTTATGCTATCCCACTTCTTGCCTCTATTTTCAGTCAAATGAAGGATTTCAGATGAAAGCAGTTGTGTCATGAGACTGATTTTTTTGGTCAATCAATAGTTAGCAGTGACTTCAGCAGTGTCAGCTAAAGGAAACCTTGCTTTATTGGGGGTGAAGGCTTTGTTATCCACAGGTCTTTACAAAATGAGTTTAGAAGATATGGAAAAATACAAAAAGTTGGTCACAGCAGGCTGAAGGGCAAGGAGACTATAATAGCTCAATTCCAGACACTTTCCTTCTGGCGCTTGCATCTTGTGATAATGATTCATTCCCAGATATTCATCAGCTACTTGTAATAGTGTGCGTATAACTCATCACGAGTGCTGAAATCAAGCGTTCTTTTTCTTACTATACGTACCACTGTTGATGATGTCTGCCTTACTTGTCAACATCCTTGGGAGCAACAGTGGGGATCCCGTTGGGGTGTGGGGGTGGGTGGGGGTGGGTGTGGGTGTGTGGTTTGGGGGGAGGGGGGTTAAGACATTCAGATAGCTAACTGCAAAACTACTGCGTAGCTTTAATGCCTAACTTGTGGGCTTCCCCTCCATTCTAGACCAGACTGCTAGTGCACTAGTTGATGTAACACTTGCTGTTACATTTTACGAAAAAATCCCCTAAAATTTGGTTATGTATGATGATACACCATAACATCAATAGGCACATGTGTCCTGCACACTTCCATTTTTACTGTGATCTTTCCACTTTCCCCCCACAGATAACTTGTGTATATAGGATATTGCAATTTTACTACCAGAAGACTTCAAACTGTCCAATGCATTGCAAAGACCAATCCTTCAGCACTAACCCAATTTCTCAGCCGAACACCCCCAATTGGTAGAGATTGTTAACAGCATGGACCTTCAACAGCTACAAGTGCATGTTTATCAGTTGGTTTCCTCAGAAGCTTAGCTACTTTTGTGACAATAGTTAACACCGAACTGAGCTGAGTGACGGATAGCTGCAGGTTTTTGTACCAAGAAGTGATCAGTTGGTTTCCTCATAAGTTTCTCCTGTGACAATAGTTAACACCATGGACCTTAAACAAAGCCAGGTAACTAATTATAATGCATGTGTATATGTGGGTTAACTATTTAAATCCCCACCCATTGATTTTTGAGCCCATACGGGTGCACTTGCCATTTTAATTATAATAAATAAACTCTGCATTCTGTCTTAACAGGATGCATATATTCAAATACAGGGGGGAATTATCTTTCATTTGAACTATTTGGTAAGATATTTTCAATATATATTTTTTGGCTTTGTGAGTGCAAACCTAGAGTAGATTTTGTTAGCTATCCTAACAAGATGGCAACAGCCTCAATGCCCACTAGACAGTCAGTAACAGCTGCTACCTTGGGGCTTGGAAGAGGTTTTGAGATAGCAGCAGCAGTGAGGACTCAGTATGTGATCTTTCTGATGGAGATACATTTGCTGGTGAAGGGCAAGTGCAGATAGCTAATTGCTCTCTACTTGGATAAAGTTTAGCTACATAATTTAATTGTTATATAGATCCAATGCCACTGCTGTTGAATTTTCTCTGGAAGCAACTCCAGTAGCCTCAGTTTCACCATCTTCTGAGAAAGAATAGCCTCTTAGAAGCAAAGTTGGAAGAGGTGTTCTAGGACAACGTTCTCGAGGATTATGGGGTCTGCGGAGAAGTAGGGGTAGAACACGAGGAAATCCTATAGAGTTAAATATGACAGTTGAGGAGGTTCAGGTATTACATGCAGACAGAGTATCTCTCAACCACATGTGAGAATCCTGACTTCAGCACATTGAATGTAAACCCATTCAACCCAGTCCGTGAACAAGGTTCATATGTTGCCAGTTGTGATGAATCTTTCACACCACTCAAGCTTTTTTTACTGAGGATATAATAAAACTAATAGGCAAGAATTCTGATAAAAAGAATAAGACAAATCACCATATAATTCTTCTTGATACCCTGGAATGACAGCAGTTATGTTATTAAATTTGGTTGGTGTTTTAATTATTTTCGTTTTAGAAAAATAGGCATACTACACTGAATATTGGATGACTACATTTATGGTAGAAGTTTTGCAGGGCGAAGTATTATCAGCAGAAATACGTTTTTTAGTCTCTAGGGATTCTTACATGTGAGTGATATTGACACAGAAGATCTTAGTGACCGGTTGGATAAAGTTGGACCAGTGATGGAACACTTGAACGATTCCAGCCAGCATTACTTTCAACCAGATCTAAATATATCAATCGATGAATGCATAGTGAAATCAAAGGAGCATTTTCCAATATGCCAGTACATCAAGAGTAAGCCAGTCAAGTGGGGCTTCAAGCTGTGTTGTTTGTGTGACTCTGAAATAGGTTTACTTATCGCTTTACAGTGTACAGGGGAAAGCAAGGAGAAGTACGATCAAGTAATGGTTTAGCATAATTATGATATAGTGGTTGGTTTAGTAAAGGATTGGAAAATCAAGGAATCGACTTTTCACTTACAATTTCTATTCTAGCCCTATATTATTTGAGTACCTAAAAGCAAATGGGTTCAAAGCATGCGGTACAATTGATACAAAATGTCGTAATGTTCCTAAATGTCTCAAATCTATGAAGACTGAACTAGTACTGAATGGGGAGAAAGTCGATGGGTTCGGGACAAAAGCTTAGTATATGTTATGTGGAGAGATAGTAGAGTAGTAACTGTGGCTTCAATTATGCATGCTGCCACAGGCATGAGAAAGTGACACGGAAAATAAAAGATCAAGCTGATCAACTATTGCGTAAGGAAGTCGAGATTCCTATAGCAGAGTACAAGAAATATATAGGAGGTGTTGACCTTTCGGACCAGGCCATATCTTACTACAATGTTCTACACAAGACTCAAAAGTACTGGCGCACCTCTTTTTCCGCATTTCTTGGATGTAATGGAGACCAATTCTACAAACTCCACCTACCTGAAGAAGAACGTAAAAATGTACTCACAAAGCATTTCGGGAGAATTTGTTGACTCTGTTATGTGACCTAAGAAATGTATCTTAAAAATACTTATTATCTCCTTCACACAAACACAGTATAAGGGGTACTCATCAGCTTACACAGACTCCTCGTGAAGAGCGACAATATTGTGAATTATGCAAAATATTGAAGAAACCCACACACCGCACCTGATCGAAGTGTGTTGCATGTGATATGTATCTTTGCTTTGAACCAAATAGAAACTGCTTCAATATTTGGCATTCTAGTCAATGTGACCATATGAGGAATGAGGAACTACAACTTGTTATTGAAATAAATATCTGCTAGAAATATATTTTATTTTTATTGTACCATAACCACAGATGGGTGTGGCATTATGGTCATTGAGTAAGTATGATTATTTAGTATTCATGTATTACATGTTTATCAGAGTTTAGTACATAATTATCTACACTACACAATAAAACTACACATGTAATCTATTTGAGATAAAATTATTATATATTTTATGTCAATACTGGTAATATAAAATAGTGAAATTTATCATATTTCACACATCTTCAATGAGGAAAAAATTGTTCAGTGGTAATGATTGATGATTGTGTAATATTTTGAGGTCATAAAAAGGAACTTTGTTGTACAAAAATTTGAAGAAATTGGCACAAATATTGATTCCTAAATTTTTGGGTAAGTTTAAATTAATACAATTTGTTATGTGTATGGTTTATTAATCTTCTGAAAATTTCAAAACAAGTACGACTCGTTATCTTTTAGATTATACCAATAATTTATTGCTTATCAATATTCCCTTTAGTTTTTAAGTTATAAATGTTTTAAACAGGAAGGTTTTAAAATAAGAAAATTTGAAAAATGCTCGAGGGCACATTAGGGAGGAGAGATAACAGCATCACACTCCATTGTTAATTCGTGTTCTAATGTTGAGATATTCTGATTTAGAGTGGCTCTTCTGATGACCTTTACCCACCTATATTAACTTTCCTACTTGGAGCCAAGCACTTAACTGTATAAGTCATTTACTATATATATTATACATATAAGGTCATATATCATGACATTACTACATATAAAGGCCTACAACATTGCTACAAACAGAGTTCTCAAGTTGGGTTTATTTTTTTATCATTTTGTTATGGAAAAATATCATACTCAATAGCCAAGACGCTAATATGACGAGTAAAAATAAGCAAACAAATACATGGAGGAAATATTAAGTTGATTATAGTTAAAAGGTTAATGTTAAGTGATGATAAGGGTTGTTGAATATAGTGCTTGAATTGTCTAAGTTAATTAGTTTCTTTTAATGTAATTGGGGAAAGACTTCCAGAGCTTAGTATTAGTAGGGAAAAATGAAAGGTAAGCAGACTGGGGTCTGTATGGGATTAGCAGATGATTACTGGGGTGGAAGGATTGGAGGTTGTAGTGGGGAGTTTGTTGACATGGTGGGAGACTACAAGGAAAATCTATGTTATTGTGAATACATTTGAAGAAAAAGATAAGTTTGGCATTACGGCAACGAGAGGATAGAGATGGAAGATGAAGCTTAGTGATAAGAGAAGTGTAGTCCAGGGACCATTGTTTACTACATAATTTACTTGCAAAGTATTGCATTCTCTCAAGATGATGAGAAAGATGGGATGATTGAGCCAGAGAAAAGAACAGTAATCCAGATGGGGGTGGAAGAGAAGTATAGAGGCCAAGAAGAGTAGAAGTGTCTGAATAGCAGTAGAAATGACGGTAGAGAAGGCCAAGTAATTGATGGATCTTGGAAGAGATATAAAAAATGTGTTTGTTCCGGCATAGGGATGAAGAAAAGAGGATTCCCTGGTACTTGATGTCAAAGGGTGGTTCGGATATCACCCAACGATGTAACGGTTACCAGGTAGACTGACTACCATGTTATGTTACAGGTCTGATTCAGATGTTGTCTCAAAGACCTTTATGGCCAAAGTTATACACATAAGATAGACAGCGCAATCAACTCGCTTGGTAACTTTAACTAGGCTCCTTTTATAGGGACCAGTCAGACTAAACATGCAATGGGTTACAGTCATTAAATACCTATTCACAATTAATTAACAATGGACTGCATGACAGTAATCAGTGTGTGCAATATGATTACTGTGTAAGGGTCAATTAGAGTCTTGTCCAGGGACACCCTGTGACACTTGAACTCAGTCACTAACTGAATTGGAAAACCAGAGATACGCAGGAGTGGCAGAGACTTAGTAATAAAAGATTGAAATAGGCATGATTTTGACTTCATAGGATTAATTGTGATTGGGAAGCAAACCAGGTAAAGATAGTGTTTAGGTTATTCTGAAAGGGAGAAAAATATACTTGGTTCGAAATGCTGCATTATTCCTGCCCACGTGATTGCTTGCAATGCATACATGCAAGATCGACCTGGCTCTAGATAAGCATTTCTATTTTTTATTTTTATTTTTTATTACTGTTTTTGTTGCTGTTGTTGTAATGTTATTATTGTTACTTATATTATGTCTCTATTTATCATTATTGCTTTACTTTTTATTAAATTATTTATATTTATTTATTTTTTTAATTTTTATTGTTATTTTATTACTTATATTTTGTTGTTGTTTTGTTGTTGATTTCATTGCCATTATTATCATTAGCTAATATCATTATCTTTATTTTATTTTTCCACATACAGTTCACATGTGCCAGGATGTCATTTGGTATTGTGTGGCGAATGGCTATATAACAAGCTCACGTGAGTTTTAGCATCCCGATGAAGCCTAGAGCATCTAGTATAAACATCGAGAGAGCAAAATTCAAGCTGATTATTGAGAAGATCATTGTAATTTAGGTATTGTTGGTTTTGATCAAGAATGAATACTACCTAGCCATGAAAAACCAAACCTTCCAACAAGCTTTCGATATTGCACTCTACATGGAGGCTGCAGAGAGTACCACTATAGCATTACAAAGAGGGAATGCCAAGTCTCGCATGGAGAACTTGGCATGAATAAAATTTCCTAATCGCTGACAGACAGAGTGAGCAAACAAAAAAGGAGGAGAGAAAAGGGGCTTGGCTATCACAACTTGATTGTCGACCATTTCTAGGCATTTGTCACATCACACTTGAGAAAGGAGGTGCTCCTGGACTGATTTCTTTGAGGTAAGTTTACTTGCAGACATAGTAGAATAAGCACTCGCCTCAAAAGGTGTGAAAAGTTTGAAAAGATTATTCATGCGTGAAAAGGGGGGAGGGTAAACAGTATGATTATAAAAAATTAAAAAATTAGGTCGAGGTCAATTGGTTGTGTCATATGACGGAGAATAACCACAAATGCTCATCTAAGCAGCCTAAGTTTCCCTCACCTTGAAGCCAGGAGCAAGCAGCAGGCTATCAGGAGGACGCTTCTCATCAAACTTCATCCAGTGCATTTCAACTTCAGCCCCAAGTTGCTGAGTTCTGCCTGCATGTAGCCAGACCTTACCTAGAGTATAATGGTAGCATAGCAATGGCCATTGAAGCCACACTCTACCTGGAGTGCAATGATAGCATAGCAGTGGCTTTTGTAGCCAGACCCTACCTAGAGTACATAGCAATGGCCATTGTAGCCAGACCCTACCTAGAGTGCAATGATAGCATAGCAAAGTCCATTCCTACCTAGAATCCAATGGTCCCAACTTACAATTAGCATGCATTCTAACTCACTTATTACTACTGAGCTTGAGTTTGGATGCCTTGAGCACATACAAACATACAGCATTCTTTCAGCAATATTGAAACTGGCCTTGAAAGCTGAGCAGCAGCCAGCCTTTCTTGGAGGGTCATGCATGAAGAAATCGCTCTTTAGATCATGCCTATTCCTGGTATTCTGGTCAACTCATACCACAAGCACAGACAGATAGGCATTTTAAAAGATGATTATAGAACAAAAACACTTAGAGCATAGGTTTGATGCAATGTAGAATACTTCATGCTACTTTGTCACAGGACCAAGTCTCTGTGACAAAGTCACTGAACATTAAACCGTTAGTGACTGTTATGTGTTAATTGACATTGTTGGAGGGTCATGCATGAAGAAATCGCTCTTTAGATCATGCCTATTCTTGGTATTCTGGTCAACTCACACCACAAGTACAGACAGATAGGCATTTTAAAAGATGATTATAGAACAAAAACACTTAGAGCAGAGGTTTGATGCAATGTAGAATAATTCATGCTACTTTGTCACAGGAACAAGTCTCTGTGACAAAGTCACTGAACATTAGACTGTTAGTTACTGTTATGTGTTAATTTACAGTTGCATGATGTAACTGACTAGCCCCCCATGTGACCTATGAGAAAATTGTATAGTCAGCCATCTTGTTATTGAGTTCTTGAGCTTGCAGCTAGTTAGTCAGTTACAGGACTACAGCTACTCTATCTCCTGTTTTGATTGTACAAATATCTTGTATGATGTACTATTGATTAAATACTTTTACCACAATAGTTCCAGGCAATGGTAGTCCTAGACTACCTGGGCGGCAACCAACAGCACAAGTGTGGTAGGAGTGTTCATCAGGGGGCACTTCCTGTGACATATGGTGGCAGCGGTGGGATCACCACAACAGCTCAGAGAAACTAATGTCCACAAGAAAGACAGACAAGCAACCTTATAACTCAGTTAAAACTAAGGCTACAACAGACAAGACAGCTAGGGAATACCGAGATGAGAAAAGGAGAGAACGACTACCCCACCCAGTACAGGCAGATAACAGACACCACGAGAAGCACAAGTATTGCAAGAAGAGGCAACGAATTCAGAAAGAGCAACGTCAGCATCAGGAACATCAGATGGCAGCAGCACCCAGTCAGAAGACATGACGAGAACTATCACACAGGAGAACTTCCACATTCAACAGACTCGACTTCCCATGCAACAGATGTATCAGCAGCCATTACTCACAGGAGTATCAACAATGGGACCAGGACAGAGTGGACTTCAGCATGGAAACCCAACTCAGATGGGTTACGCAACAAACGCTGGGATATCCAGGATGGGAAGCCCTAGGCTACAACTAGGACAGTGGTCTACACCACCCGACAACTCACTGTTGATGATGCAGAGGATGCAGATGATGTTGACAGTGCAACATGAGGCAGCTGACAGCAAGATATGGAAGGAGTGACAGAGACAATAGGAGCTCAGGAGGGAGGAATAGGACAAACAAGAGAGAATCAGAAGGGAGAATGAGCTGAGACAAGAAGGCCACAGGAAGGAAGACATGAGACATTGGGAGGCGATGATGGGAAGAATGAGAGCCCCAGGGTCTATCACAGTTGCATCTCCCAGTCCAGTTGCTAGCATATCACCAAGAGTGGCTAAGTTTCATGCATTGGCAGAAGGCGAGGATGCTCAGACATAATTCAATGCTTTTGAGACAGACATGGCAGAACACTCGGTACCCTGAGTACAGTGGATCAATCACCTTGCACCAATTTTGACCCCAGAAGCTAGCAGAATTGTTTGGAAATATGGACGAGTCAGAGAGACGTGATTAGAGCACCGTGCACTGTTCAAACACTATGGGTCACCCAAGAATCTTACCAAAGCAGCATGGACAGCTTCAAGAGGAAGTGGGAAGAAACCTGGTCAACATACGTGATGACGTTTTACCACTGGGCTAAGAAGTGGGTGAAGGACTGCACCACTATAGAGTCACTATTAGCCTTGGTATCTTGGGATGCCATCTACAAGAAGATGTTGAGACAGATGGCAAATGCTGTCAAGGACAAGAAATGACACACATTCCTTGGAAATGGCAGATGACTTCGCCAGTACCAGAGGCTAGTTGTACAAGATCACGGAAGAGCTCGACATATCTACTTCATGACATTCTCGATGAGAAGACAGGCCAAGGAAGCATCAGGAAGCTCCACTCACTCATGACAACATGGAGACACAATCAAAGCCTAAGGAGCCAGGCAAATCAAACAACCATGGTGATACAACCTGGAAGACTGCATCAAAGTTTGACACAGAAGGTAGACCAAGGTGTTTCAAGTGTAATTTGTTAGGTCACTTTGTGAACGAGTGTCATTGTCATAGCCTGAAGAAAGGCTATGACAAAAGTAAAGTCTCGACAGTCAACATGGCAATGAAGACTCAGAACCAGAGGATGACAAGTCGCTCACGATGGAGTCAGTAAACTTACATCAGACCCTCACACAGAGAGGAAGTAGCCCTATTCAAGGAAAGGCAAAGCCAGCCAATCAAAGAAGTCATCAATGGCAAGCAATGTCAAAACATATTGTAGGACCCAGGAGTGAGCAGGACGGTTCTACACAAGTCACATGTCTCTGATCTAGAGTCTTTTCAAGAGACATCCAATGTGTCGACCAACAATGCCATCACCATACACCCTAGAGCTAGACAAAGATAGAAGTAGGATGGAGAAGTGAAGAGATGGAAGTGGCAGTCCAGGGTGATTTAATGTTCGACACACTCATCAGAGCAGACCACCCTGACATCTGAAAGCTGGGAAAGCAACTAGCATACAAATTGGTCAACTTAGCATGGACTCATAATGTCAGGAAGGTTAACTACAAGGAGGAGGTTGACTCCAATGTTTCAGACACATCAGTGGACGATAAAAGTGAAGCTGGAACTGAAGAAGAGATGTCTGTTGGGAAGGCGTTGAGGAGGAGAAGGATGGAGAAGATGACATCAGTCCACCAGTTAAGAAGCTCAGGATTGAGACTACAGAGAGTCGAGCTATTGCAGAGAAGCTACTGCTTCAGGGTAGTTATTCCAAAGGAAATAATAACAGACTGTGGGACAACTTTCTAAGCCAACTGATGAGGGAGTTGTATCACCTATTAGGAGTGAAGTCCATCCACACAAGCCCTTACCATCTCAAGAAAAACGGGATGGTTGAACTATTAAACCAGACATCAAGATGATGCTAAGGAAGTCATCCAAATTGTGGAACCAGCAGTGGGACCTGACCATGCCTTATGTACTTGGCAAGTACAGGAGGGCACCACATGCCACAACTGGCTTCACCCCGGCTGAACTGCTGTATGGCAAACAGATGAAGGGACCTTTACAGATGTTAAAGGATGGACGACTGACCACACAGCACCACAGATGGCATCTCGTATGTAACCTCGAGGCAGTTCTTCGAATGACTGTCACAGGACACTTGTGGGGAACCCTGTGGACATACTGCTTTTGGGTTTCTTGGTATGCTGCCACCAGCCTGGGTGACCCTCGAGCTTCTAGACACTGTATGTACTGAATAGTAGTAGTTAGATAGACTGCATTGATTCTCGTATGACTTACAAGTATCAGTGACTCTGGCTCTGTATGGGGTCGGTATACACTCTGTAAATCTGATATATATGTGGATGGGAACGGCTAGCTGTAAATAACAGTCAGTTCATCAGGTTTAGTGATAATGTAGGCAGCTATCACTAATTAAGTCTCTAGTTACTTAGCTAATGAATATAGTCTCTGGTGATGTCACTCTGTGACATACCCCTCTTGTTCTTTTGAGGTTGCTGCCATTCCATCATGCTTTTCTTCAGCTTGCTCAAGGAATCTGTCTGCCAGGTGTTTTTCTGTTCCATGCCTATCAGGACATACCATCGGCCTTGGTGTGCCAGTTGCCTGCTCAATGTAAGATGAACAAGAAAGGCTGCAAGGCGAGAGTCCATCTGGCCAGTCTGCCACTCTCTTCTTTACCTTGTCTAGATACGTCAGGCTGCCATGGTCGGTTAAAAATAGTGAACCAGGCTCCAAGTAAATCAACCCTGAAGTGTTTTACAGCATCCACTAGTGCCAAGCATTCTTGCTCAGTCATAGTAAACCTCAACTCTGGACTTTTCATTTTTTGGCTATAATAACCTACCAGGTGATCGGTGTCATTGTTGTCAGCCTGACTCAGAACAGCTCCAATACCTAAGCCTGAAGCCATCGGTGTACAGCAGAAAAGGTTTGTCCATGTCTGGGCTGGCCAGTTACTGGCTCCTGGTTGAGGCTAGAGACCTGACTCGTTCAAAGGCCCATTGTCTTATGCCTGTCCAGAAAACTGGGTCTGGTTCCTGCTTCCTTGTGGCATCTGTAAGTGGTACAGACATTGTGCCATAGTCTGGAATTAAACTCGAGTACTAATTTGCAAGTCTGAGAGATGAATAAGGCTATTGCATGCCTAGAGGCACTCATTTGCGGAGAAGAAGGCTATTGCATGCTTAGATGCACTCATGAGGGAAGAAGAAGGGTCTATCAGCTAATGCATGCTTAGATACACAAGGAAGCCGGGTTTGCAGTGTCTCTGCTGAGCTAAAGTCTTCGGACTAACATTTGTCGTATCCCACTGCTGCCCCCAATATGTCACAGGATTCTTGTCGAGGAGTCCTATGGACACACTGCTTTCAGGTTTCTTAGTGTGCTGCCACCATTTTGGGTCGCCGTTGAGCTCCTAGACACTGTCTGTACTGAATAGTAGTAGTTAGAAAAACATTAGTCTTAAGACTTACAGGTATCATGACTCTGCCTCTATATGGGTCGGTATACACTCCGTGAATCTGATATATATGTGGATGGGAACAGCTAGCTATAAATGACAGTGTGTGTGTCAATTTGTCAGGTTTAGTGATAAGGTTATTCATAGGCAGCTATCACTAAATAGGTCTCTAGTTACTTAGCTAATGAACATAATATAGTCTCTGGAGGTGTAACTCCATGACAACAACATAGAAGCAGGACTCACCATCAAAGTGAAGAAGTGTTTGCTTGCAGCAACAGAGTCTCTTCCTTGGACACTGGGTAGGTGCTGGAACTATCAGACCAGCTGAAGCCAAAGTCGAACACATCCTCACCACCCCTGACCTATGAAATGAGAGCATTTCTTAGACTCGGAAATTATTACAGGCGCTTTATAGCTGGCTATAGGTCTATGGCCATGCAACTGACGGGGACAATGATTGTACAATGGTGGTATTGGGTTGTACAATGGTGGTATTGGGTTGTACAAGAGGAAAGCCTGGCCTGATAAAATTGAGTGGACAGAAACATGACATAAAGCATTCTAAGACATCAAGCAGTGCCTATCATCTCATCCTGTGATGAGGAGCCCTGTTTTGGTGAAAACCTTCATCCTACAAACAGATTCTTCGGGTGTAGGACTTGGAGCCATTTTGAGTCAACTAGACGACGACAATGAAGACCACTCAGTGGGATACTACTCCAGACAGTTGAGAGGAGCTGAGTCATGATACACAGTGTCAGAACAGGAGTGCCTGGCTGTGGTCGAAGGAGTGAAGCATTTTTGTGTATATCAGACTGAACAGATGGGTGAAGGCCCTGATGCCCTACATGTACACAATCTCGTACACTGACCTGGCTCCAAGAACCAGAATGCAGATTGCATGTCAAGGCAGCCGTGGCCTACCAGTGAGAGGGACAGAGGAATACTACCAAAGTCCAACGGAGAAGCCAGAAAAGATGTCACAGGACCAAGTCTCTATGACAAGGTCACTGAACAATAGACTGTTAATGAACTGTTATGTTAATTAGTAGATGCATGATGTAATGGACTAGCAGCCCATGTGACAATGAGGTAATTCGATAGTCAGCCATAGAGATAAGTAGTGCATATTGTGAGTTCTTGAGCTTGCAGATAGTTACTCCATTACATATTGTGATTATATAAATATCTCATATGATGTACTATTGATTAAATGAATCTGGGAGTTGTCTTCCATGTGCTGTTTCATTTGTTTTCGATGCAAACTTTAGCTCTTGGAGTGAGTGTAGCTGAATTCACAGGTCACCTTTCCCTGAGGACACTGTGTGGTGATGTGATTGTTCATCTCATTCCTGCAAAGCAGCTCCCCACAACTTCTAGGGCACTTTGTTGGACAAGTGGTTAAGTGCTGGATGACGATGTAGCCATAAGAACCCTCCTCGTCGCAGTAGTTACACTCGAAGGGCCATTTCTCGCAGGGTTTGTTCATATGATCTCTCAGTTTGTTCCTGGCAATGTGGCATCTGCATATGTAGGGACACTTAACTTCCACATAGGGGCAGTCTCCTTCTACTGAGCAATAACTCAGGTGCCTATCAAGAGCCAGAAGCTCTCCTTCCCATTTGCAACCTCGGGGCTTCTTGTCACATTATACCTGAAGCTGGTCTACTATTGTCCTGAAATAGAGGTCCTTGTGAGTGTTGAGATTGCACTGCTGCAGTTACAGCCACGCACCAACCGATGTTTCTGGTGGATGCAGCTTCTACGTGTATGCTGGACTCTAGATTTGGATTGCTGGGATGTTATGAAGCCAGGGCCTCATCAATTTTGAATAGCTGTTCATACTGCTTGATTCTTATATAAATTGCACAAGGGGCATTGCTTTATCTTGGATTCTAGCTCATCAGCGATGCTTTGTGACAGGTGTTTGCTGCAGCAGGACGTCTCCTTGGCGAGCACCAGTAGGTCAAAGGTTACTGGACAAAAGTATTATTGTGGTGGTTCTATCATGAAGTTGAAACTCTTGGATATCTTGAAATGCTGACAACAGGAATGAAGGAGAGTTTAGCTAGCTCAGAGCATTAGAGTTTCGATGATTGAGGTTGAACCGAGTCTGTTCACCTCTAATAAATGACCGTTTACTTATCTGTAGTAGTCACATGAGTACCACCATAAATGGCTTAGGCTATGACTAACCTCGCCATAGAAAAAATTTAGGTTGCAAGTTACACATTCTAATAATGCTGTTTTGGAAGCAACATGAGGTGGAACTGTGACATAATTATCAGTTTCAAAGGGCTGCTTGGACCAAGGAAATTTTTTTTAATGTTAAGTTTGGTATTTGTGGGTGAAACAGTCTCACTAGGACTAGGTGAAACATTAGCTGCTCTTTCAGTGACTTGGCTTGGTGGACTTCACTTTATAATGTTTCTGGCCTCAGCAGGTAGGGGATACTAACAGATTTAGAATGAGTCATTGTGAAGATAATTATGATATACAAGTATGTCGCGGGGAAGTGCCCCATGATAAACACTCCTACCACACTTGAGCTGTTTGTTGCTGCCATCAGGTAGTCTAGGACTACCACTGCCTGGTACTATTGTGGTAAAAGTCTTTAAGCTTCCTTTTTAGTCACTGCAAGGAGGAGAAGGAACTGGAAGCACTGAAGACACAGGTGCAGATTCTGACCAATGCACTTACTTGGCTGGTTCAACCACCAGCCATGATTGTCTCTCCAGGGGTCATGACATTGGTTTCATTCCACCCTCTACCCTAATCTTGGCAAAGTTCAGCGAGTTCTGTTCCAAGCATGAGAAGTGGAGAAGCCTTGGGTTCTATACTGGCTACAGGATGTGCCTTATTGTTCTCCCCAGCTCCAAGATGCATGACACAGGCAGTGAAGTGATAGGCATCACCATCTGGCTCTTTTAAGTAGGTTGCCAGGCATGAACTCAGCATTACCTTATATAGGCAAAACACATACATGTATGGGCCAACTCTGATTGGCCAGTCTTAATCTATAAGATGTGTGCATTTCTAATTAATATAATCCAAACTTCAGATCTGTTATTTTGTGCTGGGCGATTGTCATGGGACTCCATCTTCAGGGGGTCCATGACAGCTGGTAATAGGATTTCTGTGCTTGATGGATAATACTCTAGTGTTTGGAAAGCACAAGGAGGAGCATGATGTTCATCTAACAGCAATGCTTGAGCACATCATAGCAGTCAGAGTTACTCTAAACACGAACAAATGTGATTTTGGGAAATCTAAACTGAAATTTCTTGGCATATCATCAATTTAAACAAATGCCAAACAAATCCAGACCGCACGTCTGCCATGCTACCCACCAATATTTCAGAGCTAAGATACCTCATGGGGATGGCAAATCAGCTGGGTAAATTCTCAACCAACCTATCAGAGAGACTTCGACCTCATCGACTATAATTAGCAAGAAAACAACTTGAATGTGGGGATATGCTCAAGAAGAGGCCTTCATCAGACCACAAAGAAGAGTTACCAAAACCAATGTTACTAGCCTTCTCTGGCCCACAAGCACCAACAAAGACATCAGCAGATTCCTCATCGTATGGACTGGGAGCAGTTTTACTACAAGAAAGCAGCTCTAACTGGAAACCAGTTGCATATGCCTCCACCTCAATGAGAGAAACTGAACTAAGATATGCCCAAATTAAGAAAGAGGTATCTGGAATGATATTTCTCATTGAGATGGACCGCAAACAATTAGCACCTCTCCTAGGTATGAAAAACCTAGACAAGTTTCCTAATAACACCAAAACAATAATTATTATAATAGTAAATTTAATAATGGAACAATTTAAAATAACACCAAAACAATTATAACAATACAGAAATAAAACTAAAATCACTTTAATGGTAAAATATAATTACAGCATGCATACCTTCATAGAACATCACATTTATTTGTATTTATTAATTCACCAGAGAATTATTATAGAAGAAAAACACTAGCGTGATCTTTATTGGCCGAAAAAATTAGTCTTACATATCTGACCTGATGGGTTACAAGCAGAATTTTTTTGGAAAAGTAATTATTATTATTTTAGCATCAAGTAGAGATTCAACAATTTCTTTTCTGGACAATTTTTTAAAATTAATTATATATATATATATACTTATCAAAGTCCATTCACTTTCACTTCACTAAGAAAATTGGGAGTACACATACTGTAAGCAAGTTGTGAGTGCGGAGAAAGTAGACAGGTGCATTCATCTATTAGAAGACTCCAAACTTTTGCATTGTCTAATCCACTTTTTAATTCAGCACTAATCCGCTTCTCTATTCAGCAAAATGTTATACAGAATATCGGTAAAAAATCAAAAACACTCTCATGCATGTGCAACAGAATACTGTTTTTGGAAAATGTCTGAAAGCTTAAAAAATGATAATCCACAATCTTCTTGCTCACATGGTGTTCCAATAGATGCTGCAATCTTTTGCATCTGCATTTGTCTACTACATGTATATATATAATTATACATTTAGGGAAGAATTGAATGATCAATGGCTCTACAGAGAATTCTTTTCTTAATGAAAGCTATATAGGTGTAAATTAAATTTGATATCGTTGTGTCTACTTTGTCAACTGAGAGTTTGTTGAGTTCATCTAAGAAAACATTAGATAAATAAATCATAGAACATTATAATAGTATACTGAGTAATTATTTGACTATGTGTTCATTTAAAATCAACAACAAAAATCAGGCTCTCTTCACACATGATCCTTCGGCCACGGGCACCTACCAGTATATTCCCTTGTTAGGTCGATTGTCAAGATGAACTGGACTCCTGTCAGTCAATCCAGAAGATCTTCCCCACCCTGGGCATCTGAAAGGGATCAGGAAGGTAACCGCATTGAGTTTATGAAAGCCTATGCAGAAGTGCAGTGATCCATCCTTCTTTTGTGCCAGCACAATTGGTAGTCCCAAGGCTCTGTTATCAGTCCTGCCTGCAGCAGAGTAGCTATCTCCTCTTTAGCCATCTCTGTCTGGCCTGTGGGTCTGTCGGATACTGTAAGGAGGTGAACTACATGGTGGTGACTCACCTGTATCAATGTGGATTTCAGCCAGGGTGGTTTGTCCTGGATGATCTGTGAAAATCAGTTGATTGCCTGCAACAAGGTCAGCGAGCTCCCTCTTCTGGTCATCCTGGATGGAGGAGTCCAGGAGGGAATCTCCTTGTGAGAGAGGATGGGCTCAGTGGATGAGACCCCCACCAGGTACACTGCCGAGGGCGACTTCCACCTATGGAGCATATTTACATGAAAGGTCTGTAATCCTCTTTTACCTCTGTGAGTATGGATCCTGTACATGGTAGGGGAGAGCACCTCGATGATGGGGAAGGGCCTGACCACTCTGGCAACAACTTGTTTGTGGAAGTATGGAGAACTACTAGCACCAGGTCATCCTGTACAAAGAGTCTCTCCCTAGCCTTCTCGTCAAACCACTTCTTCAAGCTGTCTTTTAAGTCTTGCTCATTGTTGATGGTGATATCCTTGGCGTATCGGAGATGGTGATACATGTGCAGTAAGGTAGGAGACTACACTTACTGGGATGTTCTTGGGTTCTGACCAGTCTTCACTCATGATATTGGAGGTTTCTGCCAAAAACAAGTTTGAATGGGCTGAATCTGGTGCTGCTCTGTGATCTCTTGGAAGGCGAATAGTAGGTATGGTAGAATTTTGTGCTATTGACCTCGGAACTGCTCGACGAACTTGCATAGACCACTCTTAAGGGTGGCGTTGTATCGCTCCACCATCCCATTGGCCTCTGGGTGGTAGGCTGATGTTCTAATGGATCGAATTTCTCAAGAGCCGGTAGAGTTCTTCCATTAGTGTGCTGCAAAAGTTACTCCCTTAGTCGGTTAAGATTTCCCGCGGGTTGCCAAATCTGGAGATGAAGCGTACAGTGCCTCTGCCACATCAGCACTGGATGCATAAGGTAACTGCCTCTGGATATCTTGTTGGCCCCTAGTCAACTATAAGAAGTATATACTTGTGGCCATCCTCAATCCTGGGTAGAAGGCCGACCATGTCCATGGCCAGGCATGTAAATGGTGTGGGATGATGGGGAGTAGCTCAAGGGGAGCTTTCCGATGGTTGCTATGTGCTGTGCATTGGCAGACCTGACATCTTCTGCACATGTCTGCCACATTATCCCTGACACCTGGCCAGAAGAAATGCCTCGGGATGCGATCAGTAGTCCTTCGTTTTCCGAAGTGCCCGGCAAGGGGAATGTAGTGGGCCAGTCGAAGGACTTTCTCCCTCTACATTAGAGGTAAGCTTTACTGACTCACTCTGATTGTATGGTGTCCAGTTTTGGAACAGCAGCCCATCAATCATTAAGAATGGAGTCTTTCCAGCATCACACTTTCTTCTGATGAGAGCAAGGGAGGACATGCTGAGCCAGGCATAACTGTGCAGACCCATCATTGAGTTCAGGGAGTCTGCCCCATGTCTGTGCATGTTGTCTCTTGGTGACCTGCCTCTCATCCTTAGAGCGTCTGGTCTTGGTAGAGGCTCGAGGAAACACATCATCCGAGAACTCAGGCAAGTCCATGGGTAATTGTGCTGGATCAGTGGGAGATGTAGTATCACTCTGTATGGCTCTCCTTGGCTGAGAAGGACTCTTCATCTTCAGACATTGTCTGAGGTGGAGGAAGAGGAGTGAGAAGATTGAGTCAACAGTAACTGGAAGGACCTGCCTCAGTGGTCAGTCTCCTGGGCCAATTCATCTGACTCTTGAGTAATGAACCTGTGCACCGGCACCTCTCTTGGCTTGCCTCGGGTGCACCTATCTGGAAGACTGGTGGGGTCTTCTCATCCGTACTTGTGCTGTCCTGCCTTAGTGGTGATGGGCAGTGGTCGGAGAGCTGTTGGAGTCCTCAGAGTTGCTCCTCTCTCTGTATGTGGCACATCTCAGGACTTTCCTTAGCGAATGTCGAGGGGTATGGTGCTCTTCAGTCCCAGATCTGAATGTGAAAAGAGATCTCTGACATACTGGGTATCCACTCCTAAGATACCTTCAAATGATATATTTACAACTCTGGATGCCCTGGTCTGTCCCTGGGTGAAGTTCATGGGTAATCGGATACTTGTGGGATATTGTGTTGGCCCTTAAATAAAGATATAGCCTTGCTTCTTAAAATCCTTTCTGGGTGATGTTGCAGGTTGTGTCCAGCAATAGCCGGAGAACTATGACTCCATCCACTGCACCTGAAAGGTTGGGAAGGGAATAAATATTGCTCAGACAACTTACCAAGTTTTTCTTGTTGGGGCAGAGTGCTGCTTTGTGATTATGCTTGTTCAAGTCTTGGGTGTGTTGAGAAGTGGTGACTGTTCATGTCCAGGTAGCCTTGGTTGGTAACGGTCACTAGAAGGGAAGGAATGGGGGCTGGAGAGCTTGTTCTTACCATTTGGGTTCTTCCAGCTTCTTGGGTTGATTGAACTCTTAGTCATCTCTCAGCCTGGCCGCTTCCCTTGCCATGAGTGGGTGACAAATCTGTAGGCCTGTGTTGTGGGATTGGTTATGGCACTTAATAGTTTCTCCATAGCTAAAAGATCAACAAGTTTCTCCTGTCTGGTGATCCTTGGCCCAGTATGATGGAGAGGCAGATGAGGAGTTGTTGGTAAGTCTCTTCTGGTTCTCTGGCTATGATATCCAGTTTCTTATATAGGAGTAGGTGATGCCATGGAGGTTGACGAGAGCTTTCCTCACTGAGGGGTAGCCGTTTGGTCTCCGCCGGCATTGTCACATAAAACTTGCGAGATGCAGGATCTAGAGTAGGCTTCAGTGTACCTATCCACTATATCTTTGGTACACCAAAAGTTTCCTTGTGAAGTTGGAATTTCTGCAGGTGGTACTCAATGTCAGCTACATCTTTTAGTTGTGGGAAGGTGGGGGCATCTTGGACTGCTCCTTTCCATTCTCTTTCGTTCTGTGCATCTTCCTCTTGGAGCCGCCTAGTTTTCCAGCACAGCTTCCTTGTCTTTATAAGCTTAGCCATCCCCTTGGAATGGATGATAGTCTCCCACCTCTTCTACTCTCTTATCCTGTCATCTTTTTTCCATTCTGCATCTCTATGAAGATCATCATGTGCTCTTCTCTTCTCCATGGTCTCATTGTTCTTCTCCATCAAATTCATGAACATTGTCATCATTATGGACATATCAACAACTTGAGTCCCTGTAGGTACAGAGCAGGATAGTGCAGGGAGAGCAGAGGGGGTAGACTCTTCCCGTGTGGTGTCAGATTCCTCTGACTCTTCCGCTCTCTCTGGAAGGTTCCTCTTTGAAATCCTGGTTCTAGGATGGGAAAGAGAGAGAACTGAGAGAATAAAATCGCTTCACCTTTTGAGATACTCCAATTGCATTGCTCTTGCTCCACTGGAATGGCATCAAGTTGAAGTTTAGCTGCCACCAGTGTTGAGGATTGTTATCCCTGATATGTACTTACTCTCAGAGTAGAATAAGATAATGTATTATTAACAGTAGAGCAGACGTAGAGTTGCACAATCACGGACTGATCTGCTGGGTTTCATAAGCTGGCTCCCTTAAATAGGCTGCCAGCCAAGAACCCAGCCAAGACCTTATATGATAAAATGCATAACTAAGTAACCATGCTGGTCCTAATCATAAGACTGTACATGTCATGAGAAAGGAATGTGTGTGTGTGTGGTGCATGGATTTCGTGCTCTAATGCACTGTCACATCATTCATACCTTATATACATGTATAGTTTTCAACATTGTTGGGGGTTCCTTGAGCTTCAGGGATCACCAACATACTATTATACTAATCTGTACTATTATACTTATTACCCTAATCTGTAGTATTATACTAATCTGTAAAGTTGTACTAATCTGTAATATTATATATACTAACCTGTACTATTACACAAATCTGTACTAATCTGTACAATCTGTACTACTCTGTACTATTATATTAATCTGTAATATTATATATACCAACCTGCACTATTATACTAATCTGTACAATTACACTAATTATACTCACAATTTAGCACTGTCTAATATCTATGTATTTGTACTATAATACTAATCTGTTATACTAATCTGTATATACCTATTATACTAATCTGTACTATTATACTAACCTGTACTATAATACTATCTGAACTATTATACCAATCTGTACTATTAATCTATATAACAAAATCATCTATTACTTCTACACGAAATTTATTTATTTATAGTTTCAGCTCTTATAGAGAAAATTCCGCAAATTGATGGATTATCATATCAAATACATGTACTAGGAATCTTGGCATCAGATACACAATTTTAATACCAGAAAACTTGAAACTGTCTAATGCATTGCCACGATTATTCCGTTTCATAATTTAGCACCGTCCATCTGTGTATTTTTCTACCTTTTCCCCTACCTAACTTCATAAAATATGTCCACTAGTCATAGTTTTACAATCAGAAGACTCCAACTCTCATGTTCCTTAATTCACGTTTCTCTACTTGCACAGATGCCGAGGATTTTCATTCTCATAAACCTGAATGCATGGAGTCAGCAAGCAGCTTCGCATTTTGGTACCAAAAAGTGATCAGTTGGTTTCCTCAGAAGTTTACATACAAGTGGCTGCTTGACTATAAAAACAACAAATATTAATAATGGATTGACTGAAACAAAGCAGATAACAAATGACAATGCCCAGAAGATGATGTCGTTTATGGCACTATGACAGCAGAAACGTCCTTCACTCCTCTCGAAGCTAAGACCACAAGCTAATCCACTTCAGCTCCACAGTGCTGGCAGTTATGGGGTAGGCACAAAGTGGAGCCCAAGTGGAGACCCATAGCAATCCTGATGGTGTAGTCATCCATCCTCAAACCCAGTGAGGAGATGGGGAATGCATTTAGCCATGCTATGGGTTCTTTCATTCAAGAGTGGCCCCCCCCCCCCCCAAGAATGATGTCATTTATAAATATTACACACAACTCAGATGGCAACTGAGCGCAGTTATGATGGAGTGAGATAAAGTAAAGGAGAGGGCCAAGAGAATCTCCCTGCTGCACCCCTTCGGCTGATTGCAAGGACTTGTCACCCCAGAACAAGGAGGATGGTGAAGAGCATTCAGAAGGGTAAATTACAGGTGCTAAGGTATAGACAGTTTCCAACTTCTTGTCTCTGCACACAGAATTAAAAACATTTTAGAGGTCAAGCTTTACTACTGCATGGTTAGTTTGCAGGTTATTGAGAAACTGCCAGCTGTCTGGGTTCTAGCAGGGAGGCCATGTCCTCGCTGACCATGTTCCCAGCAGCCTTGGCCAATAGCCGATGAAGGGTGCATCCTATTGCTGTGGGTCTGACCCCACCTACTTTCTTCTCTAGAGACAACAGGGTAGCAAAAAATTGGATGGATAGAGGAAAGAAGTCTTCCCTCTAAGCCCCAAGTGAATATATATTATTATTTTTATTATTATTATATTTTATTTCTATAATAATAACAACCAAAAAAAAAATCACAAATATTAATCTTCCACACACCCTGACAGGGTAACAAATGGCCCCAAAACTGAAGCAGCATTTCTATATGGTACTGCCACAGAAATCCTCTAAATGAGATGTTGATGTGAGTTCTCATAAGAAGTTGCTGACTTAAGCAGCTCACCAACTCCTTGAAGGAAATCTTTGTTTGAGGCCCAAAAGGTCCACATGTCTCAACAGTCACAGGAAAAAAACTATATGCTGAGTCCATGTGGGCATACTTCACATTCTTCAAACACTCAGCATGTGCTGCCACTGCACTAGCCTCAGTGACAGCGGCCGCAAGGTTGGATGGAGTAAAGGTATCACCACAAGTGGCTAGTTTTTATTTTATTTATTTTAATTGTGGTATATATATTATATTTAATTTTTATTCTATATTGTTTTAAACTTCATCTCATTTCTATTATAGCTATTATTATCTTTAGTTTATCATAATTATTTATTTATTTCTCCACATCCTGGTTCGTGTGCTGGGATATCGTTTGTATCACATGGTAAATAGGAGCTCACGCGCATCACAGCATTCCTGATGAAGCCCAGAGCATCTATTCAAAACATCGACAGAATAAAATTCAAGTTTATTATTGAGATTATTGTGAATTTTTTTAAAAGTTTTTTACACAGATTAATTTTGTTGACTTGTTAATCATCTATCCTATCTTCTTTTCTTCACACATACCTTGCATACAACATGATAATTTAACTACCAGAAGACACTCCACAATGTTCAATACATTGCAACAACAAGTCTGTGTACACTAACTTTTTGCTCTATCCATCCATACACTCAAAATAGTTAAACATCATCAATACAATCAACATGCATATCCATGTGTGTGTAATAGGAGCTGGCTGAGCTGTTATCACTTTTGGAGAAGGTCCCCAAGCAAAAAAGTATCGTCCACAATCTAGCTTGAGCACATGGTACACTAATAGCAGCTGCAATCTACTTGACTAGAGTGAAGAGTGAGCAGTCAGTAGTTTGCAGAGAATCTTGTTCTTCTAAAGGTAATAACCTCCCTAAGAAATCAGGTATTGTACACTGTTCTGTTTGATCCTACATGTAGCAACCGAATAGAGTTGACTTGTTCGTGAAAACTATATTGAACTATGATTGCCAGACTTCAGCCATCTCGTAGCATATCTTTCCCATCATAGGTACAGTTGAAATAAGCAAACAAGTTTATTCATACAACCATCCGTGATGCTAATTGTATCTGGTGCACTCCAATCATTAACAAAAATATATAAATAACCTAGCTCTTCTCTGTTCCTCAGTTTTTACTGCACGCTTTTGCTCTTTTTCGCTCACCTTTTCATCATTGAATCGTCTCTTAGCATTGCAGTTCATGCACAGAATTATGATTTTGCAGTTCATGTGCATGCATAAAGAGGCTTTTATTGCTCCGTGTGATGAATTTAACGTACACCTGAGGCCAGTAAGCTTTTTCATGAATAATAAACTCTCATTTTCCTCAAATATGCTTCAATATCATCCAACATGTGATAAACACATGCCCGGGTGTGCAAAGAAGCTGAAGCTGAACTGACAAAGCAGGTTATCACTCTTTGAGAAGGTCCCCACAATCTAGCTTGATGACATGGTGCACTAATATGCATGAAGAGAGTCTTGCTCTTCTAAAGGTAATTAAAAGAACCATAAAAATTATAACAACCTGCCTAAGAATCAAGTATTGAATGCTGTTGTGTTTATGATGGTTAAAGTATTTTATCAGCAAATTTCTGCCATTGACATCGTATTACTAACTGATGCAAATAACTGAATTTGTGCTGCTTCAGGTCTTATCCAATGCCAACAGGAGAGAACAGTTGATACAAAATGTCTTTTATTAGACACTTTCGCACATAAAATTATTACCTTCAGGACATAAAGTACAGACATGTTTGGCTTTCTTATGAGCTTCTCTATCATCTTCTAAGTCACTACTTTATCCTAGACTGCTGAATTTCTGGTTTGTAATTTAGACTCTAACAACTGACATCTACCGTGATCACTTTCAATGTTATTATGACATACGGCAACACATGCATAATAAAGAACTATCCATGGTTAATAAGTTTCTCACAGTCCAAGCAACAGTTTACAGAGCTATGCAGACAAGAGTCCTGAAGGATGAACTTGTTTGTTTACTAAAAGTATATTCTTATGGAACATAATGCCAATACTTAATTAAATCTTGCCAATCACTAAGTAATTTTTATTTTTGTGAGATTAAAAAAAAAATTAAAACAAGAAAGCATTTTTTAACCTTTCAGTAGCCCTTAAAGGATGTTCAAGTTAAAGCACCTGTACTTGTAGAGCAACAACTTATACTATAATATGTACATGAAGCTCATGCTAATATTACTTCGAAGCTATGGTGCTTGTCATGCAGGTTTCAATTGTGAAAGATCTGATGGACCTTTTTGATAACTACATTTCTATGAAAATACCTTGAACTATGGCTTTAGCTGAATTTGCTATCACAGATACAGATTCATGCTAGATGAGATTTTTTTAATCATATGTAGCAACTTATGTCCAGATTTTTTATATTGAACTGATGTTTTATCTCTAAAGTGTGTAAAATAAACAGTCCTGTATAACACATTATACTCATCTTCAAACACAGAACCAAGTTGAGAACTATGAACTTAGCAGCTCCAATAAGCTCTAGTCTATGTCAGACTAAATCAGGAAAGTTCTTGGAGAGTTATTGTCAACAACAAAAGAAACTATAGCTACCTTCATTAATTTATTTATGAACCCACACAATTTCATAGAGTGTCTGTACAAAAATCCACTATATAATAAAGCAATAATTATACTATGTAACACCAGGTTGCATGGAGAATAAAGGGAAGGCTATGTGTACATCCAATATATGCTAGCTTACTGAATGTAATTCATCCTGGGTCTACAGGAAGCAAATATTCATAATTATATATATATTATACCATGCTCCCAGTGCATAGATAGATTCATAGGTAATAGATAGGAATGTGGATAGATATGATAAAGTCTAGAGAATCTAGCCAAAGTGTCAAGAGAGTAAATTCAAGTAGATAATTGGTCATTGCAATGGAAGTGAACAGGCTTCGTCCTAATGTTAAGTTTTATTTCCTTCACTGACATAAGTGGGTGGTGTTTTTTATGACTCATGCTGGCCCTGAGCTCAGCTACAGTGGTATAGTCAGCATGACTGCCGGCAGAGCCTGTTATGCAGTGCACAGTTTACATGAGGGAGGGTTCGGCTCAGTATGGCCTCCAGCATCAACTTTTTCTGTAAACAATGTTTGCATAGGCAAGACGGAGTGAAGCAGAATACAAACAGATTGTTACATGGTAGGGATGTTGTTTGCCGGTGAGTCATATCTGCCTAATCTGTTCTTCATCCTTCCCATCAGGATAGCAGCCCAGCATGTTGACAGAGCAGACAGATCAAGATTTAGATGATTCTTAGCATTAACTAAAATAACAAAAAATAATAACAAAACAGACAAAAAACTAGAAGTAATCATGTGACAGTTGCAACTATAAAGAGATAATTGCAGGGGGCAGGGGTATAAAGGTCTTGGCTCCCTGATAAACCATAAACAAACTGGCAGTGCTATAAGTTCCTCCTAGGTTTGTTTCACAACTTCAAATCTTCCTTAAGTTGTTTTCAGAGCTCAAATCTTCCTTAAGTTGGTTTCAGAGCTCAAGTCTTCCTTAAGTTGGTTTCAGTCTGAAAATCTCCTTAAGTTAGTTTCAGAGCTCAAATTTGGTTTCAGAGCTCAAAAAATCCTCCTTAAGTTATATTTTCAGAGCTCAAATCCTCATTAAGGTGGTTTCAGAGCTCAAATCCTCCTCAAAGCTTAAATCCTCCTCAAGTTGATCAAATCCTTCTTAATTAAGGGGGACTTATATAAACTTGTAGGTGGAAAAAAAAGTTGTGCTTATCACTTTATAGCACCATAGATTCTGCACACTACATGGGTTTTTTTTAAGTTCAAAGTTCTTCAATTAGCTATTGAAAGGACTGGGCAACTGCCTGATGGCTGCTCAACCTCTGCCAGATATTTCAGCTGAGCCTTTCACCCACCACCATTTGTGTTTCCCAAACATGAATTTGGCATTAAAAAGTCTGTAAAGCTATCATGTCGAACGACCTGGTTCAAGAAGTGGCCATGGCTACACTACCATCAAGCAGATGATATGCTGTTTTGCAGTGTCTGCATTTCTGCACTTAAATCGAAGAGGATGGAGATCAGCAGGGGGGATCCTGCCTTTACTTGTAAGGGGTTTACCAACTGGAAGTATGGCACTATTGGCATAAAGAAGCATGAGGAGTCAGGATGCCATAAAGAAGCATTACAGGTAGCCATACCTTACATGCCTAGATGTTGGAGAAATGTTATCTAAATAGCATGCTCAGGACAAAAAGGATAGTCGTCAGTGCCTTCTGAAGATCCTTTCAAATGTCCAATTTTTGTCAAGGCAAGGTCTAGCTTTTTGGTGCGTTGGTGGAGGGTTAGACGGTAATCTCATGCAGTTACTGAATTTACAAAGTTTGGATGATCCTAGAATAGAAACTTGGCTTTCAAAACGTGTGATAAATACGCATCTCACATTGTCCAGAATGAAATTCTGAAATCTATGTTTCTTAATGTTATAAGAAAAATAGCAGCTAAGTCTCTGTGTGATGTGTGATGAGTGCTGTGATGTGTCAAACAAGGGGCAGTTGGTAGTGTGCATGAAGTGGGTTGATTCCATGCTTCAGGCACATGAAGAGTTTATTGGCATGCATAGCATTAAGTCTGGAACCATTGTAGCAGCTATCAGGGATACACCTACTAGACTTGATTTGCATCTGAAAAAATGCTGTGGACAATGCTTCGATGGTGCCAGTAACATGCAAGGTACCAGGAATGGCGATGCGATGAGAAGTCCAGAGTATTATTCATGCATTGCTACGGTCATGCACTGAATTTAGCTGTTTGTGATAGCGTAAAAATGTCTAAGGTTGTGGAAAGATGCAATCGATGTTGCATTTGAAGTGTCAAAGCTTGTGAAGTTCTTACCAAATCGTGCTGTTCTCAGTTTGAGAAATTAAAGGATGAACTAGCTCATAATTGTACAGGTTTATATGTGTTGTGACCCACTAGGTGGAAAGTGAAGGTTGCCTCCCTTAAATCTACCCTGGTTAACTACACTGTACTACAACAGTTGTGGGAGTTATCCAAGGATGGTGCCTCAGACCCCTCACTCAAAGCTCGAATTGTAGGAGTTCAAACTCAATTCAGAACTTTTAAGTACTACTACAGTACACAACTTGGCTATTTGATGTTGCAGCACAGTGACAATCTTAGTAAAACTCTACAGTCATCCACTATTTCTGCTGCAGAAGGTCAGCAAATAGCTAGCATGACAATGGCCACACTTGTGCAACTTCGATCTGATGATGCATTCGATTTGTTTTGGCAAAGAGTTCATAGCATGTGGAAGAACCTACATTGCCAAGAAGAAGACCTCCCAGGATGCTAGATGAAGCAGGTGAGGGATTAACATTCGAGGATCCTAAAGATTACTACCGAAAGGATTAGTATGAAGTCCTGGATCTTATCATTTCATCTGTGCGAGAAAGGTTTGATCAGCCAGGTTACAAAATGTATCAAAATCTAGAGAGTTTGATCATTGAAGCAATAAAGAAGGATGATTTTGACGATGCTTTACTGCTGTCACAGAATTCTACCATGATGATTTTGATAGTGAAAAAGTTTGACTACACCTTCATACTTTATTAGCAAATTATCCAGGCAGTTACCGTATAAGTGAAAGAGGTCTGTAATCATGTTAGAAAATTGAGAAAGTGCTTACATCAGAAGTAGTTTTTTTTTTTAAGCTTGTAATTGTCATGTCAGCTACCAATGCTGTAAGTGAAAGGCCATTTAGTGCCCTCAGATGAGTAAAGAGTTACATCAGAAGCACGATGACTCAGGAGAGACTGAACCATCTGCATGCACACAAGGACGATAGACAAATTGGACTTAATTGCAGCAGCAAACGACTTTGTCGCTATGTCTGGAACATTTTTGGCAAATTCAGTGAATGTGACTGGTGGAGTTTGCAAGAAATGCAAGTCATCACAGATCTGTGCATCTAGTTCATAATCGCTTCAACATTTTATAGCTAGGATGAACTCATTTTCAATAACTCATTTTAATCAATTATCATGACACAAAAAATTCAATCATGTCTGTAATGGGTGGGTGGTGAACCAACTTGTAAAAGTGTTAGGTGATTCTTCTCAGTCCATCACCTCTAGCTGAGGTATAACACTCTCAATATGCTATAATTTTTTAGGTTTTAATTCAAACTCGGAATCTCTGGAAAAGCCGGATTTTACACTCTGATGTCTGCTTTACAAAAATAACCATATATATAATTATCTAGTGACTTACAAAAATATCCCTACTCAACCAATCAGATGCATGTACTCTAATCATGTGTGCATGTGCAAGCTATCTACAGTTTGCTATCTAGTGAGTTGTAGTCCTTTGGTCCTCAGGGTGCTGTTAGGGCTTTGAACCATAACATAATAATACTGTAGTAAGTGGCAAAAAGACAAAAACAATGAAAAGTGCAAAGAAAGAGGCTCTAGGACAATAAGGTTCCAAATATATATATATTCTGAATTTACAGAACAAAATGGGCTTGGCAAGGTCAAAAAAGAAAAAGAAAATATATGTATGGTAGCAATGATGTTATGTTATGACTGTAAAGGTCTTGCGGGACTCTATTCCAGCTCGTTCCTTGCCCGGAAAATCATGTTTGAGCATGTAAGAGCAATTCTCCCGACATCATCATGAACCTTCCTGATTTCATGTTTGGTGAGTCCAGGGAGGATGCCTCGTAGGTCCGAGATCTGGATGAGTGTGTGTCACAGGAAACCTATTTCCAGTGTTGTCAGAGAACCTGATAATGATGTTGATGTTTATACAGAAAGTGGGAATTTATGTAGTTATTCAAAAGTAAACAGATAAACTAATAATTAATCAAACATACCTCCTCCTGGTCACACCCAGGTTACACCCACTCCATTGACCACATCCATGTTACACCCACTTTCTAGCTGGATCATTTCATTTTACCTTCCTCTGGGCCTGATGGAGCTATGAAGTGGTAACCACAAGTTTTTTTTAGCACTTAGGTTTCCTTAAGTTCCACACCTCAAATCCTGGTTTCAAAGCTCAAGTGTTCCTTAAGTTGGTTTCAGAGCTTCAATTCCTCCTCAACGTTTCATAGCTTCAAGTTGTTTCAGAGATTCATTTCCACCTTAAATAATCTACATGTCATTATGAAGTTTATCCAACCCCTCACACAAGCTGTTTTTAAGGTGTTTGTGTGTGTGTGTGTGTGTGTGTGTGTGTGTGTGTGAATGGTATTGGGGTTAGAACAACTTAAAAATTATAAATTGTTGAATTCTGAAGGTCAAGACATGGAAACTATTAACCAGGAAACAACATGTGCAGATGTGATATCCTTGTCTTATGGTTCACCTTACCACTAGGTGGTTCATGTTTATGAAGCTTTTCCTTTCTGCTTGAGTAAGCTTGTAATGGGCAGGAACTGGAAGTGTCACCTTGGGTTTTCCCTCTACATCTAGAGTACTCAAAACCTCCCAACCATCTAGGACAAGGACAGAACTCCTCCTTGCCTACCACTGAATGACCACTATCAACATGACTCCTCCTTCCTCAATGAGACAGTCAAGAGAGCATACTACTACCAAGCTGACAATCTATACAGGCACATTGATTGTGGAGGCTATTATATCCAGTGTGTTCAAGTTTAGCAACTGTAAAGATCCAGCACAGCTTTGGTCACCTGCATTTAAAACCTCAGTAGAGAAGATGACCCCAATTATTTGAAGTTGATTGAGTACATATTAATATACAAGCTGCAAAAGCAGCCTTTTGGACCACTTATTGGCACTATATGCAAATCATGTATAAGACACCTGCAGGCAATACCCTCTCCCCATCCTCACATCCATCCTGAGTCGTATATATGAATGCTTATTGAGGACAAAAATACACAGACATGAAGAAAGGGCCAAGTGCAATATTGCAGCTTTCTGTCCTAATTTGTCTATTATGGGCTTTGGTGGCATGGCATGGCAGGAGCCATGGGCTACAGGTTGAAAACCCTGCTTACACTCTCCCCCTCATCTATATAGTTACCACTAGTTACCTCTTGTCAAACTCTTCCTGGGCTATATGTGTTGCACCAATTGGGGACGAACAGACAAGAACAGACAGAGAGAAAGGGATGAGAGAATTATTAGTGTGAATATCTCTATAAACATGTCAAAGGTAGCCACCCAGCCACCACCCACGCTTTATGATTGTATTAGTGCATGCAAACACAGTGCTTATGTTGTGACAGTACAATGAGAGGCATAAATTATTTGTCATTCTGACATGGCCCATTTTCTTGTAGTGGATTCCTAAGCTATAACTTAACTAAGAATCCTGCCGCTTCTTGGTATTTGATTCTCATCAGAATAACTGCACACTGGAGGGAGGCTCACTAGCTCAGTAATACAAGTTCTATTAATGACCTTGTACATATTCAGTATACTTATATGGTAATATGTAATACTATCTCCTGGTCAATCAAAATCCAGGGGGAATTCATGAATCAGGGTCATTTATACTAAGTGATATTATTATGGTTATCACATCCTTTACATTACCTCTGCAGTATCCTTAGTGTAGGGTCCTGTTCAGGGCTTCAACCATTACAGGGAGATACCTGACAAATGTTCTCATCGCCCCTCCCCCTTTCTTCTTAAAAGTTTTATTTCACAACTTGGCACTGATAGCTCCACCCACATACAACAACTAAGATGTGTGGCTTCTGGTCCATTGATCAATACAACACAAGGAATTTATGATGTTCAGGAATGAAGATCCACACGCTCGAATTGTATTTTTTATACCTGTCATCTGATAAACATTATACAACAACTGACACTGACTAGGTTGATTGGTGAAATCTCAGCATCACAATGAGAGGCATAAATTATTTGTCATTCTGACATGGCCCATTTTCTTGTAGTGGATTCCTAAGCTATAACTTAACTAAGAATCCTGCCGCTTCTTGGTATTTGATTCTCATCAGAATAACTGCACACTGGAGGGAGGCTCACTAGCTCAGTAATACAAGTTCTATTAATGACCTTGTACATATTCAGTATACTTATATGGTAATATGTAATACTATCTCCTGGTCAATCAAAATCCAGGGGGAATTCATGAATCAGGGTCATTTATACTAAGTGATATTATTATGGTTATCACATCCTTTACATTACCTCTGCAGTATCCTTAGTGTAGGGTCCTGTTCAGGGCTTCAACCATTACAGGGAGATACCTGACAAATGTTCTCATCGCCCCTCCCCCTTTCTTCTTAAAAGTTTTATTTCACAACTTGGCACTGATAGCTCCTCCACCCACATACAACAACTAAGATGTGTGGCTTCTGGTCCATTGATCAATACAACACAAGGAATTTATGATGTTCAGGAATGAAGATCCACACGCTCGAATTGTATTTTTTATACCTGTCATCTGATAAACATTATACAACAACTGACACTGACTAGGTTGATTGGTGAAATCTCAGCATCACAATGAGAGGCATAAATTATTTGTCATTCTGACATGGCCCATTTTCTTGTAGTGGATTCCTAAGCTATAACTTAACTAAGAATCCTGCCGCTTCTTGGTATTTGATTCTCATCAGAATAACTGCACACTGGAGGGAGGCTCACTAGCTCAGTAATACAAGTTCTATTAATGACCTTGTACATATTCAGTATACTTATATGGTAATATGTAATACTATCTCCTGGTCAATCAAAATCCAGGGGGAATTCATGAATCAGGGTCATTTATACTAAGTGATATTATTATGGTTATCACATCCTTTACATTACCTCTGCAGTATCCTTAGTGTAGGGTCCTGTTCAGGGCTTCAACCATTACAGGGAGATACCTGACAAATGCTCTCATCGCCCCTCCCCCTTTCTTCTTAAAAGTTTTATTTCACAACTTGGCACTGATAGCTCCACCCACATACAACAACTAAGATGTGTGGCTTCTGGTCCATTGATCAATACAACACAAGGAATTTATGATGTTCAGGAATGAAGATCCACACGCTCGAATTGTATTTTTTATACCTGTCATCTGATAAACATTATACAACAACTGACACTGACTAGGTTGATTGGTGAAATCTCAGCATCACAATGAGAGGCATAAATTATTTGTCATTCTGACATGGCCCATTTTCTTGTAGTTGATTCCTAAGCTATAACTTAACTAAGAATCCTGCCGCTTCTTGGCATTTGATTCTCATCAGAATAACTGCACACTGGAGGGAGGCTCACTAGCTCAGTAATACAAGTTCTATTAATGACCTTGTACATATTCAGTATACTTATATGGTAATATGTAATACTATCTCCTGGTCAATCAAAATCCAGGGGGAATTCATGAATCAGGGTCATTTATACTAAGTGATATTATTATGGTTATCACATCCTTTACATTACCTCTGCAGTATCCTTAGTGTAGGGTCCTGTTCAGGGCTTCAACCATTACAGGGAGATACCTGACAAATGTTCTCATCGCCCCTCCCCCTTTCTTCTTAAAAGTTTTATTTCACAACTTGGCACTGATAGCTCCTCCACCCACATACAACAACTAAGATGTGTGGCTTCTGGTCCATTGATCAATACAACACAAGGAATTTATGATGTTCAGGAATGAAGATCCACACGCTCGAATTGTATTTTTTATACCTGTCATCTGATAAACATTATACAACAACTGACACTGACTAGGTTGATTGGTGAAATCTCAGCATCACAATGAGAGGCATAAATTATTTGTCATTCTGACATGGCCCATTTTCTTGTAGTGGATTCCTAAGCTATAACTTAACTAAGAATCCTGCCGCTTCTTGGCATTTGATTCTCATCAGAATAACTGCACACTGGAGGGAGGCTCACTAGCTCAGTAATACAAGTTCTATTAATGACCTTGTACATATTCAGTATACTTATATGGTAATATGTAATACTATCTCCTGGTCAATCAAAATCCAGGGGGAATTCATGAATCAGGGTCATTTATACTAAGTGATATTATTATGGTTATCACATCCTTTACATTACCTCTGCAGTATCCTTAGTGTAGGGTCCTGTTCAGGGCTTCAACCATTACAGGGAGATACCTGACAAATGTTCTCATCGCCCCTCCCCCTTTCTTCTTAAAAGTTTTATTTCACAACTTGGCACTGATAGCTCCACCCACATACAACAACTAAGATGTGTGGCTTCTGGTCCATTGATCAATACAACACAAGGAATTTATGATGTTCAGGAATGAAGATCCACACGCTCGAATTGTATTTTTTATACCTGTCATCTGATAAACATTATACAACAACTGACACTGACTAGGTTGATTGGTGAAATCTCAGCATCACAATGAGAGGCATAAATTATTTGTCATTCTGACATGGCCCATTTTCTTGTAGTGGATTCCTAAGCTATAACTTAACTAAGAATCCTGCCGCTTCTTGGTATTTGATTCTCATCAGAATAACTGCACACTGGAGGGAGGCTCACTAGCTCAGTAATACAAGTTCTATTAATGACCTTGTACATATTCAGTATACTTATATGGTAATATGTAATACTATCTCCTGGTCAATCAAAATCCAGGGGAAATTCATGAATCAGGGTCATTTATACTAAGTGATATTATTATGGTTATCACATCCTTTACATTACCTCTGCAGTATCCTTAGTGTAGGGTCCTGTTCAGGGCTTCAACCATTACAGGGAGATACCTGACAAATGTTCTCATCGCCCCTCCCCCTTTCTTCTTAAAAGTTTTATTTCACAACTTGGCACTGATAGCTCCACCCACATACAACAACTAAGATGTGTGGCTTCTGGTCCATTGATCAATACAACACAAGGAATTTATGATGTTCAGGAATGAAGATCCACACGCTCGAATTGTATTTTTTATACCTGTCATCTGATAAACATTATACAACAACTGACACTGACTAGGTTGATTGGTGAAATCTCAGCATCACAATGAGAGGCATAAATTATTTGTCATTCTGACATGGCCCATTTTCTTGTAGTGGATTCCTAAGCTATAACTTAACTAAGAATCCTGCCGCTTCTTGGTATTTGATTCTCATCAGAATAACTGCACACTGGAGGGAGGCTCACTAGCTCAGTAATACAAGTTCTATTAATGACCTTGTACATATTCAGTATACTTATATGGTAATATGTAATACTATCTCCTGGTCAATCAAAATCCAGGGGGAATTCATGAATCAGGGTCATTTATACTAAGTGATATTATTATGGTTATCACATCCTTTACATTACCTCTGCAGTATCCTTAGTGTAGGGTCCTGTTCAGGGCTTCAACCATTACAGGGAGATACCTGACAAATGTTCTCATCGCCCTCCCCCTTTCTTCTTAAAAGTTTTATTTCACAACTTGGCACTGATAGCTCCACCCACATACAACAACTAAGATGTGTGGCTTCTGGTCCATTGATCAATACAACACAAGGAATTTATGATGTTCAGGAATGAAGATCCACACGCTCGAATTGTATTTTTTATACCTGTCATCTGATAAACATTATACAACAACTGACACTGACTAGGTTGATTGGTGAAATCTCAGCATCACAATGAGAGGCATAAATTATTTGTCATTCTGACATGGCCCATTTTCTTGTAGTGGATTCCTAAGCTATAACTTAACTAAGAATCCTGCCGCTTCTTGGTATTTGATTCTCATCAGAATAACTGCACACTGGAGGGAGGCTCACTAGCTCAGTAATACAAGTTCTATTAATGACCTTGTACATATTCAGTATACTTATATGGTAATATGTAATACTATCTCCTGGTCAATCAAAATCCAGGGGGAATTCATGAATCAGGGTCATTTATACTAAGTGATATTATTATGGTTATCACATCCTTTACATTACCTCTGCAGTATCCTTAGTGTAGGGTCCTGTTCAGGGCTTCAACCATTACAGGGAGATACCTGACAAATGTTCTCATCGCCCCTCCCCCTTTCTTCTTAAACGTTTTATTTCACAACTTGGCACTGATAGCTCCACCCACATACAACAACTAAGATGTGTGGCTTCTGGTCCATTGATCAATACAACACAAGGAATTTATGATGTTCAGGAATGAAGATCCACACGCTTGAATTGTATTTTTTATACCTGTCATCTGATAAACATTATACAACAACTGACACTGACTAGGTTGATTGGTGAAATCTCAGCATCACATTAAACAGAACATTCTACCTCAAGCCATTACTGCCTATAAATTATTTTACAGTCCTAGCCAGTTGGATTGAGAGGACAAAACCCTCTTCAGTAATTATTTGGCAGATAAGGGGGAAAATTACACGTGCATCTTTTTGCAGTTCATGTAAAAAATTCAATTCACAATTCCATGATAAGTTTACTAGCTACATATATTATATATAATGCACATCTTCAGCATGCCAAAATAAAAAATCATTTCTACTTGTACTTGTAGCATGAAAATGTGTTTTAAAGCAATCTATATGTTTAATTGTGATGATTAAAGCACGTGCTGCAAATTTCTAAGTCACATGCCATTTCTGAGCTTCAATGCCACACACCTTCTTCAAGTTCCCCACTTCCCTGATAAGGTAGGCTCCACCCATGGACTACGCACCCTACTTTCAACAAGTAGAGCACAGGGTAACTCCATGGCATTGGAGGGAGCATGGAGCTAGTATCCACGCCATTATCACCACCCTCAACACATCTGTCACTTGTGTGGTTCTAGTTGCATTGCTAAATCTCATTATGTCGCAGAGTTGATATATTGGAATGTTTTCTTTGGCATATAGTAGCAGCACTTAGCCTGCATTGGCCTCATTAAAATTTATTTTCTTCTGTGGCAAACATTGACATATTCAGTGGCCGTGTTTGACCACATAATGACTACTAGCACCTAATGAAAGAACTTGTATAAAAGAAGCTCTGCTTTAGTGCCACACTCTTAATTTCAGCTGCCTAACACATTGGAATAAGGAGCCAGTTCAGGCACTCGATTTTGAGGTATCTGCATGCAATTTTGGCATATTTGTAGTCATTCAATATTTTAGTATCACGAGATAGCACACAACAGAGAACTATTTTTATATATGAAGTTCATACAGTAAAGTGTGCAAAGCCTATGTGACCCAAAGTCATAGCCACAATGTATATTTTTATTTCATGTATATTAATGAGATTGAAATGTGACATGGCTGATAACTGATGACGATGAGATTTAGAGCAGCTGTGCTGGAGAGTTTGGAGGAATACTCATGGCTTTCCCGATGTCTGGTTATGACAGTGGGAGTGACGATAGAAAAAACACAATTCAATGAAGAAGGCTTGACGATAATAAATCACTTCCCCTTTATATAACTGACTAGCCTGCTTTCATGTGCATCCCAACACACTGCCTAGAAAATTGACCAATGGAGCAGCACATGTGATGACTGTAAGGTACATGTAGTTCCAGGCAAAGCTTGATAAAGAACACCACCTGTCTTGCTTGGGTGCCCATGCTGATGACTCCCTTCTAGAAGCCTTCTGTGAGTAAGACAGCCTTCTGTAAGTAAGACAGCAGCAGGTGTACTTGCACAAGAAGCTAGTGAGTGCCCCTCTATTCCATGCATGCATTCACTGTGATATCTGTGTACACCTATGCATGTCAAATCAGTCATCCATTTTCAAAGGAGGATGTAGAAGAGTTCAACAATAATAAATAATAGTGACAAGGAGGAACTCGGAAACTGATTGCAGCTAGCTCTATGTCTATGCTGTATATAAACCACAATGACTCAACAGCACCCTAGCAAATCAGAGGCAGAAGGTTGTTATTTTTTGGGCACTGTGCAAGCTTAGGCTGAAATAAACGGAAGTGGCAACTTCTATTCGAGTTCATACAAGTGATGGCAAATAACTGAATCCTCAATGACATGTGTGCTCAGAACTTCAGAAGACTACTTAGCTTGAGTGCTCATGCAGTTCCAATTGCACCACAGCATGGAGTTCTGTGTGTGGCATTATACTGTGCACCTGCATGTGCTAAAAATAAGAGAGGGATGAGTGTGTCACTCTGCGTGTATAGTACTTAAATTCACGTGGAAGTTTGATTAAGTGGAGCTGGTATGGATGTATATACGAGCGAGAAACCAAGAGCAATCTTCAAATCTATGAAACAGGTGATGGTATTCATGGACATCCCCAATTGAAGCTTTGTTTGAATGTGCAACAGTGCCAGTCTCATGGGTAGTTGTTAGAAGAATTCTGTTCCATAACTTACAGTAAACTTCCACCAACACCAGTTCTCACCATTTGTACTATATATCTGATGCTCAGACAGGAGCTGGCATGCAGAAGTATCCATAATTATTCAGAATTCATTATTTGCAGCAGTTAGGCGAAATATCCTCTTTATTGTGCTGTCAAATTGTTATGTTAGACAGTACTTGCACAGTGATGATCCCTTGACCTTTCTAGCTTAGCAGATAATATACCCCCAAAAGAACACAACAATACAACATAGAATAGAGAGTCGTAATTCATATTCGTAAATACAATGATGGAACATTGTGGTCAGTGTGCATTTTCTTCAACATAGGCCTTTCCGAGTGGTCTGTATTCGATACAGGAACCGAGACGAGGCCTGCCATCAATTTTTCAAACCTTGCTCTGCCATCAACTGTCTTCATTTTCCCCACCTCCCACCCAAAAATGCACCTGTTATGGGCTTCTTCATTTTATCACCACCATCATACCTCTCTATAGTTGGAAGGTCTGCTGATGACAAAGTAAAGTCTAGAAATTCTTTCCGAAGCTGATCCAATGTTGAGCTATCGGCTGAGGAAAGCATTTAGTAAGGCGGTCACTAGTGCTTGTTAAAAATATGTTGAAGTTTTCTGTGGCTGAAGTATTTCCAAGTCCTTGAGAAGAATTAAAAAAAAACTTTTTGCAGCTTCTTACAGCTTTAAAAAATTGTTTGATGTCCTCTCCAAGTGGAGGCCCTATCACAAGGTTTTCACCAGGGAGTTGCAAGCTAAGACCTTGAAGTTTATCACCAGCTGCAAGAATCACATCATGCTTTAGCAGGTTCGCTGCATATCTCAATAGCCTGCTCATTTCATTGTAGAGCTGATGACAGGTCGGAGTTTTGGTGGCATTTGAAATACCTTGCCCACAGAAGGAAGAAGGAAGGAAAGAAACAGAAGCAAAGATCGACTGAAAGGATTTTCAAGCCTTCCAGAAATAATGATAACTTTAGCAGTCGGCTTTTTGAAAGCGAGATTTTAAGCCATCAAATTGAGACAAGTAACATCCCCCACATCGTAGAAGACTCTGTCGAGTAGGGCAGTGCTTAGGATCACTCCAGATTCACCAGTGAGTAAATAGCGAACACCAACGATCACTAAAGTCCTGCTTCATTTTGCTACTGTGGAAGAAAATAATACATATGATCAAGAAGAGTATTCAAGCCTGCTTCAACAGTAAGGTTTGCCAAGTGGAAGATACAACCAGTGCTATACAGGGAGGAAGCTTATCTATGGTAGGCTTTTGTACCCCAGACCTTTTCCCAACCTTTTCCTCATTATAACGTTTATAGTGCCTGACATGGACGCTACGGCCTTAGAGAAGTCAAGACCCTTACCTTCAAATAATGCTTTAAAGCAGTAAAGAGCTGTGCTACAGCAAATATTGAGACCTGGTCCGGATATCCCCTACCACTGGATCAAGCATACCAGAGTGATTCATACCCATCAGTTCTGTCATTCGACTCATGCATCATTATGGAAGGGGTATGTCATGTTGTTTGTGGCTTGAAGAAGGAAATTGAGGTGCCAATGCTTCCTGGACAATTGCAGTGGTCTCTCTGTATACCCACAAGAAAACTTCCTTGCTCTTTCAGAGTTCAGAGTGCAGAAACATCTGGGAGAATAGCTTTGTAGTTTGGTCACTGGTAAGAAAGGCGCACATTAGCTCACTTTTCAACATTATAGAACTGTTTCTACTAAATTATGTTTAGCAACAAATGAGTCTCAGCCTCAATTACACTGTCAGACATATACAAGCAGAGCTGTTCTCTCCTATTTCTAAGTGCCATTATTTGTGGGTAGCCACATCACTTCAACCTCTATAAGCTACATGGAAATTAGATTGGCACAGAGTGAAGGTGAGCCCTACAAAAATGTAAAGCAGTTTTCTTGTAACCCTTTGTGGCTCCTTATTCCTCCACCCCCTTGTTGTCAAAGCTACAGACTCTCCTTGGCGTGTATGTATGTGTGTGTGTGTGTGTCTGATCATGAACTTTGAACATTTTCCTCTGTTGGTGTTCCCGCAAGGCACATGGGTTGCTCTATTATTATTATTAGGCCTTAATAATAATATTAATAATAAAAATTATTTTAAAAAATTTTTTAAAGGAATTCTTATCGGAATTTAGCAGCCCTGCAATAGCTTAGAAGTTCCACATCTCGGATCCAGTGGGCTAGAGATCTGTTTGAAGATGACTCCACTTGCATGTAATGATGTAAGCAACCACATGTTGGCTGACCTCGGGTATTAAAAAGTTCATGGGTATGCTGACTTTGTACAAACTAAACAGCAGCTGCTGATTGTAGTACTCACATCATCATCTAGGCAAATTCTACTCTGAACCTGAGACAGATTGCTGGCAAGTTTAATCACAATTTTCAGAAGTGTTGCAACCTCTGACCTCGTTGCCATCCTGGCATTCTCCACTGGCCTCTCAAGTTTAGAAGACTGTCTTTTCTGTCATTCACGTATTTTTATGCTTTTATGCTTGAAGTTAAGAGAATAAGCCTTCTCAGGGAATTGGATGAAGACCTTGCTATTGCAGCATATAGTGCATGCATCTATTTATGTACGTGTTATGTGTCTACCACATATTCACAGAGTTCTTGATTGATCTCCCACATTTAGCATCATCTGCATACATTATTAGGTGTTGGGAATAACATGCAAGACAATATGAATGGATCACCCGTCCTAAACATAGCGGGCTTATATCAATCGGGAATGGCCGTCATGGTGAAGAGAAAGATCGAGTAACCGGCGGTAGGTTAAGAAAGAAAACTGGCAAGTGAGAATGGGCCCGACAGGAGAGGAGGCTGGAATTTCCTTCAGACGTAGTTAATTAAATTCATCCATGCGCTATAGCCATGGAGGTGGGGTATTTTTGTCATGATGATAGAGAAAGTTATCTTGGTGACACACGCATACTGCAGCTCTCCATGGATGGATACTTAGTGGGCATATAATTATAGGAAGGATAATTAGAGCGGAGGTGTGCTAATTATGGAGAGCGGAGGTGTGCTAATTATGGAGAGCATACATTAAACAGTGTCAAGAGTGCAAACTCTCACTTGAACAAGTTCTTGCCAGCTTCTGCATAGTCTTCCATTAGTGCTCTGATAATTCCTGCATAAAGTACTTCCTGAGATGGCACGTTTAGGTAGAGGAGCTGCTTTCAAGACCTCTTAACAAAATTCCTCTCACAGCCAACACTTCCACAAGCACATTTCCATTTCAGAGTCTGCCATCCCATTACATTGCAGGGCATGAGGTTCAACCTTGCACGGTTAGAAATCTGCGGGGAATAATAAATACATACCATTCTTGGGCTACTTCTCCACATCACCATCCAAGCATGGCAACATCATGACAACAATAATACACAGATTGATACTGAATAAGGCCTTCAGCTATGCTACAGTGCTAGCGACTGCCATCTAATAGTGCTAGGACCTATACACAGGGGACGAGGTGAAGTCTGTCTCCACCACTTTGGCTCTCCATTCAATGCCTTGCATTTGTTACTATATAGTAATTATTGAAGTCAAAAGGCCATATGTATATATACATATATGTAATTATACATATATAATACACACAAATGTCTCACTTGAATTTGTTTCAGTCACTTTATTTTGTTCAATGCTCTCAATTCCCCTTCATGTCTTTAAGAGCTACTGAGTATCTGCACCCCTCCATTCAGACTGGTAGGTGTTGATAGAGGTGTTAATTATATTAAGGATTGTGGCCAGTGCAGACACAATTAGGCTAGACCAGTTCCTGATTTCTAGTTGCCCAGATCTCATCTGGTTTTTAGAATGCTTCAGTGTGAACAGGCCTTCAGTGATAATTCACATTGTTGTCAAATGTCCACCTACAAAGCATTGCAGCATTTCTCAATAGTGTTTCAAAGATCCTACAGTCTCGTTGAAATGTTTCTGCTTACCAAACAGAATCGATGTTTCTGTAAAGCACCTTGCATGTTGCTGAACAGGTTGTTTTGCATGTTCCCTGTGACAAAGGTTGTGATGTAAGAATCCCCATAGTTACGTGTTCATGGCTCTACTGCCCACATGGTTGGTGAAATAGCAAGTCATTGTCCCTCGCCACTCATAATTCTAAAAGGGGGGAAATTATTGTGTTGTGTATCGATAGTGTGTGTGTGTGTGTTAACTGCTATCTTTAACCAAAACAATCGGGACACTGTCCTTTACCTATTATGGTATCTATGTCGGTGCAAAGGACTCCTAGGATGTCTTTTCGGAACATAGCAGCTGTCACAATGGCTGAAAAACTGTTTAGCCTTCTCAGACCACCAGGCTGGATCTGTAAGAAAGATTGCGCTCCATTACAGGTGGACTGCAGCCTAGGTATATTAAGTTCACAGCATGGTGCCTTTAAACAAGTGCAGTCGATGGACGTCAGTTATTTCTTAGTCACCTTATAGAATGCATACTCCATGACCCTCCATCTCTATCAATGTAAAAACAAAACTAGGCATTCTGAGGCTTGCAAAAAAATTATTTTTTGGAAGTTCTATTTACTGCAGCTTCTCTAAAGGCTAATTCACAATATGCAAAACGCACAAGCGATGCGACGCGCCGTTTAAAAAATAATTATTGTGAACACAAAATCGCGTCCGCTTGAATAGAATTGGGTTCAATTCGAGCGGTGTTGCGACCAGTCAATACATCATTCTGGTGTGCGTTTATTTGAGTTTTCGTCATTCTGGTGTGCTTTATTTTTGATTTTTCTGTAAAAGTTGGTGATTTCAAAGCTGAATTGAGACGAAAGACTTATCGAAGCAGTGAGAACTTTCATTAATATACGGGATGCGCGAATCACATGGGTGTTGGCGTCCGTTCATTAATGGGCGTGGTTCCAATTGGGTGAAAGTTCAAGTATGCTCAAGTGACTCCATAGAAGTGATGCGACACGATCAATGCGATGCGACGCGAAGGTCTAGCAGCATATTGTGAACCAGCAGTAAGAGTTGCTTGAAAAGATGAAGCTGCAGGTGGTGCAAATTAGCACTAGTGTTTTTTTTGTATTGTTTTTGGTCTGGGCACTGAAATGTCATAGTCCCGGAGGCATCATTATATGTATGCATGTACATCTATTATTCATTGGCAGAGGTGGATGGTTGTACTTGCACAAATTACGCTAATGTGCTATTCACACTTCCGAGCTAGCTGAGAAGCTCGAAGCAGGAGATGTTAGTGGCACCTTCTGTGCTCTGCACGAAGAAACTCAACTACAGAACAAAGTGTGGGAAAACAGATGGAGAAGTGAGCCCAGACAAGCTGAAGAAAAGGCTAGAACTGTTTGAGAAGGGAGCCCAGACACAAATGCAGAAAAGGCTCGCACTGTTTGAGAAGTAAGCCCAGACAAGCTGGAGCAAAGGCTAGCATTGTTTTGATTTGCACTGGAGAAAAGGAAAAAAATAGTGAGCTCCAGCAGGAAAGCTGAGCAGCAATGTCTAGTCAGGCTCAGATAAAGTGCACATGTCAGGAGAGAGCATACACATAGCTATATACAGAAATGCTAGGAGAGAGAATGTATGCAACCATATTCACTGCAAGAATAGAGTTCAAGTCTATTCAAGAGGAGCATATCCATTTGCTAAACTTGGCTGGGTTGTTAATTAACATGGGTGGTTTGGAGTCGGTGCAGCATTCTTGGCAAACTCTGAATGCGATGTAAACAATTTGTCTCTGGTGCATTAGTAGATGGTGTAGCAGGAAGCAGTACATGACCAGTCTTTCTTTGTCAACAACGGCCATGCCAACAGATGATGCTTTGGTATTACCAGTCTTCTTTGTGTTTTGTTGCTAAGCAACCAAATAACTCCCCCTCCCAATGTTTAAAGAACACTAGATTAGAGCATAGAGGTATAATCTTACTTTTAATAGTCGATAGTAGATATTGGTTGGAAGGTTGCAAACCTAAATGCCTGCACCAACTGTGGTGTCCACCATTAATGACAGGGCAATATTGGGCACTCCTAGAGTGATTGGTCTCGTTATGCGCTCAACAAAAACAGAAAATAAAATGTAATCAGAAGTTAATGCAAAAGTGTATAATTCTCAGACAGTTACTGGTGCAGAATGTTTTGTTCCGAGCACGAGCCAATCTTGTGGGTGTGATTAGTGGGTGTGCACTGATATTATCTCAGGTGGTGACTTCATGAACACACCAATACTTTGGTGCACTTTGAACCAAGGCTCTATGTTGGTGTGGCAGATCATTTCCCTGACACCTAGGGTCACGTAGGACTAACTTATCTCACAATGGACCATTCAAGTTGTCTCCAGTTTCACTCAAATATCAAGTACAAAAAAATATATTTTGTGACTTTTTAAGTGTCAGTCTGTGCCAAAGACCACAAATATAAGCTGTGGGAGAAATCCAATTGAAGAGCATCTCTCAATTTAGACTAGATGTGGGCAAATGGTATTCACCTGCTGCAATACTCTATTAACGACTGTAATTTGGTGTCAGGTGTTTGTCACCTGATCTCTAGCTGCTAAATGGCCCACTGCTCCACTGATTTATCTAGCTTTGAACTATTTAGCTGCTCATCCAAAGCCATATGGAACTCTACTTCCACCTACATAGGCAGGTAGCTCTTTATATCTAGCATGTGATTAAAGCCAGGAAGCTACTCTTGTGCCTCTCTTGATATAGCCAGGTAGTTATGCTTTGGTGATGGAGATATATGTGTACTAGAACAGAACATTCAAAGCCTCAAACACCGCCATATCTACACATACCCTTGGCTTTGCTTCACTTCCTAACTAGGTGTATTATGTTCCAACACAGCAGCTGTAGCTACTTGCTTACAAGTCTAGGCTTGGTCTTCAAAGCCCTGCACTTATATTCTTCTTCTAGCTCTGTGAGTGGTGTGGGGCATAGTGTCATACCACTTCATAGGCACGCAGTTTATGTTCCTCCGTTAGATTTAGGGACTTGAAGACAATTCTGTGCTGTGGTCCAGTTGCTCCATACCTGGATAGAGGCGTACATGATAAATGCAAGAATGCGGTAGAACTAGGTGGTGGTGTTGTGTGTGTGTGGTGTGTGTGGGCATTCAGAGTGGTAGCTAGAAGAGCTCTACTCAGATAGCCACCATGTGCATCTCTGTAATGAAGGTTTGCTCAGGAGGTAAATCTTATTATTCGAGGACTCCTCACAGTGATGGGACAGCTGGTGGATATTGAAATCCGCTCCCTTCCATTGTTAGAAAGAACACACTCTAACAACTATAAATGTCTTATGTGGTGCTCACGAGGTGAACCAGACCTCGGGAGTGAAACAGACCTCAGGGGTGAACCAGACCTCAGGGGTTAACCAGACCTCGGGGGTGAACCAGACCCCGGGAGTGAACCAGACCCCGGGAGTGAACCAGACCCCGGGAGTGAACCAGACCCCGGGAGTGAACCAGACCTCGGGAGTGAACCAGACCCCGGGAGTGAACCAGACCCCGGGAGTGAACCAGACCCCGGGAGTGAACCAGACCTCGGGAGTGAACCAGACCTCAGGGGTGAACCAGACCTCGGGGGTGAACCAGACCCCGGGAGTGAACCAGACCCCGGGAGTGAACCAGACCCCGGGAGTGAACCAGACCCCGGGAGTGAACCAGACCTCGGGAGTGAACCAGACCCCGGGAGTGAACCAGACCCCGGGAGTGAACCAGACCCCGGGAGTGAACCAGACCTCGGGAGTGAACCAGACCTCAGGGGTGAACCAGACCTCGGGGGTGAACCAGACCTCGGGGGTGAACCAGACCTCGGGGGTGAACCAGACCTCGGGGGTGAACCAGACCTCGGGGGTGAACCAGACCTCGGGGGTGAACCAGACCTCGGGGGTTAACCAGACCTCGGGGGTGAACCAGACCTCGGGGGTGAAACAGACCTCGGGGGTGAACCAGACCTCGGGGGTGAACCAGACCTCGGGGGTGAACCAGACCTCGGGGGTGAACCAGACCTCGGGGGTGAACCAGACCTCGGGGGTGAACCAGACCTTGAGGGGGAAAGAATTCTTTAGCCTATGGACAAACATGATAGACAGTGATCGGACCTCTAATTAGCTACATTGCTTCTAAGCGTTTTTGTTTTTGTTGTGGTATTTTATTATTATTATTATTATTATTATTATTATTATTATTATTATTATTATTATTATTATTATTATTATTTTATTATTATTATTATTATTATTATTATTATTATTATTATTATTATTATTATTATTATTATTATTATTATTATTATTATTATTATTATTATTATTATTATTATTATTATTATTATTATTATTATTATTATTATTATTATTATTATTATTTTATTATTATTATTATTATTATTATTATTATTATTATTATTATTATTATTATTATTATTATTATTATTATTATTATTATTATTTTATTATTATTATTATTATTATTACTACTACTACTTCTACTACTACTACTACTACTACTACTACTATTATTAATTAAAAAGGGTTCCCAAAATGGGAATTTGTGTTTTTCGTGAAATGGAAAAGGGTAAATTTTGGAATGGAAACAGAGAGAGTTTAAGACATCTGGTGCATCTAGCAGGTGTAACCTGGGAAGAGGACTCTTCATGGAATGGAGACCTCAATCCTTTCCCTCCAATTTCTATCACAGTCTCTATCTTATTAGCTGCAGCACATAGTGGTCGTACCCTCGTCAAAATGACAGGATGAAAGGAGGTGGGACTGTGATTGGTTGATCCCGGCCAGCATTCTGGACTAGCCCACAAACCTGCCGGCTGTCCTCGCCCCTTTCCCAGTATATATGGAGGGGAAAAGATCTCGTGGAAAAGCCAAGTGTCAGTATGATGAGTGAGTATATCTGTGTCATCTAGCAGTGCTGGGGTCTGCGTCATCTTGCAGTGCTGAGCCTATGAGTATGTCTGCGTCATCTTGCAGTGCTAATCAAGGTGGTAAGGTGACTGGCTAGCAGAAGTTTTGAATGGTATTCCAAAGAATTTAAAAAGCTCCCAAGCTCTCCTTCAACACAGGTTCCTCCCCCCCCCCCCCCCCCCCCCCAACAGCAGCTCAACAGACCACTCCACCCTCCCATTACTATAATTATCTTGTCGACATCTAGATTCTGCATGATGCCTGATTGGCTGAAGGTGTGGTTTCCGTTTGGGTGAAGATTTGTCAGGGCTGATGTTTAATTATCTTTGCCACAGCCACCATTGAGGTCTTCTGGGTTTTTATTTAGGTTTAGGTTACATTAAGGTCCGTGTCTGGGTTAGGCACCATTAAATTCTGGATTTAGCTTCTAGTCGGGTTTGCCTTCTATTCTTCCCACAGTTGGGAAGGTCTATCTAAGGTCGTAATCTTCCTGTTCAGATAATGCCGCCACTGGTCTTTATTTCCCTTTCCACCTCTGATTTTGTAGACAGTTACTTGAATTAGAGAACATTAACAACATTTAGCAGCTGCCAAAACCTCTGCCTAAAACATTGGGGGGGAAAGTTATTCTAATTAGTTTAAAGTGCAATACAGACCACTGGAAATGCACGAGTTGTTGTGATAGAACACAAGGTCATGTGACTGTACATCAGGATGTCTGTGTGTGTGTGTGTGTCGCATGCAATGGTGCGTGCGTGAGGTGGGAGGTAATGGTTCTGCCTAGTTGGCCATGTGGGGCCATGTGGGGCCATATGCTGGGAGTTGCTTCAGTGAACAGAACTGAAGGGACATATTTGGAGAGAGAGAGTTCCGGTTTCCCATGCGCCTCGCCTCCCCTTGCAAGAATGGTTGTCTAGCAACGAGGTGAGCCCAGCCTTCTCTGATGTGCGAAGGATGCTCATCCAATTCTGCCGAGTATATTGCCTCAGGTCATCTGGAACCCACGGAGGCACCTTGTGCTAGTTCATTGCCAGCACAATAGCTGTGAAATCATTTCCCCCTCTCTCAATGAAGCCGACCAAACCTGTTTATCCTGCTGACTCAGCCGCGGACAATCTAGGACCAACTGTGTATATCCGGAGTTCAAAGTTGTTTCCTATCTAACTCTAGCACTCTCCCCTAGCCAGTGTAGTAAGACAAAGAATGTGCTGTCACTTATTGACAAGGACATGAGTACTAGTTAAAGTTGTACACCATTCATGCTGTGCTGTCTCCAAGTAGTAGATAACACCTCTAGGTACTTTATATGGCAGTGTGCCTGCTCATCTATGTGGCAGGGATCACATGATGCTCAGCATTGTCCAGGTGGGGTGGAGTGACTGAGCTGGGGTGCTCGTCATCTCTGGGGCTATTGTTCGGGTCATAATCCTAGTATTACATCATCATGATGACATCATTGGCACTGTCAGATCGTTGTTAGATTGGTTTAGCAATTGCCCTAGTCTTAACCCTTCTGAACGTGGCCATTGCCCTAGTCTTAACCCTCCTGACCCTGGCCATTGCCCTAGTCTTAACCCTAGCCCCTGCCCTGGTCCTAACCCTGGCTAGTACTCTTGCCTTAACCCTAACCTCATCCCTAGCCTTAACCTGGCCATTGCCCTAGACTTAACCCTAAACACATCCCTGGCCCTAACTCTTGCCATAGCCCTAGCCACAACCCTTGACCTAACTGTAGCCATTGCCCTAGCCATAACCCTAGCCACAGCCACAACCCTAACCCTAGCCATTGTCCTAGCCCTAACTCTAGCTATTGCCCTAACCATAACCCTACCTGACACTGACCTATGGAGTATTGATGGTGTTGATCCAAGTTCTATTGTGAATATGATTGCATAGGCCCATGAGCTTACAGCTCTGGCAGAGAGTTCTGTTGGTGCTGGAGCAAAGTTTGTTTCAAGAAACAAGTTTTAGTTACCATCCTGCCTAATGGCTAGGCAAGCCTTGGGTCATGTGACACAAGGCTAATTTGTTTCATTGTCGGGATGGGGATAGTGATTAAAGAGGTGCTGGAGGAGGAGGGTGGTGATGGTGGATGGGGACGGTAGTGAAGGGAGAGGGGAGGAGATGATGGTGGAGCAGGAGTGTGGTGAAGGTGGAGCAGGAGTGTGGTGGAGGGAGTACGAGTGTTGGGCTGATAGAGGCAACTGAGGTAGTATTTCTCCTTCCCCTCCACAGGAACTCCATCCCACACTCGTTCTCTTTCTCCACTCCTGATCATAGCAAACATCCACTGGAGGTCACTGAACTTATCAAACAAACTTCCTACATTACACAAGACATGTTACCCACCCCCTCTTAGTGTAGATTATGTTGACAGCTGAACATAAGGTTCTTAACAGGATATATGCCATGTCTGTATTAAGGGGTGGAGTCAACCAGAGACAGAGTTTACCAGGCTACCTATAAAATATATGTGATCGCTGATGCCAGTATTGTTACCAGGAGAGCATCTTTATTGAGGCCCTTCATTATCCTAGGTCCAGCCCTAGCTCTTGCTGCTGCATGTCGGTAATCCCAAGCACTCTGTTGTGCTCTGCAAGCAACTTGTTTCTCAGCTGTTGTGCTCTGGAGGCCACTTGTTTCTCATCTGTTATGCTCTGGAGGTGCTCTGGAGGCAACTTGTTTGTCAGGTGTTGTGCTCAGGAGGCAACTCGTTTCTCAGCTATTGTGCTCTGGAGGTAACTTGTTTCTCAGGTGTTGTGCTCTGGAGGCAACCAGTTTCTCATCTGTTGTGCTCTGGAGGCCACCTGTTTCTCAGGTGTTGTGCTCTGGGGGCAACTTGTTTCTCAGGTGTTGTGCTCTGGAGGCAACTTGTTTCTCAGGTATTGTGCTCTGGAGGCAACTTGATTCTCAGGTGTTGTGCTCTGGAGGCAACTTGTTTCTCAGGTGTTGTGCTCCGGAGGCAACTTGTTTCTCAGGTGATGTGCTCTGGAGGCAACTTGTTTCTCAGGTGTTGTGCTCTGGAGGCAGCTTGTTTCTCAGGAGTTGATTCAGCAGGGGGATGAGCAAGCTAATGCTATGGCCTTGGCAACAAACATCTGAAATGAGGCTAGCTGTACCTGAGCACAAGCACTCACCAGCAGGCATGTCAGCAATAGAAGCCAGAAAATAGGATATAATCTGTGTTGCAGTATCTACAAGTGAGTGCCAGCTCTTCCCATCTCTTGTAGATACACTCTTGTGCTTGATAAGTATTGGAGTCAAGGCTAATTAACAAAATAGAAAAGAAGAAAAAAAAGAAAAAAAAATACATATATTATATTTTGTTGCCAACTGGTAACAGTTGAGACCCTCCAGTTCCTCTCCTCTGCCCGCGACCATCTGTGGTTCAGCCATCTAGGAATGGACTTGGGACATCTGCGGAAAGAATGTGCTGTTTCTGAACTAATCATCTACAACAGTTTTTGAATTTTGGTCTGGAATTTAATATTTTAACAGCGAGTTCACAGAATCTGTGCAAACTCTTTGGAAGTGTTCCTTTAGTACTAGGTATTTGTGTGTGTGTGTGTGTGTGCGTGGCAGAGGGGGGCATGGCTATTGTGCTGTCGGTGTCACTTAATAGGTCACATATCAACATGGAAAATGTAGACACTATTGCAAATTAGATCAATAAAGGTAAGGGGTGGTCGCTCTAGCAATTACAGAATTATTGTGTGGAGAGGAGAGGCTGTAACAGACGAGGAAATCACATGAAGTGTGTATGAGACCATTTATGAGGAATTTGACAAGTCTTGGCCCTCAGCACCATTGCTGATGTCACGATCTATCATTCTTGTCAAAGTGCCTGGAGCAGGAAGTGTGCCGAGTGCAGACGTGGTAATAGTAACAGAGGTCACTGCACAACTGACACTTCAGATAGTCACGAATTAGTAGCATTTTAAGCAGTTGCTCTTCTCTGCAGTCCATATTTGAGGAAGCTCAAAGGAGGGAAGGAACTGAAAGTAATAAGATATGTGTTCGTAGGATTCTGTGCACCTGCTGTTGGGTTCCGTGCATGCTGTTGGATTCCATGCACCCTGCTGTTGGGGTCAGTGCACCTGCTGTTGGGTTCTGCTGTTGGGTTCAGTGCACCCTGTTGTTGGATTCCATGCACCCTGCTGTTGGGTTCAGTGCACCCTGCTGTTGGGTTCAGTGTACCCAGCTGTTGGGTTCCGTGCACCTGCTGTTGGGTTCTGCTGTTGGGTTCAGTGCACCCTGTTGTTGGATTCCATGCACCCTGCTGTTGGGTTCAGTGCACCCTGCTGTTGGGTTCCGTGCACCCTGATATTGGGTTCCATGCACCTTGCTGTTGGGTTCCGTGCACCCTGGAAATAGTCTCATTATCTAGTTACTATAGTGACCGCTGGAAATTAGTCGCATTATCTTTTAGCCTTAGTTACTATAGTGACTGCCTGAAATCAGTCCCATTGCTACCTTGTAGCCTTAGTTACTATAGTACACTCAGAAAGTGATTCATATATTTTGGGTACTGTCTGTTTTGATACTCTTTATTTCCAGCTCTAGTCCTACTCTTTATTTCCAGCCTAGCTCTACTCTTTATTTCCAGCCCTAGTCCTACTCTTTATTTCCAGCCCTAGCTCTTGTTTATAGCCTTTGCCCTTCACCATTCTTGAATGTTCCTGGTTGGGGGAGTAGGATCAGCGCTAGATGGACATCATCGAGACATCCACAGGTACAAGCTGGCCTCAGCACTACTGGAACGACTGACAGGCTCCCAGGTTGTGAAGCATGAGAATTTATTCATTTATTCGTAGAGTGACTGACACCTGCATTCATGTGAAGTTAGCAAGAAAGCTACTCCTCCCCAGACCCTTTACCAAATGGCTTTTCAGGATTAAGATCTGGTGTCCAGAGGCAAAAATCTGGGCATTGGCTAATCACTCAAGCTGTCGGACTAATGACAGGATTTCCTTGCTATCGGTAGCTTGTGTATTTTAGTCAGTATTGCAAATTGTCGATTCAGTTGGAGAGCCTGGCTGGATGCAGTGCTGAGCTCTGTCTCCACTTGCTGTGTTAAGTGAAGCATCTGTTACATCATGAAAGGAATGGAGGATATCTCTAAATCCTCAAAGAGTGCCCAAGTAACAAGTGATAGACTCTCTGTGCAAGATTTATCCCTAGTTCTAGCTGATCTTCAAAGATTCGAGTTGTGGCTTCGAGTCCTCTTTTTCTGAGTTTGAAAAGAAGGCGGGTTGGTGGGGGGAGGTGGTTGTGGAGGGGAGGGGGGGGGGGGGGGGGAGAGTTATTATTTGTGGTTGAGTGTCTTAGCAAAACTATAGGATAGTCAGCAGCTTTTGTCAAGGGTCCAGTTACAAGTGAAACTGGAGCCTCAGAAAACACCCACTCACAAAAATGGCATTTAAGAAGCCAAACAGGTCCTCTGGTTGGGTATTTCAGGCCATGTAGAAGGTGCAGCTGAGCAACATCGACTGTTTTTTGTTATTAACGTGCAATATTAATACGCAGCCAAAAACAACAAGCACAACCCAACACATTACATCATCTATGCATGTTCTTATTGGAGACATAAAAATCTAGATCTGAAAGGTGGGCAAGGCCAAGAAGTTTTATCCTCTGGGGACCAAAGAGCTTTATCTGCCTTAGAGATGAGTGAAAGGTTTCGGGGCATGTGACCAGCTCGGGTTTGCTGGTTGTTTTAATATCCATCTGATGACTCTACTTGAGCTGTTGCTACTCTTGACCTTCAGTTTCTCTAAAACTTCCTTTCGTTGACAACAGCTCCATCCAAGTCGTCACCACTTTGTTCGCTTTGTGTAAATTTCGAACAAGTCTATGTATTGGATGCTTGCTATATGTGTCCTGCCTAATCTTAGACACTAGAAAACAGCATACACAGTGGGTGCTTGCTACCTGTACCCAGCCTAATCCTACACACTAGAAAACAGCATAGTGGGCCAGCACAGTGTGTGCTTGCTACCTGTACCCAGCCTAATCCTAGACACTAGAAAATAGCATAGTTGGTCAGCACTGCTTGCTACCTGTACCCAGCCTAATCCTAGATACTAGAAAACAGCATAGTGGACCAGCACAGTGGGTTCTTGCTACCTGTACCCAGCCTAATCCTAGACACTAGAAAACAGCATAATGGGCCAGCACAGTGGGTGCTTGCTACCTGTACCCAGCCTAATCCTAGACACTAGAAAACAGCATAGTGGGCCAGCACAGTGGGTGCTTGCTACATGTACCCAGCCTAATCCTAGACACTAGAAAACAGCCTAGTGGGCCAGCACAGTGGGTGCTTGCTGTGATGATGCTTACAATGTAGTTATGGTATGTGGGGGAGAGAAATGTGTGGGAAGGGAGCGTGTGACAGGCAGGACATTGGAATATGTGAGTCTTACACCTAGTGATAAGACTCGACAGGTTAGGAGCGGAGAGGTTATGGGTGTGTCCACGTGCATGTTGAGATGGAGTAATATTCATATTCCTGATAAAGGCTCGAGCATCTAGTCGAATCATCGAGAGAATACAATTTCAAGTTGATTATCGAGAAAGTTGTTGTTCTTATCTGTTGTGAATTTCCATCCGACTCAGAGAGCTGTGGAAGTTTCTTGTAACAAAAGGTGCAAGATGGTGTTAACTGTATGATATTTCCTCTGAAGTAATTAAAAAATATCTCACGTTTTGTAACATTTCAAATTTCAAAAAGATAGAATTTCAGACATCAGACAAAACCATGGATTCACGTATTCTGACCAATCAGATGAACTGTCTGTACTAAAACTGTCAATATCTAGCCTTCCCTCTGACGGTTGTCTCGGAATGATTCTGCAATAGCTCATGGCAGAGTAATCACCTTCTACAGGGCTTCTTTGTGGCACACTCTTTTTCCAGGATATCGATGCCAAATCTATTGGCTGACTGATCAAGAGTCTTCTCTAATGCTTGTTTTGGCACAATTCGAGCACACACACTCACAAACAAACATCACACTCGCATTCACACTCACACACAGACACTCACACTCACACATGCACACTCACAGCCTCTTCATTCTCTATTTGGTAATAGCCAAGAAGAAGAAAATGATGAACCTTGAGTGGGTGGCTGGAAGCTTATCTTGACCACCATCTTCTTCCAAATTCCCAAAGTTTATCTTTCGAAAACTTAACTGTTTTTAACCTCTGCAGTGCATGAGGTATTAGCAGCCTTTCAAGCAGAGAGTCAAGGCTGCCGAGATGGGCAGTGATAATCGTGATGTTCCCTAGCCCTAGGCCTATGGTTTGCTACATGTAAAACACTGCAGTTAGTGCTATTGCTGGCAATCATAATTATCATGGACACTAAAATATGAACAAGTTTATAATTTAATTTTTAATTTTTAGGCAAGGCCCCAAGCTTGATTTCTCTCACTCCCTGTATTGGATAGACATACTGGTCGATGGCGACCCAACCCAAACTAACAATGTCAGTGCTTCTTCACTTCCTAAATTATGAGCTTCAGCTTCCTTGAATCATCCACTAATGGCTTTGCTTCATATATACTCCATCGCGAGGCCTTTGCATTGTGTGGTGCGTGGTTCCGGGTCGCATTGCATCGCTTTCAGCTGTTCTCAGTATCGGCCTCATTGCATTGCATCGCTTCGAACTATTGAAATTGAGCTTTCACTTAGAATTACAAACTCCACCCATTCATTCATGAACCTTCAACCCCTACATGACTCGTGGGATACATCAAGATTCTAGGAAAGTTCCTCACTGACTCTATCAACCTTTCCTCATTCATCTCTTCCTTAAGAAGAATTCTTGTGGTGTTGGAAGCACAAATAAAGCTCATCAGCATGTGTGGACCAACGCGTTGCGACTTGAGCTAGAATAGAAATCGAGTCTACTTCGTATTCACAATATCACAAAAATGACGCGTTCTTCATTTCATGTCACTAGTTGAACCGACCCTTGAGGGTTTAAACGGAAGACCTCTAAACGGAAGACCTCAAAGCCATAAAAAGTGTGAAAACAAACCCTCGATGAAGATATCTTCAAAAGATCTATGTTTCTATCTCCATCCCCACCTTCGCACATCTTGTATACCATTATAGAAGACCTTTAACTATCGAAGGACTCTAAAGGTTCCAGTGCATGTCTATGATGAGAAATAAAGCAATTCTGCTGTGTAAGTTCATCAATGGTGCAAACATGAAATGACTGGCTCCAACAATAGCAACAAGACATGGCATGTGTTGATATGTGTAGTTGACAACATGGTGTATGTGGATATAGGTAACAATACAACAAGGCATGGCATGTGTTGATATTTGTAGTGGACAACATGGATATAGGCAACAAGGCATGGCATGTGTTGATATGTGTAGTGGACAACATGGTGTATGTGGATATAGGTACCAATAACAACAAGATATGGCATGTGTTGATATGTGTAGTGGACAACATGGTGTATGTGGATATAGGTAACAATAGCAACAAGGCATGGCATGTGTTGATATGTGTAGTGGACAACATGGTGTATGTGGATATAGGTACCAATAGCAACAAGGCATGGCATGTGTTGATATGTGTAGTGGACAACATGGTGTATGTGGATATAGGTAACAATAGCAACAAGGCATATCAATTGCTGATATGTGTAGTGGACAACATGGTGTATGTGGATATAGGTAACAATAGCAACAAGACATGACATGTGCTGATATGTGTAGTGGACAAGGAAAAACAAGTTAGAGCAAGTGTTTAAAATCCTGGAGTTCCAGAAGCTCTGAATTCAACTTTGTAGAACTCTGAATTGGTCTAGTTCTCCAGCGCTCAGCCATGATGTACACAACAACACAACAACAAACAAACAAACTACAAAAAATACTTGAAAAATGGTAAGTGTTTATATAGTTTTGTTCTTGTATAGTTGAGTACAGAGTAAGGTGTGGTTTTCTAGCTTATTCCTTGTGGCTTTAGATAGCAGACATACAGACAGATAGATGAGATAGATAGATAGACAGAGAGAGATAGACAGATAGATAGATAGATAGATAGATAGACACAGAGAGATAGAAAATAGGAAGAAAGCACTGCACTGCTAACTGACTTGGCAGATTTTTGGGGGTATTTTTCTGGTTCTATTCTTAGCTTCAGTATTGCATATCCTTTCAAGGTGCCTTCCTTGACTGTCCTCCATATAATGCATATTGCTCTCGCGTGTGTGTACCCTCTATGTTGTACGACTAATGAATGTGTTAAAGTGACTAAATAAGTCGTGTTTGTAAAGGTCACACATAGCTTCTGAACAAAGTAAAAATACCCCTCTTCATTTCAGCCACTACACAAGTTGCACATCACAATCTCCTTGCCTTCCCAACTCAGTAATCTCTCTCAGGGCATGCCAGTGACCAGCCGCTAAACGCGGTGGCAAATGCTTGTTTTTTGGTGTGTGTGTCTTCGAGTTCATGCAATGCATATTGGTGGTGTTTTGAAAAGCTGAATATTTGGAATGGAGCTGAACCGCGATCCTAGGTAGGCATTGGGATAACTTATGAATGTCTGTGCAGCCATTTTTCTGCCTATGAAGGAACTGACCTTATACGGCATGGAAAGGTTTCGTATGACTAGCACCGTATGGTATTTGCCAGCCACAACTGTGCATATAGTCTTCCTCGAACCTGCAAATCTTAGAGGGGAGATGTGTTTGTGCACTGAAGCTGTGCACACCTCTCACATTTTGATTTCCTATGCATTCATGATATGTTATGCATGTAAGTGTTGAGTCCTATAATGTAATTATCTGCTTGCAAGTCTATAAAACTTGATCTGTCTTTTATCTTGCGTGTTCAGAATGTAAAGAAGTCCGTAATTACATTTGCTAACAAGAATGCATTCATAGGGCCCGCACTTTGTGACCTTACATACCTTGGTTAATCTTTCATGAACTGAGGTAATGGATGCATGATTACAAATAGTTAGAGCAAACTCTTTTTACAGAGCTAGCATCTAGATTGAGAGTGCTAAATGACAACTTTCGTCACATAGCTGCTAAATTACTAGATTACACAAAGGTTTCCCACTTTAGCAGTGAGATTAGAGATTTCCTATGTGTCTTTAGCAGCGAGATTAGAGATTTCCTATGTGTCTTGAGATTTCCCATGTCTTTAGCAGCTAGATTAGAGATTTCCCATGTGTCTTTAGTAGTGAGATTAGAGATTTCCCATGTGTCTTTATCAGAGAGATTAGAGATTTACCATGTGTCTTTAGCAGTGAGATTAGAATCTCTACTTGAGGTAAAGAGTGAAACTTCCTAATTTCTTATTTTCAGTATACACGTACTGATGGACTACTTGATTACTTGACTCTGCCTCAGGCATGTGTAATGCAGTGTAACAATGGCTTTATAGCCAATAACGTTTCACATTAGACTCATGCCAAGAGTAAATCTTGCAACAAAATCAGTTGACCAAATCAGACATTCTGATCTATTTTCTCTTCTTAATTACTTGATCAAAGCCATGACTGTGGTGATGTGTTATTACTTGTACTTGATCAAAGCCCTGACTGTGGTGATGTGCCATTACACAGAATTGATTACTTGATCAAAGCCATGACTGTGGTGATGCGCCATTACCCATACATAATTACTTGATCAAAGCCATGACTGTGGTGATTTATAATAAAAAGCAGTTCTTAACACACCTTCGTCCTTGCTTTTTATGGATTTGTACATTCTAGCATCTTCCGAGTTTGAAGTTGGCAAATTCCTAATTACACAAAATGTGAAGAAGAGCTGTAGATTTGTCTTGTCTCATCGCCTTTCAATTGCAACTTGCGAATAGCTCTTGTAATATATATTGCATATAAGCTACCATGACTCACCTTAAATATTGAAACTAATACCTCTCACCTTATCTGGTCAATGTATAAATTTGAGGTGTTGTTTTCTTCCTTCCTGTTACAGCCCAAAATTGTAATGGACGGTCAGAGTATTGCGAGCTGAGGTTCAATCAGATCACTCTCCCAGGATCCCATGCAGCAGGATCAGGATTTAATGGATCAGTCAGAAACTGCAAGGGAAGCACATCCCCTCGGTCTGACTGTATCTTTAGGAATCAGGTGCTATCTATTACTGACCAGCTAGACCTAGGTATACGATTCCTGGGTCTTGACATATGCATTCTCCCATTGACGTGTGACATTCCTGATTTTGGTGACTTGAACACAAGTAGACTTGTGTCATGTCAGGGCAGTTTATCAGATAGTGCTCTGAATGGATTCAGATATGGAGGAACCATCATTCATATCTTCCAACAAGTAGACGAATGGATGAGGGTCAATAGCAATGAAATAATTGGCTTGTACTTCACCAACAACATCCCTGCAGAAGATCATCCACTAGCTGGTCAGATGATCGCAGACATTCTTGAGCAACGATGGGGTGAAGGAGCGGCTACTACAAAAATGAGCACTTTTTTCGCATCTAATGGGAACACTTGGCCTACTCTGAGGCACGCCGTTGAAACAAATGAGAGAATCTTTGTATTATTTGACCAGGAGTTAGTTCTAGGTTCCCTGGCATCAAAACCTTGGCTTCATCCACCTCCTTACACTACCATGGAGCCCAGCACGTGGGAAAGTACATGCACTATCCTCAGAGGAGCAGAAGAACAACCTATCTGCGAAGACACTAGCAAAAGTGACATTGTGATCCTGAATGCATTCAACTTGGGTGTATGCCTCCCTTTTGCACAGATGACTTGCAACAGACTTATTCTGAATGCTTCCAATGCATGCTTCAATTTCCTCAGGATGGATGGAAATACTTTGAATGTTGTGCTCATTGATTTTGTACAGCTTGACATGACTGTGTATGAAGTTGCTCTCGAGCTGAATAAGAAGAATGTAAGATACTTCATTGCAGGCATCAATGGAAGTACAAGTGGTACCCTGTCTCTAGGTAACACTGCGATTCCTCAAGGAACTGTTATCACTACTCAAGGAACTTCAAGTGTAGCTGCAGTGACTCTCACGTGCAACCATCACTGGGTGTGGTTTCTAGTCTGTGCTGCATTGTATTGTGTGCTGCATTGAGTTCTCCACTTTTGTGTAGCTATTCAAACAGCTGCTTTGTATTGTTTTCTCCCTCCTAATCCTCCATCCCCACACACCCTTTTTACTACTACATAATCACTTGAATTGAATGTTTGTGTCCTGGCTATTTTACTTTATTAGACAACATGACTGTATCTTTCTAATTATAAAACAATCTTGTGTTTATTATAATCGAGCAGCTGGTGAGAGCTCTACAAGTTGGCCATCAACCTCAAGGCTGAATTTATTTTTGTATAATATTTTAAAAGGGCAATTCACTGTATATACTAACATAGTTACTTGTGGTGTCAAGTGTGTAACAGCTTCATGAAGGGAGAAGAAGGCTATTGCATCCCTAGAGATGCACTCGTGAGGAGAGTAGAAAGATATTGCATTCCTAGAGGCACTCATGAAGGGAGAAGAAGGCTATAGATATTCATGAAGGGATAAGAAGGCTATTGCATTCCTAGATATTCATGAGGGGAGAAAGAGACTAATGCATACCTAGATGCACTCACCAGGGGAGAAGAAGGGTCTATCAGCTCATGCATGCCTAGATGCACAAGGAAGCAGGGTAAGCAGTTTGAATTTGATGGAACTTTTCATTGTCCAGATAGATCACTTGCAAAATCAAATCTGCTGCAGTACATGTCCCTATTGCTGCATGTTCCTGCTATTAATCATGCCCTGGTGCTCTCTCTTTCCACTGAGATGTTGCTTCGGCAACAAAGTGTGCACCACACCTACTCATGCCAATCAACATTCCTATACTCCATCCTCCCAAGTTCCTCAACTATTTCCACCCCCAATATATTAAATTAGGGACAGAGGACATGTTTGTCGAAGTCTATATAGCCTGTTATCCAAACCATCTTCATCCCTTCCACTCCATCTTAATAACTGCACAATCACAACAATGGGCCCTCCTTCCCTTTGGTCAGTTTATACAAGAGATTTGCTCTCAGCACAGTCTTACACCTTGCTTAATTAGATGGTCCCTTGCTTAATTAGAATTCCCTTGTTTAATTAGAATATATCTTGCTCAATTAGAATACCCTTGCTAAATTAGCATGTCCCTTGCTTAATTAGAATGACCTTGCTAAATTAGAATGTCCCTTTTAATTAGAATGCCCCTTGTCACAAAGAAGCTGGTCAAAGCCCATCTCTAAAACCACCATGAGCCTCTATGAGGATCATGTCCTCCGCCACTCCACCCTTCCCTTGTAAATATCATTCCCAATACAATTGTTCCAAGTAATCCACTTACAATATTTCCAGTGGTTTAAGTGTCAACTTCCTTTATAAAGGTCACCTAGGTTGCTGTTCCACTCAGGAGGACTGCCCCTTATTTCAACATTCAATGCCAAACATAACACTGTCTCCTTCTTTGGCTACTCCGTAAGACCTTATTCAGTATCCATGTTGGCCAGGAGCCTTTCTCCCATTTCAGATACGGTAAGATGCCAACACTCTTCTCCCACTCCCAACATGCAGGGTATCTACAAGCACAATTCATTCACATCCTCTTCTCCTTCACATCATCTTCTCCTTCACACATCCTATTCTCCTTCACATCCTCTTCTCCTTCACATCCTCTTCTCATTCACGTCCTCTTCTCCTTCACATCCTCTTCTCCTTCACATCCTGTTCTCCTTCACATCCCCTTCTCCTTCACATCCTCTTCTCATTCACACCATCTTCTCCTTCACATCCTCTTCTCCTTCACATCCTTTTCTCCTTCACATCCTCTTGTCCTTCACATCTCCTTCTCCTTCATATGCTCATCTTCACATCCTCTTCTCCTTCGTATCTTTCTCTTCTTCTTTACGTCCTCTTCTCTTTCACTAACAGGTAGAATTTTCTAAAATATCCTACTCCCAAGCCCTTGCCATTGTTTAGCCAACTACTCCAGTACTATCTTTTCCCCTTCCACAGCTTCTACAATTTTTTAAATCTTCATTTCCATTATCTTTCCTCTTCCTTTTGGATTCCATGTACACCCAAAATGACTTGCATCTAGTCCATCCTGGTCCCTCATCTTCCTCACCTTGCTACCTCATCTTCCTCACCTTGCTCCCTCATCTTCCTCACCTTGCTGCCTGATCTTCCTCACAATCACTGCCTTTTCTCATTCTTTCTTTCTTCTCCTTCCTGATCATGTATTTGGCAACTCCTCTTCAACTTCTGTACTCCTCCCAGCTCTTCCTCAACACATGCTCCATCTCACGGCTTGGCTATAGTCCAGCTGTAACCACTGGTACTTGGTCTAGTGAACTATTCAGCTGCTTTAGATTGACTATTGCTCAGCAAGCACTGTTTTGTCCTAGCCCTAGCCGTAGGTGGCTTGCTACATGTAAAACACTGCAGTTTGTGCTATTGCTGGCTATCATATCATGGACACTAAAATATGAACAAGTTTATTCTAGGCAAGGCCCGAAACTCAGTGTGATTTCTCTCACTCCCTATATTGGATTGACCTACTGGTTGATGGTGACCCAACCCAAACTCACAATGTTAGCTTCTTCATTTCCTAAATTATGGGCTTCAGCTTTTAAATTCCCAGCGTTCCTTGAATCCTTCCCTAAAGGCTTTCCTTCACAATACGTCGTGAGGCCTTTGTGTGTGGTGCATGGTTCCAGTGTCACAGGAAACATGGCACCCCAGGAATATTGGTATCCCCATTCCAAATATCCTACGATTTTTTTCATCCTCCTAGAATTTGGCATCCTTTAGGACTTCTGAATTTTAGCACCCCCAAACCTAATATCCTAGGGAAAAAAGCACCCCGATGTACAACGTTAGCTAATATCCTCTTGAAAAAGTGAAACCCAGTACCCAAGTATTTTATAACTATATTATCCAAAAATATATTTAAATGGCACTGTTTAACTGTTTACAATAATAATTATTATGAAGAACAATAATCTAAGAACAGCAAACAAAAAAGCTATAGCTAGTCTGTTGAAGTTATGATGAGTTTGCATTGCATAAGGTGCAGTACCAATGTTCAGTGGAACCAGTGGCAGATGAAAGGCCGACACAGTCGGTGTGAAACCATAACTCACATCGTTCACACTGGATCATCGTTTCCCGATACGTCTCCGGCATCAGGCAGGTACAGAATAGTCCAATCTCTCTGTATGGGAAGTGCTTAGACCTATACCTACACTTTAGTTTGGTCGGAAAATGTGAAATTTTTTAGACAGTCTAGGAGATGGTCTCTCATTTGACACAGGTCAAATCCAATATCTTTCAAATTGTCTCCTAGCAATTTATGCAGAGCGACTTTATGCAGAGCGAATGCTATTGCAAATACACTGCAATCGTTTACCCCACTCTGTTGCTGAACTGGTGGAACACACCATAAGATGGGGGGGCAACTTCTTCTCCATCCTCCATGCTGATGACCAAAGATCGGTAAATAAGAGCTAATTGATGTGTCAAAGACGAGCCAGATCACCTTTGAATCTGCTGTCATATACAGCAATTTCCCTCCCAATACTGCAGGAAGTAATCCAGTGATTACTACTGATGTGATGAATTTGAATACCTTCAATGTGAAATAAGGCAATTATGATCATTTTAACAAGTGACATGCTCTCAGATACATACCTTCATCCTGTACTGGTATAAAACCAACATTTTGACTTAAGAGTGGTAACTGTAATCCATCAACATGGGTAAATTGGTTTCTTAGCACCTCCTGAGCAAGCACAATATGCTCGTCAGTAAGCCATTCATCACTCTTCAATGTTTTCACCATGGATTGCTTTAGAGTATCCTTTTTTCTGCTATAGCAAAAACAATTCTAGAAATTATGTTACTAATAACTACAAATTACATTATATATATAATACATAACTATTACGGGCCAACCTTTGAAGGATTTCTTTTTTCAGGGATAAGTTCTTTCTGAGAGCTATCTTTTCCCTCTCTCGCTCCTAGTGTAAAAATTTTATAGAAAGAATTAAGTAAACTTCCACTACACATAACATAATCACTAAGCACAGTACCAACCTTTGGAGGATAAATCTTTTTTCGGGGATGAATTCATCTTGAGGGCTATCTTCCCTCCTCCTCTTCGATTGAGACTGAGATCAGCAAGGAGGTTTACCAGCTGGAAGATCATTCACAGGACCGGGTTGATGTGGTGTGTCATCCTGATTTGTTTTAACACCAACACAATTTGACATACATGAGCATGCCAAATAATGTCAGTAGCTAAGCACTGTATACAGCAGCTGCACCTGAAGCTTAATTACTCACGCTCACCCCACAATGTCTAATTAGTTTTATACTATTAATCTTACCAGTTGCTGATTGAGTCTTGCTGACTTTGGATCATGCCAAATCTTCAGCCGGTGACAATTGATTGCTGTTTTCAGAATTTTGCCTTGGGCATTATTAAGATAAAATCGTCCCTTTCCAACGACTTCAGCAATGGTATACGGAGCACCTTTAAAATTAATCTCGAGTTTTCCCCCCTTCTGATCTTGGACTCAATGAGCACCTTGTCACCAATCTTCAGCTTAGTATGTGTGTTATGCTTAGCATCATACTGCCACTTCTGGTTGGACTGTGCTTTCTGTATGTTCGCAAGTACATTCTTAAGCAGCTTCTTTTGTATCTCTAGCATATGCTCAACTCTGGTTGCGAGATCTAGCTCTTGCTCTGGGTGAGCCTCACTATTGGTTTGAAGAGTGATGTCTATAGGAAGGCGAGCTTCTCTGCCATACATGAGCAAAAATGGAGTGCACTTAGTGGAATTGTGTCGAATGGACCTACATACAAAAAGTACGTTGTCAAGCAGTTCGTCCCAATTGCTTTGCTGGCATTGGGGCTGCTTCAACCCATTTTGAAAAATAATCAGTGAGGGTTATGCAATAATGGTAGCCATTCTTGCTTGGAGGGAAAGTTATCAGATCAATCCCAACCTTGTTCCAGTGACGGTCCATTTGCAGACTTGGATCGAGCTGAAATTGAGGAGGTGGAAGTTTGAACCTAAAGGTCAAGAACAACAAGAGCTAAAAGCAGAGAGATAAGTTGGGCATTAAAACAGTAGGTAAATCCTCGCCTAGATATAGCTACACTACCTCACTTCATTGCAAATTATCACACAATTGAATGATGCAGATGTGCACCACTTAGAATAAACTTAAGGTAAGAGGTAAAACACCCATAGGCACTAGCTATGTATTTTTTTAATACACTATCAGTCAAGAGCTAATTGTTGTATGAGGACACCGAACATTGACTCTGGAAAATCTCGATAATCCAGTGAAAATTAGTCAACTTCAACATCTCAGCCATGAGATTCAGCAACCAATAATTCCTTGCTTAGCAAGGAGCATGACTACATGAGGCACATTGAATCCATGATCACTGAACTTGCTTCTAGAAATAACCTCGAAAATTTGGGCACAGCTATATAGTCGATCTTGCTGTGATTTTAATCTTCTGTTGAAAGTTGTGTTATTGATGTTATTGTTGGTGTGTTTTTGAATTAGGCTTCTGATCTGATCACATTTTCCCACTATTTGGTCAGCATGTGAGGTTACGGGCTCATATGCTTGTGTATATTATAACCCCTCAAGTATTTTATTGTTACGATTATCTACTAAGGTGTCATGATGGTCTTACAGACGTATTGCATGTCCTATACATACTAAGAACACAGTTATCATTGTTCTATACGTGTGCATGAGAAGTGCAAGTATGCATATCTCCTGTTAAAAAAAAGAGTATGGGCAACCCTGCAACTTCTATTCTGTCAGAAAAGTGTTTTGTGTCATGTAGCGTATTTTATGCTCGGTTAGAGAATATTATTTGTTTTGAAGTCAAAGGTGGTACTTCCCAAATCATGCTTATCAAAACACCATGATAGCAGTTGTATCTGAGCACATTTGGTAGCAGTAACAGAGAGCTCCACTAGAGCAACATGGTAAACTCCACTGCACTGTTGATTTCCAGCGAGGCTGAACCTCCACTAGCAATTGTTCAAATGACAAGGTTTACTGTAAGCAACATTATCTCGACCACAATGACAACTAAAGAACAAAAAAGTGATGAGCCACATAGATTAGTAGATCTAAAGGCAATAAATGCAACTGGAAAAAGCTCTCAGACAAACTTCACTGCCTAGCAAACTAGAGCTCAATTAATCAAAGTACTTATAGCTAGCAAAAACTCTCTCAGTTGACAAATAGTGTAGACACAACAGCTTTCTGAATCATCAACTTAAATTTGACAATTAGGTTAGATACTCTAGCCAAAATGTCAAACCATAATGTTAAATATTACTTGTAAGAAGATGGGGGAAGGGGTGGAAAGGAATTAAAAAAGATGCTCCCATTTTCCATTTAATCAGTTACTTATGAACCAGCAATTAATACCACTTTGGAGGGGAGGTGGGCGTGAAAGCATACCCTGGTTTCCCTTATTTAGCATTTGTTAACAGTTGGTTGTTTGAACACAGTTAGTTGAGAACACTTGGTCTTATAAAAATTATAACTCTTGCCATATCCCTAGCCACAACCCTTGACCTAACTGTAGCCATTGTCCTAGCCATAACCCTAGCCACAACCCTAACCCTAGCCATTTTCCTAGCCCTAACCCTAGCTATTGCCCTAACCCTAACCCTACCTGACACTGACCTATGGAGTATTGATAATTGATCCAAATTCTATTGTGAATACGATTGCATAAGCCCATGAGCTTAAGCTCTGGCACAGAGTTCTGTTGGTGCTGGAGCAAAGTTTATTTCAAGAAACAAGTTTTAGTTACCATCCTGCCTAATGGCTAGGCAAGCCTTGGGTCATGTGACACAATCCTAATTATTTAATAGCATTGTTTCATAGGGAGAATTGTTGGGATGGGGATATATAGTGATTAAAGAGGTGGTGGAGGAGAAGGGTGATGGTGGTGGAGGGAGAGGGTGGTGATGGTGGAGGGAGTGGTGGGCTGATAGAGGATACTGAGGTAGTAGTTCTCCTTACCCTCCACAGGAACCCCATCCCCACTCGTTCTCTTTCTCCACTCCTGATCATAGCAAACATCCACTGGAGGTCACTGAAGTTATCAAACAAACTTCCTACATTATACAAGACATGTTACCCACCCACCCTACTCAGTGTAGATTATGCTGACAGCTGAACATAAGGTTCTTAACAGTATATATGCCATGTCTGTATTAAGTCACCAAGCGACCAAGTTTACCAGGCTACCTATAAAATATTTGTGATCGCTGATGCCAGTGTTGTTACCTGGAGAGCATCTTTATTGAGGCCCTTCATTATCCTAGGTCCAGTCCTAGCTCTCGCTGTTGCATGTTGGCACTCTGTTGTGCTCTGGAGGCAACTTGTTTCTCAGCTGTTGTGCTCTGGAGGCCACTTGTTTCTCAGGTGTTGTGCTCTGGAGGCAACTTGTTTCTCAGGTGTTGTGCTCTGGAGGCAACTCGTTTCTCAGCTGTTGTGCTCTGGAGGCAACCTGTTTCTAATCTGTTGTGCTCTGGAGGCAACTTGTTTCTCAGGTGTTGTGCTCTGGAGCAACTTGTTTCTCAGCTGTTGTGCTCTGGAGGCAACTTGTTTCTCAGATGTTATTCTCTGGAGGCAACTTGTTTCTCAGGTGTTGTGCACAACTTGTTTCTCAGGTTGTGCGCAACTTGTTTCTCAGGTGTTTTGCTCTGGAGGAAACTTGTTTCTTAGGTGTTGTGCTCTGGAGGCAACTTGTTTCTCAGGATTTGATTCAACATGGGAATGAGCAAGCTAATGCTATAACCTTGGCAAGAAACGTCTGAAATGAGGTTAGCTGTACCTGAGCACAAGCACTCACCAGCAGGCATATCAGCAATAGAAGCCAGCAAATAGGATATAATCTGTGTTGCAGTATCCACAGGTGAGTGCCAGCTCTTCCCATCTCTTGTAGATATACTCTTGTGCTTGATAAGTATTGGAGTCAAGGCTAATAAAAAAATAGAAATCAAATAAAAATATACCAGTTCAGACCCTCCAGTTGCTCTTCTCTGCCCGCGACCAACCGTGGTTCATCCATCTAGGAATGGACTTGGGACATCTGCGGAAAGAATGTGCTGTTTCTGAACTAATCTATAACAGTTTTTGAATTTTGGTCTGGAATTTAATATTTTAACAGCGAGTTTAGAGAATCTGTGCAAACTCTTTGGAAGTGTTCCTTTATAGTAGGTGTTTGTGTGTGTATTTGCATGGCAGAGGGGAGGGGAGGTGGGGCTATTGTGCTGTCGGTGTCACTTAATAGGTCACATATCAACATGGAAAATGTAGACACTACCAAATTAGATCAATAAAGGTAAGGGGTAGTCGCTCTAGCAATTACAGAATTATTGTGAGGTGAGGAGAGGCTGTAAGAACTCCAGCTAGTCCACCTGAACAGACTAGGAAATCATTTGAAGTGTGCATGAGACCATATACGAGGAATTGGACAAGTCTCGGCCCTCAGCACATTGCTGATGTCACGATCTATCATTCTTGTCAAAGTGCCTGGAGCAGGAAGTGCCGAGTGCAGACGTGGTAATAGTAACAGAGGTCACTGCACAACTGACACTTCAGATTGTCACGAGTTAGTACATCTTAAGCAGTTACTCTTCTCTGCTACATCTGTAGCAGTCCATATTTGAGGAGGCTCAAAAGAGGGAGGGAATTGAAAGTGATAAGATATGTGTTGGTAGGATTCCGTGCAACTGCTGTTGGGTTCCATGCACCTGATGTTGGGTTCCATGCACCCTGCTGTTGGGTTCCATGCACCTGCTGTTGGGTTCCATGCACCTGATGTTGGGTTCCATGCACCTGCTGTTGGGTTCCATGCACCTGCTGTAGGATTCCGTGCAACTGCTGTTGGGTTCCATGCACCTGCTGTTGGATTCAGTGCACCCTGCTGTTGGGTTCCATGCACCTGCTGTTGGGTTCCATGCACCTGATGTTGGGTTCCATGCACCCTGCTGTTGGGATCCGTGCACCTGCTGTTGGGTTCAGTGTACCCCGCTGTTGGATTCAGTGTACTCTGCTGTTGGATTCCGTGCACCTGCTGTTGGGTTCAGAGCACCCTGCTGTTGGGTTCAGTGCACCCTGCTGTTGGGTTCCATGCACCCTACTATTGGGTTCCATTTAACATAACTTTTCTTGATGAAGAGTAAGCAACCGGGGTTGTGGATGTCCTGTTTGTGCAGGCTGCATGACTATCGAGTATGCATAGGTGAAGTAGACATGGTTGGCTATAATTGGAGTGATCTGGCTTTACCATGCTGGAATATTAAGAGGGCTAAATGACGTTTCAATTGTTGTGCCCCCCTAGTGACATAAAGATAAGCCTAATTTCTATAGAGACTGCTGGAAATCAGTCCCATTATATTTTAGCCTTAGTTACTATAGTGACTGCCTGAAATCAGTCCCATTGCTACCTTGTAGCCTTAGTTACTATAGTACACTAGGAAAGTGGTTCATATATTTTGGGAGCTGTCTGTTTTGATAACGGTCCAGTCGTGCCTGAACATACTGGGATTATTTCCAGCCCTAGCCCTACTCTTTATTTCCAGCCCTAGCTCTTGTTTCTAGACTTTGCCCTTCACCATTCTTGAATGATCCTGGTTGGAGGTGTAGGATGAGTGCTAGGTGGATATCATCGTGACATCCACAGATACAAGCTGGCCTCAGCACTACTGGAACGACTGGCAGGCTCCCAGGATGTGAAGCATGAGAATTTATTCATTTATTCGTAGAGTGACTCACACCTGCATTCATGTGATGAAGTTAGCAAGAAAGCTACTCCTCCCCAGACCCTTTACCAAATTGCTTTTTAGGATTAAGATGTGGTGTGCAGAGGCAAAAATATGGCATTGGCCAACCACTCAAGCTGTGGGACTAATGACATGACAGGATTTCCTTGCTATCGGTAGCTTGTGTATTTTAGTAAGTATTGCAAATTGTCGATTCAGTTGGAGAGCCTGGCTGGATGCAGTGCTGAGCTCTGTCTCCACTTGCTGTGTGTTAAGTGAAGCATCTATTACGTCGTCTAAGGAATGGAGGATATCTCTAAATCCTCAAAGAGTTCCCAAGTAAACTCTCTGTGCAAGATTTATCCCTAGTTCTAGCTAGTTCTTCAAAGATTCGAGTTGTGGCTTCGAGTCCTCTTTTGTTGAGTTTGAAAAGAAGACGGGAAGGGGGGGGGGGAAAGGTGGTTGTGGAGTGAGGGGGGAGTTATTTGTGGTTGAGTATCTTAGCAACACTATAGGATAGACGTAGCTTTTGCCAAGGGTCCAGATACAAGTGTGAAACTGGAACCTCAGAAAATACCCACTCACAAAAATGGCATTTAAGAAGTCAAACAGGTCCTCTGGTTGGGAATTTAGGGCCATGTGGAAGCTGAGCAACATCGACTGTTTCTTGTTTCAACAGCACAAAATTAACGTACAAGTTTTAATAAGCAGCAACAACAATGCAACACATTACATCATCTATGAATGTTCTGATTGGAGATATAAAAATCTAGATCTGAAAGGTGGGCAAGGCCAAGAAGTTTTTCATCTTGGGACCAGAGAGCTTTATCTGTCTTAGAGATGAGTGAAAGTATCCTAGGCATGTGACTAGCTCTAGGTGAGGGTTTGCTGGTTGTTTCAATATCCAGCTGATGACTCTAGAGCTGTTGCTACTCTTGACCTTCAGTTTCTCTAAAACTTCCATTCGTTGGACAACAGCTCCAACCAAGTCGTCGCCATTGCTAACCTTCTTGTCTCTTGTCTGCTTTGCGTAAATTTCGAACAAGTCTATATATTGGATGTTAGCTACATGTGCCCAGCCTAATCCTAGACATAGAAAACAGCATAGTGGGCCAGGACAGTGGGTGCTTGCTGTGATGATGTAGTTATGGTATGTGGGGGAGAGAAATGTGTGGGAAGGGAGTGTGTGACAGGCAGGACATTGGAATGTGTGAGTCTTACACCTAGTGCATAAGACTCGACAGGTTAGGAGCAGAGAGGTTATGGGTGTGTCCACGTGCATATTGAGATGGAGTAATATTCATATTCCTGATGAAGGCTCGAGTATCTAGTCGAATCGTCGAGAATACAATTTCAAGTTGATTATCGAGAAAGTTGTTATTCTTATATATCTGTTGTAAATTTCAATCCGGCTATGGAGGAGATTAGCAGTTTCTTGTAACAAAAGGTGCAGGATGGTGTTAACTGTAATGATATTTCCTCTGAAGTAATTAAAAAGTATCTCCTCATGTGTTGCAACAGATTGAATTTCAGACATCAGACAAAACCATGAATTCACATATTCTGACCAATCGGATGAACTGTCTGTGCTAAAACTGTAAATATTTAGCCTTCCCTTTTCATATTAGCATTGAGTTATGCTTGTGCTTGCATATTAAACTAACATATCCACTTCCTGCAGTTCATGCCCTTGCTAAACATGCCCTACCGCAGTACATGCCTTCATTGCTAAGCATGCCTGCTGCAGTACATGCCTCCATTGCTAAGCATGCCTGCTGTAGTACATGCCTTCATTGTTAAGCATGCCCTGCTGTAGTACATACCTCCATTGCTAAGCATGCCCTACCGCAGTACATGCCCCCATTGCTAAGCATGCCCTGATGTAGTACATGCCTCCATTGCTAAGCATGCCCTGATGCTCTCTCTTTCTACTGAGACGTTGCTTCGGCAACAAAGTGCGCACCACACCCACTCATGCCAATCAACATTCCTATACTCCATCCTCCCATGTTCCTCAAATATTTCCACCCCTGATACATGTATATTAAATTAGGGACAGAGGGCATGTTTGCCGAAGTCTGTAACCCAAACCATCTTCATCCACCAGTGGATTGGCCTCCACTCCATCTTAATAACTGCACAATCACAACAATAGGCCCTCCTTCCCTTTGGTCAGTTTATACAAGAGATTTACTATCAGCACAGAGTCTTACACCTTGCTTAATTAGAATGCTGCTTGCTTAATTAGAATTTCCCTGTTTAATTAGAATGCCCCTTGTTTAATTACAATGCCATAAAAGGTGTTATTTCTCTTCCGTGCCTCACACAGCCCTCTCATAGAAGCAGTTCAAAGCCCATCTCTAAAACCACCATGAGCCTCTATATCATTCCCAATACAATTATTCCAAGTACTCCACTTACAAATTCCTTTATAAAGCACACCTAGGTTGCTGTCCACTCAGGAAGACTGCATTCTTTCCTTATTTCGACATTCAAATACCAAACATAAAAATGTCTCCATGCTTTGGCTACTCTGTAAAACAGTTCATTATCCATGTGGGCCAGGAGCCGTTCTCTCATTTCAGATATGGTAGGAGACCCACACTCTTCTCCCACTCCCAACATGCAGGGGTATCTACAAGTACAATTCGTTTCACATCTTCTTCCTCTTTCTCCTTCTCTTCCGGATTGAGTTCATCAAATATCCTACTCCCAAGCCCTTGCCATTGTTTAGAAAACTACTCCAGCACTTCCTTCTCCCCTTTCTCTTCTCCTTACAATTTAAAAAAATATTCATTTCATTACCTTCCCTCTTCCTATTGACTTCCAGGTCCACCCAAAATGACTTGCATCTAGTCCACCTTGCTCCCTCATCTTCCTCACCTTGCTCCTTCATCTTCCTCACCTTGCTCCCTGGTCTTCCTAACCTTGCTCCTTCATCTTCCTCACCTTGCTCTCTCACCTTGCTCCTTCATCTTCCTCACCTTGCTCCCTCATCTTCCTCACCTTGCTACCTCATCTTCCTAACCTTGCTCCCTCATCTTCCTCACCTTGCTCCCTCATCTTCCTCACCTTGCTCCCTCATCTTCCTCACCTTGCTCCCTCATCTTCCTCACCTTGCTCCCTCATCTTCCTCACCTTGATCCCTCATCTTCCTAACCTTGCTTCCTCATCTTCCTCACCTTGCTCTCTCATCTTCCTCACCTTGCTTCCTGATCTTCCTCACCTTTCTCCCTCATCTTCCTCACCTTGCTCCCTCATCTTCCTCACCTTGCTTCCTCATCTTCCTCACCTTGCTCCCTCATCTTCCTCACCTTGCTCCCTCATCTTCCTCACCTTGCTCCCTCATCTTCCTCACCTTGCTCCCTCATCTTCCTCACCTTGCTCCCTCATCTTCCTCACAACCACTGCCTTTTCTCATTCTTTCTTTCTTCTCCTTCCTGATCACGTGTTTGACAACTCCTCTTCAACTTCTGAACTCCTCCCAGCTCTTCATCAACACATGCTCCATCTTACTGCTTAGCTATAGTCCATCTATAGCCACCGGTACTTGGTCTAGTGAACAGGTATCCAGCTGCTTTAGATTGATTATTGCTCAGCAAGCACTGTTTTGCCCTAGCCCTAGTCCTAGCCCTAGGCCTAGCTCTAGCCCTAGCCCAAGGCTTATGGCTTGCTACATGTAAAGCACTGCAGTTTATGCTATTGCTGGCAATCATATCAAGGACACTAAAATATCAACTAGTTTATAATTTTATTTTTCATTTTTAGGCAAGGCCCCATGTGTAATTTCTCACACTTCCTGTTTTGGATTGACCTACTGGTCGATGGCGACCCAACCCAAACACACAATGTTAGCTTCTTCACTTCCTAAATTATGGACTTCAGCTTTTAAATTCCCAGCATTGCTTGAATCCTTCCTTAACCCTCTCACTGGCATAAGCGACTTAAGTCGCGAAAACTGATTAACTGCGACGAAAAAATTCGTAAAAAATTAACCGTTCGCGAAACTTTAAAAATTGCACGAGTATGCCTAAAGCATGCCTCTAATCTACCCCTAAAATACGGCATTAGGAAAGGGAAGTAAATGTGCCAGCAAACATCACTTCCGGTTCATTCCCGGTCTCGAAGAAGAAATGGTGACCTGCTTTAGTAGAGACGAAGTTTTAGACTTCCTATTTTAGGATGATTTCGGCCTGTCTGAGATTGATGTTAGTGAAGAAGAGGAAGAAGGTGCCTGTGCTTAACTGGGAAGTGGTGTAGTTGACGGTGATGCTATGGCAGCTAATTTTTCAAAGTATAGGTTGCCCTACTCTGCCAAGCGAAGCTTCAGAAGGTAGCGATGATCATGAAGACTTCCCCCAAGGTAAGAATAGATAAGAGTTGTAAAGTAAGGCCTAGTAACTAGCATAATAATAAGAACTAGTTTTCCTGGGAAGGTAGTTTCACTCATGGACCTGGAAGAGGATGAGGAAGCAACAGAGGAGAAGACAGGGTTGGAGGAGAGGTTATTATTTATATATTTTTATAATGTAGCACTGTGTTTGTCTGAGTTATCTGAACATGCAGACCTTCACAGTGCCAAGCATTGCCCTTTTATATATTTATTTATAATTTAGCATTGTGAAGGTATGTTATGCACACTTTGCACATACTTTTATTTATTTTTCGGTACTATGGAACCAAGCCCTTACTTCCTCTTTGTTATGATATTCACATCTTTTTGCTATAATTGACCAAAAATTGTTGTTGACAAAATTTAATAGTTGTTGATTGACCAAAAGTTGACTAGCTAACATTGCTGATTTCATGTGTATGAAACCGAGCTGAAATAGCCTTTTTAACTTATAATGATATTCACATATTTGTGGTTTGTTATAATCAACCAAAAAATTGTTGTTGACAAGCAGTTGTTGTTGTTATCCAAAAGTTGACCGGTTAACATTGATGGTTTCATGTGTAATATGAAATTGAGATGATATAAACCCGATATAAACCCTTTTATTTTACTTCCTGTCTCATAACAATATTCACATTTCTGTGGTTTGTTGCTAAGCAACTAAAATTTAACATAACGTCCCTTTTATGTATCAGCTATCACCTGATATATAGTTGTTGGGTACTTGTCTTCATGTGGTCCTCTATAAATTAAAAAAAAGTGAAATTGTGTCAATTTTTGTAAAAAGTCCTCCGTAAATCTGCCAGTGAAAGGATTAAAGGCTTTGATTCACAATACGTCACGAGGCCTTTGCATTGTGTGGTGCGTGTTCCGGGTCGCATTGGGTAGCTTCGAGCTGTTCTCAATATCGGCCTCATTGCATTGCATTGCTTCGAACTATTGAAATTAAACCTTCACTCAGAATTACAAACTTCACCCATTCATTTATGAACCTTCAACCCCTACATGACTCGTGGGGTACATCAAGATCCCAGGAAAGTTCCTCACTGCCTCCATCAACCTTTCCTCATTCATAAGCAGAATTTTTGTGGTGTTAGAAGCACAAATAAAGCACACCAGCACGTGTGGACGGACGCGTCGCGACTTGAGCTAGAATAGAAATTGAGTCTAATTCAAGTGAAGCTACTTCATGTTCACAATATCGCAAAAATTATGTGTTCTTCATTCATGTCGCTAGTTGCCAGCGACATATTGGAAACCGACCCTTGAGGGTTTAAACCAGAAGACCTCAAAACCATGAAAAGTGTGAAAAAAAAGCTCGTTGAAGAGATCTTCAAAATATCTATGTTTCTATCTCTCCCCTTCGCACATCTTGTATACCATTATACACCGTAAAAAGTAACTGTTGTTTTTACTACTATATTGTTAAAATGACTGTAATAATCCTTGTTATTTTAACAAATTAACTGTTATTATTCTATAATAAGTGTTATATTAACTATTTTTGTATTTCAACTAAAATTAATAGTAGTATTAATGAATTTCTGTCTGTAGAAATATATTTTCGTAGTTTTAACAATATAAATTATTGTATTAACAAAATACATTGCAAATTGACTATTACAATAATGTATAATAACAATGTATTATAAGAATATTAACATTACTAGTATTAGTTATTGTGACTATTCCGATTAAGTATTTTTATAGAAGAATTAGTTTAGAAGAATTAGTTAAATATAGTAAGTGTAAATGTTTGTTTTATTAACATTTTTTGCAAATCGACTATTATAATATTTTATAATAACAATGTATTATAAGAATATTAATTGAGACTATTCAGATTGAATAATTAGTTATATGTACTAATTGAAAATGTTTGTGACTATTTTATATAAGAATTAGTTTAAAGCAAATGATAAATATATATATCTCCCACGTTTCCCCCAGATTTTATGGGTCTCAATTGTGTATGTTGATGTTACGAGGAGTTAGGAGAAATGTTGTGGACAGGAATGTGCAGAAAGAAATGAGCACAGATCAAGGCAAAGGCTTCACTTGGACAAGCCAGTCAGGTGTATTCAGTGCTGATGAAAAAACATGCAAGGACCAGTAAATGTGATCAAACATTAATGTGATTGCTTTCATGTTATATCTAGTGTGTATATGTGTGGTCAGGTCATATTTACATCACCCTGCTCGCCATGTCTGTACTGTGTGTAATCTCACTGTATGTACCAAATGACCACACATCTGTTTAACACTCATTATTATGACCTATATATGGTGCCAGATATCCAGGACAAAGTCCTAGGTGGAATTGTAATGATCATCAATATAATAACCAGCATCCTGTTGGTAACAATATCCTGTCTGTCATGATTCATTCCCTATATACTTTGCTCAGAAGGCAGGTAATGACAGCCTCTCTGTGTTGCCTATAGACGTGAGCTACGAAGGAGGCACAATTGGTATATGAAGCAACACAATTGTTCATTCCACAAGTGACAGAAAAATTATCATCTCGACTGTGTAAATGTCGCAAATGGCTTAGCCAACGACTTTTAGTTGGCGCAATGAAGTTACAGAGAGGACAATCGCTTGAAGCTGACCTAGACATTAAAGAGAGACCCTTTACCAAATGAAGCAAGACAAGTTCAAAGTTTAAGAATACTGCACGTGCATTGGCGGTTTTTTTTTGTGTGTCGAGTCTGTCGACTGTGTGAGTCCTTTTTCTACTGCCGATATGGAACGCTGGGAGCTCGATAAGATGTCTGTTGTCGATCTTTCAATGTGGTTGAAGGAAGAAGGAGTACAAGACACCTACTGTGAAACTTTCGAAGGTAATCTTACAACTACGTCATGTTTAGTCCTAGCACCACATTTTCATGGTGGGGATTTAAATAAAAGCCCACCCATATTTATCTCTGCGATCCTATCTCTGTTATATGGTAACTAGATCAACTAAAAAGAATGGCACTAATTATTATGTGCAATTGTAAGCTAATGAAAGTTGGATAGGGTGGGGTGGAAGTTATTGTGCATTTCTTGTTGTGCTGTGGGAATTGGGAAGAGAGTGAAGAGGCTGAAGAATAAGTATAGAAATTAAAGTAATGAAGAGAGAAGTAGTCTTGTTGAGTAGATCTCTGTTAGGCCAGACCTAGTAAATTTCTTGTTGCTCGGCCCGGTGAGTCAAATTTTGCTGGGTTATGAAAAAATATTTGCACTAGAAATCTCTGGCTGGCAGTGACGGTAGCAGTGCTGGCCAAGTGCACGGATTTTTCCGTACTTGTACGGAATATCACACTACTGTACAGATGGTACGGATATTAGTACAGAATTATTAACTTGGAAGAGGAACAATCTTGAGCTTCAGCTACTAGCTGCTCTATATGACAGCATCAAACAATACAACATTGAACAAACTGCTTACCGCTACGGTATAATAATTTATTTCTCTTTCCCGGTAGAGACATAATTTATTTCTCTTTCCTCCTCCCCTTTCCCCGGGCACAATTTCTCTTTCCTCCTCTATCAGCAACATTTCTCGCGCGTCAGACCCTTTACCAATCCCCTTTCTGGCAGGCACACGACTGATGACAAGTGCCCCGGTTTCAAGACACTATTTGGAAGCTAGCATGGCACAAATTTGTTGCAGGCCAAGCTGCAGCTCAAGATAGTTGTGCCGATTTAGGACTCAAGTCAGTGTGACAATGACGAAGACAGGCTGGCGCTGCAAGAGTAAATATATTAAGGGGGGAAAAGTACGGAAATCCCTCCGGAAATACGGAAAAAATGGCAATTTGGTACGGAAAATGACTGGTCACTTGGCAGCTCTGCGGTAGTTGCATGATTTAAACTTCTCTTAGGCTCAAAAATCATTTGCTATTTGTTTAGGAAACATTTGGGCAGCTGTTGTCTCGAGTAGAACAAGAGTGCTGCAGTAAGGCCTGTAGACAAGGTGAAAATTGAAGATGGGATAAATTAAATTTAAATTGTTCTGCCACCCACCCGGGTCAATATCCCGAGCACAATTTTTTACTAGGTCTGGCCTTAGTTTTGTATGTTTGAAATCTTTATGGCACAGTGGTAGTGTAGGGACTCCCAACCTGAACACTCAGGTTTGAGTTTTTCTCCCCATTCTTTTTCTCCCCATTCTTTTTCTCCCCATTCTTTTTCTCCCCATTCTTTTTCTCCCCATTCTTTTTCTCCCCATTCTTTTTCTCCCCATTCTTTTTCTCCCCATTCTTTTTCTCCCCATTCTTTTTCTCCCCATTCTTTTTCTCCCCATTCTTTTTCTCCCCATTCTTTTTCTCCCCATTCTTTTTCTCCCCATTCTTTTTCTCCCCATTCTTTTTCTCCCCATTCTTTTTCTCCCCATTCTTTTTCTCCCCATTCTTTTTCTCCCCATTCTTTTTCTCCCCATTCTTTTTCTCCCCATTCTTTTTCTCCCCATTCTTTTTCTCCCCATTCTTTTTCTCCCCATTCTTTTTCTCCCCATTCTTTTTCTCCCCATTCTTTTTCTCCCCATTCTTTTTCTCCCCATTCTTTATCTCCCCATTCTTTTTCTCCCCATTCTTTTTCTCCCCATTCTTTTTCTCCCCATTCTTTTTCTCCCCATTCTTTTTCTCCCCATTCTTTTTCTCCCCATTCTTTTTCTCCCCATTCTTTTTCTCCCCATTCTTTTTCTCCCCATTCTTTTTCTCCCCATTCTTTTTCTCCCCATTCTTTTTCTCCCCATTCTTTTTCTCCCCATTCTTTTTCTCCCCATTCTTTTTCTCCCCATTCTTTTTCTCCCCATTCTTTTTCTCCCCATTCTTTTTCTCCCCATTCTTTTTCTCCCCATTCTTTTTCTCCCCATTCTTTTTCTCCCCATTCTTTTTCTCCCCATTCTTTTTCTCCCCATTCTTTTTCTCCCCATTCTTTTTCTCCCCATTCTTTTTCTCCCCTCATCTTTTGGGTTTTTTTCCACCACTTCCTTTTTCTTTTGTTTCTTTTAATTCCCCCTTTTTTCTATCTTATTTCCTTTTTTTCTTCCTCCAAATCTTTTTATGTTCTTCTTTCTTTTATTTTTTGCCCCTTCTCTCTTATTAATTTTTCCCTTTTCTTTCCTTCATTTTCTTCCACTCCCAATTTTTTTTACATTTTTTCATCTCTCAAGTTTGGTTGTGTCTCTTGCAACATGCAACCCCCCCCCCCCCCCCAAAAAAGGACAAAAAGAAAGGATATATATATGAGTTTTTAGTCCACTGAAATGCAAAAATCCTTGAGAGAATGCTGTTATTGTTATTAAAATGATTAAAAGTATAGAAATAGGACATTTTTACCTGACGAGTATAGTTCCTTACCACTACTGCATATTCTGTTGCCATAGAGAATGAGATCGATGGTGCAACATTTTGTGATCTGACAGAAGACGATGTCAAGGGAATTATAAAGCCATTGGGAGCAGTGAAAAGATTGATTCGTATTCAAAAAAGTATTATCCAATCTCCAACTATAACTGTAAGTTGACTTAGCAATTCTTACAGCTGTCCAGAAGAATTTCTTGCTTCTTACTTTTAATTGTATTCAGGTTTCCAGTATGCCTGAATATAACTCAACACAATTTTCTTCCCCAAGTACTCCATCTACTTTACCAGCCTCACTGGCATCATCTCCAAGCTATCAGGATCATGATACAGTATCTCTGTCATCAGAAATTAGTGGATCCTCAGCAGTATCAAGAAATGATTTCTCTATTCCGATGATGTGGAAGCCTAATATTATGGCTGCCATTGCTGAAAAGAGATTACTACCGGAAATAAGAAATGAAATTGTTCGAGACCTTGTTACCCATATATACAGCTATGTAGAAAGGCCAAATCCAGCTGCTGTCACAAATTGCCAAAATGTTAGTAGAGAAATATCCATTCATGGCTGATTCTATGACAGGATCTGGGTCTACTGCTTCTGTAAGTACATAGTAACATTGTTGATGTATATATGCCTTATAAGTATTCATCTACCGTGTCATTTTTTCCCCTTCAGGGATCATGATGGACCGTGTGTATAATGTTGAAAAGGGCCGAAAAAGGAAAGCAGCTAACTCTCCAATGGATAAACCAATCAAACGTGGTCGGCCAAAGCGAGCGATTAACCTGGAGTCTAGGTATCCATCCTTTCATCCTCGTGGAGATAGAACTGCTGAGCAAGAACAACATGTTCAAGCTCTCACAAAGGAGATGGAGAAGGAGAATCCTAGAAATGGTGTCGTTTTACCTCTGAATAAGTTAACATTTTATTCACGAAGGCAATATTTGTTATAGAGCAATGACTCCGTACTCACCAAGCTCAAGAAGTTTCCGGCTCTGAGGATCCCATCTGTGGTATGTTTGTGTTGAGTATATATACAAAAGTATTATATAAATTAACCCCTAATACAACTAAAACACCTTGACTATGTTGATATATTGAAGAGTGTATGTAACAAATGCTTATGCTATACATGTATTCTGCTAGTGGCTTCTGTTACATAAAGATACAAGGTCACCTTTAACTTGCATCTTGAATTTATTGCTTTTCTGTCAACAGATTGAACAAGAGCTTGAGTTGCTTGGTCATTGGCAAGCAAGGACTTCAAGGGTCTTTTAGTGTTGAGTGGACCCAAAAGTGGGTACCTGCTATCATCACATACTGCAAGGGGCTAAAGAGACGTCAGAGAGATATTGAAAAAGGTATCCTGTAATCAGTATAAAAATTAATCGTTTTGGCCTTAGAATGTGATCATTCATTCATGTGAATATAGAATCTACTATATGCTGAATAGTGTACATTCTTGAATACACATGCTATAGTTCAAAAAGCACTGTATTCAGAAATTATATCTTGCAATTGCAAATAGTATCCCTAACTTAAATCTCAACTAGAAAATAATTTTAAACAAGCTGGTTTCAACTGATTTTAGTAGGTATGGGTGTCAAGATTTACCAAAAAAAAGTAAGGTGGGGTAGGGGGTGGGGAAAACTTTTTCTGGGGTTAAAGGTCATTTATCCCCGGCCTAAATCACTTAAACTTGTATCTCGGTAACAAAACAAGGTCATGTGGTTGATCCTGGTGTCAAAATGCACAGAATTATGCAAGAAGGGCCCCCCAAATTTTTTTGGACCCTTAGTTACCAAACCTTGACCTCCAAATGTGAGGTCAAAGGTCAAAAAGTGTCATTGACATGGCATAATATTATTATGTATCATATAATTTTGAAGCTGCATGGTGTCAAACAATGCATCAAAGAATCAAGTGCAAAGAATCAAGTAGTAAACAAATAATTGAAATACTGATTACAGCATAGCTATAACATATTTAGTCATTTTCCTCTTCATCGCTACCAAGTTCCTCTACATCTGCTCCATTAGAACAGTGTCCACAGCACACAGCACATGCAGAAACACATGACATGCCAGCTCTCATGCAGCTGCATTTCATGGTTTGGCACTGCCTCTCCCCTTCCTTGCAGTTGCAGCAAATTCCTTTCAGAAGGTTGTCTGGGGCAATAGGAATGGACAGCATCTTCGGTCTGAGTTTTCCATTGCTATCTAACTCCCATCCTCTTCCAATTGGCTTAAGAACAGTGGTGTTTAGATGCTTCCATACCACAACTTGAAGATGTACACGAAGGGAATGCTGTGCTGTTGCATTTTCCGTTGGAGGTAAGCGATCGGGGTCGATTTTACCCTTTGATGCTTGCTTCTGGAACTTCAGATAGCGAGCCTTTTCAAGATGAGTATCCCCACAGCCGTATATGATCTGCATTGCTTTTAATCCAGCTGTTCGAATAGTGGATTCAGTTGAAGTCATACTTGTAAATGCAGTGATGACACTGGCAGGGAATTTGCATTTGTAGAGAGCACATTTGGTATGTCCATGAATGCATGAAACAGTGTCGTTTCCAGACCAGCCGTACTTGAAGAGGAACTCTTCCTGGTCAACAACGTCTATAGTAGAGATGTCATAAAGACCATCAACATCTGATTGCAAGTACAAATTAGAACAGTTGCTTGGCCGGTGATAGGTGATAACAGAGCAAAACCAATATATCAGTGTCTTGTGCGACAACGACAACTGGGGTATTCACACTTGTGACCAAGTCCAATGCAGTCTTTACAATGAGCGTGTCACCATCATCTTTTGCTTGACGTACAACAATATTGTGGTTTGCCATCTCTGTAGACAGTATCATGATTAGAGCTCCTTTGTTCTTCTCATTTGCCAGGAAAACTTCTCTGTCACATGATATAGTCAATTCTGGTGTAACCCTTAAGTCCCGAGAAACCTTCTTCCCAGCCATCCGCCGCATATGTTCATGATCTTTCGATGATGCTTCTTCCCCATAGCCATCAAAGACTACAGTAGAATCCTTGAATTTGGCTGTAACATACCTGGCATAGGTAGTAACTATGGTCTTGATGGTTGCACCGCTGGCCCACTTTACCTGATGAAGTAGCCATCCTCCATCAACAACATGCATTTTGTTGTTCATGTCCAAGTCAAGTTTTGTTGTTGTTTCCTTGAGCATCCTTCCAAACTCATGCTTTGGGGGTTTCCTCATCATACGATCCATAGTGAAGAGAGACGCCGGGACAGGTGTCAGTTCAAAGCGGAATATCTCTTCAATCCCTTCATCTCTCTCTGCCATGATGATCAACCTATTAAAGAGTAGGGTCTTTTCGATGTACACCTTCTTGTCTCCTATTCTTACTTTCTTCTGAAGGGCAGCCAGATTTTTACATTTGTTTGATATCTTCATGCTTTTAACAGGTGACTCATCATCAAGATCCTTCTGCATTTCTTTCCCTATCCTCACTGCATCTTCGCAGTTGACAGCTGACTTGTCGGTGGTAGTCCCTCCACTAGACAGTGAAGCAATGGTCATGGGATTATGTACCTGAAATGACATACATAGATGCAATCGTTGTGTGATAACTTTGAAATGTCAATTGAAATCTAGAATGATGTCTGCACAACTATCAGTGCATGAAACACATACATAATAACCTTTGTGAAGGGGTTGTGGGTCGAAAACCATTCAGAAATGAACTTGACGCATTGTCTGTCGTTTTCCATATGCTTAGCTCCAAGGTCTTTGTGTGTCCTCTTACTCCACTTCCCACCAATCATTTCCTCCATCAGGTCCCCTAGAAGCTTGAGATGTGAAAATGTGCCAGCCCATACTTTCACAGAATTCTCGTTACGCATCCTTCCTCTTGTTAAACCACCATTTGATTTTTCTTTTCGCATAAGGGTTTCTTCGATTGTCTGGTCAGAAAACTGTCCAGAAAATTGCTCATTGGAGTAATGGATGTCCTCATTGCAGATGATACATCTTTCACTGTACGGAAATCGTGTAGGACCCCGGTCTGAAATTATTATCTGGACTAAGTTAGCCAAATCAACAGTATATTGTATGCATGTTATGTAGGGGATTGCAATAAGATTATGGGAAATTCAAGTGACTCTTACCATTATCGTCATTTACAGATTGTGACACTTTTTGACGTTTAGGGCGTGGTTCATGCTCCTGTTCTTCAACATCAGGCTCCTTTTGCATGAAAAGGGCTCTGCATCTTTGATGGACGGTCATAGGAATGTTGCTAGTCCATTTTCTTTCCAATCGCTCTAACAAGGAAGAGTCGCTGATATGTCTACAATGCTCAATTAGGTTCTCATAGCCCTTAGTGTACAACTTGTGTAGCTTTCCTGCTTCTGATGAGTCCTCAGTAGAAATCTCACACCTCCTTTCCATTTTGCTCGAATGGAGTAAGATACCAACCTTATGCCAATGTCTAGTCCTTTTATAGACAAACGCAGCACACATAATGTTCTTGGAGAATCCTGCACAAACCACCAACTCCCATCAAAGGGTGCAAGCTGGGCAGGATCATGCAGGTTTTGTGCAAGATCCTGCAGGTTTCTAAGCAAACCTGACCACAAGCCACAACTACTCTCAATACAGATAACACCCACAAACATCTCTCAAGAGTTGGTCCTAAAGGATCCCAGATTTTTTGTGCATCATCATGGTACAATTCTGAGCATTTTGACACCAAGATAAAAAATGTTGGGTATTTAGTTGTCGAGATACAATGTTTTACAATTTTGGGGCGATCGATGACCTTTTGACCCCCCCAAAAGTTTTCCCCACCCCCTACCCCACCTTACTTTTTTTTGGTGAGTCTTGACACCCATACTTACCAAAATCAGTTGAAACCAGCTTGTTTAAAATTATTTCTTAGATTGGATCTAAATATGGCTAATTTTAGGATACTAAAATGGTTGTTGACTCGCATCTGGTGACAGTATTTATGGAATATGTAATGTTCTTGTCAATTTTGTGGACAATACTTTCCAATACGATCATGAAATGATTTATCCCCCCCAAAATGTTTCAGTGACAGTTCTGAACACAAAAGTCCTGGACCTCAGCTCAAAATGTCCGCCTCATACATGCACTTGGTCATGGATATGGCAGTAATTTATGGTGCTGCTACGTATACATAATACATTTATGTTTATCAATTTATAACAGATGGTGAACTGCAAAACTGAGCTCTGAAATTGCTCTTTCAGCTGCTTCCAAAAAAGGGTGAAGGAGACCTGAGCTACTTGTTTGCTCGACTTGAGGTAAAGCCCACAGTTGTTTCAAATGATGAACCATGTATTTATTTTAAATAATGGAATATTGTACCCACAGATGTCTGATGTTCCAGAGACTGTGGCAGCACTCGTCCAGCACCTTGGATTGGAGAATTTATTGTAGAGGATGGAGATTCGGTGTTTTTCATTTTTATTGAACAGGAGGTTTTCTGTAAAGTGAATTCTTTCTCCAAGTCTCTCTTTCTATGGTTTTCTCTCTTCTACATATTTAACCTGGAATATGATAAATATACTAAAGAGATGTGCTTATTTCTTCAAGAATTTGTGTTTGGTCTTCCGGGTAATAATTGTAAAAAATCATCTACATACCGCTCGGTCACTACAGACATCCAAAGCTTTGCCCTTAAGGGGGGACATCTGCACTTTTTTTACTTTTTTTTTTTACCTGTGGTTACAACTTTAGAGCTCAGTAGATTCTGCAAAACTTCATGGTATGGACTTGATATATAGCTCAAAAGATAGGTCTCTCTGTGTGCTCTCTTTTGATACTAAAATATGTTTCATAGGTATAGTGCAGGCCAGCATAAACATCCCCAAATCGTTTTGAAAATAACTTTTTTGTTATTGGAAATATCATGAAAATAATACTATTTTTGAAATCTACACCAAAAACTGCACAAGATACTAATTTTCCAGATCCCAACAACAAAATTTTAATTTGGACCAATCGGGTCAAGTTTCTGGCACCCGTTGCTACGGTTACCGATGACATCATCCGCAATAAATATGAGCTGAACGCGTGCGAGTTCATTGTTCCACGAGTTGCAGTACATAGAAGAACCTGTTTCACAGTAGTGTTTTAGAGAGCTCTGGAAATGTCTGCTACGAATCCATGGTCCAAAAAGGCACTAGGGAAAGCCAAAGGAAGAGCGCTAGTAAGTTCCAGATGGGGGAAAGTAGCGAACTCGGCTAGTGTAGCGATCGTGACTGAAGGCGCCGGTCCTCCTACTTCGACTCCAGAGCCTTCCAGTGCATCAGCTACTCCAGTTGCTGCTCTTCCAGGACCTGAAGTCGCTACTTTGGACCCTGCTGATGGGCTTGCCCTACCTAATCCTGGCATAGAGAGCGAGTCGGAGAACGAAAGCGATCATGAAGAAGGAGAGCTTGACGACGAGAAGGCACAGTCGATCTTTGATGACTTCATGGTTGCTCTCCCTCTGGAATATCGTAGGATGCTTGCAGTTGTAGTGATGGAGAGCTTCAGAAAAAGGCAGAAAATGAATATCAAGGAAGCTGCTCAGGAGACTGGTTCCATTGTTGGATGGAATGAAAAGACTGTAAGGAAGTACAGAAAGGATTTTTTTGACAATAATGGAGAACTTGAAGACACCAAGCAAGGGAAGTACAAGAGGATGACAGTCTTTGAGGATGAGGAGGTTAGTTTGTGGGATCGATTGTATATCCATAGACTAGATATATATATACATGCAACTTTGGACTACAGATAAACCAAATAGCCGCTGAGTGGGTGAGGGAGAATGCGTTTGTCCGTGGGAAGCCTAACATGACTGCTCAGAGTTATTGTACGTGGGTGAACGAGCATCTCCTTCCCACCAGCCACTTGCCACCACATTTCCCCAGGCACATCTCTCTGCGGACTGCTATGCGCTGGCTTCATCACCTGGGATTCAAGCCAGTCAGTCATAAGAAGGGCATCTATATAGATGGACACGAGAGGGAGGATGTCGTCAAATACCGAAAGGTTATATATACTATATTATATATAAGTAATTCATTGCTCTTGGTCATATTATATAATTATATATATATATATATAACATGCAGGAATATCTGAAAGAGATGGACTCGCTTTACAAGCAGCACAAGCCTCCTCCTTCCTGTAGTGACGAGCCACCCAGAGTTCGAGAAGAAGAGGACGACGGTAAAAAGACTCTTGTGGTGCTCTATCATGATGAGAGTATATATAACTCCAACGAAGGCCAAAAATGGATGTGGGGGACAGATGACAAGCCTGCCATACTGCCCAAGACAAAAGGGAGTGGGATAATGGTGTCAGATTTCATTGACGAGCATCATGGATATCTGAAGCTGACTCCCGAGCAGCATGCTCTAGCCGAGGCAAACCATCAGGTCATCAAGGAAACTGCAAGAGAACTGGAATATGGTGCAGAGAGGGAGGGGTATTGGACCGGTGATCGTTTTATGAAGCAGATGGAGACTGCATGTGACATCGCTTCTTTCAAGTACCCCCCAACTACACACTCAGTCCTCTTCATTTTCGATCAGAGTAGCTGCCACAGGAAGTATGAAGAGCTTGCGCTGATTCCACGCAACATACTGGTGAAGGATGGAGGTCCAAGAAGAATAAGAGACACTATTTGGGGTGGACAGCAACAGGTCATGGTCCATCCAGATGGTTCAGCAAAAGGTCTCAGGACCATACTGAAAGAAAGAGGACTAACGAACATTGGCCATCTGAAGGCTGACCAGATGAGGCAGCTCATCTCCTTCCATGAAGACTTTGTTCGGGAGAAGACACAGGTGGAGCACTACTGTCATAGTAGGGGTCATTTGAGCATGTTCCTTCCAAAGTTCCATTGTGAGCTTAACCCCATTGAACGTGTCTGGGGTCAATCAAAGAGGTTCTGTCGGGCACACACTAACTTTACGTATACTAGACTGAAAGAGATTCTCCACCCAGCACTTGACTCTGTTTCAATAGATCTCATGAGAAAATACTTCAGGAGAGTGAGGGAGTATGAACTTGCCTATCTGGAAGGAAAGAAAGGAGGAAGGGAGGTGGAACAAGCTGTGAAATGCTACAAGTCGCACCGTCGTGTAGTTACATAATGAACACTAACATTGTCTGTACATAACTTCTTCATTATTAACTTAATCAAAAATCCATAGGACAGATCTCTAGCTATTGTGTTTGTGCATTTTTTTATTATTTTTTGGTAATTGTATCTGATGAGTTGATTGAGAAAATTTGAATTGAAGTCAACACTAAAGAATTCCAATTTTGGTGAATAACTAATAAAAAAATGACCTAATCAAAAATCCATAAGACAGACTTGTAGACACTTCAGAGTGTTGATAGAGTGTTAAAGATTGGAATGTTTCATCAAGTACTAGTCAAGAAATTTCAAAAATAGCCTTTTAGGGTTACATATAGCGAAGATTTTGTTACACGATTGTGGTTAACACCATGCACAAAAGTGGAGTGGCACTGGATGTGCCAAGGTTTACTCGATCCACTGTCCAAAGATAAGAACACAAAAACCTTCCTGTGTGGAGTTATGCAGCAATATATATAAATCCAATTTGGGGGCGTTGATGCTGGCCTGCACTATATAACTATAGGCAAGTTACTAGACCCTAAAGCGGAGGGACCACAAAAACCTGAATCGCTCCAACCTCCATAGAAACCACTCTGAGTTGCGAAGTGCAAAAAAATTAAAAATGGTACAAGTGGCTAGAGGAAGCTCTAGAGTACGCAATGAGTATATTGAGTAGGCGTGAAAAATTTATTACCTGGTCAGGCGCGCGGTTGGAAAATTGAAGGCGTTGACAAAGCGTCGCCTTGTCAACGCCTTCAATTTTCCAACCGCGCGCTTGACCAGGTAATAAATTTTTCACGCCTACTCAATATACTCATTGTGTACTCTAGAGCTTCCTCTAGCCACTTGTACCATTTTTAATTTTTTTGCACTTCGCAACTCAGAGTGGTTTCTATGGAGGTTGGAGCGATTCAGGTTTTTGTGGTCCCTCCGCTTTAGGGTCTAGTAACTTGCCTATAGTTATACCTATGAAACATATTTTAGTATCAAAAGAGAGCACACAGAGAGACCTATCTTTTGAGCTATATATCAAGTCCATACCATGAAGTTTGCAGAATCTACTGAGCTCTAAAGTTGTAACCACAGGTTAAAAAATAAAATAAAAAAATGCACAGACGGTCCCCCTTAACTAACACTTATGTTTTTAATACTAATTTTTCGAGTTGTGAATTTTTCTCATCTTTTCTGTCCTAATTCATGTGCTGACTATTTTTGTTTTGATTCTTTGCCTTGTCATTGACATGATGAATTTAGCACAATTATGTTTCTTAGCTAGTTATAATCACTAATAGTAATGATTTAATTCAACATTATATGTGGTTTGTATGGTAACCAGCCAGAAGTCATAATAACTAATAATTCTAATAAAATAAGGATTAGTGGTTGGTTATAATAATAATGACCATTATGTAGTTCAGTTCCAATAGTTAAAATAACTATTATTAATTATCTAATTAACATTGTGGTTTGTATGGTAACTAGTTTGTGGTTCTTAGAACAACCATTTTAAATGGTTCAAATAACATTTTGGGGGTTCTTGGGACACTAATTTGAAATTGTTAAATTAACTAATTATTATAATTAATTAACCATTATGTAGTTCTTAGGTTAACCAGGTTGAAGTTGTTAAAGTAACTACTATAAAGTAATGATGAATTAATTGTTTATAGTAGTTGAAACTAATATTAATAATTGTTACTTTAACCATTGATTATTAGTACTATATATAATATTAATATAGTTATATTCACAAACATTATTTCTGTAAAATTAACTAGTTAATATATCCAGTAAAATTAACAATTTTATTGGTTACCTCAGTTGCACCATTTTTTTAAGTTGTTTTAACTAAACAGTTTTTGCAGTGTAGAAGGTTAACTATCGGAGGATGCTGTTTAATTGATGGAGTTCTGTGCAATTCTCTGAAGGAGTCTGCAGCTGGTCCAACAATAGCAACAAGACATGGCATGTGGTGATATGTGTAGTGGACAACATGGTGTATGTGGATATAGGTTACAATAGCAACAAGGCATGGCATGTGTTGATATATGTAGTGGACAGCATAACAATAGCAACAAGACATGGCATGTGTTGATATGTGTAGTGGACAAGGATAGCAAGTTGGAACAAGTGTTTAAAATCATGGAGTTCCAGAAGCTGCTCTAAATTCTACTTTGTAGAACTCTGATTTGGTCTAGTTCTCCAGCGCTCAGCCATGATGTACACAACAACAACAAACAAACAAAGAAATAGACAATGAATAATAATAATAAGGTTTTGTTCTTGTATAGTTGAGCACAGAGGAAGGTGTCGTTTTCTAGGTTATTCCTTATGGCTGTAGATAGCAGACATACAGACAGATAGATCAGATAGATAGATAGACACACAGATATATATATATATTTATATAATATATATAGACACAGAGATAGATAGATAGACACAGAGATTAATAGACACAGAGATAGATAGATACGAGAGAGATTAATAGGAAGATAGCACTGCACAGCTAACTGACTTGGCAGATTTTGGGGGGTATTTTTCTGGTTCTAGTCTTAGCTTCAGTATTTGCTTATCCTTTCGAGTTGCCTTCCTTGACTGTCCTCCATATAATGCATATTGCTCTCGTGTGTGTGTACCCTCTATGTTGTATGACTAATGAATGTTGTAAAAGTGACTATAAAAGTCGTGTTTGTCAAGGTCACACATAGCTTCTGAACAAAGTAAAACTACCCCTCTTCATTTCGCGTAATGGATGCCCGAGTACAAATAGTTAGAGCAAACTTTTTTTACAGAACTAGCATACTGGATTGAGAGTACTAAATGACAACTTGTGCACGTGACACAGCTGCTAAATTACTAGATTACACAAAGGTTTCCCACTTTAGCAGAGATTACCCATGTGTCTTTAGCAGTGAGATTAGAATCTCTACTTCAGGTAAAGAGTTAAACTTCCTAATTTATTTTTATCAGACAACATATACACATACTGATGGACTACTTGATTACTTGACCCTGCTTCAGGCATGTGTAATGCAGTGTAACAATGGCTTTATAGCCAATAACGTTCCCATTAGACTCTTGCCATGAGTAAAATCAGTTGACCAAATCAGGCGCTCTGATCCGTTATCTCTTCTTGATTACTTGATCAATTCCATAACTGTGGCAATTGCCGTTACGCATACTTGAGTAATTGACAAAGCCATAACTGTGGTGATTGCCATTACACCTACTTGATTAAAGCTATGACTGTGGTAATGTGCCATTATGCATACTCGTTTACTTGATCAAAGCCTGACTGCGGTGATGTGTCACTATGCATACTTGCTTACTTGATTAAAGCCATGACTGTGGTGATTGCCGTTACGCATAATAAAAAGCAGTTTTTAACACACACCTTCATCCTTGCTTTTTATGGATTTGTGCTTTCCTGCATCTTCGGAGTTTGAAGTTGGCAAGTTCCTATTACACAAAATGTGAAGAAGAGCTGTAGAGTTGTCTTGTCTCATCGCCTTTCAATTGCAACTTGCGAATAGCTCTTGTAATATATATTCCATATAAGCTACCATGAGTCACCTTAAATATTGAAACTATTACCTCTCACCTTATCTGGTCAATGTATAAATTGTGAGGTGTTGTTTTCTTCCTTCCTGTTACAGCTCAAAATTGTAATGGACGGTCGGAGTATTGCGAGCTGAGGTTCAATCAGATCACTCTCCCGGGATCCCATGCAGCAGGATCAGGATTTAATGGATCAGTCAGAAACTGCCAGGGAATGACATCCCCTCAGTCTGACTGTATCTTTAGGAATCAGGTGCTCTCTATTACTGACCAGCTAGACCTAGGTATACGATTCCTGGGTCTTGACATATGCATTCTCCCAATGACGTGTGACATTCCTGATTTTGGTGACTTGAACACAAGTAGACTTGTGTCATGTCAGGGCAGTTTATCAGATAATTATCTGAATGGATTCAGATATGAAGGAACCGTCATTCATATCTTCCAACAAGTAGACGAATGGATGAGGGTCAACAGCAATGAAGTTATTGGCTTGTACTTCACCAACAACATTCCTGCGGAAGATCTTCCACTTGCTAGTCAGATGATCGCAGACATCCTTGAGCAACAATGGAGTGAAGGAGCAGCTACTACAAAGATGAGCACTTTTTTCACATCTAATGGGAACACTTGGCCTACTCTGAGGCACGCTGTTGAAACAAATGAGAGAATCTTTGTATTATTTGACCAGGAGTTGGTTCTAGGTACCCTGGCATCAAAAATGTGGCTTCATCCACCTCCTTACACTACCATGGAGCCCAGCACATGGGAAAGTAGGACATGCAGTATTCTCAGACGAGCAGAAGAACAACCGATCTGCAAAGACACCAACAAAAGTGTCATTGTGATCTTGAATGCATTCAACTTGGATGTATGTCTACCTTTTGCACAGAAGACTTGCAACAGTCTTATTCTGAATGCTTCCACTGCATGCTTCAAATTCCTCAGGATGGATGGGAAGACTTTGAATGTTGTGGGGAGAAGAAGGCTATTGCATGCCAAGATGCACTTATGAGGGAAGGGTCCAGCGGCTTAGATGCACAAGGAAGCCTGGTAAGCAGTTTAAATTTGATGGAACTTTTCATTGGCCAGATAGATCACTTTCAAAATCAACTCTTTTACTGATTAACTCCTAGTGTTTCTAGAGACATTGACATTATTATTGTGGAATTTTTAACGTAACTAATTGTTGGAGCATTCATATCAGAGTCTGTGTAGAGTTCTTTCGTGCATAGGAAATTGGACACCAAGCACAACAGTTGCATGTGACAGAGGATCTTAAATATTGGGGGGGGGGGGGGGGACTCAACTGAGATAAAATATTTACCTATCATCAGTGTGCTCTGTGTCCATGCCCACTTTCGAACAATACTTCATGTCACAATCCTAGTAGACGATTCATATTGGGAGGACACTTCAGCATTGTCAAGATTGTTCTAGCCATTGCCTTAACTCTAACCCTAGCCACTCTCCTAAACCTTACCCTAGCCACTCTCCTGATCATAAGCCCACTCTCCTGAGTCTAACCCTAGCTGCTCTTCTGACCCTAACCCCTGCACTCACTTGAACTTAACCCCAGCAGCTCTCCTGAGTCAAACCCTACTGCTCTGCTCAGCCTAACCCCAGCCACTCTCCTGAACTTAACCCTGGCCACTGTTATGAGCCTCGCTCTCCTGACCCCAGCTGCTCTTCTGAGCCTAACCCTAGCCTCTCTCCTGACACTAACCCTAGTTCAGTACCCTAACCCAATCTGTAAGCCTACTTCAGTGTTGATTATTGATGATGTCATGTAATACAAGGACTGTGATAGTCGAACTTTGGTATGTTTAATTTGTTGCCAACTAAAAATATGAACTTTCAAGAACAACATGAGCTCTAAACATTGCAAATGCTTCCTCTCTGATGCAGAACACTCTACGCCAAGATAGTTTTGTGAATGGTTATTTACATTGCTGATAATGACATCTGACAAATACATAAACAGTTATATACCTGTCTCTCTGTGAGCTGCATGTTTTTACAATGATTGAGATCAACTGCCACTTTTCAGGTTTGCCTATTGATCTGAGAAAAGTTGACAAAACAAGACTTACCAGATTTATTTTTGTTTAAAAAATGTGCTGCACTTTAATTTTGGCTAAGTAGGCAAAGCTCAACATTGAACTAGTGCATGCACACTGTCAATGACACTATTACACAACTTTACTATTAAATAATAAATGAGTGTGGCTTAGCAAAAGTGCTTCTACATCAGTCAGATGCTACGTGGAAAGGGGATTAGGGCTAGCACTATGTGGCCAGGCATGCAGCTACATCCAGGGATACATCTAGGGCTGGGTCTAGTCTTGCATACCTAGCCCTAAACATAGCACCAATTAGGACCTAGTCCTAGCTGTAGCTAAGCTCTAGTCTTTGTCCAAGCCTTAAGCTTATAGCCCTAGCACTAGTACTACATAGGTACATTTCCTGATTCTCAGCATTCTTTTAAACAATATATAGTGGATGCTAAGTGCAGAGTGACTATCCTCCTCCTCCTCCTCCCCATCATCATCATCACATCATCATCATCATGGTCATCATTATTATCATCATCATCATCACATCATCATTATCATCAATCTCAATCTCAATGCATTAAATTCTTCTCTCGTGAACATTGTTGCCATTTACCGTAGCTAATAAATCCATGCTGAATCTTCCAGCTTGTAATTTGTATGGAGTGTGTGTGTGTGTGTGAGAGAGAGTGTGAGTGTGGGTGTGTGTAGAGAAAGAGACAAACAAGAAATAATGATTGTAGGAATAATGGTCTTCCCACGTTGGTTTTCCTGAGGATATCAGAGGCAGGGTCAGGCAGTATAGGACCACCAATATCCCTTGCAGCTACTAGAGGATCACTTTTCAGTTCTGCTTGGGTCATTGGAACTTTTAGTATTACTTAACAATCAACTTGAATTTTACTCGCTCGACATTTCGGCTAGATGCTCTAGCCTTCATCTGAATAATCAGGTATTGAATGTGTTAATTGTTCAATACTGCAATTTTTTGTTTTGTTATTGTTGTATTAATTGAAAATTTATTTGATAATTTATTTATTGTTGTTGCATTAATTGATCATTTATTTACTATTGTTGGTCACTTATTTAACGACATCCTCTTCCGAGCACTGTCATCTGCAGGTGCCTCTTCCAGGCTGGAACTGTTCGTTCTGACGGAAAAAGGCTTTATTGGATAACTATGGTGGCATGGTGGGATGCAACCTGTCCAGATACATATGCCCAGTCATATCGGGTGTGGCAATGAGTAGTGCTAGAGCTATGGCTGCTATGGCTGAGAAGAAGAAAGTGGCCAAGTATGCCAGCTAGACCCATGCCACTTTTTTGTGCCTTTTTACATTGAGTCATTGGGGCTGATTGGGACCAGATCGATGCTTTCCTGAAGGAGCTCAGCCTCAGGATATAAGGCAATGAACTTGGGAGGATGCCCATGCTTACCTCCTTCAGTGTCTCTTGGTGACAGTCCAGAGGGGGAATGCCTCATCTCTATTGGGGTCGGTTGCAAGTTGAACTTGTCGTTAGCTTTTTAGTTATTTAGTTATATATGTATTTATTTATTATTATGTATTCTATATTGTTAATTTGTTGTAATATATAATTTTATGTATTAATTATTTATTGTCGTGGTATTAATTGATCATTTTATTGTAGTATTATATGCTTCTGCTTACACTATTGTTGTCTTGTTCTTGTTGTTATGGTGATGATGATAATAATGATGATGATGATGATGTGATGATGATGTGACAAAGTCTGACCATCAAGGTCTCCATAATTTTTTAACAGCTGTACACTACATATATCAGCACAGGCCATGCCTCGTTGCTATTGACTGTAATCCATGTATGGTCAGCTACAACCTCCTTAAAGAACTTGGGAACATTTGTACTGGTGAACTCCACCAAATAAACAGCAGATGTTTTGTAGAGCAACAGTTACATCCTTACTTTGGAATTGGTAACAGTTGGCCAGGAATGAGAGCTCCATGAAGTAAACAGCAGAAATGCTTATAATGCAATAGAGACATTGGCATAATTGTGTCATCGCAAATTACTGGTTGCGACTTAGTACAGACCACCTCACATATAAGCAGAATAGAAGTGGATGTCCAGTAGTGCTAAAAGCTCTATAAATTTATGCAAAGTTTATGTAATGGGAGGGGAAAAGGATGGAAATATAGATAGATATAAAAATAAGAAGGATGTGTTTCATTAACCGCTTGGATTGACCTGTGCAAAAAAAGAAAGAGACCAAGTGTGCACCCACGTATATATCCCAACCAAGAGTGCACCCATGTATATATCACAACCAAGAGTTCACCCATGTATATATCACAACCAAGGCACCATGTATATATTAACCAAGAGTGCACCATGTATATATCACAACCAAGAGTACTCCCATGTATACATCCCAACCAAGAGTACACCCATGTATACATCCCAACCAAGAGTGCAGCCATGTATATATCACAACCAAGAGTGCACCATGTATATATCACAACCAAGAGTACTCCCATGTATATATCACAACCAAGAGTGCACCCATGTATATATCACAACCAAGAGTGCACCATGTATATATCACAACCAAGAGTGTACCCATGTATATATCACAACCAAGAGTGCACCATGTATATATCACAACCAAGAGTACACCCATGTATATATCACAACCAAGAGTACACCCATGTATATATCACAACCAAGAGTGCACCATGTATATATCACAACCAAGAGTACACCCATGTATATATCACAACCAAGAGTACACCCATGTATATATCACAACCAAGGCACCATGTATATGTTAGAACTAAGAGTGCGCCCATGTATATATCACAACCAAGAATGTACAGATTTGTTGTTCACTTCAGGGCTTTCATGTTATATCTTGTGGTGCACTATTCGTGTATTCACCGAAAACAATATTCTTCTACACACAAATTTAGACTGAGTAGGTTTGTCTTTCCATCAGACATCACTCCTGGTTGTCTGGGACCTTCATCAAACAGCTGCTAGTTCACTACAGGGCGATGTGAGTTTAAGCTAGCTCCTCCAGCTAGTAGTAGGAATGGCTACTGGCAAATGCACAGCATTGCATTGTGGGAAAATGATTTTCATTTTCATGCTCCTCATTTGAAAATAATTTTGACCTACAACATATAATAATATACATACACCTGCAATACTATGAGTACATTACAACAACTTTCTCAATGATCAACTTGAAATTGTATTCTCTCCATGTTTCGACTAGAATCACTAGATGCTCTAGCCTTCATCAAGAGGATAAAATTTCAAGTTGATTATTGAGAAGGTTATTGTAATGTTATTATGTCAACTGCGAGTTCATTGAGAGTATATTTATGGGTGCACTATGGTTCTGAAACAAAAAAAATTCATGACCACTAGATATATATAAGCATTGGACCATGTCACTATAAATTATGAGGCAACTATTGTTCTTTGTTTTTCCTTCCTGTTACAGCTCAAAATTGTAATCAACGGTCAGAGTATTGCGAGCTGAGGTTCGATCAGATCACTCTCCCGGGATCCCATGCAGCAGGATCAGGATTTAATTGATCAGTCAGAAACTGCGAGGGAAGCATATCCTCTCAGTCTGACTGTATCTTTAGCTCTCTATTACTGACCAGCTAGAACTAGTTATGCGATTCCTGGGTCTTGACATATGCATTCTCCCAATGACGTGTGACAGTCATGATTTTGCTGAATTGAACACAAGTACACTTGTGTCATGTCAGGGCAGTTTACAGATAGTGCTCGGAATGGATACAGATATGGAGGAAACATCATTCATATCTTCTAACAAGTAGACGAATGGATGAGGGTCAATAGCAATGAAATAATTGGCTTGTATTTCACCTACAACATCCCTGCAGAATATTTTCCACTAGCTGATCTGATGATTGCATACATCTTTGAGCAATCATGGGGTGAAGGAGCAGCTACTACCTTCACATCTAATGGGAACACTTGGCCTACTCTGAGGCATGCCGTTGAAGAAAAAAAGAGTATTATTTGACCAGGAGTTGGTTCTAGGTCTCCTGGCATCAAATCTTGGCTTCGTCCACCTCCCTGCCCATGGATTCCAGCACATGGGAAAATACATGTGCTATCCTCAGCGGAGCAGAACAACAACTGATCTGCAAAGACACCAACAAAGGTAACATTGTGATCTTGAGTGCATTCAACTTGGATCTATGCCTCCCTTTTGCACAGATGACTTGCAGCAGCCTTATTCAGAATGCTTCCACTGCATGCTTTAATTATCTCAGGATGGATGGGAAGACTTTGAATATTGTGTTCATTGATTTTTTACAGCTTGACATGGGACAACCAGGATCTGTGGTTGAAATGTCTCATGAGCAGAATAGCTACAACTGGCGTAGCAGTCACTGCAGAAGGTCCCAGGACTGCAGGTGGTTTCAGCACAAAGCACTTCTTAGAGTATGCTTATCGTAATATTTCTATTTCCTCTTTGTGACTTCCTGGAGTATATTTCCTCTTTGTAATATTTCTACCAGTGATTCTTGGAATATTCAAAAGGCTGTTATCTTTGATTCAGAGTCAATGATTCAAGTGATCTCATGTATTTTGTTCATTTGTTGTTATTGTAACTTCAAGTTTCATGGCATGCTATCCCTGCATTTATAGACCCCTCCTCCCTCTACAGTATACCATCCTGCCTATAGCTTCTTATGATCAGACAAACATACACACACACATACATACATACATGCAATATATGATTTAGTTTGTTTGTTAAGCTTGCTTCATACTTGTGTGGGGCAAAATTGGGAAGCAACTTGTACAGTGCATTCTGCACACTAAATTAAGGCCAGAGTATTTAGTGAGGACATTTGGGCTCAAAGGAAGATTATGTATGATACAAGGCACCTTGCTAATGCACAAACTGTATCAGATGTGGCTTTCCAAGAGTATTATATTTAAAATAGGGTCTAGTCCTACCCTAGCAATAATGTTGGTACTGATAGGTGTCTAGGGCCCAGTTCAGGTCTACATCACTTGTTTGAGAAACATATAGTCTGCTCTTCTTTTCTAAACAAACTGTGTGGGGTACGGCTTCCTAATGTATATAGAGTTCAAATGTAGACCTACAGAGGTACCATGCATTCAGCTTGAATTACCACAGCATATAATTGGCACCCAAAGAATGAGTTTTAGCATAGGTGTTACGACTATTGTTTAAAAACATACAAACTTAATAATTTGTGCCTCCCTCAGGCTTGGCTATTATTATAAGAGGACTGCACAGCTGTAATATTTTAAACTTAGCTTACAGCACCTCAAGTGACTGCAATAGTGAAGCTTCATGCAGGTTGCATTGAGACACAACCAGGTGGGGAGAGAGAAACAAATATCATCTCTTTTTGCATGGCTTTAGGATGGGGAAGGGGAGGTGGAATTGACTGGGAAGCAGAAGTAATCCTACACACTAACTGTGAAATCTCTGTGCTTCATGAAACTACTATGAGTATCACCTATCTATTTAATAAGTCTTTGCTCAAGTCCACCCTGAAGGCCAAATACATAGTAGGTACAAACCTGCACTGTGCTCTGTGATACGGATCCAACCAGAAGAGAGAGAAGTACAATCTTTGTCTCCTAGACGGATCAGGCAGCTACAGCTCAAAAAACTGTAGCGTCCACTAGCAGATATTTTGAATTTATACATTCCTGTCGTGCTGGTGACTCTATGCTAATCGTATGTGTGGGCGGGAAGGTAATGAAGTCTGCAATGCATATTCGAATAAGCATTGTGAATTAAAGCTTGGGTCCAGTTCCATCAGCAATTGCATTCTAATGCACATCTGATCCAATCCAATGCCCCTTCGGAGGTGGTTCAAAAGTTGAGTGATAGCATTAGGTTAATAACGTAACCACAATCAGGTGGTGTGACTCATATCTAGCCTCTGGGATACTGCAGAGTGGCAAAAACGTGACTTAAGTCACTTTTTATAACTTCTGTATGCAAGAAAGACAGTGAATGTGGTGGGAACAGTGGGGGGCCTAACTGGACTTGTTCATAACTAGCTAGATCACCAATATTAATATAATATGTGGTGGCCTTTATAGGCTCAGCAGTATCAAGATTAAATCATATATTATTTTTTGTATTGTCTTGTTTCTATTTTTTGTTGTTGTTGAATTTTAACATTATAAGCACCTTGCAACTTTTTGATGGATCTACTATTGTAGACCCCCCAAAAAGTCAAGTACTTTCCATCGCTTGCCTGCAGATCAACACATGGAGGAGACTAGCTAGAGTGTTAGTCAGGTATTAGCAAAATTACAATGACATCACTATTCCTGATGAAGGCTTGATCATCGAAACGTCGAGAGAGTTCATTTTCAAGTTGATTATTGTGAAGGTCATGTCAACTGAGCGTTCATCGGAGTGCTAAAAATGTTCGAAAAGCCATAAGCTAGCCGCATCCAGACTAACTCTTATGCTGAAGCTACTGCTCTCCTGTTTTTTCCCATTGAAGCTATTGTTATGGCTAGCGTGTTTCCACATTTGTCAACTGTCCTGGAACATCCAGGAGAGTCCTTGATATAAGGCCAGTCAGTTTTCTGCCCTGGAAGTTTTAGCTATTCATAATAATTATTGTGATTGGCATCATGTGAGACATACACATCTCACATGACACGAATCACTGACTTGTGACAAAATCACACAAATTTCACATAGCTGCATTGTAGTGTTGCAGCTGGTCTTGAGTTTAGTCAGTGAAATTAGTTCATGCTGTTTAAAATGGCTGAGTCCTCTTCTCCCACTCCCTCAGGGTCATGCTCCTCCAGCTAAAAAGCCAAGGAGCTTTGACAAGAAGTGGGTGGGGAATTGAAAGGAATAAGGAGCCACAAAGGTTTACAAGAAAACCACTTTACATTTTTGTAGGGATAACCTTTGCAAGATGCACTCTGTGCCAATCTAATTTCCATGTAGCTTATGGAGGTTGAAGTGATGTGGCTACCCACAAATAATGCACTTAGAAATAGCAAAGAACAGCTCTGCTAGGCCTGTGGCTACATTCAGTGCCAGATTCACGGGGGAGGGATGGTGGTTTCAGGTGGTTCGAACCCCCCCCTTTAAAAAAAATACTGCGCATATCCAGAGTGATCTACAATGTCATTTACATAACTGATGAATGCCAGACTCGTTAATTAATTATTATATTATGACATGCACTTCAACTTGTAAATGATGTGGTTATTCATTGATTTTGTACATAGTTATTTTAGTCAACACTTCATAATTACCAGTACTGGCAAGTTTCAAAGTTTCTACAGACTGCCTCAGTTTGTTTGAGCATGTCCTAAAGAAAGACAGCACTTTCTAGAAGCATAAGCGGATGCATGAACCTCCCTACAATGTTTAAAAGGTAATTTGCTTTATAATGCTATGTATTGTAGAATTATCGTCTTTTCTTCGAGATCTCTAGAATCTGACAAGCAGCAATCTTCAAAGAGATTCTGTGAGTATCTTATCCCAGAAATTTTACCACCTTCTTTAGAGGAGCTTTCCTCTGTATGCCAGCTTGAAGTAACAAGTGATTCCACTATGTGTTACAGTAGTGCGCTGGAAGAATCTGCTCCACATCAGACATCAGACAGTCAATTACTGGTAATCTACTGTCTGTACCTGTAATATCTCCTTAAATTGGACAGATAGACTTGGGAGCCATTGTACATGCTGCGCATAACTGCTTAGATCAACTGAGGCATATATCTGGTGAAATGGAAGATGCTAAAAAGCTGCAATATCTTGTCAGTCATTTTAAGCCAGCTTCAACTGATACTCTTCATTCTCATCCAGTAATTAAACAAGGCAGATGCTGGAATGCCTCCAGCAACAATGGCTTGAGAAATTCCAATGGCTTTCATAAAGTAATGAGCTAGAAGGTGGTCTTTGTCATTACTCTATTCTTTATCCTGAACGTCCAAACAGGAGTGGTAGTTATGGAGCAAACCCAGGTGTTTTAGTGCTTGCACCCTATCAAAAGCCATATACAAAGACACTTGGTAGGGATAGTCTTCTTATTTCTCATGAGAGTAGTTCAATGCACTGTCATGCAACAGAAAAAGCTGATCTTTTTGTTCAAAATTTTAAAACCCCGGATACAAGAGACTTATGAAACAGTAATCTGAACAAAACAAAAAAGAATAAAGAAGTTCTGCGTCAAATTGTTCTTGCCGTTGAGTTCTTGGCAAAGCAACTTAGGCTTACCTTTCAGGGAAAATAAGGAGAATAGAGTGAATTTGGCTGATGAGAGTGTCAATAGAGGAAACTTCATTGCTATTCTGCAGCTTTGGGCGAAGGGGAACACCTGTCTTCAGGATCACCTCTTATTCCCCAAATGTAAAGCACTTTAAACCAGCAAAACAATACAAAATGAAATAATTCACATATATACTTGTAAGGTAAGGAAAGACCTATCCAAACAGACTAGAGATAAGAACTTGCCCTTCACTGTTATTGCTGATGAGGTCACTGATTCTCATGCTAACCAAGGCATTATCTCGGTGTGTTTGAGATTTGTGGATTTAACTTCCTTAAAAAATCCACACATCAGGGAATGTCTCATTAATTTTCTGTTTTTAGAGAGAGCCAATGCTTCTACTATATCCAAAAATATCTTGGAATCTCTCTCTTATCCATCAGTTTCTCTGGATCCAACAAAAATTCGTGGTCAGGCATACGATGGAGCTGCGGTAATGTCATCTGAGATGGCAGTTGTACAAGCCAAAATCAAGGACATTTCTCCTTTAGCTTTGTACACACACTGCTTTTCTCACTGCCTTAATTTATCTATTGCTGCTTCATGCAAAGTTCAAGCAGTAAGAAATCTTGTTGGCCCAATCAATGAAGCATATTTCTTTTAGACAAATAGTCCAAAGAGACAGAGGTTGTTTGAAAAACCCCGTAATGGTGTACTTGCCTGACTCTTCTCATTCCAAACTTACTGGTCTGTGTAAGACATGGTGGTGGAAAGGCACACATGTTTGGAGATCTTTCTTGAAATGTGTGAAGCTGTTGTCACTTTTTTTAGATGCTATCATTTCTCCACATGAATATCCTGACCTGGCTTCACAAGATGGAAATTGGAATTGGGACAGAGACACAAAGGTGAAGGCACAAAGGCTGAAAGCTTCACTCTCTTCATTCCAAACGATTGCAGTGTTTATTATAACGAAGAATGTCCTTGATGAAGTCAAAGTCATATCATAAAGTCACAAAAACATGAGCAAGATGTGTATGATGCTTACAAGATGATCACCACAGTTATTGAAAATATCAATAGCACACGAAAAAATATTGACAGAATTTTCAATTTGTGGTATGATGAAGTTCTTATCCTAGGAGAACATGTCGGTTTTACTGAATCTGTACCCAGGAAGACAAGCTTACAGACTAGTGATACTCCATGTGACGACTACAAATGAGCCATTGTTATCCAACTTCTTGACTCCCTTTATAGTCAAATGAAGGAGAGATTTTCAGATGAAAGAAGTCATGCACAACGACTGCTTTTTCTTGTTCCATCAATAGTAAGCAGTAACTCAAGCACAGCATCAGCTGAAGAAGCCATGGGCAAGCCTTGCTTTATTGGGAAAAAGACCTTCCTTTCCCCAGATATTTAATAAACGAGCGCTTAGAAGATGGCAAGTTATATGGAAAAATTCAAAAAGTCATTCACACCAGGCTGAAAGACAAAGAGAGTGCAATAGCCCAATTCCTGATACTTTCCTTCTGGCACTTGCATCTTGTGAATTGATTCAATTCAAAATATTCACCAGCTACTTGTAATAGCATACACATTACTTATTACAAGTGCTGAAGCAGAGCGTTATTTTTCCTTACTGAGGAGAATTAAAACATATATGTGGTGTAAATTATATGTAATAACTCTTTAATATCCTTGGAAGTAATAACTTTGATAGTAGTCTTGATCTGTTCAAAAATAATTCTATGGCATGCACCCCTACATGATAATTAGCCAGCCTTGACAATTATCACATCCATTTATATGTGTGTGGTGGTGTGCATGACTAAGCAGTGTTTCTTTCACAAATATGGTCAGGGGTGGGGTGGGGGAAACGGCTGCTTAGCGGAAGGGGAGGGGGAAAACCCACTTAGCAAAAAAAGAGGGAGGGGGAAACCCACTCAGCAGAAAAGGAGGGTGGGGGAAAACCCACTGAGAAGAGGAGGGAAACCCAGAGAAAAAAGGGAGGGGGTAAAGATGAGTTAAGGCTGGTTCACAACACGACGCTGGCCGAGTATTGCATCGCATTGTGGTTTGTCGATTGACCTTTGACCCGATTGCTACAGACATGCGATGTTCTGATTGATCTGACGCTGCATAGAAGTTCTAGATGTGAAAATCAAAAATCTAGCACATCTTTGTAGATGCTTAATTACTTCTTCAATTTCCAATTTATTCACCATGTGCAAGCAAAGTCATTTTCAAGGGGTAGTGGCAAAGTTTCAAAAGGGGGTAGAACAGTTTCGAATAGTGGCCCCCTAGCCATTCTAGAAGAAACATCATTCAATGAACTCACCCCTTTTTTAAATTCCTGGATCCGGCCCTGTACATTCTTTAATAAGACAGTGTCATTGAGGCTGAGACTCATTGGTCAATATTTGCATTTCTTACCAGTCACCAAACTGGAAAGCTATTCTCCCAACTCTGAAACAGCTAGGAAGTTTTCTTGTGGGCATACAAAGACCACTGCAATTGTCCTGGAAGCATATGCACCTCAATTTCCTTCTTCAAACCACAAACAACATGACATACCCCTTCTCCATGATGGATGCGTCTAATGACAAGACTGATAATCACTGCTTGATCCTTTGGTAGGGGATATCCAGACCAGGTTTCAGGATTTGCCGATATGTTGTAGCACAGCTCTTTACTGCTTTAAATTCTGCTTTGGAAGATAAGTGTCTTGACTTCTCTACAAACATTATGATGAGGAAAAAGGTCTGGGTTACATAGATGAGCTTCCTTAACTGTGTTGTATGAAACCTTACTGTTGAAGCAGGTTCAGTATTCTTTTTAATCCACAGTAGCAAAATGAAACAGGACGTTAGTGATCGTTGGTGTTTGCTCTTAACTGGTGAACCTGGAGTGATCCTTAGGACTGCCCTACTCAATGGCAGAGTCTTCTACAATGTGAGGGATGTTGCTTGTCTCAATATGATGGTTTAAAGTTTCTCTTGCAATGAGCAGACTGCTAAAGTTATCACTATTACTGGAAGGCTTAAAAATCCTTTCGGTCGATCTTTGCTTCTGTTTCTTTCCTTCCTTCTTCCTTCTGTGGGCAGAGTATTTCAAATGCCAAACCTGTCAGCTCTACAATGAAATGAGCAGGCTATTGAGATGGTATGCAGCTAACCTGCTAATGCATGTTGTGATTCTAGTAGCTAGTGATAAACTACAAGTTCTTTGCTTGGAACCTGACAAGCAACTGCCTGGTGAAAACCTTGGAATCGGGATCTTCACTTGGAGAAGACATCAAACCATTTTTTAAGGCTGTAAGAAGCTTTTATGTAGCTAAACACCGCAAAAAAAAATCTTTTGAGGATATTCTTCTCAAGGACCTGGGAATTCTTCAGTCAGAGAAAACTTCAACAATTTTAACAACCACTAGCGACCGCCATACTAAACACTTTCCTCAGTTTGGGTTGACCAATAGCTCATCATTGGATCAGCTTTGGAAAGAATTTGTAGAATTTACTTTGTCACCAGCAGACATCCCAACTATAGAGATGTATGATGCTGGTGTGATGAAATCAAGAAGCCTATATCATACAGGTGCATTTTGGTGAGATGTGGGGAAATTGAAGACCGTTTGATGGCAGAGTAAGGTTTGAAAATTTGATGGCCAGGCCTCATCCTGGTTCCTGAATCAAACACAGACTCAGAAAGGAGGATTCTCCATGTTGAGCAAAATACACACTGGCCATAGGTCCTTGGATCAACGTTCCATCATTGCACTTACGAATATGAATTATGACTCTCCATTCTATGTTGTATTGTTGTTATTAACTGCTAAGGAAGAAAGGTCAATTCATCACTGTGCAAGTACTGTCAAACATAACAATTTGCCAGCACAATAATAGAGGATATTTCGTCCAACTGCTGCAAATAATGAATTCTCAGAGACATTGAATATGGATACTTCTGCATACCATGTTTTGCTCCAGGCATAAGATATATAGCTATTATTGTTGAAGAGAACTGGTGTTGGTGGAAGTTTGACTGTAAGCTAAGGAACAGAGTTCTTCTAACAACTGTCCATGACTGGCACTGTTGCACATCAAACAAAGGACTGCCAGCTTCTCCACGTACAACTCGAGGGATCTCCTCTCCACTGTGGTGCTTAGATGCAATTCCCTCAGGTAAGTACACTCCTACATCATATTTCAATCATAAGGTAGGTCTTGGATACTGCCCCAAGGCCTACACTCAGCCATAACTTGGTTCCTCCGGTTAATGAACTCACAATAATTGACATATCAGGAGCAAATATAAGTAAACTAAATTTTAAACAAACTCTCAGTTGATATAATGATGCTTCAAAACATCAAGGGAATACATTTCAAGGAGAAAGTCATTGTAAATTTAAATTTTAGTTGTGATTTAATTTTACAGGAGATGCTCTCACTCACAATATTTGTATCTGTTGCAGGATTTAGGAAATTGTTGCTGAGATCTGGAGACATCAAATCCAGTATTTGACGATGCCTAAATAGTATCCCAGGTTTCAACTCTTGCTCCCAAGTAATATTCAGAGCCACAAAAGAACTTGAGAGGCCTAACAACAGTGAGAAAATTGGTCCCCATTAGCATCACTGCTTTACTTCCTGTGTATCAGCTTCCAGTAATCATTACAACAACCATCTCAATAATCAACTTCAAATTGTATTCTCTCGACGTTTCGACTAGATACTCTAGCCTTCATCAGGAATATAATAGATGATCTAGTCTTCATCAGGAATATATTAGACTAGATGCTCTAGACTTCATCAGGATTATTCCAGTAATTAGTTTATTTTATTTATTTTTACTTTTGCTGTGTACCCTTGCCAAGCCTTGTAGGACCATGTCCTAGTACAAGGCATCTTACTCATCTAGGCCAATTATTGATGCCATGCATTCCACTTTGAATTCAAGTTGGTTTTCTCAGTATGTGTGACTTCCCAATTGAAAAAAAACAAGGTTGTGACAACATTGTCATACCACCTGCTCACAAACTTGTCACAAGGTTGTCGCAAGGTTGTACTAAGGTTCTAAAATCATTGCTTGTTTAAATTTTTGCTACAAACCTTGGCTCAACATTTTCTAAGCATTATACATTAAAAAATCTATAATCACTCTGATTGTCAAATATTAAAACAAACGGAATGTGAATTCAATGAATTTGTGAGCATTTAGAGAGTACTTAGTGATTACTCCTTTATATAACTTTTCCTCTTTCCACCATGCACTCACCTACAATTCACTTGAGTCAATTAGTATTGCACTGAAACACCCTCAACTTAGGATTGGCCGAAGCCTGAAGATAACAAATATAATTTTTGCACATACATCACATATACACGGAACTTTAATACAGATAGTGATGTCCCTAAGATTAACAGTGACACCTGAATGACTCTAATTAGTGAGGAAGTTTTACTCCAACTCCAACGCTGAAATGTGCCTATCCAAAACTATAGCTATCACGATAACTTTGCTAATAATAACTTATCACAGTGATAATGATAATAATATGGCAACACATAGGCACACAGAACCTGAGAATCAGCACTGGCAAACAAATGGCCACAGAAACTCTCAGGCCTCAGCCCTGACTGGCTGCAGAGCAGCTTTAAAGATCAAACTATAAATATAATTTATAAATAGAGCTAGAACTCATGACTTCAGACTAAAACACATACAATCTGAACTCATGACCTCAGACTATTAACACATAGGACGATCATGATATCATCTCACACTCTTAGATGAGCCCTGTAGGGACATAGAGTAATTCTACTGCTCTCACACTGTTATCAACACCATAAGCTGTGAAAGCCTGGCTGCCAGGATATTTAAACCCCTCTGCAGTCCAGGCTTGGTCAATCTCTACTCGACTGTTGTTTTAATATAAGCTACTTAAGATCTAAAACTCTTTTGTCATGCTTGGAGTTTAGCTAGAAGAAGTTAGGGAGAGACTCTGGTGGCAGCGAATTACCAAGGTTGGTATCTGTTAGGTCTCTTGTGGTTGGAAATGCTAACAGAGACCAACACAAGAAGAGCATGATAAACCCAACATGTTAAAATGATGTGCACGAGATGACAAATGCCAAACATTGTAGCAGACTAACAATACATACTGCCAGCTGCACATTAAAAATAGTGTAAATATTAAAACCATGCATAAATTCCCACTATATAACCAGTAGTGTTTTTTTTCAAGGAGTTAATTTTTTTAGGTTTTCGTATATTTTTTTATCCTGTATGCAAAATATGTGCCCTACAATTATTTAGTACAATTGTAAGATCATATAAGGGCTTGCGATATAGATGAAAATTATTCCACAAAATATTGAGTGGTCCTCCAAACATTAGCTCTTCGAAAAACAAGTGCTATGTACATACCAGTGTAGGGGGATATTCTGTCTCCCTCTGAACTGATTTTCCTAGGATAAACTCTCCCTTGATTTGATATCTTGTAGACATAATATCCTATGAAACCTTGTCCCCCATTAAGCTGAAGTGTCCCCTGTAACGATCTTTACCTGCCCGCTCCCTCATTGAAGGAAATTAAAACGAGCTGTAATTTAACTGTTTGCTTCTTTGTCGACAACATGTTACATGGTGGCTGCTTGGAGGATCCCTATTCCAATATCTCGACTCGGTGACCATCAGAACGACTAGTTACTCTAACTTGTGTGGTTTTAGAATATCAGAATATCGTCAAATTGTTTCAAAATGGCTGCCAAGTTTCTGCCAGCTCCAGATCCTCTGTCTATGACTCTGCTGTATCTGAGATGTGGAACGAATGGAGGTTAGCATGGGACAAATACAGCCTAGCTATGGAGCTGAACAAGAAGGATGAGAATATACAGGTGGCTACTCTACCAACTGTGATTGGCACTGATGCACGTTGCATCTTTGCCATGTTTAAGTGGCAGGACGATGCTAACAATTAGAAGATATAGAGGGTTTCGTTGCCCAAGGAGGAACATTCTTATAAGCTCATTATGTGGGTTCAGGAAGCTGGTGAGACCTTTGAGCATTATGAGACCGTTCTACATCAGCTATCTAGCAAGTTATATTTTGAAAACGTTAAACCAGATGAACTGCTCAGGGATAGGATAGTGTTTGGTATCACTGTCCCAAGGTTAGGGAACGACTTCTTTGTGAAAGTGCACTAACTTTGAACAAAACACTTGAACTCTGCCGTGCTGCTGAGATGACCCAAGCACAGCTCAAGGTACTGGGTGGTAGTGCTGATATGTCTGCAAGTATGGTGAGGAGGCAAGTATGTGGCAAGTGCAAGGCTGCAAAAGAACCTAGCATAGCTGGGGTGAAAGACTGCAAGTTCTGTGGTGGACGTCACGTGATGAAGAAAGAGCTTCTCCAGCCTGGAGTAAGGAGTGTTCCAAGTGCTCCAAGATCAATCACTTCGCACGTAAATGTCGGTCTGGTAGAACACACATGAAGAGGTTTGTCCATGCTACTGAGGAGTGCAACACAGACGAAGACCTCGTGTTTAATGTAACTGAAATTTTAGCCATTGATGACTCCCAGCTGGTCACATTGAAGGTAAGGAGTACTAGAAACTATATGGGTTCCAACTAGATACGGGCACACAGTGTAATGTGGTGCCACTTCATGTCTATGTCAAGGCCACCGGTGACACATCATTAGAGCATGTTGACCCAAGTGGATCATTCATCATCTCTTATGGTGGTGCAAAGACCAGTATAGTTGGGCATCTGTGTTCCTGTGTCTCGAGGTGACATCATATGCACACTGAGGTGCAGCATCATAGATCGTCCTACACCTCGTCAACTGCTTGGTCGTAATGCATGCATTGGAATGGGACTCTTGCATATCCTGGACTGTGATACACAATATAAGCCTAAACACTACTGGTGCTACTGCTGTGAGGAGTATGAGTGCACCCATTAAGGCACAGATCGTCAACAAGTATCCACTGGTGTTTTCTGGTACTGCTGGCAAGCTGGATGGTGAATATCACATCACATTGAATCCTGCCATGATGCCTGTACAGCATGCTCTACGACGGGTACAAGTCGTACTAAGGGACAAGGTCAAGTATGCTCTGGATGATATCTTGCAGCAGGATGTGCTGGCACCTGTCATTGAGCCCACACCATGGATCTCATCTATGGTTGTGGTGCCCAAGAAGAACAGCAAGCTCCGTATCTGCTTGGACCATAAGGACTTGTACAAGGCTGTGCAGTGTGAGTATTACCCTCTACCTACAATCGAGGACTTCGCAACTCATGGTGCAAAAGTGTTCACGGTCCTAGATGTGTGTAGTGGCTTCTGGCATGTAGAACTACTTGACCTGGCATGTAGAACTACTTGACCAGGCATCGTCTTTTCTGATGACCTTCCACAGACCTTTTGGATGCTACAGGTGGAAGCGAATGCCATTCGGTATCAACAGTGCCCCTGAGATCTTCCAGAGGAAGATGCATGAGTTGATCGAAGGCCTGCATGGAATTGCGGTGATTGCTGATGACTTCTGTGTTTTAGGTCATGGTAACAGTTTGCCTGAAGCTATTGCAGACCATGACAGACATCTCATTGCATTCATTGAGCACTGTGAAGAGCATCACGTCACTCTCAACACTGAGTACCTGGCTAAGTTTGTACCCTGTTTATCTGATATGATGCTCCCACTCGGACAATTAGTTCTTGAGGATGCTGAGTGGACATGGGACCATGCTCAGAAGAAGGCATTCGCAGAACTTAAGAAGTCTGTCAGCAGTGCACCAGAATAAGGAGGTAAGTGTGCAGTGAGATGCTTCCAAGTCGGGGCTTGGTGCGGCTATACTACAAGATGCTCAGGCAGTGGTCTATGCATTGCATGCTCTGACATCAGCAGAGACTGGATATGCTCAAATTGAGAAGGAGCTGCTGGCAATTGCATTCGCCTGTGAGCGCTTCGACAACTATGTATACGGCAGGGACATACTCACTGTGGAGTGATCATAAGCCACTAGAGAGAATCTTCAGGAAGGTGCTATTTTCAGCTGCCAACAGACTGCAACATATGCTGCTGCATCTGCAATGCTACTCTGTGGATGTCAGGTATCACAAAGGCATGGAAATGCAGCTGGCTGATACCCTAAGTCAAGCCTATCTTTCTGTGAACAGCTATGATGTCATCCACTAAGTGGAAGCTGTGGATCACACTGCTCATCTTCCTGTAATGCCGGAGTGATTACATCATATTTGACAGGCGATGGCAGCAGATCCGACCTTATCATTACTATATGAAATGGTTGTAGACTGTAAACAAGAAGGACCTTCCAGTTTCACTGATACCATATTGGGACTATCGTGATGAATTGATCGTGCAGGATCAGCTGCTGTTCAAGAGCCACCAGCTGGTAATACCTGCATGCCTGAGAACAGAGCTGATGACCATCGCTCATGGTAGTCACATGGGCATAGAAGGTTGTCTGCGAGGAGCTCGGGAATGTCTGTTCTGGTCCCGCATGACTGCTGATATGAATGTTTTCATGTCAAAGTGTGACATATGTCAATCACATGGTAGTGCACAGCAAAAGGAACCTTTACAGCAACATGAAATCATTGTTTGTCCATGGGACAAGGTTGGGACTGACTTGTGTGAGCTGAATGGACACCAACTATGGTCACTGATTACTAGAGTAACTTCATAGAAGTCAAAAGACTGAATGTTTTGACATCACATGTTTTTATTTGGGCATTGTCTTCTGTGTTCACCAGGCATGGCATTACAGATGTACTGGTGTCGGACAATGGCCCACAGTTCTCATGGCTGAATTCAAGTCATTCGGTGTGGCCTGGCCCTTCGTACATGTAACCTCGTGTCCACTATATCCACAGTCGAATGGAAAAGCGGAGAATGCAGTCAATACCATGAAGTGTCTGTTCAAGAAGGCTAAGACCAGGTTACTCCGAGTTTTTTGGTCTGCTTGAGTAGAGGAATACACCGATGAGGGTGTAGGCACAAGCCCTACACAGCAACTGATGGATCGGAGGTGCAAAACTCTGATCCCTACATCTTCGGGTTATCTAAGTCCTAGATATGACACTACTAGAGATCTGACTGCTATGAGAAAGCTAAAGGACAAGCAGAAGGATCATTATGATGAGTCAGCTAAATCCCTTTCTGAGCTGCAGCCAGGGGATCCCGCTACAAGAGGCTTCCCGGGAGCTCACATGGACCCATGGAATGTGTGAGCAGCAGATTGCACCACGCTCCTATGAGGTCACAGCTGGTGGCACTAATTACCATCGCAACCACCGTCACCTTCGTTATGATGAAAGTGTTCAGCCCTATGAGTATATAGAGCACCCTGAGCCTGAGCATACAGCTGCACAACCTCCTTCAAACACAACACCTGTCAAGCATACTACTGTGTGTAATCAGCTGATGACATCTCTGTGCAAGCCCACTCCAACACCTAGCACCACCAGAACATCGTCGCTCTGCACATATACGGACAGTTCCTGTCAAGATGCAAGAGGATTGATCTATAATATGCACTTGGATTGGTAATTATAGGTGACATAGTGTGATTAGCCTTTGAAACATGTTAGTTTCTAATTTCACTCAATTTTTTGTTTTGTAAAGAGGGAAGATGTAACGATCTTTACATGCCCGCTCCCTCGTGGATGCGATGAAATTAAAGTAATTTATCTGTTTGCTACTTTGCCGAACAATACGTTACATCCCAAGAAGCCAAAATATCCTAGTAAACTCCCCCACCCCCCAATCCCTGCCCCAACTTTTGTGATTATTTAAGATAAGGATGTAATTATTGCTAATAATTGTGTAGGCTATGGCCAAAATTAAGCTTATGAGACAGAAAATTATGATAAGCTTTAATGAATGATATAGCTAGAGGACATATTATAATAATACTTTTTCCCATTTCTGACTGATCATTTCTTTTTTGACATTTTGTCTTTTACTTTTCATAGTCAAGCAGCCTACAAGAAGTTAGTCAGTATAACACCAGCACTAACTAATCACAGCTGTTATTGTTTACAGTTTATCACTAAATATACACACATGCTTTTGTACTCATATGATATACATGACACACATTTACACATGCACTATAAGTAGTTACCTGGTTTAGTTGAAGGTCCGTGTTAACTATTGTCACAGGAGTAAACTTATGAGGTAACAACTTGATCACTTCTTGGTACAAAAACATGCAGTTATCCGTCACTCGGCTCAGTTCTGTGTTAACTATTGTCACAAGAGTGGCTAAGCTTCTGAGGAAACCAATTGATAAACGTGTATTACAAGTATATAGTTAATCGGTTTTGTTGAAGGTCCGAGCTGTTAATTATTGTCACACGAGTAAACTTGTTGGGAAACCAACTGATCATTTCTGGCACAAAATTGTGTGGCTGCTTGATGACTCAGCTGTTCTTAATTCATGCGGAAGAGTAGTTGTACAAGCGTGTTTATGATATTAACCGATTGGGATTGTTGAGCTGAGTGGAGAAATGGGTTAGTGCTGAATCAAGGTCATTGCAATGCATTTGACAGTTTGAAGTCTTCTGGTAGTAAAATTATGTTGAATGGCAATATCCTACACATGTTATGTGTGGAAATATCACAGTAAAAATGGAAGTGTGCAAGACAATCAAAAGCCTAGCATGCTCATGGTATACTGCCTATTGCGGTGTTCCTATTGATGATGCCATGGTGTATAATATGCAACCAAATTTTGGAGGAATTTTTCATAAAGCATGCAGTATACACCATCACCATGAGGGGCAGATCCGGAATTTAGAGAGGGAGGATGTGTGCCAAAGCCATTTAGCACTGTGTATTATAATAAACTTACCAACTTGGCTCTGATGCAGTTTAGTGTCTGGTCCAATACATCTACACCACCAAGTTTACTGCTTGATGACTTTGTGTCTACTCCTCCAACTCCACTTGAACTGCATACTTAACTGAATGAGGAATGGCCTTACTTCTTTTGGTGCTGGATTTAGTTCTTGAGAACATATTTTCATCTAATTTCATAGGCTTGTCGATGTCGCAACTTCCTCCACTGGAAAGTTCTCAAATAGAATATGCTTGTGCACTCAGAACTCTACATGTATCCAGGTGAAATGACTGAGAATTCAGTAGGCTTAGAATTCTCTTTGTCCATATGCCTGTCATGAAATGCAGATCTGGTCTGGAATGGAGAGAAGGCCCACAAGTTAGGCATTGGATGAAGCTAAAGCTTTGCAGTATAGTTTAGCAGTTAGCTACTGAATGTGTTTATACCACCTATTATCAGTCAGTGATAAGAAAACTTGATTTTGATGGGTTAAAGGATAGCAGCTAACTCTGTTTGATCTAATGATACTGCATGTTATGGATACATCTCATTATCAATTGTTTATTCGATTTCAATTAGTCTGCTGATTTTGAAATGGGATCATGAAGGCTTCATTTGATAGACTAAACATCAGTGCCAGTTTTTAGTTTTCTATCAATAGTTATTCATTAGTCAGTGGTTACTAAAATGCTGGACCAAAAGGCTTCACTTTGATGGACTAAAGGTCAAACACAACCAGAGGACTGGATCATTGGCAAGCAGCTATTAAAGTCACCACATTATAGTTTATGCATGCAGCAATCTTTTGTGTAGGGTGGGACAGTTAGCGGTGCTTATAATTACCTCAATAATGCTTCTTCATCTAGAATTACAACTCAATCTGGGGAAATTACAACTGTTTGAATGAAACAATCAATGCATTCTCAGACTTTGATCTGCCATCAAATATTTGTAACTCAAATTATCCAAGTAGCTAATGTGTGCAAATGCTATAATGATCAATGCAAGTAACAGATTGAGTCAGTCATCCTGTATCCAGCCAGTCATTAAATAACAGCTTCTCCTCTTCCTCCTCCTCCTCCTCATTACTATCTGTGTCAGAGGTTGAGGCTAGCGCCTTTGTTAGTGTTGCTCAGACATTTTGACACCAAATTGATGTTCTGAAGATGTTTGATGTCGACTGTAATTTTCAATGGCTTCACAATGACATGGTCTGCATTGTCAGATTGTTCTAGCCATTTCACTAACCCTAGACACCACATGCTGCAAATATACAGGCACATAGACATTTAAAAAAGGGGGCTGACAAATTATGCAGCCAAAAAGGGAACAGCAAGAGGGATGATGACGTTTAGGAAGTCTTCCATGCTATTTTAGCTAATGATTATGAGTATCCTTATTTGTTTGGGTCCATGCCCAAATTACATGATCCTACTACTGGATATAAGTTTAGAGCAATGAAATTCAATTACAATGACCTTCTCAATAATCAACATGAATTATACTCTTTCATGATTTCGACTAGATGCTCAAGCCTTCATCAGGAATAACTTATTCTTAATGAAGGCTAGAGCATCTAGATAGTCGAAAAGTCAAGACAGTAAAAATTCAAGTTGAAGGTCATTGTAATTTTGTGAGAGTTTGCTGAGAATGTGACAAAGTGTCAATCAAATAACAAGTTTCCCTTCTCCATTCTATGTGAGAGGAAATAACTTACAAATATTATGGTGACTAGTTTCAGTTCCGTCACATGAATCAAGGCTGAAAGACTTAAATGCTCCTCTATTTGAGTGCCTATAGGCAATTAATTGTTAATTACTCTATAGGTAATGTATATAATTAATTGTTAATTACCTGAACATTCCACCAAGGAAGATTAGTGTAAAAAGCTGAAGATGTAAGGAAGAGTCTGTGACCAACATTGCTTCATGGAATCAGCCAGTGTTTCTGGATGACATTTTTGTTCAACAGGTAACCACTTAATTTCCAAAGACAAGAGTCTTCATCAACTATATTAACATTATTATTACGTATATGTACCAGGAACACTGTCTGAGTCTTATAATACAATTAAGAGCTTTCTACGTATAATATGCAGCCTACTACTCAATATTTCCAGATGCACTGTCTGTCAAGGCCTCAGCACACCTTCAACTAGAATGCCATTAGAGTATTCTTTAACAAATAACTTTAAAACATGCTCCTACCTAATTCAATAATTCTTACCTGTGGAGGCTCTGTTGGTCCCTGAACACGCTTCTCTGCGAAACGTCAAATTTATTTGAGTGTTCCTGAGCTATGTAGCTAACGGCAGTTTTTCGATTCTAGTGCATATGAATATGCAATATTTCCTCGGTCATATTAAGCCGGCTTCAATTGACTCATTCTCATACAGTAACCAGATGCTGGAGTGCCTCCTTTCAGCAGCAATAAATGGCTTTCATAGTGTAATGAGCTAGAAAGTGGTCTTCATTGCTACTATATTATTTTACCTTACGGCCAAACAGAGATGGTAGACATGGCAAGTGTTTTAGTACCTGCACTCTATCAAAAGCCATTTAGAGGCACTTGGTAGTGTTGGTAGTCTTACTTCTCATGAGAAGATTTCAATGCTGAAGTAGGCTTATCTTTTTGTTAACATTTTAGAACTGGGATGCAAGGTTTATAATAAGCTAGTGAAACAGCAGTCTGAACAAGAACAGAAGAACAATGAATTATGCATTAAATTATGCTTGCCATGGAGTTCTTAACAAAGCAATCCTTACCTTTGAGGGGAAATAAGAGCATAGAGTGAACTTTGCTGATGATACCATTAATACAGCAACTGCATAGCCATTCTGTAGCTTTTGCAGAAGGGCAACACCTGTCTTCAGGATAAATAGCTTTATATCAGCAAAACAATTAAGTAAGCCACATCTGTGCCTGTATGGTAAGGTAACACCTATATTCAAACTAGGCTGGAGATAACCCTTCACTGTTATTGCTGATGAGGTTATCGACCCTCATGCTATATAGCCAAAACATTAATCTTCAGATATGTGGATTTAACTTCCTTAAAAAATCCGGACATCAGGAAATTTCTCATAATTTTCTGAATTTAGATTATATAAAAAAATATCTTGGGATCTCTCTCTCATCCCTCAGTCTCCTGGCTCAAACAGCCAGGCATAATTTTGGAGCTGCAGTAATGTCATCTGAGATGACAGGTGCACAAGCAAATTTCTCGTTTAACTTTATAGTTACATGCTTGTGTCACTGCCTTAATTGATCTATTACTGCTTCGCAAACTTCACCAGGTAAGGGATCTTATTTATTGTCCTAATCAATGAGGTACATCTCTTTTTAACAAATAATCCAAAGCTGCAGAGGTTGTCGATAACAAAACACGAAGACATGTTGGCTGACACATCCTGGGCTAAGGAAGGAACACATTCATGTCTTTGGAGGCCGACTCATCCTGGGCTGTGGATGGAAGGCATACATGTGTTTGGATGGCCTTCTTGAAATGAAAGAAGCTGCCGTCACTTTTTGGATGCTATCAATTCACTGCATGTGTATCCTGACTTGGCTTCACAAGGCGGAAATTGGAATTGTGACAGGGACAATAAGGTGAAGGCACAAGGGCTGAAAGTTTCACTGTATTGCAGTGTACAACAACAAATAATGTCCTAGATGAAGTCAGTCATCATCAAAGTTACACAAACATGGATAAGATGTGTGGTGCTTTCAAAATGATCAATACAGTTAGGGAAACATTAACTCCACACACAAAACATTGTCGATACGGTTTTCAGTTTCTGGTTTGACAAAGTTCTTACCCTAGCATAACATTTGAATCTGACGAGCCTGCAAAGGAATAGAACCAATGTTCCCAGTGCTATTCCATGTGGTTAGCACATTGCTATCCCAATTCTTGCCTCCATTTTCAGTCAAATGAAGGATGTTCAGATGAAAGCAGTTGTGTTGTGAGACTGATTTTTCTTGTCAATCAATAGTAAGCAGTGCCTTCAGCAGTATTAGCTAAAGGAAACCTTGCTTTATTGGAGGTGAAGGCTTTGTTATCCACAGGTATTTACAAAATGAGTTTAGAAGATAGGAAAAATACAAAAGGTTGGTCAAAGCAGGCTGAAGGGCAAGGAGACTCAATTCCAGACACTTTCCTTCTGGCACTTGCATCTTGTGATATTGATTCATTTCCAGATATTCATCAGATTACTTGTAATAGTATGCATATAACCCATCACGAGTGCTGAAACCAAGCGTTCTTTTTCTTACTATATGTACCACTGTGGATGAGCAACAGTTGGGATCCAGGTGGGGGTGGGGGGTGGGGGGTTAAGACAATCAGATAGCTAACTGCAAAACTATACTGCGAAGCTCTAATGCCTAACTTGTGGTCTTCCCCTCCATTCTAGACCAGACTGCTAGTGCACTAGTTGATGTAACACTTGCTGTTACATTTTACGAAAAAAGTCCCTAAAATTTGGTTGTGTATGATACACCATAACATCATTAGGCACATGTGTCCTGCACACTTCCTGTGATCTTTCCACTTTCCCCCACACATAACTTGCGTAGGATATTGCAATTTTACTACCAGAAGACTTCAAACTGTCCAATGCATTGCAAAGACCAATCCTACAGCACTAACCCAATTTCCGAAACACACCAATCGGTTGAGATTGTTAACAACATGGACCTTCAACAGCTACATACTACAAGTACTGTTGGTTTCCTCAGAAGCTTAGCTAATTTTGTGACAATAGTTAACACAGAACTGATCTGAGTGATGAATAGCTGCTCGTTTTTGTACTAAGAAGTGATAAGTCGGTTTCCCCATAAGTTTCTCCTGTGACAATAGTTAACACGGACCTTAAAAAACCCCAGCTAACTACTTATAGTGCATGTGTAAATGTGTGTCTATGTGTATCATATGAATACATAAGCATGTGTGTGTATTTAGTAATAACAATAACAGTTAGTTCTGGTGCTATACTGACAAACTTCTTGTAGATGGCTGCTTGAGCTTGACTATGAAAATAAAAGTCAATTTTTTTTAAAAACTAGTTAAAAACAGAAATGATCAGTCAGAAATGATTATTATATTATGTCTTCTAAATCATTCATCATAATTTTCTATCTCATCAAAAATCTGCTGCCAATAGCAATACAATTATTAGCATCCTTATCTTAAACCATTACAAAAGTTGTGGTGCAGGGGGGAAGCTTACTAGGATATTTTGGCTTCCTGAGATACTTCAGCCTAATGGAGGACAATATTTCATAGGATATTATGTCCTGCAGGGCATCATAGAATTCTAGGACCCTAGGGAGAGTTTATCCTAAGAAAATCAGTTCAGAGGGAGACAGAATATCCCCCTACACTGGTACATACAGAGCACTTGTTTTTCGAGGAGCTAAAGTATCGAGGATCGCTCTATATTTTACAGAATAATTTTCATGGTTATCGCAAGCTCTTATGTGACCTTACTATTGTACCAGATAATTGGAGGGCACATTTTTGGATAAAAAATTGGCAAAAACCTTTAAAAAAAACCTCCTTGAAGAGAAAAAAACATTACTTGTTATAGAGTGTGAATTTATGCATATTTTAACTATATTTAATGTGCAGCTGACAGCTGTTGTGATGGTGCACATGTAGGTATATATACATGTATAAGATGTTGGTCATGTACTTGTTAGTCTGCTATATACATATGTTTGAGGTTTGTGGTCTCATGCACATTATTTTAACTACATGTTGGGTTTATCATGCCCTTGTTGTGTAGGTCTCTGTGGCCATGTGTTTGTCAGTTGCTGATTCTCAGGTTCTGTGTGCCTATGTGTTGTCATATTATTAATATATTCATTATCATGAATGGACACATTGCAGCATTGGAGTAAAACTTCCTCACTGATTAGAGTGGTGCTATCATTCAGGTGTCACTGTTAATCTTAGGAATATGACTGTATTGAAGTTCCGTGTATATGTGATGTACAAAAATTATATTTATTATCTTCAGGCTTCGGCCAATCCTAAGCTGGTGTTCCAGGACAATGTCAATTAGCACAAATGAGTTGTAGGTGAGTGCATGGTGGAAAGAAGAAAAGTTATATAAAGGAGTAATCACTAAGTACTCTCTATTTTGATTATATGCTAACAAATTCACATTTCTTTTCTTTTAAGACTATTTTCTTCCCGGGTGATTATAGGTATATATATAACGTGTGAAAAATGTCCTAACAATTATAAACAACCTTGAGCAAGGGTTTCTAGCAAATATTTAAATGAGCAATGAATAGAACCTTATTACCACCTTGCATCAACTTGTGACAAGCTTGTGAGCAGGTGGTCTGACAATGTTGTCACAAATTTGTTTTGGTTTTCAATTAGGTAGTCACATGTACTGGGAAAACCAACTTTAATTTAAAGTGGAATGCATGGCATCAATAATTTCCCTAGATGAGTAAGATGCCTTGTATCTAGCACATAGTCCTACAAGGCTTGGCAAGGGCACACAGAAAAAGTAAAAACAAATAAAATAAACTGATTCCTGGAATAATCCTGATGAAGGCTAGAGCATCTAGTCGAATATTCCTGATGAAGGCTAGAGCATCTAGTTAAATATTCCTGATGAAGGCTAGAGCTTCTATAATGTATTCCTGATGAAGGCTATAGTATCTATAATGTATTCCTGATGAAGGCTAGAGCATCTAGTCGAATATTCCTGATGAAGGCTAGAGCTTCTATAATGTATAGCCTTCATCGGGAATATTCGACTAGATGTTCTAGCCTTCATCAGGAATATTCGACTGGATGCTTAGTCTTCACCAGGAAGACATTATAGATACATCAGGAATACATTATAGAAGCTCTAGCCTTCAACAGGAATATTTAACTAGATGCTCTAGCCTTCATCAGGAATACTAAAGATGACACACACATATATACATACACATAGAAGCATGCATCATAAATAGCTACCTGGTTTTGTTGAAGGTCTGTCCTGTTAACCTCAGAAGCATGTTTATAGCATAGATGACCTTTACCTATTTTTGCATGTTTGGACTAGTGCAGAATTCACATTGTAATGCAGCCATCAGAGCATCTAGTCGAATATTCCTGATGAAGGCTAGAACATCTAGTCAAATATTCCTGATGAAGGCTAGAGCATCTAGTTGAAACGTCGAGTGAATACAATTTGAAGTTGATTATTGAGATGGTTATTGTAATGATTACTGGAAGCTGATATACACAGGAAGTAAAGCAGTGATGTTAATGGGGACCAATTTTCTGACTGTTAGTAGGCCTCTCAAGTTCTTTCGTGGCTCTGAATATTACTTGGGAGCAAGAGTTGCAACCTGGGATACTATTTCGGCATCATTATAGTCGGATTTGATGTCTCAAGATCTCAGCAATATTTTCCTAAACCCTGCAAAGGTTTGCAGTAGCATGCAACCAAGTGTTCCAGTTTCAAATGTTGTCAGTGAGAACTTGTCACCTCTAGCATCCGGGAACTAGTTATCATCCCACTTCTCACTCTTCCATCTTCCAGCATCGTTTGTCACCATGGGATAGTTAAAAGGAGTTGTGAGTTCCAGTAACTGATGATCACAATATCTGGTCATCCTGTGGAATGGTGACATGGGGATTGTCACTTGCATAAAACCTTGCGGTCTGCATGGAGTACGCTTCTTTAGGAAGATGTTGAGCTATGTAAGCAAGCCAATAACTCTACGATGATATCACATCTCCAAATGTACCTACCCCAGTTTAAGAGGCATTCAAGATGTGCATGACAGAGAAGTTGAAGAGCAGAGATGGTGTACTTTGAACGGAACGCGGGTGGAAAATAAATTTCGTAAAACTCATTTAGGTGGAAAATTGAAAATAATTTTCCACCCACGCGCTGAATTTTAACGCCTAATGAAAAAGATGTTGCATGCTCTAGTCTAGGGCTTCCTCTAGCCACTCGTAGCAATCTTGGATGAGGTTTTGGGGATGCAGGTTTTTTAGGTCCCTCCACTTTGGAGTCTAGTAACTTGCCTATAGTTATACCAATGAAACATATTTTAGTATTAAAAGAGAGCACACAGAGAGACCTATCTTTTGAGCTATATATCAATGATGTTTGCAGAATCTACCGAGCTCTAAAGTTGTAACCACAAGTTTAAAAAAAAATGCCATCGTCTCCCCAATGTTCCATAGTCACAAGGCAGCCTGGAGGTGGTGGTCCCATGACACAAATGTGTTAGCATAGACATTTTGCAGAAATAATCCTAACCAACAAATCATTACCAGGTGGGACTACGAGTTGATGAAAGAACATTTGGACCTATTATGCAGTTTACACTCCAAGTATGCTCCATCCAATATAATGATGTGCTCTCTTGGGGCTTTCATATTTTGAGTATGTTAAATTTAGAACTGGTACATTATTTGGTTGTTTTAAAGGTGAGGTTGAATTCCTGATGGTCAGAAGAGCTACCACTAGACATTACACTTGTGGATATGACCACAGTTGAGAAAAGGCATCAACACATTATTCCTTCTTGAGAATGGGTTTCCAGTTTCTATGTAATGGAGTGTAAAGTTGTAAGAGTTCACTAATGCGAAGGCCTCCCAACGTATTATAAAGTGGCCATTTAACTACACCAATTGTCAGAGCTTTCTTCCCTGCTTCCTTGCTGGTAATTTCCTCACAAGAAATCAGAGAGGGAATAGCAACAGTTGTTTTGCTAGCTATGTTAGGAACTCAACCCAGTAACAGAATTCAGTTGTTTATGAACAGATGATGACTCTTGTGGAGGGTATGGTACCTCTCACCATCAAGCTGGGGAGGGGGGACGGGAAGGGCTGGGGAGGTCACGCCTATATCCAGCAACCAAGTGGGGGAGGGGTATGCCTACTTCTAAGCACAGGGGAGATTGAGTTGTCACTGTTTCCTCAAGCACGATCCCTGTTTCTCCCACCAAATCTTAATAAATTGACATGAAAAACCATGTCCCAGTCCTGATGGAACACCATTATTGCAGCTAATGTCAAGGTCAAAGTACAGGTTGAGGTGTGGTGAAGGTAAGAACACCCACACACAGACAGCTACATCCATTGCAACACACTGATATACATGATGAAGAATTTGTCCAAGATGGCATTTTTACATAGGAAATACTGAACCCATATTCACTCAAACAGAAGTTGCACCAAAACTTGAATAGAAGACTCACTCAATAATGATTATAGTAATTACAATGTACTAGCCCCAGCATGCAGTCAGTAAATCTCTTGCACTACAGAGTTGATAAAGAAATCCTTCCAAATCTGTAAAGGTTGTTGAGTTTGAAGTTGGAGAGATTCACTGCCTCAAGGATGATAGAGCAGCAGCTTTAGCTATTTGAGCCTTTGTGAAGCTCCTCGCCAGCTGTTGGAAGAGTGTGACAGTGACGAAGGAGATCCATTCACCTCCTTGGAGGAGGAGGATGTAGAAGAGTTCAACAATAATAGTGACAAGGAACTCGGAAACTGATTGCAGCTAGCTTTATGTCTATGCTGTATATAAACCCAACCACAATGACTCGACAGCACCCTAGCAAATCAGAGGCAGAAGGTTGTTTTTTTTGGCACTGTGCAAGCTTAGGCTGAAATAAACAGAAGTGGCAACTTCTATTCGAGTGAATATGGTATTCATACAAGTGATGGCAACAAATTGAATCCTCAATGACATGTGTGCTCAGAACTTCAGAAGAATACTTTGCTTGAGTGCTCATGCAGTTCCAATTGCACCAGAGCATGAAGTTACATTATATTCTGTGTGTGGCATTATACTGTGCACCCGCATGTGCTAAAAATAAGAGAGGGATGAGTGTGTCACTCTGCATGTATAGTTCTTAAATTCAGGTGGGAGTTAGATGAAGTGGAGCTGGCATGGATGTATAATTATATGAGTGAGAAATGAAGAGCAATCCTCAAATCTATGAAACTCAAAGCAAGAGGTGATGGAAGGTATTCATGGACATCCCCAATTGAAACTGGTAGTCCTTTGTTTGAATGTGCAACAGTGCCAGTCATGGGTAGTTGTTAGAAGAATCTGATGCTCAGACAGGAGCAAAACATGGCATGCAGAAGTCAATGTCTCTGAGAATTCATTATTTCCAGCATGTAAACGAAATATCCTCTATTATTGTGCTGTCAAATTGTTATGTTAGACAGTACTTGCACAGTGATGATCCCTTGACCTTTCTAGCTTAGCAGTTAATATACCCCCAAAAAACACAACAATACAACATAGAATAGAGAGTCATAATTCATATTCGTAAATACAATGATGGAACATTGCAAGGACCTCTGGTCAGTGTGCATTTTCTTCAACATAGAGAATCTTCCTTTCCGAGTCTGAGTTTGATACAGGAACCGAGAGGAGGCCTGCCATCAATTTTTCAAACCTTGCTCTGCCATCAACTGTCTTCATTTTCCCCACCTCCTGCCCAAAAATGCACCTGTTATGGGATTCTTCATTTTATCACCGCATCATATCTCTCTATAGTTGGAAGGTCTGCTGATGACAAAGTAAAGTCTAGAAATTCTTTCCGAAGCTGATCCAATGTTGAGCTATCGGCCAAGCAAAGCTGAGGAAAGCATTTAGTAAGACGGTCACTAGTGCTTGTTAAAAATATGTTGAAGTTTTCTCTGGCTGAAGTATTTCCAAGTCCTTGAGAAGAATATCCTCAAAAGATTTTTTTACAGTGTTTAGCTACATAAAAGCTTCTTATAACCTTAAAAAATGGTTTGATATCTTCTCCAGGTGGAACAAGACCTTGAAGTTTATCACCAGCTGCAAGAATCACATCATGTTTAGCAGGTTAGCAATAGCCTCCTCATTTCATTGTAGAGCTGACAGGTCGGATTTTTGGTGGCATTTTAAATAGCCTATCCACAGAAGGAAGAATGAAGGAAAGAAACAGAAGCAAAGATCGACTGAAAGGATTTTCAAGCCTTCCAGAAATAGTGATAACTTTAGCAGTCTGCTTTATGGAAGAGAGACTTTAAGCCATCAAATTGAGACAAGTAACATCCCCCACATCGTAGAAGACTCTGTCATTGAGTAGGGCAGTGCTTAAGGATCACTCCAGATTCACCAGTAAAGAGCAAACACCAACGATCACTAAAGTCCTGTTTCATTTTGCTACTGTGGAAGAAAATAATAAATATGATCAAGAAGAGTACTCAAGCCTGCTTCAACAGTAGGTGGCAGATAAAACCAATGCCATACATGGAGGAAGCTCATCTATGATAGGCTTTTGTACCCCAGATCTTTTCCCAACCTTTTCCTCGTCATAACGTTTGTAGTGCCTGACATGGACGCTACAGCCTTAGAGAAGTCAAGACCCTTATCTTCCAAAGAATACTTTAAAGCAGTAGAGAGCTGTGTTACAACTCTATCGGCAAATCCTGAAACCTGAGCCGGATATCCCCTACAACAGCATCAAGCATACCAGAGTGATTCATACCCATCAGGGGTATGTCGTGTTGTTTGTGGCTTGAAGAAGGAAATTGAGGTGCCAATGCTTCCTGGACAATTGCAGTGGTCTCTCTGTATGCCCACAAGAAAACCAGAGTCCAGAAACATCTGGGAGAATAGCTTTGTAGTTTGATCACTGGTAAGAAAGGCTAAATTATGTTTAGCAACAATGAGTCTCAGCCTCAATGACACTGTCAGACATAGGCTTGTTAAAGAATGTAGCCACAGACCTACAAGCAAAGCTGTTCTCTGAGTGCCGTCATTTGTGGGTAGCCACATCACTTCAACCTCCATAAGCTACATGAAAATTAGATTGGCACAGAGTGCATCTTGCAAAGGGACTCCCTACAAAACTTGTTGTCAAAGCTCCTTGGCTTTCTAGCTGGAGGAGCATGACCCTGAGGGAGTGGGAGAAGAGGACTCAGCCATTTCAAATGACATGAACTAATTTTACTGGCTAAACACAAGACCAGTTACAACACTACAATGCAGCTGTGTGTGATTTTATCAGCTGTCAAGCCACAAATAATCAGTGATTTGTTTCATGCGAGATAGGTATGTCTCACATGACATCAATCACAATGGGACTATCCCTGACTGTGACTTAAATCAAGGACTGTCCTGGACGTTCCAGAACAGTTGTAAACTGTGGAAACACGCTAGCCATACAGTAGCTTCAACGGGGGAGATCAGTAGCTACAGCGTAAGTTAGTCTGGATGCAGCTAGCTTATGGCTTTTTCGAATCCCCATAGACGTATTATTATATGACCTTCACAATAATCAACTTGAAAATTAACTCTCTCGACGTTTCGACGATAGTTCATCGGAATGATGGTGTCATTGTAATTTTAAGCAAGTAGCTAATACCTGACTAGCGCTCTAGCTAGTCTCCTCCAGGCGTTGATCTGCAGGCAAGCGATGAAAGTACTTGACGAGTTTTTTTTTTGTCTAAAATCTAAAAAAGTAGCAAAAAGTTGCAAGGTGCTTATAAAGTTAACATTCAACAACAACAAAAAATAGAAACAAGACATAATATATATATTTAATATTGTTGGCTACTTTGGCCACATTCCCTGCCTACAGAAGTTATTAAAAAGTGACTCGAATCACGTTTTTACTATTATCTGCCACTCTGCGGTATCCCAAGAGTCACACAACCTGACCTGACTGTGACCACTCGACCGCACAGATCACCTAGAAGGCGTCAGGTGTGCGTTAGATAATGGCAAATTCGAATACAATTGGGTGACTGCCCACGACATTAGCAAGCGGAGCAGGAATGTATAAATTCGAAAGATCTGCTAGTGGGCGGTACAGTTTGTTTGAGCTGTAGCTGCCTGACCCGGCTAGGAGATGAAGATTGTACTTCTCTTTCTTCTGGTTGGATCTGTATCACAGAGCAACAGTGAAGGTATGTAGCCTACCTACTATATATGTATTTGGCCTTCAGGCTGGACTTGAGCAAAGACTATTAACTAGATAAGTGATAAATAGTAGTTTTAGGAAGCACAAATTCCACGCTTATGTAGGATTACTTCTGCTTCCCAGTCAATTCCTCCTCCCCTCCCCCATCCTAAAGTCATGCAAAAAGAGATGATATTTGTTTCTCTCTCCCCACCTGGCTGTGTCTCAATGCCACCTGCATGAAGCTTCACTATTGCAGTCACTTGAGATGCTGTGAGCTAAGTTTATAATATGACAGCTGTGCAATCCTCTTATAATAATAGCGGAGGCACGTTATTAAATTTGTATGTTTTGTCATTGTTTTAATGACCCCTTAATTAACACCTTGGCTAAAAGTGACCTTTGCTCATTCTTTGGGTGCCAATTATATGCCATGATGATTCCAGCTGAATGCATGGGCATCACTGGTTTGAGAGACATGTAGTCCGCTCTTCTCTTGTATACAAACTGCGTGGAGCAAGACTTGCCAATGTATGTTATGTATATAGAGTTTAAATGCAGGTAGACCTGAACTGGGCCCTAGACACCCATCAGTGCCAACAATTATTGCTAGGGTAAGACCAGACACATTTTAAATATAATACTCTTGGAAAGCCACATCTGATACAGTTTTTGCATTACCAAGGTGCCTTGTATCGTACATAGTCCAAAATATTTTCCTTTGTGCCCTAATGTCCTCGTACTAAATACTCTGGCCTTAATTTAGTGTGCAGAATGCACTGTACAAGTTGCTTCCCAATTTTGCTCCATGAAGCAAGCTTAACAAACAAACTAAATCATATATTATCCATCAGTACGTGTATGTATGTATGTGTGTGTGTGTGTGTGTCTGATCATGAACTTTGAACATTTTCCTCTGTTGGGGTTCCCGCAAGGCACATGGGTTGCTCTATTATTAAAGGCCTTAAGGCCTTAATAATAATATTAATAATAAAAATTATTTAAAAATTTCCATTTTTAAAGGAATTCTTATCGGAATTTAGCAGCCCTGCAATAGCTTAGAAGTTCCACATCTTGGATCCAGTGATCTAGAGATCTGTTTGAAGATGACTCCACTTGCATGTAATGATGTAAGCAACCACATGTTGGCTGACCTCGGGTATTAAAAAGTTCATGGGTATGCTGACTTTGTACAAACTAAACAGCAGCTGCTGATTGTAGTACTCACATCATCATCTAGGCAAATTCTACTCTGAACCTGAGACAGATTGCTGGCAAGTTAATCACAATTTTCAGAAGTGTTTCAACCTCTGACCTCGTTGCCATCCTGGCATTCTCCACTGGCCTCTCAAGTTTAGAAGAATGTATTTTCTGTCAATCACGTATTTTTATGCTTTTATGCTTGAAGTTAAGAGAATAAGCAAAGAAAGCCTTCTCAGGGAATTGGATGAAGACCTTGCTATTACAGCATATAGTGCATGCATCTATTTATGTACATGTCTATGTGTCTACCATATATTCACAGAGTTCTTGATTGATCTCCCACATTTAGCATCATCTGCATACATTAGGTGTTGGGAATAACATGTAAGACAATATGAATGGATCACCTGTCCTAAACATAGCGGGCTTATATCAATCGGGAATGGCCGTCATGGTGAAGAGAAAGATCGAGTAACCGGCGGAAGAAAACTGGCAAGTGAGAATGGGCCCGACAGGAGAGGAGGCTGGAATTTCCTTCAGACGCAGTTAATTAAATTCATCCACGTGCTATAGCCATGGAGGTGGGGTGTTTTTGTCATGATGATACAGAAAGTTATCTTGGTGTGGTACAAACACCTACTGCAGCTCTCCATGGATGGATACTTAGTGGGCATATAATTATAGGAAGGATAATTAGAGCAGAGGTGTGCTAATTATGGAGAGCATACACTAAACAGTGTCAAGAGTGCAAACTCTCACTTGTAAACAAGTTCTTGCCAGCTTCTGCATGGTCTTCATTAGTGCTCTGAGAATTCCTACATAAAGTACTTCCTGAGATGGCACGTTTAGGTAGAGGAGCTGCTTTCAAGACCTCTAAACAAAATTCCTCTCACAGCCAACACTTCCACAAGCACATTTCCATTTCAGAGTCTGCCATCCCATTACATTGCAGGGCATGAGGTTCAACTTGCATGGTTAGAAATCTGCAGGGGAATAATAACTACATACCATTCTTGGGCTACTTCTCCATATCACCATCCAAGCATGGCAACATCATGACAACAATAATACACAGATTGGTACTGAATTAGGCCTTCAGCTATGCTACAGTGCTAGCGACTGCCATCTAACAGTGCTAGGGTCCTGTACACAGGGGGACGAGGTGTCCATCATTGGCTCTCCATTCAATCCTTGCATTTGTTACTATTTGTTACTATATAGTAAGTCAAAAGGCCATATGTATATACATATACATATATATATACACACAAATGTCTCACTTGAACTTGTAGTCACTTCATTTCCAATATTTTGTTCAATGCTCTCAATTCCCCTTCATGTCTTTAAGAGCTAATGAGTATCTGCACCCTCCATTCAGACAGGTAGGTGTTGATAAAGGTGTTAATTAATTATAAGGATTGTGGCCAGTGCAGACACAATTAGGCTAGACCAGTTCCTGATTTCTAGTTGCCCAGATCTCATCTGGTTTTTAGAATGCTTCAGTGGGAACAGCCTTCAGTGATAATTCACATTGTTGTCAAATGTCCACCTACAAAACATTGCTGCATTTATCAATAGTGTTTCAAAGATTCTACAGTGTCGTTGAAATGTTTCTGCTTGCCAAACATAATCGATGTTTCTGTAAAGCACCTTGCATGTTGCTGAACAGGTTGTTTTGCATGTTGCCTGTGACAATGGCTGATGGTATTTGTGATGTAAGAATCCCCATAGTTACGTGGATGTTCTCATTCAAGGCTCTACTGCCCACATGGTCGGTGAAATAGCAAGTCATTGCCCCTCGCCACTCATAATTCTAAGAGGGGGGGGAGGAAATTATTGTGTTGTGTGAGTGTGTGTGTGTGTTAACTGCTATCTTTAACCAAATGAATCGTGACATTGGTATACTTTACCTATTATGGTTCTATGTCGGTGCAAAGGACACCTAGCAAGGGTTCATACAGGATTTACAGTTTGGGGGGGGAAACTCAAAACGTTTGCCATTTATGTGATGGGTGTGCATGCCCCCCTAGATTTTTTTTGCAAAATCGATGCACTCAGATTGATTCTGAGACATTTTGAGGGTACCTTCCTATAGTTAAAGTACTAGCACATGGACAGAACATTCTAGATTATGACACAATTGCATCTTGCCACAAAACTATTCTGTGGCAAGATGCAATTGTGTCATAATCATGAATGTTCTGTCCATGTGCTATTATTCTGTGGTTAGCTTTCCTAATTGTAGTGTAGATCTACACTACAATTAGGAAAGCTAACCACAGAATAATAGCACATGGACAGAACATTCTAGATTAACACATGATTGAACTGTGACACAGAATATCTAGATGTATTCACAATTTTGTATATAAAGAGCAAATGCTTCAGCTAGTAGCATTCTGCAACTAAATATGACTCAGAGAAATGCAAACCTACACAAATGGATCTCAGGAACTTTACCAGAAAGCGAGTGCGTGCTGGGTCTAGTAGAGATTCTGAGGACGACGAAGATGTAGTCCCAACTACGTCGACTAGTGATGCCTTGACTTCCACCAATTCCGAAGCATCAGTAGGTAGATCGGTGTGTTCCAAAGTGCAGAAGAGGAAACTCTACAAAGCCAGGCTCAGCTACAAGAAGGAGTGGGAGCAGAAATATCCTTGGGTGTACTGCGATGATCCTATTGTTGATCATCTTTGAATTGCTATTGCTTCTATGTTCCCGGGGGGAGAAATCGTTTTTTGGGGGTATATCCCAGGGCTTCCCCCCCCCCCCCCTGTATGAAACCCTGCCTAGGATGTCTTTTCGGAACATGGCTGAAAGGCTGTTACGCAGACCACCAGGCTGGATCTGTAAGAAAGAGTGTGCTCCATTACAGCAGCCTAGGTATATTAAGTTCACAGCATGGTACCTTTAAACAAGTGCAGTCGATGGACGTCAGTTACTTCTTAGTCACCTTATAGAATGCATACTCCATACCCTCTATCTCTATCCGTGTATTAAAAAAACTAGGCATTCTGAGGCTTGCAAAAAAATATTTGCAGCTGGCTGATGCAAAACATGCGACGCGTCGTTAAAAAATTATTATTGTGACCACAAAATCGCGTCCACTTTGGGCGGTGCGACCAGTCATTACGTCTTTCTGGTGTGCGTTTATTTGAGTTTTTGTCATTCTGGTGTGCTTTATTTTGATTTTTCAGTAAAAGTTGGTGATTTCAAAGCTGAATGGAGACGAAAGAAGCAGTGAGAACTTTAATTAGTATACGGGATGCGCGAATCACATGGGTGTTGGCGTCCGTTCATTAATGGGCGTGGTTCCAATTGGGTGAAAGTTCAAGTTTGCTCAAGTGACTCCATAGAAGTGATGCGACACGATCAACGCGATGCGACGCGAAGGTCTAGTAGCATATTGTGAACCAGCAGAGTAAGAGTTGCTTGAAGAGATGAAGCTGCAGGTGGTGCAAATTAGCACTAGTGTTTTTTTGTATTTGGTTTTGGTCTGGGCACTGAAATGTCATAGTCTTGAGGCATACATCTATTATTCAGTCATACTTGCACAGATTACGAATGTGCTATTCACACTTCTGAGCTAGCTAAGAAGCTCGAAGCAGGAGATGTTAGTGGCACCTTCTGTGCTCTGCATGACGACTACAGAACAAAGTGTGGGAAAACAGATTGAGAAGTGAGCCCAGACAAGCTGAAGAAAAGGCTAGCACTGTTTGAGAAGTGAGCCCAGTCAAGCTGGAGCAAAGGCTAGCACTGTTTGAGAAGTGAGCCCAGACACAAATGGAGAAAAGGCTAGCACTGTTTGAGAAGTGAGCCCAGACAAGCTGGAGCAAAGGCTAGCACTGTTTGAGAAGTGAGCCCAGACACAAATGGAGAAAAGGCTAGCACTGTTTGAGAAGTGAGCCCAGACACAAATGGAGAAAAGGCTAGCAGCACTGTTTGAGAAGTGAGCCCAGACAAGCTGGAGCAAAGGCTAGCACTGTTTGATAAGTGAGCCCAGTCAAGCTGGAGCAAAGGCTAGCACTGTTTGAGAAGTGAGCCCAGACACAAATGGAGAAAAGGCTAGCACTGGTTGAGAAGTGAGCCCAGACAAGCTGGAGCAAAGGCTAGCACTGTTTGAGAAGTGAGCCCAGACACAAATGGAGAAAAGGCTAGCACTGGTTGAGAAGTGAGCCCAGACAAGCTGGAGCAAAGGCTAGCATTGTTTTGATTTGCACTGGAGAAAAGGGGAAAAATAGTGAGCTCCAGCAGGAAAGCTGAGCAGCAATGTCTAGACAGGCTCAGATAAAGTGGACATGTCAGGAGAGAGCATACACATAGCTATATACAGAAATGCTAGGAGAGAGAATGTATGCAACCATATTCACTGCAAGAATAGAGTTCAGTCTATTCAAGAGGAGCATATCCATTTGCTAAACTTGCTGGGTTGTTAAACTAACATGGGTGATTTGGACTCGGTGCCAGCATTCTTGGCAAACTCTGGATGCGGTGTAAACAATTTGTCTCTGGTGCATTAGTAGATGGTGTATATAGCAGGCAGCAGGCTTTCTTTGTCAACAAGGGCCATTTCAGGGTTAACCATTGGGGTGGAGCGATTATAATAAGAGGAATTGAGCCACCCTTCACTTAACACTTCCAGGAAGTGTTCCCCTCCCCACCCTTTTTAACCCTTTCATGTTTTCTCCACCACCAAGATTGATATCAAATCTGACTTGATGACCCTTCCCGAGTATGAAACAAGCAACCTTTAATTACAAACACATGGACCTCTTGATTTAAGGTTTTCCTCACTAAGCCCACCTCTTATTCTGTGCTTCTGCTGAGTCGGGGATGCCGATACACCAGTCTTCTTTGTGTTTTGTTGCTAAGCAACCAAATAACTCCCCCTCCCAATGTTTAAAGAACACTAGATTAGAGCCAAAAGGTATAATCTTACTTTTAATAGTCTTATATGTTCGAGAATAGCTGATGGTTGGAAGGTTGCAAACCTAAATGCCTGCACCATCTGTGGTGTCCACCATTAATGACAGGGCAATATTGGGCACTCCGAGTGATTGGTCTCGTCATGCGCTAAACAAAAACAGAAAATAAAATGTAATCAGAAGTTAATGCAAAAGTATATAATTCCCAGACAGTTACCGGTGCAGAATGTTTTGTTCCGAGCACGAGCCAATCTTGTGGGTGCATTAGTGGGTGTGCACATGATATTATCTCAGGTGGTGACTTCATGAACACACCAATACTTTGGTGCACTTTGAACCAAGGCTCTATGTTGGTGTGGCAGATCATTTCCCTGACTCCTAGGGTCACGTAGGACTAACTTATCTCACAATGGACCATTCAAGTTGTCTCCAGTTTCACTCAAATATCAAGTACAAAAAAATATATTTTGTGACTTTTTAAGTGTCAGTCTGTGCCAAAGACCACAAATATAAGCTGTGGGAGAAATCCAATTGAAGAGCATCTCTCAATTTAGACTAGATGTGGGCAAATGGTATTCACCTGCTGCAATACTCTATTAACGACTGTAATTTGGTGTCAGGTGTTTGTCATAGCTGCTAAGTGGCCCACTGCTCCACTGATTTATCTAGCTTTGAACTATTTAGCTGCTCATCCAAAGCCATATGGAACTCTACTTCCACCTACATAGGCAGGTAGCTCTTTATATCTAGCATGTGATTAAAGCCAGGAAGCTACTCTTGTGCCTCTCTTGATATAGTCAGGTAGTTATGCTTTGGTGATGGAGATATATGTGTACTAGAACAGAACATTCAAAGCCTCAAACACCGCCATATCTAGACATACCCTTGGCTTTGCTTCACTTCCTAACTAGGTGTATTATGTTCCAACACAGCAGCTGTAGCTACTTGCTTACAAGTCTAGGCTTGGTCTTCAAAGCCCTGCATTTATATTCTTCTTCTAGCTCTGTGAGTGGTGTGGGGCATAGTGGCATACTACTTCATAGGCATACAGTTCATGTTCCTCCGTTAGATTTAGGAACTTGAAGACAATTCTGTGCTGTGGTCCAGTTGCTCCATACCTGGATAGAGGCGTACTTGATACATGCAAGAATGCGGTAGAACTAGGTGGTGTGTGTGGGCATTCAAAGTGGTAGCTAGAAGAGCTCTACTCAGATAGCCACCATGTGCATCTCTGTAATGAAGGTTTGCTCAGGAGGTAAATCTTATTATTCGAGGACTCCTCACAGTGATGGTACAGCTGGTGGATATTGAAATCCCACTCCCTTCCATTGTTAGAAAGAACACACTCTAACAATGTGGTGCTCACGAGGTGAACCAGACCTCGGGAGTGAACCAGACCTCGGGGGGTGAACCAGACCTTGGGGGTGAACCAGACCTCGTGGATGAACCAGACCTCGGGGGTGGAACAGACCTCGGGGGTGGACCAGACCTCGGGGGTGGAACAGACCTCGGGGGTGAACCAGACCTCGGGGGTGAACCAGACCTCGTGGATGAACCAGACCTCGGGGATGAAACAGACCTCGGGGGTGAACCAGACCTTGGGGGTGAACCATTATTATTATTATTATTATTATTATTATTATTATTATTATTATTATTATTATTATTATTATTAATTAAAAAGGGTTAATAAAAGGGTTCCCCAAAAGGGTTCCCAAAATGGGAATTTGTGTTTTCGTGAAATGGAAAAGGGTAAATTTTGGAATGGAAACAGAGAGAGTTTAAGACATCTGGTGCATCTAGCAGCTGTAGTTTCAGTTCTGATGAGAGTGACTCTGCATACATAGTGTCAGTTTGAAGTGTGGGAGTACTCCCTCGTTTGCAAACCTGCTTCGGGAGTGTTGAGAAGTTTGCTAACCTGGGAAGAGGACTCTTCATGGAATGGGGACCTCAAACCTTTTCCTCCAATTTCTATCACAGTCTCAATTTGACTATCTTATTAGCTGTAGCACATAGTGGTTGTACCCTCGTCAATGAAAGGAGGTGGGACTGTGATTGGTTGATCCCAGCCAGCATTCTGGACGAGCCCACGAAAACCTGCCGGCTGTCCTCGCCCCTTTCCCAGTATATATGGAGGGGAAAAGATCTTGTGGAAAAGCCAAGTGTCAGTATGATGAGTGAGTATGTCTGCATCATCTTGTAGTGCTGGACCTATGAGTATGTCTGCGTCATCTTGCAGTGCTGAGCCTATGAGTATGTCGGGGTCATCTTGCAGTGCTGAGCCTATGAGTATGTCAGGGTCATCTTGCAGTGCTGATCAGGTGATAAGGTGACTGGTAGCAGCAGTTCTGAATGGTCTTGCACATTTTCTCTATATGACCATCGTTAACCGATTCACCGCTATTTTTTTAAATTATCTGTAGCTATAATTTAGTTTCCTATAAGAGTTCCAACTGTTGATATCATTAGAGTAGAAATATCGTAAGCTCCAGTTTGGTATAATAATCAGCTCCATTGAGGCATGTGAACAATCAATTAAAAAGGCTCCCAAGCTCTCCTTCAACACAGGTTCCTTCCTCCCCCCCCTCCCCCCCCAACAGCAGCTCAACTGACCAACCCCACCCTCCCATTACTACTATAATTATCTTGTCCACTTCTAGATTCTGCATGATCCCTGATTGGCTGAAGGTGTGGTTTCCGTTTGGGTGAAGATTTGTCGGGGCAAGGCGTCTTGGTAGGCACCATTAAATTCTGGATTTAGCTTCTAGTCGGGTTTGCCTTCTATTCTTCCCACAGTTGGGAAGGTCTATCTAAGGTCATAATCTTCCTATTCAGATAATGCCGCCACTGGTCCTTATTTGCTTTGCTACCTCTGATTGATTTTGTAGACACTTACTTGAATTAGAGAACATTAACGACATTTAGCAGCCGCCAAAACCTCTGCCTAAAACATTGGGGGGAAAGTTATTCTATTATTAGTTTAATTAAAGTGCAATACAGACCACTATAAATACATGAGTTGTTGTAATAGAACACAAGGTCATGTGACTGTACATCGGAATGTGTGTATGTGTGTGTGTGTGCATGCAATGGTGCATGCGTGAGGTGGGAGGTAATGGTTCTGCCTAGTTAGCCATGTGGGGCCATGTGGGGCCATATGCTGGGAGTTGCTTCAGCGAACAGAACTGAAGGGACATATTTAGAGAGAGAAAGTTCCGGTTTCCCATGCGCCTCGCCTCCCCTTACAAGAATGGTTGTCTAGCAACGAGGTGAGCCCAGCCTTCTCTGATGTGCGAAGGATGCTCATTCAATTCTGCCGAGTATATTGCCTCAGGTCATCTGGACTCCACGGAGGCACCTTGTGAGTGCAATGCTAGTTCACTGCCAGCACAATAGCTGTGAAATCATTTCCCCCTCTCTCAATGAAGCCGACCAAACCTGTTTAGTCCGCTGGCTCTATTAGGACCAACTGTGGATATCCAGAGTTCAAAGTTGTTTCGTATCTAACTCTAGCACTCTGCCCTAGCCTGTGTAGTAGGACAAAGAATGTGCTGCCACTTATTGACGAGGACATGAGTACTAGTTAAAGTTGTACAGCCATTCATGCTGTGCTGTCTTCAAGTAGTAGATACCACCTCTAGGTACTTTATATGGGCAGTGTGCCTGCTCATCTATGTGGGAGAGATCACATGATGCTCAGGTGGGGTGGAGTGACTGAGTTGGGGTGCTCGTCATCTCTGGGGCTATTCTTCGGGTCATAATCCTAGTATTACATCATCATGTGACATTATTGGCACTATCAGATCTTGTTAGCAATTGCCCTAGTCTTAACCCTCCTGACCCTGGCCATTGCCCTAGTCTTAACCATCCTGACCCTGGCCATTGCCCTAGTCTTAACCCTAGCCTCTGCCCTGGTCCTAACCCTGGCTATTACTCTTGCCTTAACCCTAACCTCTTAACCTGGCCATTGCCCTAGACTTAACCCTAAACACATCCCTGGCCCTAACTCTTGCCATAGCCCTAGCCACAACCCTTGACCTAACTGTAGCCGTTGTCCTAGCCATAACCCTAGCCACAGCCACAACCCTAACCCTAGCCATTGTCCTAGCCCTAACCCTAGCTATTGCCCTAACCCTACCTGACACTGACCTATGGAGTATTGATAATTGATCCAAGTACTATTGTGAATATGATTGCATAGGCCCATGAGCTTACAGCTCTGGCAGAGAGTTCTGTTGGTGCTGGAGCAAAGTTTATTTCAAGAAACAAGTTTTAGTTACCATCCTGCCTAATGGCTAGGCAAGCCTTGGGTCATGTGACACAATGCTAATTATTTAATAGTCATTGGGAGAATTGTTGGGATGGGGATAGTGATTAAAGAGGTGGTGGAGGAGAAGGGTGGTGGACGGTGAGGGTGGTGATGGTGGATGGGGATGGTAGTGATGGTGGAGGGGAGGATGGTGATAGTGGAGAGGAGGAGGTGATACTGAAGCAGGAATGTGGTGATGGGAGCAGGAATGTGGTGGAGAGGTAGGGTAGTGATGGTGGAGGGAGTACTAGTGTTGGGCTGATAGAGGCAACTGAGGTAGTAGTTCTCCTTCCCCTCCACAGGAACTCCATCCCACACTCGTTATCTTTCTCCACTCCTGATCATAGCAAACATCCACTGGAGGTCACTGAACTTATCAAACAAACTTCCTACATTATACAAGACATGTTACCCACCCACCCCCTCTTAGTGTAGATTATGCTGACAGCTGAACATAAGGTTCTTAACAGGATATATGCCATGTCTGTATTAAGGGGCGGAGTCACCAAGAGACCAAGTTTACCAGGCTACCTATAAAATATATGTGATCGCTGACGCCAGTGTTGTTACCAGGAGAGCATCTTTAGTGAGGCCCTTTATTATCCTAGGTCCAGCCCTAGCTCTCGCTGCTGCATGTTGGTAATCCAAGCACTCTGTTGTGCTCTGCAGGCAACTTGTTTCTCAGCTGCTGTGCTCTGGAGGCAACTTGTTTCTCAGCTGCTGTGCTATGGAGGCAACTTGTTTCTCAGGTATTGTGATCTGGAGGCAACTTGATTCTCAGGTGTTGTGCTCTGGAGGCAACTTGTTTCTCAGGTGTTGTGCTCCGGAGGCAACTTGTTTCTCAGGTGATGTGCTCTGGAGGCAACTTGTTTCTCAGGCATTGCGCTCCAGAGGCAACTTTTTTCTCATATGTTGTGCTCTGGAGGCAACTTGTTTCTCAGGTGTTGTGCTCTGGAGGCAGCTTGTTTCTCAGGAGTTGATTGATGAGCAAGCTAATGCTATGGCCTTGGCAACAAACATCTGAAATAAGGCTAGCTGTACCTGAGCACAAGCACTCTGCAGCAGGCATGTCAGCAATAGAAGCCATATAATCTGTGTTGCAGTATCCACAGGTGAGTGCCAGCTCTTCCCATCTCTTGTAGATACACTCTTGTGCTTGATAAGTATTGGAGTCAAGGCTAATTAAAAAAATAGAAATCAAATTAAAAAAATTAAAAAATACATACAGATATATTATATTTTGTTGCCAGTTGAGACCCTCCAGTTCCTCTCCTCTGCCCGCGACCATCTGTGGTTCAGCCATCTAGGAATGGACTTGGGACATCTGCGGAAAGAATGTGCTATTTCTGAACTAATCATTTTCAACAGTTTTTTAATTTTGGTCTGGAATTTAATATTTTAACAGCGAGTTTAGAGAATCTATGCAAACTCTTTGGAAGTATTCCTTTATAGTAGGTATTTGTGTGTGTGTGTGTGTGCGTGGCAGAGTGGGGCATGGCTATTGCGCTGTCAGTGTCACTTAATAGGTCACATATCAACATGGAAAATGTAGACACTATTGCAAATTAGATCAATAAAGCTAAGGGGTAGTAGCTCTAGCAATTACAGAATTATTGTGAGGTGAGGAGAGGCTGTAAGAATTCGAGCTAGTCCATCTGAACAGACGAGGAAATCATTTGAAGTATGCATGAGACCATTTATGAGGAATTTGACAAGTCTTTGCCCTCAGCACCATTGCTGATGTCACGATCTATCATTCTTGTCAAACTGCCTGGAGCAGGAAGTGCCGAGTGCAGATGTGGTAATAGTAACAGAGGTCACTGCACAACTGACACTTCAGATTGTCACGAGTTATTAGCAGTTACTCTTCTCTGCTACATCTGTAGCAGTCCATATTTGAGGAGGCTCAAAGGAGGGAGGGAACTGAAAGTGATAAGATATGTGTTCGTAGGATTCCGTGCACCTGCTGTTGGGTTCCATGGACCCTGCTGTTGGGTTCCGTGCGCCCTGATGTTGGGTTCCATGCACCCTGCTGTTGGGTTCCATGCACCTGCTGTTGGGTTCCGTGCACCTTGATGTTGGGTTCCGTGCGCCCTGATGTTGGGTTCTGTGCGCCATGACGTTGGGTTCCGTGCACGCTGCTGTTGGGTTCCGTGCACGCTGCTGTTGGGTTCCGTGTATCCTGCTGTTGGGTTCCGTGCGCCCTGATGTTGGGTTCCATGTGCCCTGATGTTGGGTTCAGTGCACCCTGCTGTTGGGTTCCGTGCACCCTGCTGTTGAGTTCTGTGCACCTGATGTTGGGTTCCATGCACCCTGATGTTGAGTTCCATGCATCCTGATGTTGGGTTCCGTGCACCATGATGTTGCATTCAGTGTACCCTGCTGTTGGGTTCCATGCACCTGCTGTTGGGTTCCATGCACCATGCTGTTGGGTTCCGTGCACCTGCTGTTGGGTTCCGTGCACCTGCTGTTGGGTTCTGTGCACCCTGCTGTTGGGTTCCATTTAACATAACTTGTCTTGATGAAGAGTAAGCAGCAGGGGCTGTGGATGTCCTGTTTGTGCAGGCTGCATGACTATAGAGTGTGCATAGGTGAAGTAGGTGGAGCCATGGTTGGCTATAATTAGAGTGAACTGGCTCTACCATGCTGGAGGGCTAAATGACGTTTCAATTGTTGTGCCCCCCTCCCCACCCCTAGCAACATAAAGATAATAGTACAGACCTGTTAAATTAGTGTTTTGCTTTGGATAAACATGTGTATGTATGTATGCCATGTATATGTATGTATGCCATGTATATGTATGTATTCCATGTATATGTATGTATTCCATGTATTATATATATGCCATGTATATGTACATATGTCATGTATATGTATGTATGCCATGTTTATACTACATCATGTCATCTATGGCTAATCTGATTGGTTAATAACTGTAGGTTACAAAGACGCGTAACCTACACCTTTAACTGGATGTAGTTTAGTGCGTGCGCAATGTAGTATAAGTAAGATAGCCTATACTCCACTCGCGGGTTATGCGCCAGTGTAACCTACTCGTTTGCGCTTTAGCTATTAATGTTCACTGTTCATGAAGCTTTAATGTCATGATAATATTCACTTGATATAATTTATATAGATGTTCTGTGCTGCAGTGTAACCTACTCGTTTGCGCGTAACACTGCAAAATATCTGGGCTCATAAATCCCTGAAGTTGAAGGAGTTTTTGATTATCAGTTGAAGGAAGTTGTTCCTACTCAGCTGTGTGTTTATCTAGCAGTACTTTGTCAATAGCTGGGGCGCCTTGAGTAAAAAATTCTTCCATTTCTAGTTGCTATGTAGTTTAGCGCATGCGCAATGTAGTATAAGTAAGATAGCCTATACAAAAGAGTCGGTTATGCGCCAAAGTAACCTACTCGTTTGCTGTTACATTCCTCGGCTTCGCCTTAGGGTAACCGCAAACTCGGAGGTTACATAGGCGCATAACCGACTCTTTTGTATAGGCTATCCTATACATATGTATGTATGCCATGTATATGTATGTATTTCATGTATATGTATGTATGCTATGTATATGTATGTATGCTATGTATATGTATATATACCTAGACATGGCTGCGTGATGCATGACAAGCTCTCTCAAGCATATGAGAACCAGGAAAATACCTCTCTACGCACAAGTTGTGTAATGAAGAATCTAATTAAATTATCCTCTCACTCGGACCATGTGCAGCTAACCTCCGCAATGGACGCTTAATGAAGCTGCAGATAGAGCCAGTGGCTGTAGTTCTTTTATATCTTGCATAATGTACTTGGGAAGTTACTATAGTGACCGCTGGAAATTAGTCCCATTACCTTGTAGCCTTAGTTACTATGGTGACTACTGGAAATCAGTCCATTATCTTGTAGACTCGGAAAGTGGTTCATATATTTTGGGAGCTGTCTGTTTTGATAACGGTCCAATCCCCTGAACACACTGGGATTACTTCCAGCCTAGACCTACTCTTTATTTCCAGCCCTAGCCCTACTCTTTATTTCCAGCCCTAGCCCTTGTTTGTAGCCTTTGCCCTTCACCATTCTTGAATGATCCTGGTTGGGGGAGTAGGATGAGCACTAGATGGACATCATCGAGACATCCACAGGTACAAGCTGGCCTCAGCACTACTGGAACAACTGACAGGCTCCCAGGTTGTGAATCATGAGAATTTATTCATTTATTCGTAGAGTGACTCACACCTGCATTCATGTGATGAAGTTAGCAATAAAGCTACTCCTCCCCTGACCCTTTACCGAATTGCTTTTCAGGATTAAGATCTGGTGTACAGAGGCAAAAATCTGGGCATTGGCCAACCACTCAAGCTGTGGGGCTAATGACAGGATTTCACTTGCTATCGGTAGCTTGTGTATTTTAGTCAGTATTGCAAATTGTCCATTCAGTTGGAGAGCCTGGCTGGATGCAGTGCTGAGCTCTGTCTCCACTTGCTGTGTTAAGTGAAGCATCCCTTACATCATCAAAGAATGGCCCTAAATCCTCAAAGAGTTCCCAAGTAACAAGTGATAGACTCTCTGTGCAAGATTTATCCCTAGTTCTAGCTAGGTCTTCAAAGATTCGAGTTGTGGCTTCGAGTCCTCTTTTGTTGAGTTTGAAAAGAAGGCGGGAGGGGAGGTGGTTGTGGAGGGGGGGGGGGGGGGGGGAGTTATTATTTGTGGTTAGGTGTCTTAGCAACACTATAGTAGCTTTTGTCGAGGGTCTAAATACAAGTGTGAAACTGGAACCTCGGAAAATACCCACTCACAAAAATGGCATTTAAGAAGCCAAACACGTCCTCTTGTTGGGTACGGGCCATGTGGAAGGTGCAGCTTAGCAACATGGCCTGTTTTTTGTTTCAACAGCACAAAATTAACTTGCAAGAATTAATAAGCAGCAACAACAACAACAACAACGCAACACATTACATCATCTATGCATGTTCTGATTGGAGACATAAAAATCTAGATCTGAAAGGTGGGCAAGGCCAAGAAGTTTTTCCTCTGGGGACCAGAGAGCTTTATCTGGCTTAGAGATGAGTGAAAGGTTCCGGGGCATGTGACTAGCTCTAGGTGAGGGTTTGCAATATCCAGCTGATGACTCTACTTGAGTTGTTGCTACTCTTGACCTTCAGTTTCTCTAAAACTTCCTTTCATTGACAACAGCTCCATCCAAGTCATCACCATTGCTAACCTTCTTGTTCGCTTTGCGTAAATTTTGACCAAGTCTATATATTGTATGCTAGCTACATGTGCCCAGCCTAATCCTAGACACTAGAAAACAGCATAGTGGGCCAGCACAGTGGGTGCTTGCTACTTGTACCCAGCCTAATCCTAGACACTAGAAAACAGCATAGTGGGCCAGCACAGTGGGTGCTTGCTACCTGTACCCAGCCTAATCCTAGACACTAGAAAACAGCATAGTGGACCAGCACAGTGGGTGCTTACTACATGTACCCAGCCTAATCCTAGACACTAGAAAACAGCATAGTGGGCAAGCACAGTGGGTGCTTGCTACCTGTACCCAGCCTAATCCTAGACACTAGAAAACAGCCTAGTGGGCAAGCGCAGTGGGTGCTTGCTACATGTACCCAGCCTAATCCTAGACACTAGAAAACAGCCTAGTGGGCCAGCACAGTGGGTGCTTGCTACATGTACCCAGCCTAATCCTAGACACTAGAAAACAGCATAGTGGGTCAGCACAGTGGGTTCTTGCTGTAATGACACTTACAATGTAGTTACGGTGTGTGGGGGAGAGAAATGTGTGGGAAGGGAGTGTGTGATAGGCAGGACAGGAATGTGTGAGTCTTACACCTAGTGCATAAGACTCGACAGGTTAGTGGAGAGGTTATGGGTATGTCCACGTGCATGTTGAGATGGAGTAATATTCATATTCCTGATGAAGGCTCGAGCATCTAGTCGAATCGTCGAGAGAATACAATTTCAAGTTGATTATGGAGAAGGTTATTCTTATCTGTTGTGAATTTCAATCCGAGCTATGGAGGAGATTAGCAGTTTCTTGTAACAAAAGGTGCAAGATGGTGTTAACTGTAATGATATTTCCTCTGAAGTAATTAGATAGTATCTCCTCACGTGTTGCAACAGATTGAATTTCAGACATCAGACAAAACCATGAATTCACATATTCTGACCAATCGGATGAACTGTCTGTGCTAAAACTGGCCTTCCCTTTTCATATTATGTATGCTTGTGCTTGCATATTAAACCAACATATCCACTTCCTGCAGTTCATGCCCTTGCTAAGCATGCCCTACCGCAGTACATGCCTTCATTGATAAGCATGCCTGCTGTAGTACATGCCTCCATTGCTAAGCATGCCCTGCTGCAGTACATGCCTCCATTGCTAAGCATGCCCTGCTGCTCTCTCTTTCCACTGAGACGTTCCTATACTCTATCCTCCCAAGTTCCTCAACTATTTCCACCTCCAATATATTAAATTAGGGACAGAGGGCATGTTTGCCGAAGTCTAGACTGTAACCCAAACCATCTTGATCCCACCAGTGGATTGGCTTCAACACCTCGCTCCCTCATCTTCCTCACCTTGCTCCCTCATCTTCCTCACATTGCTCCTTCATCTTCCTCACCCTGCTCCTTCATCTTCCTCGCCTTGCTCCCTCATCTTCCTCACCTTGCTCCCTCATCTTCCTTACCTTGCTCCCTCATCTTCCTCACCTTGCTCCCTCATCTTCCTCACATTGCTCCCTCATCTTCCTCACCTTGCTCCTTCATCTTCCTCACTTTGCTCCCTCATCTTCCTCACCTTGCTCCCTGATCTTCCTCACCTTGCTCTATCATCTTCCTCACCTTGCTCCCTCATCTTCCTCACCTTGCTCTATCATCTTCCTCACCTTGTTCCCTCATCTTCCTCACCCTGTTCCCTCATCTTCCTCACCTTGCTCCCTGGTCTTCCTCACAACCACTGCCTTTTCTCATTCTTTCTTTCTTCTCCTTCCTGATCACGTGTTTGACAACTCCTCTTCAACTTCTGAACTCCTCCCATCTCTTACTAAACACATGCTCCATCTTACTGCTTAGCTATAGTCCATCTATAGCCACCGGTACTTTGTCTAGTGAACAGGTATTCAGCTGCTTTAGATTGATTATTGCTCAGCAAGCACTGTTTTGCCCTAGCCCTAGTCCTAGGCCTAGCTCTAGCCCTAGCCCTAGCCCTAGGTGGCTTGCTACATGTAAAGCACTGCAGTTAGTGCTATTGCTGGCAATCATATCATGGACACTAAAATATCAACTAGTTTATAATTTTTATTATTCATTTTTAGGCAAGGCCCCAAGTATAATTTCTCACACTCCCTGTTTTGGATTGACCTACAGGTCGATGGCATCCCAACCCAAACTCACAATGTCAGTGCTTCTTCACTTCCTAAATTATGGGCTTCAGCTTTTAAATTCCCAGCGTTGCTTGAATCCTTCCTTAACCCTCTCACTGGCATAAGTCGCAAAACTGATTAACTGCGACGAAAAAAAATTAACCGTTTTTAAAAATTGCACGAGTATGCCTAAAGCATGCCTCTAATCTAGCTCCTAATCTATCCATAAAATACGGCATTAGGAAAGGGAAGTAAACGTGCCAGCAAACATAATTTGGAACCGGCCCTTGAGGCTTTAAACCAGACGACCTCAAAACCATGAAAAGTGTGAAAACAAACCCTCGTTGAAGATATCTTCAAAGATCTATGTTTCTATCTCTCTCCTTCGCACATCTTGTATACCATTATAGAAGGTTAACTATCGGAGGACTCTAAAGGCTCCAGTGCATGTCTATGGCCAAAATAAAGCAGTACTGCTATGTAAGTTCATCAATGATGCAAACATGAATGACTGGCTCCACTCAGTCTACACCTGTTTGCTTTGGAGTTTCTACTCCTGGAAACTATTACTAAGTTCAAAGGAGGCTGTGATTGAAAACATCTGCTGTTTAGTTGATGGAGTTCTGTGCAATTCTCTGAAGGAATCTGCAGCTGGTCCCCAATGGCAACAATAGCAACAAAACATGGCATGTGTTGATATGTGTAGTGCTCAACATGGCATATGTGGATATAGGTACCAATAGCAACAAGACATGGCATGCGTTGATATGTGTAGTGGACAACATGGTGTATGTGGATATAGGTACCAATAGCACAAGACATGGCATGTGTTGATATGTGTAGTGGACAACATGGTGTATATGGATATAAGTAACAATAGCAACAAGGCATGTGTTGATATGTGTAGTGGACAACATGGTGTATGTGGATATAGGTACCAATAGCAACAAGACATGGCATGTGTTGATATGTGTAGTGGACAACATGGTGTATGTGGATATAGGTACCAATAACAACAGGACATGGCATGTGTTGTTATGTATAGTGGTCAACATGGTGTATGTGGATATAGGTACCAATAGCAACAAGACATGGCATGCGTTGATATGTGTAGTGGACAACATGGTGTATGTGGATATAGGTACCAATAGCACAAGACATGGCATGTGTTGATATGTGTAGTGGACAACATGGTGTATGTGGATATAAGTAACAAAAGCAACAAGGCATGTGTTGATATGTGTAGTGGACAACATGGTGTATATGGATATGGCAACAATAGCAACAAGACATGGCATGCGTTGATATGTGTAGTGGACAACATGGTGTATGTGGATATAGGTACCAATAGCTACAAGACATGGCATGTGTTGATATGTGTAGTGGACAACATGGTGTATATGGATATGGCAACAATAGCAACAAGACATGGCATGCGTTGATATGTGTAGTGGACAACATGGTGTATGTGGATATAGGTACCAATAGCTACAAGACATGGCATGTGTTGATATGTGTAGTGGACAACATGGTATGTGGATATAGGTACCAATAGCAACAAGACATGGCATGTGTTGATATGTGTAGTGGACAACATGGTGTATGTGGATATAGGTACCAATAGCAACAAGATATGGCATGTGTTGATATGTGTAGTGGACAACATGGTGTATGTGGATATAGGTACCAATAGCTACAAGACATGGCATGTGTTGATATGTGTAGTGGACAAGGATAAACAAGTTGTTTAAAATCATGGACTTCCAGAAGCTCTGAATTCAACTTTGTAGAACTCTGACTTAGTCTAGTTCTCCAGCGCTCAGCCATGATGTACACAACAACAAACAAACAAACAAACAAACAGACAAAAATACTTGAATAGTGATAACAAAACAAGTGTTTATATCGTTTTGTTCTTGTATAGTTGAGCACAGAGGAAGGTGTGGTTTTGTAAGTTATTCCTTATGGCTGTAGATAGCAGACATACATACAGATAGATGAGATAGATAGATAGACACACAGAGAGAGAGACACAGAGATAGATAGATAGATAGACACAGAGAGATAGAAAATAGGAAGATAGCACTGCACTGCTAACTGACTTGGCAGATTTTTGGTGGTATTTTTCTGGCTCTATTCTTAGCTTCAATATTTGCTTATCCTTTCGAGTTGCCTTTCTGACTGTCCTCCATATAATGCACATTGCTCTCGTGTGTGTGTACCCTCTATGTTGTATGACTAATGAATGTTGTAAAAGTGACTAAATAAGTCGTGTTTGTAAAGGTCACACATAGCTTCTGAACGAAGTAAAACTACCCTTCTTCATTTCAGACACTACACCAGTTGTACATCACAATCTCTTTGCCTCCCCAACTCAGTAATCTCTATGAGGACATGCCAGTGACCAGCCTGGGCTAATCGCGGTGGAAAATGCTTGTTTTTTGGTGTGTGTGTCTGCGAGTTCATGCAGCACATATTTATGGTGTTTTGAAAAGCTGAATATTTAGAATGGAGCTGAACTGCGATCCTAGGTCAGCATTGGGATAACTTATGCAGTCAATTTTCTGCCTATGAAGGAACTGACCTTATATAGTGTGGAAAGGTTTCGTATATAACTAGCACCATAATTATGGTATTTGCCAGCCACAATCCTGCATATAGCCTTCTGCATCTTCCGCGAGCCTGCAAATCTTAGAGGGGAGATGTGTTTGTGCACTGAAGCTCACACCTCTCACATTAGTTTTCTGGTACATTCATGATATGTTGTGCACTATAAGTGAGAGCCCTATAATGTATTCCGAATCTGCAAAACTTGATCTGTCTTTTATCTTGCGTATTCAGAATGTAAAGAAGTCCGTAATTGCATTTGCTAACAAGAATGCATTCATAGGACCTGCACTTTGTAACCTTACATACCTTGGTTAATCTTTCATGAACTGATGTAATGGATACGATTACAAATAGTTAGAGCAAACTCTTTTTACAGAGCTAGCATACTGGATTGAGAGTGCTAATGACAACTTTGGTTACGTGACACAGCTGATAAATTAGTAGATTACCCAAAGGTTTCCCACTTTAGCATCAGAGATTACCCATGTCTCTTTTGCAGCGAGATTAGTGATTACCCATGTGTCTTTAGCAGTGAGATTAGAGATTTCCCATGTGTCTTTAGCAGCGAGATTAGTGATTACCCATGTGTCTTTAGCAGTGAGATTAGAGATTTCCCATGTGTCTTTAGCAGTGAGATTAGAATCTCTACTTCAGGTAAAGAGTGAAACTTTTTTTATCAGACAACATATACACATACTGATGGACTACCCCTACTTCAGGCATGTGTGATGCAGTGTAACAATGCCTTTATAGCCAATAACAGCCAATAACATTCCCATTAGACTCATGCCACGAGTAAAATCAGTTGACCAAATCAGGCGCTCTGATCCATTCTCTTCTTGATTACTTGATCAAAGCCATGACTGTGGTGATTGCCATTACACCTACTTGATCAAAGCTATGACTGTGGTAATGTGCCATTATGCATACTCGTTTACTTGATCAAAGCCTGACTGCGGTGATGTGTCAATACACATACTTGATTACTTGATCAAAGCCATGACTTTGGTGATTGCCGTTATGCATAATAAAAAGCAGTTCTTAACACACACCTTCATCCATGCTTTTTATGGATTTGTGCGCTCCTGCATCTTCGGAGTTTGAAGTTGGCAAGTTCCTATTACACGAAATGTGAAGAAGAGCTGTAGAGTTGTCTCGTCTCATCGCCTTTCAATTGCAACTTGTGAATAGCTCTTGTAATATATATTCCATATAAGCTACCATGAGTCACCTTTGAAACTATTACCTCTCACCTTATCTGGTCAATGTATAAATTTTGAGGTGTTGTTTTCTTCCTTCCTGTTACAGCTCAAAATTGTAATGGACGGTCAGAGTATTGCGAGCTGAGGTTCAATCAGATCACTCTCCCAGGATCCCATGCAGCAGGATCAGGATTTAATGGATCTGTCAGAAACTGCCAGGGAACGACGTCCCCTCAGTCTGACTGCAGCTTTAGGAATCAGGTGCTCTCTATTACTGACCAGCTAGAACTAGGTATACGATTCCTGGGTCTTGACATATGCATTCTCCCAACGGCGTGTGACATTCCTGATTTTGGTTACTTGAACACAAGTAGACTTGTGTCATGTCAGGGCAGTTTATCAGATAGTAATCGGGGTGGATTCAGATATGGAGGAACCATCATTCATATCTTCCAACAAGTAGACGAATGGATGAGGGTCAATAGCAATGAAATAATTGGCTTGTACTTCACCAACAACATCCCTGCAGAAGATCTTCCACTAGCTGGTCAGATGATCGCAGAGATCCTTGAGCAACGATGGGGTGAAGGAGCAGCTACTACAAAGATGAGTACTTATTTCACATCTAATGGGAACACTTGGCCTACTCTGAGGCACGCCGTTGAAACAAATGAGAGAATCTTTGTATTATTTGACCACGAGTTGGTTCTCAGTCCCCTGGAATCAAAACCTTGGCTTCATCCACCTCCCTACACTACCATGGAGCCCAGCACATGGGGAGGAGCATGCCCTATCTTCAAAGGAGCAGAAGAACAACCAATCTGCAAAGACACCAACAATAGTGACATTGTGATCTTGAATGCATTCAACTTGGATGTATGCCTCCCTTTTGCACAGATGACTTGCAACAGTCTTATTCTGAATGCTTCCACTACATGCTTCAATTTCCTCAGGATGGATGGAAAGACTTTGAATGTTGTGCTCGTTGATTTTGTACAGCTTGACATGACTGTGTATGAAGTTGCTCTAGAGCTGAATTGGAAGAATGTAGGAGAATTCATTGCAGGCAGCAATGGAGGTACAAGTGGTACCCTGTCTGTAGGTAGCACTGCGATTCCTCAAGGAACTATTATCACTACTCAAAGAACTTCAAGTGTAGCTGCAGCGACTCTCACGTGCAACCATCACTGGGTGTGGTTTCTAGTCTGTACTGCATTGTATTGTGTGCTGCATTGAGTTCTCCACTTTTGTGTAGCTATTCAAACAGCTGCTTTGTATTGTTTTCTCCCTCCTAATCCTCCACCCCCCCCACACCCTTTTTAATACTATATATCACTTGAATTGAATACATGTGTCCTGATGACTGTATCTTTCCAAATATCTAGTTTTCTGATATATTATAATCGAGCAGCTAGTGAGAGCTCTACAAGTTGGCCATCAGCCTCAAGGCTGCATTAATTTTTTGTTAATATTTTAAAGGGCAAGTCACTTTACTAACATAGTTACTTGTGGTGTCAAGTGTGTAACAGCTTCGTGAAGGGAGAAGAAGGCTATTGCATGCCTAGATGCACTCATGAGGGGAGAGGGAGAAGAAGGGTCTATCAGCTCATGCATGCTTAGATGCACAAGGAAGCTGGGTAAACAGTTTGAATTTGATGGAACTTTTCATTGGCCAGATAGATCACTTGCAAAATCAAATCTGCTGCAGTACATGCCTCCATTGCTAAGCATGCCATGCTGTAGTAGATGCCTACTTTGCTAAGCATGCCCTGCTGTAGTAGATGCCCCCATTGCTAAGCATGCCCTGCTGTAGTACATGCCTCCATTGCTAAGCATGCCCTGCTGTAGTACATGCCTCCATTGCTAAGCATGCACTGCTGTAGTTCATGCTAAGCATGCCTTGCTGTATTACATGCCTCCATTGCTAAGCATGCCCTGCTGTAGTACATGCCCCCATTGCTAAGCATGCCCTGCTGTAGTACATGCCTCCATTGCTAAGCATGCACTGCTGTACTTCATGCTAAGCATGCCTTGCTGTATTACATGCCTCCATTGCTAAGCATGCCCTGCTGTAGTACATGCCTCCATTGCTAAGCATGCCCTGCTGTAGTACATGCCTCCATTGCTAAGCATGCCCTGCTGTAGTACATGCCTGCATTGCTAAGCATGCCCTGCTGCTCTCACTTTCCACTGACACGTTGCTTCGGCAACAAAGTGTGCACCACACCCACTCATGCCAATCAACATTCCTATACTCCATCCTCCCAAGTTCCTCAACTATTTCCACCCCCAATATATTAAATTAGGGACAGAGGGCATGTTTGCCGAAGTCTAGACTGTAACCCAAACCATCTTCATCCCACCAGTGGATTGGCCTCCACTCCATCTTAATAACTGCACAATCACAACAATGAGCCCCCTTCCCTTTGGTCAGTTTATACAAGAGATTTGCTCTCAGCACAGAGTCCTACACCTTGCTTAATTAGAATGCCCCTTGCTTAATTAGAATTCCCTGGTTTAATTAGAATGTCCCTTGCTTAATTAGAATTCCTTTGCTAAATTAGCATGTCCATTGCTTAATTAGAATGCCCTTGCTCAATTAGAATGGCCTTTGCTAATTAGAATGCCCCTTGTCACAAAGAAGCTGGTCAAAGGCCATCTCTAAAACCACCATGAGCCTCTATGAGGATCATGTCCTCCACCACTCCACCCTTGCCTTGTAAGTATCATTCCCAATACAATTAATCCACTTACAATATTTCCAGTGGATTAAGTGCCTTTATAAAGCTTGCTGTTCCACTCAGGGGCTGCCCCTTATTTCAATATTCAATGCCAAACATAACACTGTCTCCTTCTTTGACTACTCGGTAAGACCTTATTCAGTATCCATATGGGCCAGGAGCCTTTCTCCCATTTCAGATATGGTAGGAGGACCACACTCTTCTCCCACTCCCAACATGCACAAGCACAATTCATTCACATTTTCTTCCTCCTTCACATCCTCTTCTCCTTCACATCCTCTTCTCCTTCGTATCCTCTTCTCCTTCGCATGCTCTACTCCTTCACATCCTCTTCTCCTTCACATCCTCTTCTCCTTCACATCCTCTTCTCCTTCACATGCTCTTCATCTTCACATCCTCTTCTCATTCGTATCCTCTTCTACTTCGCCTGCTCTTCTCCTTCACCACCTCTTCTGCTTCACATCCTCTTCTCCTTCACTTGTTCTCCTTCACATTCTCTTCTCCTTCACTACCGGGTAGAGTTTTCTAAAAATCCTACTCCCAAGCCCTTGCCATTGTTTAGCCAACTACTCCAGTACTATCTTCTCCCCTTTCACAACTTCTGCAATTTTTTTAATCTTCATTTCCATTATCTTCCCTCTTCCTTTTGGCTTCCATGTCCACCCGAAATGGCTTGCATCTAGTCCATCCTGGTCCATCGTCTTCCGCACCTTGCTCCATCATCTTCCTCACCTTGCTCCCTCATCTTCCTCACCTTGCTCCCTCATCTTCCTCACCTTGCTCCCTCATCTTCCTCACCTTGCTCCCTCATCTTCCTCACCCTGATCACTCATCTTCCTCACCTTGCTCCCTCATCTTCCTCACCTTGCTTCCTGATCTTCCTCACCTTGCTCCCTCATCTTCCTCACCTTGCTCCCTCATCTTCCTCACAACCGCTGCCTTTTCCTTTCTTTCTTTCTTCTCCTTCCTGATCACGTGTTTGATAACTCCTCTTCAGTTTCTGAACTCCTCCCAGCTCTTCCTCAACACTTGCTCCATCTTACTGCTTAGCTTGTGTCCAGCTATAACCACCAGTAGTTGGTCTAGTGAATAGATATCCAGTTGCTTTAAGACTATTGCTCAGCAAGCACTGTTTTGCCATAGCCCTAGCCCTATGGCTTGCTACATGTAAAACACTGCAGTTTGTGGTATTGCTAGAAATCATATCTTGGACACTAAAATATGAACGAGTTTATATAATTTCTAGACAAGGCCCAGACCTCAGTGTGATTTCTCTCACTCCCTGTATTGGATTGACCTACTGGTTGATGGTGACCCAACCCAAACTCACAATGTTAGCTTCTTCACTTATTAAATTATGGACTTCAGCTTTTAAATCCCCAGCATTCCTTGAATCCTTACCTTAACTCTTCTCCTGGTGAGTTTATTTGGAAAAAAATAAAAAATTGACCATTAAGTACAAATAAATTGATATTAAATCAGAGGTTAACAATAGTCCCTAGCAACCATATATATACCACAAGATAGCTCTACTGTTGGACATTATTGTGGCCAATTCATGTTGCTAGGTAACCAAACCACACATTATGAATATCATTATGTTTCATAATAATAATAAAAATTAAAAAATATATTTAAAAAATTAAATTAAAATTGTATATTATTGTATTGTAGATTATAAATATCCTTCTATTTTCAGCCAACTTTAGGAACAACTGAGATATGCTGTGGTATGACAGATGTTTGCCTGACTAACAGAGAGGACATAATTTCTACTGTATAGAATTCCCACCAATATTATTGATACAATTCCCATAACCAATAATATTGATACAATGTATACAGAATCAAAGAGCAAAATACAATACTCTGTAATGACATACTCATAGTCTGATATGCCAGTGTCCTCGTGCAGTAAGACTAGCACTGGATGAAGGTAAGGGGGAGAGTTGGACACTCCTACTTCGAGAAAAGTACGTCCTCGTGCAGGTCTACAAGACGAGCGTCCTCGTGCAGGTCTACAAGACGAGCGTCCTCGTGAAGTATGGATGAAGAGAGTGGGGTAGGTGTGTTTGCATCACTATCTTTATCAGAACTCATCTGCATGGGGAAGCTGTGCCATGGTATTATCTCCGTCGTGGTCCATCACTTGCTCCATCAAACCTGAACATGATAGAGTTGTTATTCGTCAACTTATTAGACAAGTCAAGGAATCAAGTACAGCTAGAACTATAAAGGAAAGTAGGCTATTACACAGGTGTAGCTAACACCATGATTTAGCCAGCTCCTCAGACTATCAGGCTTTATATATAGCTAACAAAGTTCATTGACTTACCAGGAGGACTGCCAGGATCAATGCCTTCGCCTCCAACAGCCATAGCTTTGTCCATACTGCCATGGTCTCGATTGGAAAAGTCTCTGCCGAGTAGCTCTACTTGGTCACGATCCAAACTGGGCTGTTGAAAAGCACACCAGCATGTGTCGACCGACGCGTCACGACCGGAGATAGAATAGAAATCGAGTCTATTTCAAACCAAGCTACTTCGTGTTCACAATATCACAAAAATTACGTGTTCTTCATTTCATGTCGCTAATTGCCAGCGTCATATTGGGAACCGACCCTTGTTGCATTTAATTAAAACTGGAAGACCACAAAACCATAAAAAGTGTGAAAACAAACCCTGGTTGAAATTATCTTTAAAGATCTATGTTTCTATCTCTTCCCCCCCCCCCCCCCCCCCCTCTTCGCACATCTTGTAAACCATTATAGAAGGTTTACTATTGGAGGACTCTAAACGTTCCAATGCATGGCTATGACCAACCAATTCCAAAATATAGCAGTTCTGCTGTGTAAGTTCATCAATGATGCAAACATGAATGAATGACTGGCTCCACTCGCTCCTGTACCTGTTTGTTTTGGAGTTTCTGCTCCTGGGAAACTATTACTAAGTTCAAAGGAGGCTGTGATTGAAAACATCTGCTGTTTAGTTGGAGTTCTGTGCAATTCTCTGAAGGAGTCTGCAGCTGGTCCGCACTGGCAACAATAGCAACAAAACATGGCATGTGTTGATATGTGTAGTGGACAACATGGTGTATGTGGATATAGGTACCAATAGCAACAAGGCATGGCATGTGTTGATATGTGTAGTGGACAACATGGTGTATGTGGATATAGGTGCCAATAGCAACAAGACATGGCATGTGTTGATATGTGTAGTGGACAAGATAAACAAGTTGGAACAAGTGTTTAAAATCCTAGAGTTCCAGAAGCTCTGAATTCAACTTTGTAGAACTCTGACTTGGTCTAGTTCTCCAGCGCTCAGCCATGATGTACACAACAACACAACATCAAACAAACAAATAGACACATAGACAAAAATACTAACAAGTATTAATATAGTTTTGTTATTGTATAGTTGAGCACAGAAGAAGTTGTTGTTCTCTAGGTTATTCCTTATGGCTATAGGTAGCAGACATACAGACAGATAGATGAGATAAATAGACACGGAGAGATAGAAAATAGGAAAATAGCACTGCACTGCTAACTGACTATGCAGATTTTGGGGTATTTTTCTGGTTCTATTCTTAGCTTCAGTATTGCATATCCTTTCAAGGTGCCTTCCTTGGCTGTCCTCCACATTATGCATACCTATGTTGTATGACTAATGAATGTTGTAAAAGTGACTAAATATGTCGTGTTTATAAAGGTCACACATAGCTTCTGAACAAAGTAAAAATACCCCTCTTCATTTCAGCCACTACACAAGTTGTACATCAAAATCTCTTTGCCTCCCCGACTCAGTAATCTCTCTCAGGGCATGCCAGTAACCAGCCTGGGCTAATCGCGGTGGCAAATGCTTGTTTTTTGGTGTGTGTGTCTTCGAGTTCATGCAGCACATATTTATGGTGTTTTGAAAAGCTGAATATTTGGAATGGAGCTGAACCGCGATTCTAGGTCAGCATTGGGATAACTTATGCATGTCTGTGCAGTCAATTTTCTGCCTATGAAGGAACTGACCTTATATGGTGTGGAAAGGTTTCATATAACTAGCACCGTATGGTATTTTCCAGCCATAACCATGCATATAGCATTCTGTGTCTTCCTCGAACCTGCAAATCTTAGAGGGGAGATGTGTTTGTGCACTGAAGCTGTGCACACCTCTCACATTTATTTTCTGATGCATTCATGATAATATGTTATGCACTATAAGTGTGAGCCCTATAATGTAATTATATGCTTGCAAGTCTGCAAAACTTGATTTGCTTTTTATCTTGCGTGTTTGCGTGTTCAGAATGTAAAGAAGTCCTTAATTACATTTGCTAACAAGAATGCATTCATAGGACCTGCACTTTGTAACCTTACATACCTTAGTTAATCCTTCATGAACTGAGGTAATGGATGCCCGAGTACAAATAGTTAGAGCAAACTCTTTTTACAGAGCTAGCGTACTGGATTGAGAGTGCTAAATGACAACTTGGGTCACGTGACACAGCTGCTAAATTATAGATTACACAAAGGTTTCCCACTTTAGCAGCTAGATTAGAGATTTTCCATGTGTCTTTAGTATTGAGATTAGAGATTTCCTATGTGTCTTAGATTAGAGATTTCCCAAGTGTCTTTAGCATTGAGATTAGAGATTTCCCATGTGTCTTTAGCATCGAGGTGAGAGATTTCCCATGTGTCTTTAGCATCGAGATTAGAGATTTCCCAAATGTCTTTAACATAGAGATTAGAGATTTCCCATGTGACTTTAGCAGCGAGATTAGAGATTTCCCATGTGTCTTTAGAAGCTAGATTAGAGATTTCCCATGTGTCTTTAGCATAGAGATTAGATATTTCCCATGTGTCTTTAGCATCGAGATTAGAGATTTCTCAAGTGTCTTTAAACGCATAATAAAAAGCAGTTCTTAACACACACCTTCATCCTTGCTTTTTATCGATTTGTGCTTTCCTGCATCTTCGGAGTTTGAAGTTGGCAAGTTCCTATTACACAAAATGTGAAGAAGAGCTGTCGAGTTGTCTTGTTTCACCGTCTTTCAATTGGAACTTGCGTATAGCTTTTGTAATAATATATATTCCATATAAGCTACCATGAGTCACCTTAAGGGGGGGCTATGCCTCCAAACTTCGAGATTTCTTTTTTCCCCTTTTCCCCCCCCCTTCTTCTGGCAAACCATTTTTTTCCCATGTAACAGATCAAGAAACTACAAAGAGGACACATCTTGCATGATATTTGCCCTAATTTGGTCTATATGTTTCCCCAAAAATCTTGTTTTTTTGGCCGTAAAGCTCATAACGTTTCTGAACTTTACACAAAAAAGATAATTTCTATATCACCTGATAGCCCTTCTAATTATCTGTCTTTTGTATGTGCCAAAATTTTGAGTACTCTAAGTATTAGCAAGTTATGGAGATTTGAAGAGGTGAGATTTGGGATTTTTCCTGGTGTTTTCCAGTTACCAAAGCTGTGGCCTGCCAGTGAAAAACCACTACATTTATTGATAATCTGTTCACATGTTGCAGATAAGGGCCTTCTCTATCGGTTGACAAAATCTCGGACTTTGGTCTTGTTAATTAGGGCAGTTATGAATTGTACTGCAAGATAGATCAACTTATTTAGGGATCTTGATGTATCTTCCGAGAAAATATGTCTGCAGAGACATTTAACATATCATTAGGCAAGATATCAACTTATTTAGGGATCTTGATGTATCTTCCCAGAAAATATGTCTGCAGAGACATTCAACATATCATTAGGAACAAAGCATAAGGAAATAGGGAATAAAATGACCTGCGTTCCCCCCACCCCCCTCCCCCCACACACACCCCTGGCGACTCAAACTGTTGTTGCATCTATCTACTTGCTATTTCCAAAGTTTTGGAGACATAGGATGCTTCTTTCAAAGTTATGGTGGACTTCATCATACATTTCTTTGACATGCAAAAACATTCAGCTGCAAAGGAAAATTCCACAATTTTCATCATATTTTTCTTTCTTACATTTAGATATAGGCACAGAAAAACCCAAGAGTCACGGAAGTAAAAAAAAACAGATCAAGGAATTGCCAAAGCTTGTAAAAGAACATATTTTGTCAAGTTATTTCAGTGCTAACTCAAACATTTCGTTTTCCAAACTTGGAATGCTTATTCCCACAATTAATGGAAATATTTCTTGTTGCGAGAATAACTATAAAACTGTTTGCTCAATTTTTTGGCTATGTATGTCATTTTAGAGCTATTTTAGTACTCTGTGATATCCATGAATCAGATTTTTGTTTACTGCAAGGATTGCCAAGAGATGGTAGTTAGAAAAGGTGGCCTCTAGTTTTTATCAGTTTTTCAGACTCTGTAAGTGTGTAACTAATCAACATGACAAATATGGTAACTTTGCTCCATGGATATCACTGAGACACTCCTTAGCAAGCCACACACCAATTATGAGTAAATGACTTCAAATGGTTAGCCAGCTAGGTCTGCCACAAATATCTTGGAGTCACCTCGATGTTTCTGCATGTATCTTCTGAGAAAATTATGTATATAGAGATATTAACACTTTATAAAAACAAACACAGAATAATAAAGACTTTGGTATCATAAATACTTGTGTAGACGAAAGAGAAAAAAAGTTATGACAATTAGAAATAGGTACAACAATTTGGTGGTTTTGACGCATAGTCCCCCCTTAAGGAGGATGTAACCCACGGCTCATTAATTATTCATGAGATAACCACCACCATAACGTAGTTGTCATCCCCCCCCTACCCTTAATTTTGGTGCCAAAAAAAGCTTAATTCAAATGCAATCCAATGATATGCTTTATGATGATGTATACCTAAGTTGACTAAAAACAGGCCTAGAAAAAAAGTCAAACCCGCTAGCATCTGGAAACAGCTTATTAGAGCCATTCCCAAATATGGAGATAAGACCATTACCACCTTTAAGTGTTATGGGCATTTCAAGTTTTTTTAACATTCAAGCCAAGTACCCACACACCCAGGCCTGGTATGTATGTCCCACACATGAGAGAGTATTACAAGAGACTCAATTACCCAAAAACTGATGTTAGATGCTCATAAAGAAAGGGCTTTAAAATGATATATAAAGAAGTACTTTCCCTATCTCCATATTTACGTTACGCCCGTAATTGTAATTGGACCGAAAATCCACATTCTTGGGGAATGGGTAATGTCGTTGGGCCACCAACATGCACTTTCTACACACTGTATTGGTACACATAGGCACAATCATATGCTCAATTAGATTAATTAGGTACTGCTTGGAGTAGGCTTCATTTTGAGACTAAAATCAAGTGTGTGGGCCAGTGTGTTGCAGAGATATGGCTGACCTTACTAGCCTGAAATTCACTGTCTTCCTCATGAAGATTGAAGATTGAGGTAAGGAGTGCATGGATAAAATCCTCCATAACTCAACAATGGAACATCCAAATAGCTTCACCTTTGAAAGACAGCTTGTACAGGTATTGTGCAAGGATATAAGCCTCAAAACAGAAAAAGCTATATATTTTGTCAAAAATCACTATTATGGGTTACATCCCCCTTAAATATACCTCTCACCTTATCTGGTCAATGTATAAATTGTGAGGTGTTGTTTTCTTCCTGTTACAGCCCAAAATTGTAATGGACGGTCGGAGTATTGCAAGCTGAGGTTCGATCAGATCACTCTCCCGGGATCCCATGCAGCAGGATCAGGATTTAATGGATCAGTCAGAAACTGCAAGGGAAGCACATCCCCTCAGTCTGATTGTTTGTTTAGGAATCAGGTGCTCTCTATTACTGACCAGCTAGACCTAGGTGTACGATTCCTGGGTCTTGACATATGCATTCTCCCAATGACATGTGACATTGCTAATTTTGTTGACTTGAACACAAGTATACTTGTGTCATGTCAGGGCAGTTTATCAGATAGTACTCAGCTTGGATACAGATATGGAGGAACCATCATTCATATCTTCCAACAGATGAATGGATGAGGCTCAATAGCAATGAAATAATTGGCTTGTACTTCACCAACAACATCCCTACGGAAGATCTTCCACTTGCTGGTCAGATGATTGCAGACATCCTTGAGCAACGATGGGGTGAAGGAGGTGCTACTACAAAGATGAGCACTTTTTTCACATCTAATGGGAACACTTGGCCTACTCTGAGGCACGCCGTTGAAACAAATGAGAGAATCTTTGTATTATTTGAACATGAGTTGGTTCTAGGTTCCCTGGCATCAAAACCTTGGCTCCATCCACCTCCTTACACTACCATGGAGCCCAGCACATTGGGAGGAGCATGCGCTATCCTCAGATGAGCAGAAGAACAACCTATCTGCAAAGACACCAACAAAAGTGACATTGTGATCTTGAATGCATTCAACTTGGATCTATGCCTCCCTTTTGCACAGATGACTTGCAACAGTCTTATTCTGAATGCTTCCACTGCATGCTTCAATTTCCTCAGGATGGATGGGAAGACTTTGAATGTTGTGCTCGTTGATTTTGTACAGCTTGACAGGACTGTGTATGAAGTTGCTCTAGAGCTGAATAGGAAGAATGTAGGAGAATTCATTGCAGGCAGCAATGGAGGTACAAGTGGTACCCTGTCTGTAGGTAGCACTGCGATTCCTCAAGGAACTATTATCACTACTCAAAGAACTTCAAGTGTAGCTGCAGCGACTCTCACATGCAACCATCACTGGGTGTGGTTTCTAGTCTGTACTGCATTGTATTGTGTGCTGCATTGAGTTCTCCACTTTTGTGTAGCTATTCAAACAGCTGCTTTGTATTGTTTTCTCCCTCCTAATCCTCCACCCCCCACCCCCCCACACCCTTTTTAATACTATATATCACTTGAATTGAATACATGTGTCCTGATGACTGTATCTTTCCAAATATCTAGTTTTCTGATATATTATAATCGAGCAGCTAGTGAGAGCTCTACAAGTTGGCCATCAGCCTCAAGGCTGCATTAATTTTTTGTTAATATTTTAAAGGGCAAGTCACTTTACTAACATAGTTACTTGTGGTGTCAAGTGTGTAACAGCTTCGTGAAGGGAGAAGAAGGCTATTGCATGCCTAGATGCACTCATGAGGGGAGAGGGAGAAGAAGGGTCTATCAGCTCATGCATGCTTAGATGCACAAGGAAGCTGGGTAAACAGTTTGAATTTGATGGAACTTTTCATTGGCCAGATAGATCACTTGCAAAATCAAATCTGCTGCAGTACATGCCTCCATTGCTAAGCATGCCATGCTGTAGTAGATGCCTACTTTGCTAAGCATGCCCTGCTGTAGTAGATGCCCCCATTGCTAAGCATGTCCCCATTGCTAAGCATGCCCTGCTGTAGTACATGCCTCCATTGCTAAGCATGCCCTGCTGTAGTACATGCCTCCATTGCTAAGCATGCACTGCTGTAGTTCATGCTAAGCATGCCTTGCTGTATTACATGCCTCCATTGCTAAGCATGCCCTGCTGTAGTACATGCCCCCATTGCTAAGCATGCCCTGCTGTAGTACATGCCTCCATTGCTAAGCATGCACTGCTGTACTTCATGCTAAGCATGCCTTGCTGTATTACATGCCTCCATTGCTAAGCATGCCCTGCTGTAGTACATGCCTCCATTGCTAAGCATGCCCTGCTGTAGTACATGCCTCCATTGCTAAGCATGCCCTGCTGTAGTACATGCCTGCATTGCTAAGCATGCCCTGCTGCTCTCACTTTCCACCGACACGTTGCTTCGGCAACAAAGTGTGCACCACACCCACTCATGCCAATCAACATTCCTATACTCCATCCTCCCAAGTTCCTCAACTATTTCCACCCCCAATATATTAAATTAGGGACAGAGGGCATGTTTGCCGAAGTCTAGACTGTAACCCAAACCATCTTCATCCCACCAGTGGATTGGCCTCCACTCCATCTTAATAACTGCACAATCACAACAATGAGCCCCCTTCCCTTTGGTCAGTTTATACAAGAGATTTGCTCTCAGCACAGAGTCCTACACCTTGCTTAATTAGAATGCCCCTTGCTTAATTAGAATTCCTTTGCTAAATTAGCATGTCCATTGCTTAATTAGAATGCCCTTGCTCAATTAGAATGGCCTTTGCTAATTAGAATGCCCCTTGTCACAAAGAAGCTGGTCAAAGGCCATCTCTAAAACCACCATGAGCCTCTATGAGGATCATGTCCTCCACCACTCCACCCTTGCCTTGTAAGTATCATTCCCAATACAATTAATCCACTTACAATATTTCCAGTGGATTAAGTGCCTTTATAAAGCTTGCTGTTCCACTCAGGGGCTGCCCCTTATTTCAATATTCAATGCCAAACATAACACTGTCTCCTTCTTTGACTACTCGGTAAGACCTTATTCAGTATCCATATGGGCCAGGAGCCTTTCTCCCATTTCAGATATGGTAGGAGGACCACACTCTTCTCCCACTCCCAACATGCACAAGCACAATTCATTCACATTTTCTTCCTCCTTCACATCCTCTTCTCCTTCACATCCTCTTCTCCTTCGTATCCTCTTCTCCTTCGCATGCTCTACTCCTTCACATCCTCTTCTCCTTCACATCCTCTTCTCCTTCACATCCTCTTCTCCTTCACATGCTCTTCATCTTCACATCCTCTTCTCATTCGTATCCTCTTCTACTTCGCCTGCTCTTCTCCTTCACCACCTCTTCTGCTTCACATCCTCTTCTCCTTCACTTGTTCTCCTTCACATTCTCTTCTCCTTCACTACCGGGTAGAGTTTTCTAAAAATCCTACTCCCAAGCCCTTGCCATTGTTTAGCCAACTACTCCAGTACTATCTCCTCCCCTTTCACAACTTCTGCAATTTTTTAAATCTTCATTTCCATTATCTTCCCTCTTCCTTTTGGCTTCCATGTCCACCCGAAATGGCTTGCATCTAGTCCATCCTGGTCCATCGTCTTCCTCACCTTGCTCCATCATCTTCCTCACCTTGCTCCCTCATCTTCCTCACCTTGCTCCCTCATCTTCCTCACCTTGCTCCATCATCTTCCTCACCTTGCTCCCTCATCTTCCTCACCCTGATCACTCATCTTCCTCACCTTGCTCCCTCATCTTCCTCACCTTGCTTCCTGATCTTCCTCACCTTGCTCCCTCATCTTCCTCACCTTGCTCCCTCATCTTCCTCACCTTGCTCCCTCATCTTCCTCACAACCGCTGCCTTTTCCTTTCTTTCTTTCTTCTCCTTCCTGATCACGTGTTTGATAACTCCTCTTCAGTTTCTGAACTCCTCCCAGCTCTTCCTCAACACTTGCTCCATCTTACTGCTTAGCTTGTGTCCAGCTATAACCACCAGTAGTTGGTCTAGTGAATAGATATCCAGTTGCTTTAAGACTATTGCTCAGCAAGCACTGTTTTGCCATAGCCCTAGCCCTATGGCTTGCTACATGTAAAACACTGCAGTTTGTGGTATTGCTAGAAATCATATCTTGGACACTAAAATATGAACGAGTTTATATAATTTCTAGACAAGGCCCAGACCTCAGTGTGATTTCTCTCACTCCCTGTATTGGATTGACCTACTGGTTGATGGTGACCCAACCCAAACTCACAATGTTAGCTTCTTCACTTATTAAATTATGGACTTCAGCTTTTAAATCCCCAGCATTCCTTGAATCCTTACCTTAACTCTTCTCCTGGTGAGTTTATTTGGAAAAAAATAAAGAATTGACCATTAAGTACAAATAAATTGATATTAAATCAGAGGTTAACAATAGTCCCTAGCAACCATATATATACCACAAGATAGCTCTACTGTTGGACATTATTGTGGTCAATTCATGTTGCTAGGTAACCAAACCACACATTATGAATATCATTATGTTTCATAATAATAATAACAATTAAAAAATATATTAAAAAAATTAAATTAAAATTGTATATTATTGTATTGTAGATTATAAATATCCTTCTATTTTCAGCCAACTTTAGGAACAACTGAGATATGCTCTGGTATGACAGACGTTTGCCTGACTAACAGAGAGGACATAATTTCTACTGTATAGAATTCCCACCAATATTATTGATACAATTCCCATAACCAATAATATTGATACAATGTATACAGAATCAAAGAGCAAAATACAATACTCTGTAATGACATACTCATAGTCTGATATGCCAGTGTCCTCGTGCAGTAAGACTAACACTGGATGAAGGTAAGGGGGAGAGTTGGACACTCCTACTTCGAGAAAAGTACGTCCTCGTGCAGGTCTACAAGACGAGCGTCCTCGTGCAGGTCTACAAGACGAGCGTCCTCGTGAAGTATGGATGAAGAGAGTGGGGTAGGTGTGTTTGCATCACTATCTTTATCAGAACTCATCTGCATGGGGAAGCTGTGCCATGGTATTATCTCCGTCGTGGTCCATCACTTGCTCCATCAAACCTGAACATGATAGAGTTGTTATTCGTCAACTTATTAGACAAGTCAAGGAATCAAGTACAGCTAGAACTATAAAGGAAAGTAGGCTATTACACAGGTGTAGCTAACACCATGATTTAGCCAGCCCCTCAGACTATCAGGCTTTATATATAGCTAACAAAGTTCATTGACTTACCAGGAGGACTGCCAGGATCAATGCCTTCGCCTCCAACAGCCATAGCTTTGTCCATACTGCCATGGTCTCGATTGGAAAAGTCTCTGCTGAGTAGCTCTACTTGGTCACGATCCAAACTGGGCTGTTGAAAAGCACACCAGCATGTGTCGACCGACGCGTCACGACCGGAGATAGAATAGAAATCGAGTCTATTTCAAACCAAGCTACTTCGTGTTCACAATATCACAAAAATTACGTGTTCTTCATTTCATGTCGCTAATTGCCAGCGTCATATTGGGAACCGACCCTTGTTGCATTTAATTAAAACTGGAAGACCACAAAACCATAAAAAGTGTGAAAACAAACCCTGGTTGAAATTATCTTTAAAGATCTATGTTTCTATCTCTTCCCCCCCCCCCCCCCCCCTCTTCGCACATCTTGTAAACCATTATAGAAGGTTTACTATTGGAGGACTCTAAACGTTCCAATGCATGGCTATGACCAACCAATTCCAAAATATAGCAGTTCTGCTGTGTAAGTTCATCAATGATGCAAACATGAATGAATGACTGGCTCCACTCGCTCCTGTACCTGTTTGTTTTGGAGTTTCTGCTCCTGGGAAACTATTACTAAGTTCAAAGGAGGCTGTGATTGAAAACATCTGCTGTTTAGTTGGAGTTCTGTGCAATTCTCTGAAGGAGTCTGCAGCTGGTCCGCACTGGCAACAATAGCAACAAAACATGGCATGTGTTGATATGTGTAGTGGACAACATGGTGTATGTGGATATAGGTACCAATAGCAACAAGGCATGGCATGTGTTGATATGTGTAGTGGATAACATGATGTATGTGGATATAGGTGCCAATAGCAACAAGACATGGCATGTGTTGATATGTGTAGTGGACAAGATAAACAAGTTGGAACAAGTGTTTAAAATCCTAGAGTTCCAGAAGCTCTGAATTCAACTTTGTAGAACTCTGACTTGGTCTAGTTCTCCAGCGCTCAGCCATGATGTACACAACAACACAACATCAAACAAACAAATAGACACATAGACAAAAATACTAACAAGTATTAATATAGTTTTGTTATTGTATAGTTGAGCACAGAAGAAGTTGTTGTTCTCTAGGTTATTCCTTATGGCTATAGGTAGCAGACATACAGACAGATAGATGAGATAAATAGACACGGAGAGATAGAAAATAGGAAAATAGCACTGCACTGCTAACTGACTATGCAGATTTTGGGGTATTTTTCTGGTTCTATTCTTAGCTTCAGTATTGCATATCCTTTCAAGGTGCCTTCCTTGGCTGTCCTCCACATTATGCATACCTATGTTGTATGACTAATTAATGTTGTAAAAGTGACTAAATATGTCGTGTTTATAAAGGTCACACATAGCTTCTGAACAAAGTAAAAATACCCCTCTTCATTTCAGCCACTACACAAGTTGTACATCAAAATCTCTTTGCCTCCCCGACTCAGTAATCTCTCTCAGGGCATGCCAGTGACCAGCCTGGGCTAATTGCGGTAGAAAATGCTTGTTTTTTGGTGTGTGTGTCTTCGAGTTCATGCAGCACATATTTATGGTGTTTTGAAAAGCTGAATATTTGGAATGGAGCTGAACCGCGATTCTAGGTCAGCATTGGGATAACTTATGCATGTCTGTGCAGTCAATTTTCTGCCTATGAAGGAACTGACCTTATATGGTGTGGAAAGGTTTCGTATAACTAGCACCGTATGGTATTTTCCAGCCATAACCATGCATATAGCATTCTGTGTCTTCCTCGAACCTGCAAATCTTAGAGGGGAGATGTGTTTGTGCACTGAAGCTGTGCACACCTCTCACATTTATTTTCTGATGCATTCATGATAATATGTTATGCACTATAAGTGTGAGCCCTATAATGTAATTATATGCTTGCAAGTCTGCAAAACTTGATTTGCTTTTTATCTTGCGTGTTTGCGTGTTCAGAATGTAAAGAAGTCTTTAATTACATTTGCTAACAAGAATGCATTCATAGGACCTGCACTTTGTAACCTTACATACCTTAGTTAATCCTTCATGAACTGAGGTAATGGATGCCTGAGTACAAATAGTTAGAGCAAACTCTTTTTGCAGAGCTAGCGTACTGGATTGAGAGTGCTAAATGACAACTTGGGTCACGTGACACAGCTGCTAAATTATAGATTACACAAAGGTTTCCCACTTTAGCAGCTAGATTAGAGATTTTCCATGTGTCTTTAGTATTGAGATTAGAGATTTCCTATGTGTCTTAGATTAGAGATTTCCCAAGTGTCTTTAGCATTGAGATTAGAGATTTCCCATGTGTCTTTAGCATCGAGGTGAGAGATTTCCCATGTGTCTTTAGCATCGAGATTAGAGATTTCCCAAATGTCTTTAACATAGAGATTAGAGATTTCCCATGTGACTTTAGCATCGAGATTAGATATTTCCCATGTGTCTTTAGCATCGAGGTGAGAGATTTCCCATGTGTCTTTAGCATCGAGATTAGAGATTTCCCAAATGTCTTTAACATAGAGATTAGAGATTTCCCATGTGACTTTAGCAGCGAGATTAGAGATTTCCCATGTGTCTTTAGAAGCTAGATTAGAGATTTCCCATGTGTCTTTAGCATCGAGATTAGATATTTCCCATGTGTCTTTAGCATCGAGATTAGAGATTTCTCAAGTGTCTTTAAACGCATAATAAAAAGCAGTTCTTAACACACACCTTCATCCTTGCTTTTTATCGATTTGTGCTTTCCTGCATCTTCGGAGTTTGAAGTTGGCAAGTTCCTATTACACAAAATGTGAAGAAGAGCTGTCGAGTTGTCTTGTTTCACCGTCTTTCAATTGGAACTTGCGTATAGCTTTTGTAATAATATATATTCCATATAAGCAACCATGAGTCACCTTAAGGGGGGGCTATGCCTCCAAACTTCGAGATTTCTTTTTTCCCCTTTTCCCCCCCCTTCTTCTGGCAAACCATTTTTTTCCCATGTAACAGATCAAGAAACTACAAAGAGGACACATCTTGCATGATATTTGCCCTAATTTGGTCTATATGTTTCCCCAAAAATCTTGTTTTTTTGGCCGTAAAGCTCATAACTTTTCTGAACTTTACATAAAAAAGATAATTTCTATATCACCGGATAGCCCTTCTAATTATCTGTCTTTTGTATGTGCCAAAATTTTGAGTACTCTAAGTATTAGCAAGTTATGGTGATTTGAAGAGGTGAGATTTGGGATTTTTCCTGGTGTTTTCCAGTTGCCAAAGCTGTGGCCTGCCAGTGAAAAACCACTACCTTTATTGATAATCTGTTCACATGTTGCAGATAAGGGCCTTCTCTATCGGTTGACAAAATCTCGGACTTTAGTCTTGTTAATTAGGGCAGTTATGAATTGTACTGCAAGATAGATCAACTTATTGAGGGATCTTGATGTATCTTCCGAGAAAATATGTCTGCAGAGACATTTAACATATCATTAGGCAAGATATCAACTTATTTAGGGATCTTGATGTATCTTCCCAGAAAATATGTCTGCAGAGACATTCAACATATCATTAGGAACAAAGCATAAGGAAATAGGGAATAAAATGACCTGCGTTCCCCCCACCCCCCTCCCCCCACACACACCCCTGGCGACTCAAACTGTTGTTGCATCTATCTACTTGCTATTTCCAAAGTTTTGGAGACATAGGATGCTTCTTTCAAAGTTATGGTGGACTTCATCATACATTTCTTTGACATGCAAAAACATTCAGCTGCAAAGGAAAATTCCACAATTTTCATCATATTTTTCTTTCTTACATTTAGATATAGGCACAGAAAAACCCAAGAGTCACGGAAGTAAAAAAAAACAGATCAAGGAATTGCCAAAGCTTGTAAAAGAACATATTTTGTCAAGTTATTTCAGTGCTAACTCAAACATTTCGTTTTCCAAACTTGGAATGCTTATTCCCACAATTAATGGAAATATTTCTTGTTGCGAGAATAACTATAAAACTGTTTGCTCAATTTTTGGCTATGTATGTCATTTTAGAGCTATTTTAGTACTCTGTGATATCCATGAATCAGATTTTTGTTTACTGCAAGGATTGCCAAGAGATGGTAGTTAGAAAAGGTGGCCTCTAGTTTTTATCAGTTTTTCAGACTCTGTAAGTGTGTAACTAATCAACATGACAAATATGGTAACTTTGCTCCATGGATATCACTGAGACACTCCTTAGCAAGCCACACACCAATTATGAGTAAATGACTTCAAATGGTTAGCCAGCTAGGTCTGCCACAAATATCTTGGAGTCACCTCGATGTTTCTGCATGTATCTTCTGAGAAAATTATGTATATAGAGATATTAACACTTTATAAAAACAAACACAGAATAATAAAGACTTTGGTATCATAAATACTTGTGTAGACGAAAGAGAAAAAAAGTTATGACAATTAGAAATAGGTACAACAATTTGGTGGTTTTGACGCATATTCCCCCCTTAAGGAAACCCGCTAGCATCTGGAAAAAGCTTATTAGAGCCATTCCCAAATATGGAGATAAGACATTACCACCTTTAAGTGTTATGGGCATTTCAAGTTTTTTTTACATTCAAGCCAAGTACCCACACACCCAGGCCTGGTATGTATGTCCCACACATGAGAGAGTATTACAAGAGACTCAATTACCCCAAAACTGATGTTAGATGCTCATAAAGAAAGGGCTTTAAAATGATATATAAAGAAGTACTTTCCCTATCTCCATATTTACGTTATGCCCGTAATTGTAATTGGACCGAAAATCCACATTCTTGGGGAAGGGGTAATGTCGTTGGGCCACCAACATGCACTTTCTACACACTGTATTGGTACACATAGGCACAATCATATGCTCAATTAGATTAATTAGGTACTGCTTGGAGTGGGCTTCATTTTGAGACTAAAATCAAGTGTGTGGGCCAGTGTGTTGCAGAGTTATGGCTGACCTTACTAGCCTGAAATTCACTGTCTTCCTCATGAAGATTCTCCTTCACATCCTCTTCTCCTTCACATCCTCTTCTCCTTCACATCCTCTTCTCCTTCACATCCTCTTCTCCTTCACATCCTCTTCTCCTTCACATGCTCTTCTCCTTCACGCCCCCTTCTCCTTCACATCCTCTTCTCCTTCACATCCTCTTCTCCTTCACATCCTCTGCTCCTTCATATCCTCTTTTCCTTCACATACTATTCTCCTTCACATCCTCTTCTCCTGCACATCCTCTTCTCCTTCACATCCTCTTCTCCTTCACATTCCCCTTCTCCTTCACAAGCTCTTCATCTTCACATCCTCTTCTCCTTCATATCCTTTTCTCCTTCGCATCCTCTTCTCCTTCACATCCTCTTCTCCTTCGCATCCTCTTTTCCTTCACATCCTTTTCTCCTTCACCCGCTCTTTTCCTTCGCATCCTCTTCTCTTTCACATCCTCTTCTCCTGCACATCCTCCTCTCCTTCACATCCTCTTCTCCTTCTCATCCTCTTCTCCTTCATAGCCTCTTCTCTTTCACATCCTCTTCTCCTTCACTACCGGGTAGAGTTTTCTAAAATATCGTATTCCCTAGCCCTTGCCATTGTTTAGCCAACTACTCCAGTACTATCTTTTCCCCTTCCACAACTTTTACAATTTTTAAAGTCTTCATTTCATTATCTTCCCTCTTCCTTTTGGCTTCCATGTCCACCCAAAATGACTTGCATCTAGTCCATCCTGGTTCCTCATCTTCCTCACCTTGCTCCCTCATCTTCCTCACCTTGCTCCCTGATCTTCCTCACAAGCACTGCCTTTTCTCATTCTTTCTTTCTTCTCCTTCCTGATCATGTATTTGACAACTCCTCTTCAACTTCTGCACTCCTCCCAGCTCTTCATCAACACATGCTCCATCTTACTGCTTAGCTTGTGTCCAGCCATAACCACCGGCACTTGGTCTAGTGAACTATTCAGCTGCTTTAGATTATTGCGCAGCAAGCACTGTTTTGCCCTAGACCTAGCCCTAGGTGGCTTGCTACATGTAAAACACTGCAGTTTGTGCCATTGCTGGCAATCATATCATGGACACTAAAATATGAACAAGTTTATTAAAAAAAAATTCTAGGCAAGGTCCCAAGAAGTGTAATTTCTCACTCCCTATATTGGATTGACCTACTGGTCGATGGCGACCCAACCCAAACTCACAATGTTAGCTTCTTCACTTCCTAAATTATGGGCTTCAGCTTTTAAATTCCCAGAGTTCTCCCCTAAAGGCTTTGCTTCACAATATGTCGTGAGGCCTTTGCATTGTGTGTTGCGTGGTTCCGGGTCGCATTGGGTAGCTTTGAGCTGTTCTCAATATTGGCCTCGTTGCTGCATTGCATCGCTTCGAACTATCGAAATTGAACTTTTACTCAGAATTAAAAACTCCACCCACTCATTTATGAACCTTCAACCCCTACATGACTCGTGGGGTACATCAAGATCCCAGGAAAGTTCCTCACTGCCTCTATCAACCTTTCCTCAATGATCTCTTCCTTAACTCTTCTCCCGGTGAGTTTATTTGGAAAAAAATAAAAAATTGACCATTAAAATTGATATTAAATCAGAGGTTAACAATAGTCCCTAGCAACCATATACCACAAGATAGCTCTACTGTTGGATATTATTGTGGTCAATTCATGTTGGTAGGTAACCAAACCACACAGGTATGAATATCATTATGTTTAATAATATATTTTTTAATATATATATATATATATATATATATATTTTATTTTTTTCCCTCTTTTTCCCCCCTTCTCCAGCAATGATAATGTATGACAGAGAACAACATGCCATACCTCAAGTATTTTTAAATTATAATTGTATATTATTGTATTGTAGATTATAAATATCCTTCTATTTTCAGCCAACTTTAGGAACAACTGAGATATGCTGTGGTATGACAGACGTTTGCCTGACTAACAGAGAGGACATAATTTCTACTGTATAGAATTCCCACCAATATTATTGATACAATTCCCATAACCAATAATATTGATACAATGTACACAGAATCAAAGAGCAATTATACAATACAATTATAGTCAAGACTTGATGCTGGTAAGTTATTTACTTAATGGCACTGACTTTACTTCACATTCCAACTTGCAGTTCCAAAAGATAAACATCTATGGGAAAACAAAACTACCATCAGAAAGTCTACTGCATTGGCTACATTTTGGTATATAAATCAGGACCATAATGTGTGCAAACATATAGTACTTTAAATGGTAGATCACGGTTTTCAGACTTGTTTTCCCTTAACTAGAGTGAGGTTGCCAACATCTGCACGCACCCGGTATATGAAGGCAAAAAGAAAGCATCCGGTTTTGACATTCGAGAAAACCTGTGGGAAGGCATTCAACCAAGATACAATGTACAGTCCGCAATTTGATGTTTGGAATCACCTATATATCAGGTAAACCGGACATAGAGCACCATCTGGAGCAGGCGAACATAAGCGGTTAGACCAAGTAGTTAATTCGTGTCACAGTCTAACACCTTTCTTGCCTGACCAATGTCACAGTCTTAACACCTTTCCTCCCAGACCAATGTCATCTTAACACCTTTCTACCCTGACCAACCATCACAAGAGAAGGCAGTTCCTTCATTTTTGAGTACACCTTACCACTTGATACAGCATCCCATGCTGTTTCTCTCTTTCGTATGATGCTTCCAGATAGTGAGGTAGCTAAAAATATGTGCAGCAACAAAAACGCTGCTATAATCAATTGTACGAACAGGAAGGTTGCCCTCTTTGTTTTCCCCTATCAGGTTGTAAGTCTTATAGTTTGAGGTCTGAGAATTCAGCAAAGGCTCTCCCTGGCTCTAAGTCTTAGAGGCTTGAATGAAGGTGAGGTTAATTCATAATCGAATAGAGCAGAGACAATACTTGAACAAGTAAATCAAGACAGTTATCTGAGGTGGGATAGAACTCAAAGGGGTTTTATAGAAGTGAATGGAGGGATCTGATTGGTAAACTAAAAGGTGTGAGGAGAATGCAATGTCCATATTTGGAAGTGAGAAAAGATCATGTGAGTGGAGAGACATACATACATAAAGCATTGATAAGAGTGTTAATGGAAATGAATTAGTTCAAATGAGACATGGTTGAGATTACTTTCAGATTGCAGAAGTTTCTTGAGAGGGAAGGAGATCCGTGCCCGAACATACTCCCGGGGCTGCCGATGGAAGTGGCTGAGGAATCTTCTCTTCTCGGTGGATGAGGGAGATTTTCACGATTGATCGCTTGAGGGTGCTTGTAGCTGTCCGGACCTTGACGACACGAATGAGCCCGTCCCTTCCGGGATAGGTTTGGAGAATCCTTCCAAGTGGCCAGTGACATGAGAACGTTTGATTATCCTTGATAATTACAATGTCATCCACTTGGAAGTTAGATCGTGGAGACTGCCACTTGTTTCTCTTCTGGAGGGTTTGGAGATACTCCTTATGCCAGCGTCTCCAGAAGAGATGAACTATGCCCTGACAGAGATTCCAGGTTCGAAGTCGATCCAGATCTTCAGGTAGGTTGGTCTCTGGATAGGCAGTAAGAGCTCTGCCAATAATGAAGTGTCCTGGAGTGAGAACAGGGATGCCGTCAGGAGTTGGAGAGGTGATGGGCCAGAGTGGACGTGAATTTAGAATGGCTTCAATTTGAGCAGTGACTGTGGTCCACTGCTCAAAGGTGAGTGTTCGCTTTCCGATGATTCTGGCGAGATGTTTCTTTACAGATTTGACTGCTGCCTCCCAGAGGCCTCCAAAGTGTGGAGAACGCTCTGGGATCATCTTCCACTCGATTCGATATGAAAGAAGACACTGGGCGATGGAAGATTGAGTCTGTTCCTTCTGGAGGAATTGATAGAGAGCGTAGAGGTCTGCCTTGGCTCCTCGAAAATTGGAGCCATTGTCGGTCTGAATGAGAGTTGGGCAGCCTCTGCGTGAGATGAATCGTTTGAGGCAAGCCAGGAACGATTCGGTTGTCAGGTCGGACACCATGTCGACATGGACCGCCTTTGTGCAGAAGCACACAAAGATTGCCATGTAAGACTTATCGATGGTCGGATGTCTGGTGTGGCCTCGCTTGGAGTAGAATGGACCTGCATAATCTATGCCGACAACTGAAAACACTGGACTTGCTCTCACCCTCTCTGCTGGTAGGTCGGCCTGCATCTGTGGCTGAGTGGCTGCCTTGGCCCTGCGACAGATCCTGCACTGGCTGGTGACATCTCGGGAGAGTCGTCTGCCACCAATGACATGGTAACTGGAATCTGCGTATGACAGTAAGAGGGAAGGACCACAGTGTCCTAAACGAATATGAGAATGGTTATACATGAGACGGGGTAATATGTCCTTGCCACAGAGAATCAGAGGACGAGACTCGAAATAGGACAAGGAAGAATTGGCAAGACGGCCCTGAACTCTGAGGAGTTTCTCAGAGTCTAGCAGTGGAGTCAGGGACTTGAGTCTGCTGCTGGGAGGAATGGGACGTCCGTTGGAGAGCCTTTGCAGTTCTGAGTGGAATGCCCGGTTCTGAGACAGTCTGACTAGTTGTAGCTCTGCTCTCACGATCTCTCTGGAGCTGAGACGACTTGTCAGTTGAGGACGTCCTGGAGTGGCTCTTTTCCTTGCCTTGTCCACCAGCCTCATGCACCAAGCAGTGACCTTGATGAGGAGGTAGTAGTCGGAGAACTTGGTCTCCAACCAGTCGACTGGAGCAGGGACTACCAGATGGCAAGGGAGACGCACTTCAGGCAGGTTGGCTGTCTTCCTGGGAGGTTGAGGAGGACGATTAACAGGATCAGACTGGAGCCATGGTGGGCCATCCCACCACAGGCTATGATGCAGAAGTTCCTCTGGCATCATGCCTCTTGATGCACAGTCTGCTGGGTTTGACTTGGTTGGGACGTGCATCCAAGAGGCGGGAGGGATCAGCTCCAGTGTGGATGCCACCCGGTTAGAGACAAAGGTCTGAAACTCCCGGGGGTGGCCATCCAACCAGCAGAGAACAATGGAGCTGTCCGTCCAGGCATGAAGTCTGTCCTTCGAGATCTTCAGGACGCCTCCGACAGACGTGAGCAAGTTTGCCAGCATCAGAGCTCCACAGAGTTCAAGTCTAGGAATGGAGAGAGGCTTGAGCGGAGCGACTTTAGTCTTGGAGGTGATGAGGGCAATGAATGGAGGTTGGTCGGCATAGGTTGACCTTAGATAGAGAACTGCACCGTAGGCCTTCTCGGAGGCGTCCGAGAAGCCGTGCAGCTCCATGGAATTCAATTTGGCTCCATGTCTGAGATGGAACCTTGGCAGCTGACGCTGGGATAGGAGAGACAGTTCATTTCTCCAGGCTCGGTGTTGGTCTGCGAGGTCAGAGGGCACCTCATCATCCCAGTCTATCCTGATTTCCCAGAGGTGTTGGTAAACCAACTTCATGGAGAGTAGAGCTGGGGAAATCCATCCAAGTACATCGAATGTCTTCGAGACATCGGAGATGATGCCCCGTTTAGTCGAGAGGTAGCTTGGATCTACTTGGATGTGTGGGGTCATCACGTCTGAGAGAGAGTCCCAGTTCAGTCCGAGGGCTCGCGGATGGTTGATGGAGGTAGAGTCAATGACTTCCTTGACTGGCAACTTCTCTTTCAGGTCGTCTGCGATTTCATTCAAGACCGCAGGAGAGCTGCTCCGCCACTTGCAGAGGTTGAAACCCCCTTGAGATAGCAGCCTCCTCAGATCGTGGTGGAGCTGGAGGGCCTCTTCCTTTGTTTGGGCGCCTGCTAGTAAATCATCGACATAAAATGAGTTATGCACATGATAACTTGCAGTTGGGAGAGAGGCGCCATGGTCGAGTGCAGTTTGTTGCAAGGTTCTGACAGCCAGGTAGGGAGATGAACTTACACCAAAGGTGACCCTGGTCATCCTGTAGTCTGTCAGAGGTTGCTGAGGATTTGCTCTCCACACGAATCGGTGGAGATCTCTGTCAGGGATGTTTAGCTCGACCTCCCTGTACATCTTACTGATGTCTGCAGATATGGCGATGGGATACGACCGGAACTTGAGTAGAATCTGATAGAGTGAAGGGTGAAGAGTAGGTCCAGACAGCAGGCATTGGTTGAGGGACACCCCGGAGGATGTCACTGCACTGCCGTCGAAGACTACTCTGAGCTTGGTTGACGTACTGCTGTCCTTCATGACAGCATGCATGGGCAGATAGTAGCTTGGGTGGTTGTCCAGTTCAGAGGCAGGGACTTCCTCTGCATGGTTGAGGTCGAGATAGCTCTGAATGACTTGCTGGAATTGTGGCCACGTTTTCTTCCGGATGATCGACCGTTCATTGTTCATGAACCTGTTCACTGCCTGGGTTCGACTGCTTCCCAATGGTGGAAGATCATCTCTTTTAGGCAGAGCTACACGGTATCTGCATGAGGTAGGATCATATGAAGTAGTCTCAGAGTAGTTGGCTTGAACTATCTCCTCAACTGAGGATAGCTCAGCCTGCTGACAGTTGGTCTGATCCAGCTGCCAGAATCTGCTCATTTGTTCACTCAGTTGATCATCTGTAACATGAGTGATGGTGTGGAAGAGTGGAATAGATGGAGCAGAAGTAGAATCGGATGAGTCCGGTTGGAGTGCTCCAGCAACAGCCCATCCAAAGATGGTCTGCTGAGCTGCTGGAACCTTGCCATGGCCCTTAATGATGGTTTCACAGGGAGTGAGAACCTGGTAGAGCATGTCGGATCCGAGGAGTAGATCGATTCTTCCAGGGATGTGAAACTTGTCATCAGCCAATGGAAGTCCTTGTAGATGTTGGAGCTTTGGCAAGGAAGACATCTCTGTGAAGGGCAGGTCGTGGGTTACAGTGTCGACTACTGCGGCTTCACATTCTAGCTTCTTGGCCCTTTCATCCAGAGGAGAGATGGCCAACTGGGTCCGATGTTTGGACGTCTTGCAAATGGTGCCTTGAACAGCGATGAACGAGATGTTGGCTGGAAAGGTAGGCAGATTCAGCAGCTTGACCATGCGACTGGACAGCATGCTGAGTCCTGCTCCAGGGTCAATGAGTGCTCTTGCCTTGAGCATTTGACCGGAGGGGGAATGAATGAGCAGGTTAACGGTCATCAGAAGTGCCTTGGGAGGATGTTCTGACCAGGTGATGTTGAAGTAGGAGGGAGTGATTGTCTGCTCCTGGTGGATGGTGGAGTGGTGCTTCTGCCGGCAGACTCTGCAAGTATAGGAGCTCCGGCAGTCAGCAGCAATGTGTCCAATGGACAGACAATTGTGACACATGTTCCTTTCGTGTATATGAGTGAGCCGTTGTGGAACAGTGAGAGCTTCCCACTTCGGACAGGAATAGAGAGGATGTTTGTCCGGCGCACACAGAAAGCATTCATATCTGAACGAAGACACAACAGGTGAAGTAGCATGGTTAGGCACCTTAAAAGCCCTTTGTTTGACAGGCTTCTTGTCTGGATGGTTTGGAAGTTTGGCAAGAGGACATAGAGTAGAGTCCATAGCTTCGACATGATCTTGAACATAGTCAAAGAGCTTGTCGACCGGTGGCACTCCCTTGAGCTTCTTTGAATGTTGCTCCCAGATTGACATCACTGATTGAGGAATGAGGTCGGATATGAGTGAATAGGCAATGGAGTCACCATCATACTGTCCCGATCTCCTCAGACTGCAGATTATGGACTTGAGCTTGTCCAATCCGTCTTGCATCTCCTTCCGATAGTATAGAAGTTTGGGGTGCTGAGCGAGTCGGAGACAGTAGATCTTGTGGATCTCACGAGGTCTGTGGAAACGAACCTTGATGCGTTCCACTATTTCCGGGTAAAAGTCAGGATTGTCAGTGCCTGACTTGAGGAGCTCATCTACCTCGGCATCTGCCATGGCCTTGCGAAGGTATGACAGTTTGTCAGATTGGCTCAGGTTGGTCTTGCTATCGACATTGCTCTCAAACTCTCTCCAGAATGAGGCCCAGTTCATGATGTCTCCATCAAATTTGGGTAAGTCAAGTTTGGGTAGCTTGCATGAGCTGGTATCGGTTGAGCTGAGAGAAGTGTCTGCCGAGACTCGAGTGAGGGTTGCCGTGTGCCTGGTATTGATGTCTGTCCGAAGTCGACGGAACACCTTGGTGAGAGAATTGTTCTCTCTGGAGAGGTTGTGGCCAGGATCTAAGGCAAGGTGGGAGATGTCACTTGAAATGGAATCGAGAATCTTGCAAGCATTATCGACATCATCCGACTGGTTGAGTGAAGAATCTTCATCCAGAGTCTCTTGGAGTTGTTCTGTGAGTCCTCTGAGGTGAATGAGATTCTCGGCAAGGTGTTTGGAGACCTTCAGTTCGTCAATCAGATCGAACACTGCATTGCCTTCCTTCTTGAAGGTTCTGAAGGCTGTGTACTCATCGTCAGGCTCAAGAGTCAGAGCATTCTCATCTTCTTCTTGCCTGAGAGTGTTGACTCTGTCTACTGTCTCCTTGAAGTCCTTGAGGGCTTCTTGGACAGACTCCTTGGAACTGGTGAGGAGTCGGTTTGAATAGGACTGAGGTGGTTGGGACTTGAGTGGAGACAACTCGGCCCTGGTCATCTGCACCTCCTTGGTGAGGGTCCTGCGCATGCGTCGGAGCTCCCTCAAGTCGAGAGGAGTGGCTCCGCTGAAGGACATACTACAGGATAAGAGAGAACAAGTCAGTTAGAAAACTTAGCTTGTTGAGGATGGAGATGGACGGATGAAGAGAGTTGAGTAGAGTTGAATAGAGTTCCGAATAGCTGGAGAGTGAGGTGGCTGCTTCAGGATATCCGGCTCGAAGGACCAGAAAAGATGTACGAACAGGAAGGTTGCCCTCTTTGTTTTCCCCTATCAGGTTGTAAGTCTTATAGTTTGAGGTCTGAGAATTCAGCAAAGGCTCTCCCTGGCTCTAAGTCTTAGAGGCTTGAATGAAGGTGAGGTTAATTCATAATCGAATAGAGCAGAGACAATACTTGAACAAGTAAATCAAGACAGTTATCTGAGGTGGGATAGAACTCAAAGGGGTTTTATAGAAGTGAATGGAGGGATCTGATTGGTAAACTAAAAGGTGTGAGGAGAATGCAATGTCCATATTTGGAAGTGAGAAAAGATCATGTGAGTGGAGATACATACATACATAAAGCATTGATAAGAGTGTTAATGGAAATGAATTAGTTCAAATGAGACATGGTTGAGATTACTTTCAGATTGCAGAAGTTTCTTGAGAGGGAAGGAGATCCGTGCCCGAACATCAATTATGTAATTGCTGTTTCGCTGCATAATCCACTGGTTGGCACCTTCAGCAGAATCCTTTCAACCTGGCCATTAATGGCAGTAGCACAGAGAACATGTATTCTTTGGCGGTAAAGGTGTATGGTAAAGATAAAGGTGGAAGTTTGTTCATAGCTCTGGCACATGTGCTTTGTGTCTGATTGTAGTGCAGGAGGTATTTTCATGCAAGTGGCCAAGACATATGAAGAAGATGGTGTGCCTTGGCATAACATCATAGGCTTTAAGCTTAGACAATATATCCGTGAATATGGGAAGGCGTAAGCCTTTTAGGAATCTTGAAGAAGTGTATTCACCTTTGACTACTCTTGCCAAATTATTCATAACAGTGCTAATCACGCAGCACAGGCATTTACTGGCATGATAGATTTAACGCCGGTGACTTTTTTGGCAATAACACCAAGCGACGGGCATTACTAAAGGAGTACTGTGAATTTTGTTGATCAAGAGTACCGCAAAATCTTGAACTTTAGGGCTTCTCGCTGGCTAAGCAAGGAAGTATGCACCAGCCGAGTATTGAAACGGTACCCTAGTTTGAGGAGCTATTTTGTTAGTCTGGCCAGAGCTCAGGAATGGTCCACGTCTAACACGATTACAAGCGTACTTTGCCAATGCTCTTTGTGCACTCGTGGTTCTCCTTCAGTTCATTTTGCCTTTCTTTATAAACTTGAACAAAGTCCTACAAAGTGATGAGCCAAAAATTCATGTAATGCTTCAAATGATTCACTCACTTGTTTTACACACAAGCTTCTGGGGGGGAAAATTTAAGGCAGAAGTGTTTACTTGTGGAGATCCGACAAGTCAATGTTGATGACTAATCTTGATCTTGACGATGGGTTTCTTCACCCAATCAATAATGACTTCACAACATTTTTTACCATGAGAAAGATGTTGACACTGAGCACTGTCAGCTTTATGATTGAAGTTCATAGTCTCACCTAGCAATACACGCCCACTATTAAAGCATTTAGAAATTGTACAATTCCATCAATACCACATTGCTGACTTTCAATCCCCTCTATGTTTGGTTGAAAAGTTTCTCCCATTGAAAAGCAAAACTGGAGGGTAGCATGGACATGTTATTGGACCAGTTTACTGACTATCAGAGCCTGAAAATGGATTTGTGATAATTTTGAGTGCATTGACCAAATGTGGAACTACTTTGAACTACTTGGACAACCTTCAGGGCTGTGATGGTCTCCATTTTTTGGAAGTGGTGAAGTACTAGCTACTGCTTTTATCTCACAGTGCAGAAGAAGAATGGATCATCTCAATAGTTGAATTCTGAGCTGGCCTATCCAACAATCACTCCCACCAATCTTGTCATGCAAAGTGAACCACTCTGATTGCTTTAAGTTTAAGCCATCAAAGACACTGCTAGAAAATGCAAAAAAGCAGCCATGAGATATAATGCTGATCACAGTGGATCTTTGAGTAGCAACTCCCTTAAGTAATTTTTAGTTAGCCATGATAATTTTCCTCAATGTGTAAGTTTACCATGATTTTTGGGGGTGTTGACAATGTGTTCTTAATCAGCTACTCTTTAATGTCATAATAATAATATATTGTAGCCTAACCGGTTGTTCATGCCTAGTTCAATTATGTAATTAGTGACATTGATCTGATGACCTGTTGGGCATGTGCTAATATTTTTCTCCCAGCAGTCCAGCTCATCAATCTCTGGTGATAGATTAGCTTATTTTGTCACGCAAGGCTGGTAATGCTTCCTTTACTGCAATGGTATGCTTCCTTCAGTGCAAAACAAAACAGTTCATGGAGCACTGTAATGAAGCCTCTATTATATTATAGTTCAACAAGCATAAAAAATCTTCTTTGGTAGTCATAGTAGGCATTTGTGTGGGCATAATTTCAGGCATTGCAGCATAGCATAACAGAAGGGAAAAGCATAATTTGTGTACTAATGACCGACAAAGAAAAGTTAATAATTATTTCTGTACTGCGCATGCGCATACTTAACCACACCCTTTCCTAATTAAAAACCTCACCGAGCTAAGCCATTCAGGTTGTTCTGGCTCCTGCATCCCTGCATTAAGTCAAGCACCTATGTTTGTAAAACCACAGCCTTTGCATAAACTTACCTATTCAATGAAACAATGCTCCTACCAGAGAAGGGGCAGGCAGGTAGGGAAGGGGGGAAGGAGGGTTGGAAGCTGTTCGCCCCGCCTCCTCCTTACATTGCTGCTTGGATGTGGGGAATAATTGCAAACCTGTACACACATGTGCAAGGTGTTAAATTAGCTACTTTGTAACCTCTAGCTAACTCAAGGTGCACCTTTCTCTGATTAGTCAGTTTGCACACACACCCACCTCCCTAATGAATTGGTTGGCCATACCTACCACCACACCCTTGTAAATGGAGCTGGTGACTGGCAAGGCTGGCTATTATCAACTATCAAGTAGTGCATATAGAAAATGTTCCAATCAACTACCTTATCAAGGTTATTGCTCAGGGGCGGATCCAGAAAATTGAAGAGGGGGGTTCTTCCAATAAACTTTATGACAGCCACAGTCACTTTATTAAACAACACAGAGTTTTCAAAAGTCATTTAAATGATGAGCATGCATGCAGACAAATTATATTGTCTTAGTAGGAAGGGTAGAGACCTGCTAGGGTGCTTGTTTGCAAACAGATGGCTAAAATTAAGATCTTGTACCATTCTACGATGGACTTTGATTACTGCCAAAGCACCAAATTGCTCTTCTGACATTGTAGACTGGGTATAAATTATTATCTATATATATATAGAGACAGGATAAAAAGTCTTACAGTTTTCCTGTGAGGACTTCTTTTTCTTTAACCAAGAAAAGTTTGACCAAACACAAAGTTCCACACCACTAAAAAAAGAGGGGTAGGGCTAGACATCATGGCTATTGACCCACCCACGATTGTGGTGTACAAAAGTCGCTTGTTTGCCTCGCACACACAGACCCTTTACCAACTGCTGCAGCAATGGGCCCGTAATGCGAAGCATAAGAATGAGACTCAGTCACTCAGTGAGTGTGTTTTGAGTAAATCAGCTAATGCTGAGTTGTATACGGATGGAGGGGAGTTCTCCCCCCCCCCCCCCTCTTGATCCGCCACTATTCTCCCAGTCCCAGGGATTTTGAAGAGTAATAATAATATAATTTAATTGTTCTATTGAGCCTTGAGATAGGCCATCACTAAGTATATACGAATACAATAAATGACAATGACTATATACCATATAGGAAAAAACACATGAATTAAGCAAAATAATGAATTTTCCTCTTCTCCCACCATTTGAACACATTTCCCATTAAAATTCTGTCTACCCTACTTTACTACCCTATCCAACAACTCTTCGCTCACCCCTGCTACTGATCTACCCAACATTAGGCCTATATACTCTCCCTTCTTCATCTTCATTTCTCCATTCTACTACTCACCCTTCAATTCCCTCAACCATATCCAATACAAACACCCCACAGTACAACAAGAAATGCACAACATCTTCCACAATACCTTCATCACATAGCTCACATCTACCATCCCGGCTCATACCACACCACACCTTGTCACCCAAGAGCCTCGCTGATGCCATCCTTAACCTAAATCTCAGCCTCACTTCCCCTGTGTTACTGAATCCTCTTACATATCTTTCTTGTCCAAACTCTTCTTTAGACCACTTGACACTTGATTTCCTTCCTACTTCTTCCCGCCACTCTGAACATCCCTTACACAGTTCCTTCATGTTGCACTTGAGCCTACTAGCTCCAATGCTACTTCCGCCCCCCCACCCAAATTGCCTTTTCAGCTCACAAAACTCAGCCAACCAACCTGGACAATCACTTAACAGTGCCACAACTTTTTTCACTAGCCTATCGTCACTCATTCTCTGCAACCTCCATCCAAATGACACTTTCTTTTCTTCCCTTCTCTGCTCCAGCCCAGGTCCCCTCTTAGTGCTACCCCTGCAACTGTATTACTCCCTCCAACTGGTTACCTCCATATGCGCTCTTGAATTCTTTCCAAATTCTTGCAGGCTGTCTTCCCTCCTGTCCACCACACTTCAGATGCATGCTCTAGACATGGCCTAGCTAGCAACTCCCATATTAGTTTACTTCTGTCTGGCTCCATTTCTCCATTTACCCTGCTAATATAACCAATTCTTGCCCTCCATTTCTCTGCCTTTTCCTTCATCTTCTCCAAATGAACATTTTTTCTCATCCCCCTGTCAAACCACACACCATGATATTTGAAGGCTTCCACATTCTCTTCATTAATCTTCACCACTCTCCTCCACTACACTTTCTGCCAATTGTCATTGACTTGCTCTTCTCGCTATTAAACCTAAATCTCTATTTGATTGCATACTCCCTCACCACATCAAACATCACTTACTTATGTCCCGTATAATTTACGCAAGAGAAATGATGTACAGGTAGTACGAGCTAGTCATAGTAGGCTAACCTGGGTGAAAGTTATCCCACCATTCTCCTGGGTTATCCCACCATTCTCCCAGGTTAAGGCAGACATTGTCAACATTGGTACGTACGGTAAGAAAAAGAATGCTAGGTTTCAGCACTCTTGATGGGTTATACGCACACTATTACAAGTAGCTGTTGAATATCCGGAAATGAATCGATATCACCAGATGCAAGTACCAGAAGAAAAGTGTCTGGAATTGAGCTATTATAGTATCTCTTTGCTGTGACCAACTTTTTGTATTTTTCCATATAACCTGCTATCATCTAATTCATTTTGTAAAGACCTGTGGAAAAGAAAGCCCCCCCTCCCCCCCCCCCTCCCCCCAATAAAGCAAGATTACTTATAGCTGATACTAGGCTGAAGTCACTGCTTAGTATTGATAAATCAGCCTCTGGACACAACTGCTTTTATCTGAACGTCTATCCTACATTTGACTGAAAATGGTGGCAAGAAGTGGGATGGCAAGTGTTAAAATAGTCACATGGAATAGCACTGGGAACATTGGTTCCATTCCTTCACAGGCTCATCTTTCTGGATACAGATTCAAATGTTACACTAAGGTAAGAACTTTGTCATACCAGAAACTGAAAACTTTGTCGACACTGTTTTGAGTATGGAGTTAATGTTTTCCTAACTGTATTGATCATTTTGTAAGCATCACACATCTTATCCATGTTTGTGTAACTTTGATGATGACTGACTTCATCTAGGACATTATCTGTTGTTGTATATAATAAACACTGCAATACAGTGAAACTTTCAGTCCTTGTGCGTTCACTTTAGTGGCCCTGTCACAATTCTAATTTCCACCTTGTGAAGTCAAGTCAGGATACCCAAAAAGTGATGACATTTCAAGAAGACACTCCAAACACATGTGTGTGTTCCATTCACAGCTCAGGATGAGTCGTGCCTCCAAACACATGTATATATGTGTTCCAATATACAGCCCAGGATGAGTGTGGCAACATGCCTTCGTGTTTTGTTACCAATAACCTCTGCAGCAGCTTTGGACTATTTGTATGGCAATAAGATCCCTTACCTGGTGAAGTTTGGTAATAGATAAATTAGGGCAGTGAGACAAGCATGTAACTATAAAGTTAAACGAGAAATTTCTTGATTTTGGCTTGTACACCTGTCACCTCAGATGACATTACTGCAGTTCCAAAATTATGCCTGGCTGTTGGAGCCAGGAGACGAGAGAAAACCCAAGATCTTGATATATCTTTAAATTCAGAAAATTAATGAGATGTCCGGATTTTATAAGGAAGTTAAATCCACAAATCTCAAACATAACGAGATAATATCTTGGCTATATAGCATGAGTGTTGGCGACCTCATCAGCAATGACAGTGAAGGGGTATATCCAGTCTGTTTTACCATACAGGTACAGATGTGGCTTACTTCATTATTGTTTTGCTGATAAGAAGCTATTTAATAAGAGGTGTTCCTGAAGACAAGTGTTGCCCTTCAAAACCTACAGAATGGCTATGTAGTTGCTGTATTAATGGTGTAATGAGCAAAATTTACTCTATACTCTTATTTTCCCTGAGAGGTAAGCATTGCTTTGCTAAGAACTCCATGGCAAGCACAATTTAATACAGAATTCAATATTCTTCTGTTCTTGTTCAGACTGCTGTTTCACTCAACCCTTGCATCCCAGTTGTAAAATTTAAGCAAAAAGATAAGCCTGTTCTCAGCATTGAAATCTTATCATGGGAAGTAAGAGTATCAACACTACCAAGTGGCTTTTGATAGAGTGCAGATATTAAAACACCTGCCATGTCTACCATCTCTGTTTGACCGTAAGGAAAAATAATACAGTAGCGACAAAGACCACTTTCTAGCTCATCAGACTATGAAGGCCTAAGCCATTGCTGCTGGAAGACGGCACTCCAGCATCTGGTTGCTGTATTAAAGTGAGTAGTATATCAATTGAAGCCTGCTTAAAATTACCGAGGATATATTGCATCTATTTAGTATCTTGCAGATATTTACCTCAGTTGTTCAAGGACCTATGCTCAGCATGTAAAATAGCCTCCAGATCTATCTGCCCCTATTGAAAGATATACTATGGGTTCAACGATAGATTACTATGTGACTGCTGCTTCCAGACATTGCTTAAAAAAATGCAGTCACATAGTCAGTTTGAACATGTGCTTTGAAATATTCCTGCTCTACTGGTAATTGTGTAATATTAAAGTGCTTGTCAGTATATTGCATGTTAGGAAAGCTCTCTCTTCATCAATTAAGTAGATGACACAGTAGATCACTCTAGGCATGCTATAAAAGAGGCGGGGGGGGGGGGGGGGGGGGGGGGGTTGAACCCCCGTAGTAGATCTGGCCATGCTACCTATATGGTAGTGGTTTGCCCGTGCAGGGTACTCGTTTGTCACTTTTTGTTTGCATGATTGGAGGTCAGTTATATAATGATATTCATATGCACTAGAATCCAGAAACTGCCATTAGCTACATAGCTCAGGAACACTCAAATAAATTGTTTGTAGTAAAATTAGACCAACATTTCGGCTAGCTAGTTGCCCTAGTCATTACCAGGACGAAGAATAAAATGGGGGAAAACCACACACATGCACACAAAGTTGCATTTAACACAACAACTAAGAATCAGCCATGGAGAATTGAAAAATTGAAAAATAGGTTTTACAAACAATGTGACCCCCTAAAACAGTATCACAAACTTTCAACTCACATCAATCTGGTGCTCAGGTGCTCAGGTGCTCATGCTTCCTCTGGGTATGCTGTGAGGTCCCCACCAATCGACTGGACAGCCACAGAAACTGGCATCAACACCATTTGACAATTTGACAAGCTTATGGATATATGTATGTAAATATATACCAAGTTTTGCACCACTGCAGGGGGGGGATAAAAAAATTTTTAACTCACTCACAAAAACACACGTTAATCTGCCAATGGACAGGATCACGTGTATTAATATACTTTAATGACAATATTATTGCGGAAAACCCCACAACTTATTTGACGTTTTGCAGAGAAGTGCGTTCAGGGACCAACAGAGCCTCCACAGGTAAGAATTATTGCATTTGGTAGGAGACATTTGGTAGGAGAAGGTTTTAATGTTATTTATGTAAGAGCATTGCTTCAGTGCTTGTCAAAGAGAACTCCAATGGCATTCTAGTTGAAGGTTTGCTGAGGCCTTGACAGACAGTGCATCTGGAAATATTGAGTAGTAGGCATAATTATGTAGAAAAATTTATAGAGGCACATAAAGTGTCAGTATATATATATATAGTATATATATATAGTATATAGTATGTATATATATAGTATATATATAAAATATAAAGCTAATAGTAGACCGACAATTCACATGGTTGGATCCAGGATTTGAAGACAAGTGTTCCTGGTAAGTCTACTTGGCATGTGCAGTTAAGGTTTTCATAGTTGACATTTTTTTGTTCATTTGTTAACAAATAGAAGCTTATGGAAGATGAAGAATGGTCTGGTCAAGGTGGACCAGGCACACTAGTACCACCACATTTTTTGGAGCAATCAATAGCCCCGGGCCTCTACTCTTTTTATGTCTCTGACCTGTACTACCTGAACTCCAACAAAGTACACATTTGCACCTGAGAGAGTGAGGCTTTGAGGCACTTTGTTATAGAAACTCTGCTATTTATGATGCATATATAAATACTACCAACTTCTCCAAACCCTGAATATGTCTCAGTTAGGCATTTCCTCAAGAAAACTGTTGCTATCCTATTTCTTCACCATCTAATAAGTGATGCTCATCACAATTTACAAGCCATAGTTAACAAATAGATGCTCTTTAGGAACTTTGACCTAGTCAGGTAGCTAATGACGTCTATTAGCAGGGCAATTGGTTTCTACTTAGATGAGCTCTCTAGCACTAATGTAGTTGATGAAGACTCCTGTCTTTGGAAACTAAGTGGTTACCTGTTCCACAAAAATGTCGTCCAGAAACACTTCTTGATTCCGTGAAGCAATGTTGTACACAGACTCTTCCTAACATCTTCACTCACCTAAAGCTTTTTACACTACTCTTCCTTGGGTGAATGGGCATCAACTTCCAGGTAATTAACAATTAATTAACTATAGAGCAATAGCAATTAATTAACAATTAATAATTAATTACTTATAGTGCATTCAAACAAACACTTAGTCCTTTAGCCTTGATTCACACTATGAAACTGACCATATGTTTTCTTCAAAAGTACTTGCATAGAATGGAGAAGGGAAACTTGTTATTTGATTGACCATTCTCAACGAACTCTCAGTTGACATAACGAAATTATAATGACCTCAATAACCAACTTGAATTTTTACTCCTCGACTTTTCGACTAGATGCTCTAGCCTTTTGGTTTTTATCCAATTGGGAAGTCACACATACTGAGAAAACCAACTTTAATTTATAGTGGAATGCATGGCATCAATAATTGCCCTAGATGAATAAGATACCTTGTATCTAGGACACAGTCCTACAAGGCTTGGCAAGGGCATACAAAAGTAAAAATAAACTAATTACTGGAATAATCCTGATGAAAGCTAGAGCATCTAGTCGAATATTCCTGTAGAGGGCTAGAGCATCTAGTCAAAATGTCGAGAGAATACAATTTGTTGAGACAGTTATTGTATGATTACTGGAAGCTGATACACAGGAAGTAAAGCAGTGATGCTAATGGGAACCAATTGTCTTATGATTGGTAGGCCACTTAAGTTTTTTCGTGGCTCTGAATATTACTTGGGAGCCAGAGTTGCAACCTGGGATACTATTTTGGCATCATAGACTGAATTTGATGTCTCAAGATCTCAGCAATATTTTCCTAAACCCTGCAAAAAGTTAACATTCAACAACAACAAAAAATAGAAACAAGACAATTATACAAAAATAATATATTTAATATCGTTAGCTACTTATTAATGCCCCCACCACATTCACTGCATACAGAAGTTATTAAAAAGTGACTTGTTATCTGCCACTCTGCGATATCCCAGAGGCTAGATATGAGTCACACCACCTGATTTGTAGCCACACGGCCATAGATCATTAAACTACGTCTATGCTAGCACGAATTATTATTATTATTTTATTAGTGCAATTCCCTTATGGAATTCACTTCCAGAATGTATTATTAGTTTATCTTCTAACTCGGCCTTTAAAAGACAAAAGGGGGGGAAACCTTGCCTTTAACTAAACTTAACTTAGTGAGCTATATATCCTTTTTGTTTCTTTACACTGTTTGTTTCTCTTGTCATCCATTCCCTTGTTCATGGTTCACCTTAATAATAGCTAGTTAGTCCACCCGCTGTGTTGTTTTGCATTGAAAGTTGTTCTTAAATTTTTTTTTTTAAATCACTCGAGAGCGCATTTGAACCATCTCCGTAGGCATCAGGTGGCATTAGAATGCAATTCCTAATGCAATGGCTTTTAATTCCTAATCGTTATTACAATCATTTCGGACTTCATTATATTTCCGTCCACGTGCGAGGGACACCTGGGGGGCAGGGAAGTATATATTCAGCTAGTGGACGCTATAGTTTTTGAGCTGTGGCTGCCTGACCCATCTAGGAGATGAAGATTATACTTCTCTTTCTTCTGGTTGGATTTGTGTCACAGAGCAACAGTAAAGGTATGTACCTGGCTACTATGTTTCAGCTTCAGGCTGGACTTAAAGACTTGTTAACTAGAAAGGTGATAAATCGTAGTTTTAGGAAGCGCGGAGATTTCACTGTTAGCTTACTTCTGCTTCCCAGTCAATTCCCCCTCCCCTCCCCCATTCTAAAGCTAAGCAAAAAGAGATGATATTTGTTTCTCTCTCCCCACCTGGCTGTGTCTCAACACAACCTGCATGAAGCTTCACTATTGCAGTCACTTGAGATGCTGTGAGCTAAGTTTATAATATGACAGCTGTGCAGTCCTCTTATAATAATAGCCAAGCCTGAGGGAGGCACAAGTTATTAAATTTGTACGTTTTGTCATTGTTTTTGTTGGGTGGGGAATTGAAAGGAATAAATTGAGGAGCCACAAAGGATTTTTAACGATGGCCTTAACACCTTGGCTAAAAGTGGCCTTTGCTCTTTCTTTGGGTGCCAATTATATGCCGTGGTGATTCGAGCTGAATGCATGGCATCACTTGTTTGAGAGACATGTAGTCTGCTCTTCTCTTGTATACAAACTGTGTGGAGCAAGACTTCCCAATGTATGTTATGCATATAGAGTTTAAATGCTATAGAGGTAGACCTGAACTGGGCCCTAGACACCCATCAGTACCAACAGTTATTGCTAGGGTAGGACCAGACCCAATTTTAAATATAATACTCTTGGAAAGCCACATCTAATGCAGTTTGTGCATTAACAAGGTGCCTTGTGTCCTACCCTACATAGTCCAAAATGTTTTCCTTTGAGCCCTAATGTCCTCGTACTAAATACTCTGGCCTTAATTTAGTGTGCAGAATGCACTGTACAAGTTGCTTCCCAATTTTGCCCCACACAAGTATGAAGCAAGCTTAACAAACAAACTAAATCATATATTGTCCATCAGTACATGTATGTATGTATGTGTTTGTGTGTCTGATCATCAACTTTGAATATTTTCCTCTGTTGGTGCCTGTATGTTCCCACAAGGTGCATGGGTGGCTCTATTAAGGCCATAATAATTTTAAAAAAATTAAAGGAATTCTTATCGGGAATTTAGCAGTCCTGCAATAGCTCGCATCTCAGATCCAGTGGGCTAGAGATCTGTTTGAAGATGGCTCCACTTGCATAGAATTATGATGTGGACAGCCACATGTTGGCCGACCTCGGGTATTAAAAAGTTCATGGGCATGCTGACTTTGTACAAACCAAACAGCAGCAGCTGATGGTGCAATAGTGACATCATCAACTTGGCAAATTCTAATCCACCACTCTGAACCTGAGACAGATTGCTGGCAAGTTAATCACAATTAGCAGAAGTGTTTCAACCTCTGACCTCGTTGCCATCCTGGCATTCTCCACTGGCCTCTCAAGTTTAGAAGAATGTCTTTTCTGTCATTCACGTATTTTTAAGAGAATAAGCAAAGAGAGCCTTCTCAGGGAATTGGATGAAGACCTTGCTATTGCAGCATATAGCGTATGCATCTATTTATGTACATGTCTATGTGTCTACCACATATTCACAGAGTTCTTGATTGATCTCCCACGTTTAGCATCATCTGCATACATTAGGTGCTGGGAATAACATGTAAGATAATATGAATGAATCACCCGTCCTAAACATAGCTGGCTTATGTAAATAAGGAATGGTCGTCATGGTGAAGAGAAAGATCGAGAAACTGGCGGTAGGTTGGAAACTAGAGGAAAGAAAACTGGCAAGTGAGAATGGGCTAGACAGGAGAGGAGGCTGGAATTTCCTTCTGACGTAGTTACTTAAATTCATCAACATGTGCTATAGCCATGGAGGTGGGGTATTTTTGTCATGATCATACAGAAAGTTATCTTGGTGTGGTACACACACCTACTGCAGCTCTCCATGAAGAAAACTGGCTACTTAGTGGGCATATAATTATAGGAAGGATAATTAGAGCAGAGGTGTGCTAATGATGGAGAGCATACACTAAACAGTGTAAAGAGTGCAAACTTTCACTTGAACAAGTTCTTGCCTTCTTCTGCATGGTCTTCCATTAGTGCTCTGAGAATTCCTGCATAAAGTACTTCCTGAGACGGCACGTTTAGGTAGAGGAGCTGCTTTCAAGTCCTCTTAACAAAATTCCTCTTGCAGCCAACACTTGCACATCATTTCCATTTCAGAGTCTGCCATCCCATTACATTGCAGGGCATGAGGTTCAACCTGCACGGTTAGAAATCTGCGGGGAATAATAAATACATACCATTCTTGGCTACTTCTCCATATCACCATCCAAGCATGGTAACATCATGACAACAATAATATACAGATTGGTACTGCCTTCAGCTATGCTACAGTGCTAGGGACTGCCATCTAACAGTGCTGTACACAGGGGGACGAGGTAAAGACTGTCTCCATCACTTTGGCTCTCCATTCAATGCCTTGCATTTGTTATTAGTAATTATTTTTTTGAAGTCAAAAGGGCATGACTAATTACCACGCTCGTTCTGGTGGTATAAGATGTTAAGCCATTAATCTGTGTTAATTAGTGTATATGATTTTGCAAATCATCTGTGTCTGCCCTAGACTTCTGATAGGCATCCAAACCTTCTCAATGCCATCCACACATCAAGCCTTTTTTTGTTGGCAGCACCCCTACCATACTCACCTCCAACCAACACTCCCTCATCCCCTTATCTTCCTCACGTCAACATTCACCAACTCCCTAAATATTATTCTTAAAACCTCATATTGTAAACATTTAAGAAAAACACAAAAAAATGATTATCATATTATATATATGTATACATAATTATGTATACATATATATGTATTATGTATACATATATAATGTATATAAATATACATATGTATACATATGTGTACATATGTATATATACATATACATATGTATACATAATTATACAACAATCTTGTGATGCAATGATCTAATAATAGCTTGATATCATTTTTCATGGTTTTCACTGTCTTTCTGAGCTTTTACACACTGCCAAAGGAGAAGTAAACACACCCTATACTCTTATTCAGGTCTATACTCTTATTCGATTTTTAGGAATTTTCCACCCTATACCATTATTCTGCCCTATACCACTATTAGGAAGACAAGACTCTAGTAATCTAGCAGTTGCTCTTCTCTGCTACATCTGTAGCAGTCCATATTTGAGGAGGCTCAAAGGAGGGAGGGAACTGAAAGTGATAAGATATGTGTTCGCGTAGGATTCCGTGTGCCTGCTGTTGGGTTCAGTGCAACCTGCTGTTGGGTTCCATGCACCCTGCTGTTGGGTTCCGTGCACCCTGCTGTTGGGTTTAGTGCACCCTGCTGTTGGGTTCCGTGCACCCTGATGTTGGGTTCTGTACCTACTGTTGGGTTCTGTGCACCTGCTGTTGGGTTCCGTGCACCCTGATGTTGGGTTCCGTGCACCTGCTGTTGGGTTCCATGCACCCTGCTGTTGGGTTCCGTGCACCCTGCTGTTGGGTTTAGTGCACCCTGCTGTTGGGTTCCGTGCACCCTGATGTTGGGTTCTGTACCCTGCTGTTGGGTTCTGTGCACCTGCTGTTGGGTTCCGTGCACCCTGTGGTTGGGTTCCATGCACCCTGTGGTTGGATTCCATGCACCCTGCTGTTGGGTTCCATGCACCTTGGTGTTGGGTTCCATGCACCTTGGTGTTGGGTTCCATGCACCCTTCTGTTGGGTTCCGTGCACCCTGCTGTTGGGTTCCGTGCACCCTGTGGTTGGGTTCCATGGACCCTGCTGTTGTGTTCTGTGCACCTTGGTTTTGGGTTCCATGCACCCTGCTGTTGGGTTCCGTGCACCCTGCTGTTGGGTTCCATGCACCCTGCTGTTGGGTTCAGTGCACCCTGCTGTTGGGTTCCATTGAACACAACTTGTCTTGATGAGGAGTAAGCAGCAGGGCCTGTAGATGTCCTGTTTGTGCAGGTGCATGACTATAGAGTATGCATAGGTGAAGTAGGCGGAGCCATGGTTGGCTATAATTAGAGTGAATGAATTATATATATGCCATGTATATTACATATGTCATGTATATATATGTATTCCATGTATATGTATGTATGCCAGCATGTGTATGTATGTATGCCATGTATATGTATGTATTCCATGTATATGTATGTATGCCATGTGTATATATGTATTCCATACATGTATATGTATGTATGCCATGTATATGTATGTATTCCATGTATATGTATGTATGCCAGCATGTGTATGTATGTATGCCATGTATATGTATGTATTCCATGTATATTTATGTATTTCATGTATATGTATGTATGCCATGTATATGTATGTATGCCATGTGTATATATGTATTCCATACATGTGTATGTATGTATGCCATGTATATATATGTATTCCATGTATATGTATGTATTTCATGTATATGTATGTATGCCATGTATATGTATGTATGCTATGTATATGAATATATACCTAGACATGGCTGCATGATGTGATGCATGACAAGCTCTCCCAAGCGTGTGGGAACCAGGAAAACACCTCTCTGTGCATGAAGGGTCTAATCAGAAGGGTCTAATCAGGAAGCTAATTAAATGATCCTCTCACTCAGACCAGTACAGCGTCTAAGTGAAACCTCCGCCGTGGATCATGTTTGCTTAATGAAGCTGCAGATAACACACCAGCACCTCCTCATCTAATACACACCAGCACCTCCTCATCTAATACACACCAGCACCTCCTAGAGCCAGTGGCAGTAGTTCTTTTATAATGTATATACTTGGGAAGTTATACTATAGTGACCGCTGGAAATCAGTATCTTTTAGTCTTAGTTACTACAGTGACTGCTGGTAATTTGTGGCTATCTTATAGCCTCAGATACTATAGTGACCACTGGAAATCAGTCCCATTATCTTCTAGCCTTAGTTACTATAGTGACTGCCTGAAATCAGTCCCATTGATACCTTGTAGCCTTAGTTACTATAGTGACTGCTGGTAATCTGTGGCTATCTTGTAGCTTTAGTTACCATGACTGCTGGAAATCAGTCCCATTGATACCTTGTAGCCTTAGTTACTATAGTGACTGCTGGCTATTTTGTAGCTTTAGTTACTAGGACTGCTTGAAATCAGTCCCATTGCGACCTTGTAGCCTTAGTTACTATAGTGACTGCTGGAAACCAGTCCCATTGCTACCTTTTAGTCTTAGTTACACTCGGAAAGTGGTTCAAATATTTTGGGAGCTCTCTGTTTTGATAACGGTCCAGTCCTGCCTGAACATACTGGGACTATTTCCAGCCCTAGCCCTACTCTTTATTTCCAGCCCTAACCCTACCCTTTATTTCCAACCCTAGTCCTACCCTTTATTTCCAACCCTAGTCCTACTCTTTATTTCCAACTTAGCCCTACTCTTTATTTCCAGCCCTAGCCCTACCCATTATTTCCAGCCCTAGCCCTACCCTTTATTTCCAGCCCTAGCCCTACCCTTTATTTCCAACCCTAGTCCTACTCTTTATTTCCATCTTAGCCATACTCTTTATTTCCAGCCCTAGCCCTACCCTTTATATCCATCCCTAGCCCTACCCTTTATCAGCCCTATTTCCAGCCCTGGCACTTGTATTGCCCCACCATTCTTGAATGATCCTGGTTGGGGGAGTAGGATGAGTGCTAGGTGGACATCATCGAGACATCCACAGATACAAGCTGGCCTCAGCACTACTGGAACGACTGACAAGCTCCCAGGTTGTGAAGCATGAGAATTTATTCATTTATTCATAGAGTGACTCACACCTGCATTCATGTGATGAAGTTAGCAAGAAGTTAGCAAGAAAGCTACCCGTTCCCAGACCCTTTACCGAATTGCTTTTCAGGATTAAGATCTGGTGTCCAGAGGCAAAAATCTTGGCATTGGCCAACCACTCAAGCTGTGAGAGGATTTCATTGCTATCGGTAGCTTGTGTATTTTAGTCAGTATTGCAAATTGTCGATTCAGTTAGAGAGCCTGGCTGTATGCAGTGCTGAGGTCTGTCTCCACTTGCTGCATTAAGTGAACCCCTTACATCATCAAAGGAATGGATATCTCTAAATTCTCACAAAGAGTTCCCAAGTAACAAGTGATAGACTTTCTGTACAAGATTTATCCCTAGTTCTCCTAGTTCTAGCTAGGTCTTCAAAGAATTGACTTGTAGCTTTGAGTCCTCTTTTGCTAAGTTTGAAAAGAAGGGGTGGGGGGGGTAGTAAGGTGGTTGTGGAAGAAGGGGGTAAAGGTGTGTGTGGAGGAGGGGGGGGGGAGTTAATATTTGTGGTCTGGTCTAGGGTCCAGTTACAAGTGAAACTGGAGCCTCAGAAAACACCCACTCACAAAAATGGCATTTAAGAAGCCAAACACGTCCTCTGGTTGGGTATTCCGGGCCATGTGGAAGGTGCAGCTGAGCAACATCGACTGTTTCTTGTTTCAACAGCACAAAATTAACGTGCAAGTAATAATACGCAGCCAAAAACAACAAGCACAACGCAACACATTACATCATCTATGCATGTTCTGATTGGAGACATGAAAATCTAGATCTGAAAGGTGGGCAAGTCCAAGAAGTTTTTCCTCTCTGGTCCACAGAGAGCTTTATCTGGCTTAGAGATGAGTGAAAGGTTCCGAGGCATGTGACTTGCTCTAGGCGAGGATTTGCTGGTTGTTTCAATATCCAGCTGATGACTCTACTTGAGCTGTTGCTGCTCTTGACCTTCAGTTTATCTAAAACTTCCTTTCGTTGACAACAGCTCCAACCAAGTCGTCACAATTGCTAACCTTCTTGTTTGCTTTGCGTAAATTTCGACCAAGTCTATATATTGGATGCTAGCTACATGTACCCAGCCTATAATCCTAGACACTAGAAAACAGCCTAGTGGGCCAGCACAGTGGGTGCTTGCTACCTGTACCCAGCCTAATCCTAGACACTAGAAAACAGCATAGTGGGCCAGCACAGTGGGTATACTTGTTATCTGTACCCAGCCTAATCCTAGACACTAGAAAACAGCATAGTGGCCCAGCACAGTGGGTACTTGTTATCTGTACCCAGCCTAATCCTAGACACTAGAAAACAGCCTAGTGGCCCAGCACAGTGGGTACTTGTTATCTGTACCCAGCCTAATCCTAGACACTAGAAAACAGCATATTGGGCCAGCACAGTGGGTACTTGTTATCTGTACCCAGACTAATCCTAGACACTAGAAAACAGCATAGTGGTCAGGCACAATGGGTGCTTGCTACCTGTACCCTAGACACTAGAAAACAGCATAGTGGGCCAGCAGAGTGGGTGCTTACTACCTGTATCCAGCCTAATCCTAGACATTAGAAAACAGCATAGTGGGCCAGCAGAGTGGGTGCTTACTACCTGTATCCAGCCTAATCCTAGACATTAGAAAACAGCATAGTGGGCCAGCACAGTGGGTGCTTGCTACCTGTACCCAGCCTAATCCTAGACATTAGAAAACAGCATAGTGGACCAGCACAGTGGGTGCTTGCTACCTGTACCCAGCCTAATCCTAGACACTAGAAAACAGCATAGTGGGCCAGCACAGTGGGTGCTTGCTAGCTGTACCCAGCCTAATCCTAGACACTAGAAAACAGCCTAGTGGCCCAGCACAGTGGGTACTTGTTATCTGTACCCAGCCTAATCCTAGACACTAGAAAACAGCACTGGGCCAGCACAATGAACTCTCAGTTGATGTAATGAAATTGCAATGACCTTCCCAATAATCAACTTGAAATTTACTCTCTCAATGTTTCGACCAGATGCTCTAGCCTTCATGATACAAGAGGACGTCTTATATGTGGCAGTATTTGTATTTGAGTGAACTTCATGCACCCTGTCTTGGTCTTTCCCACCAGACTTCCGCCATATGCTCAAAATTAGATCTAGTTTCGGAATCAACCTCCTCTGCCTGGTACATCTGTTGTTACTTCCTACACAACCACACTTTCCCCAAAATTACTTTCACTGATTACCTCATTTGCGGCCACAACACACCCTTCCTGTTTCTCCTCAGTTCATTATCAGTACATATTCCTGTCCATTCCGTTCCCTCCGGTTATCTTCCAAGTTTATCATGAAAATCACTTTTCATATTATCATTGCTTTATGCTTGTGCTTGCATATTAAACTAACCTATCCACTTCCTGCGGCTCATGCCCTTGCTAAGCATGCCCTGCTGCAGTACATGTGCCCCATTGCTAAGCATACCCTGCTGCTCTCTCTTTCTACTGAGACGTTGCTTCGGCAACAAAGTGTGCACCACACCCACTCATGCCACACTATTCCTATACCTAAGTTCCTCAACTATTTCCACCCCCAATATATTAAATTAGGGACAGAGGGCATGTTTGTCGAAGTCTAGTCTGTAACCCAAACCATCTTCATCCCACCAGTGGATTGGCCTCCACTCCATCTTAATAACTGCACAATCACAACAATGGGCCCTCTTTTCCTTTGGTCAGTTTATACAAGAGATTTGCTCTCTGCACAGAGTCCTACACCTTGCTTAATTAGAATGCCGCTTGCTTAATTAGAATGCCCATGGTTTAATTAGAATTCCCTTGCTTAATTAGAATGGCATTTGTTTAATTAGAATGCCATAAAGGTGTTATTTCCCTTCCTCGCCTCACACAGCCCTCTCATAGAAGCAGGTCAAAGCCCATCTCTAAAACCACCATGAGCCTCTATATCATTCCCAATACAATTGTTCCAAGTAGTACTCCACTTACAACTTCCTTTATAAAGCACACCTAGGTTGCTGTTCCCTCAGGAGGACTGCACTCTTTCCATTATTTCAACATTCAAATGTCAAACATAAAAATGTCTCCATGCTTTGGCTACTCTGTAAAACAGTTCAGTATCCATGTGGGCCAGGAGCCTTTCTCCTATTTCAGATACGGTAGGAGGCCCACACTCTTCTCCCACTCCCAAAATGCAGGGTATCTACAAGCACAATTCATTCACATCTTCTTCCTCCTTCGCAAACTCTTCTCCTTCACATTGTTTCTCCTTCACATGCTCTTCTCCTTCACATCCTAGTTTTTTTCTTGTATAGTTGAGCACAGAGGAAGGTGTCATTTTCTAGGTTATTCCTTATGGCTATAGGTAGCAGACATACATACAAATAGATGGGATAGATAGACAGAGAGAGAGAGAGAGACAGATAGGTAGATAGATAGACACAAAGAGATAGAAGGGGAAAAAATAGGAAGATAGCACTGCACTGCTAACTGACTTGGCAGATGTTTGAGGGTATTTTTCTGGTTCTACTTTTTAGCTTCAGTATTTGCGTATCCTTTCAAGGTGCCTTCCTTGACTGTCCTCCATATAATGCATATTGCTCTCGCGTGTGTGTACCCTCTATGTTGTACGACTAATGAATGTTGTAAAAGTGACTAAATAAGTCGTGTTTGTCAAGGTCACACATAGCTTCTGAACAATGTAAAAATGCCCCTCTTCATTTCAGAAACTACAGAAACTACACAAGTTGTACATCACAATCTCCTTGCCTCCCCGACTCAGTAATTTCTCTCAGGGCATGCCAATGACCAGCCTGGGCCAATCGCGGTGGCAAATGCTTGTTTTTTGGTGTGAGTGTCTTCGAGTTCATGCAACACATATTGGTGGTGTTTTTAAAAGCTGAATATTTGGAATGGAGCTGAACCGCGATCCTAGGCAGGCAGGGATAACTTATGCATGTCTGTGCAGTCAAATTTCTGCCTATGAACTGACCTTATGTGGTGTGGAAAGGTTTCGTATGACTAGTACTATCTGGGATTTGCCAGCCACACTGTACATATAGCCTTCTGCGGCGAGCCTGCAAATCTTAGAGTGGAGATGTGTTTGTGCACTGAAGCTGTGCACACCTCTCACATTTATTTTCTGATGCATTCATAATATGTTATGCACTATAAGTGTGAGCCCTATAATGTAATTATATGCTTGCAAGTCTATAAAACTTGATCTGTCTTTTATCTTGCGTATTCAGAATGTAAAGAAGTCCGTAATTACATTTGCTAACAAGAATGCATTCATAGGACCTGCACTTTGTGACCTTACATAGTGATACCTTGGTAATCTTTCATGAACTGAGGTAATGGATGCATGAGTACAAAATTTATAGTTAGAGAAAACTCTTTTTACAGAGTCTAGCGTAGTGGATTGAGAGTACTAAATGATAACTTGGGTCACGTGACACAGCTGCTAAATTACTATATTACACCAAGGTTTCCCACTTTAGGAGATTTCGCATGTGTCTTAAGCAGTGAGATTAGAGATTCCCCATGTGTCTTTAGCAGCTAGATTAGAGATTTCCCAAGTGTCTTTAGTATCAATTTGCCATGTGTCTTTAGCAGCGAGATTGAAATCTCTACTTCAGGTAAAGAGTGAAACTTCCGAATTTCAGACAAACATATACAAATACTGATGTATTACTTGATTACTTAACCCCGTGTGTGACTAAGTGTAACAATGGCTTTATAGCCAATAACATTCCTATTAGACTCCTGCTACGAGTGAATCATGCACAATATCAGTTGACCAAATCGAGCATTTTGATCTGTTTTCTCTTCTTAATTACTTTATCAAAGCCATGACTGTGGTGATGTGTTATTTCACATACTTGTACTTGATCAAAGCCATGAGTGTGGTGATGTGTCATTACGCATACTTGATTACTTGATCAAAGCCATGACTGTGGTGATTGCTGTTATGCATAATAAAAAGCAGATCTTAATACACACCTTCATCCATGCTTTTTATGGATTTGTGCTTTCCTGCATCTTCGGAGTTTGAAGTTGGCAAGTTCCTATTACACGAAATGTGAAGAAGAGCTGTAGAGTTGTCTTGTCTCATCGCATTTCAATTGCAACTTGCGAATAGCTCTTGTAATATATGTTCCAAGCTGAGTCACCTAATATATTGAAACTATTACCTCTCACCTTATCTTGTCAATGTACAAATTGTGAGGAGTTGTTTTCTTCCTTCCTGTTACAGCCCAAAATTGTAATGGACGGTCAGAGTATTGCGAGCTGAGGTTCAATCAGATCACTCTCCCGGGATCCCATGCAGCAGGATCAGGATTTAATGGATCAGTCAGAAACTGCCAGGGAGGCACATCCTCTCAGTCTGACTGTATCTTTAGGAATCAGAACCTCTCTATTACTGACCAGCTAGACCTAGGTATACGATTCCTGGGTCTTGACATATGCATTCTCCCATTAACGTGTGCCATTCCTGATTTTGTTGACTTGAACACAAGTAGACTTGTGTCATGTCAGGGCAGTTTATCAGATAGTGCTCGGAATATATTCAGATATGGAGGAACCATCATTCATATCTTCCAACAAGTAGACGAATGGATGAAGGTCAATAACAATGAAGTAATTGGCTTGTACTTCACCAACAATATCCCTGCAGAAGATCTTCCACTAGCTGGTCAGATGATTGCAGACATCCTTGAGCAACGATGGGGTGAAGGAGCAGCTACTACAAAGATGAGCACTTTTTTCACATCTAATGGGAACACTTGGCCTACTCTGAAGCACGCTGTTGAAACAAATGAGAGAATCTTTGTATTATTTGACCATGAGTTGGTTCTCAGTTCCCTGGCATCAAAACCATGGCTTCATCCACCTCCTTACACTACCATGGAGCCCAGCACGTGGGCACGAGCATGCGCTATCCTCAGAGGAGCAGAAGAACAACCAATATGCAAAGACACCAACAAAAGTGACATTGTGATATTGAATGCATTCAATTTGGCAATATGCCTCCGTTTTGCGCAGATGACTTGCAACAGTCTTATTCTGAATGCTTCCACTGCATGCTTCAATTTCCTCAGGATGGATGGGAAGACTTTGAATGTTGTGCTCGTTGATTTTGTACAGCTTGACATGACTGTGTATGAAGTTGCTCTCGAGCTGAATAGGAAGAATGTAGGAGACTTCATTGCAGGCAGCAATGGAGGCACAAGTGCTACCCTGTCTCTCGGTAGCACTGCGATTCCTCAAGGAACTGTTATCACTACTCAAGGAACTTCAAGTGGAGCTGCAGCGACTCTCATGTGCAACCATCACTGGGTGTGGTTTCTAGTCTGTGCTGCATTGTATTGTGTGCTGCATTGAGTTCTCCACTTTTGTGTAGCTATTCAAACAGCTGCTTTGTATTGTTTTCTCCCTCCTAATCCTCCACCCCCACACACCCTTTTTACTATTACATATATATTGAATGTTTGTGTCCTGGCTATATTACTTTATTTGACAACATGACTGAATTATAAAAGAATCTTGTGTTCCAATATGATATTATAATCGAGCAGCTGGTGAGAGCTCTACATGTTAGCCATCAACCTCAAGGCTGAATTTATTTTTGTATAATATTTTAAAAGGGTAAGTCACTGTACTAACATAGTTACTTGTGGTGTCAAGTGGGTAACGGCTTCATGAAGGGCTATTGCATGCTTAGATGCAACTCATGAAGGCTATTGCATGCTTAGATGCAACTCATGAAGGGAGAAGAAGGCTATTGCATGCCTAGATGAACTTATCGGGGGAGAAGAAGGGTAAGCAGTTTGAATTTGATGGAACTTTTCATTGGCCAGATAGCTTGCAAAATTAAATCTTAACTCTTTTACTGATTAACCCCTAGTATTTCTAGAGATGTTGACATTATTATTGTGGAATTTTTAATGTTACTAATTGTTGGAGCATTCATATCAGAGTCTGTATATACTTCTTCCATGCATAGGAAATTGGACACCAAGCACAACAGTTGCATAAAATCCTAGTAGACAATTCATATTGGGAGGACACTTCAGCATGGTCAAGATTGTTCTAGCCATTGCCTTAACCCTAACCCTAGTCGCTCGACTGATTCTAACCCTAGTCACTCTCCTGAGCCTAACACTAGCCAGCCTAAGCCTGACCCTAATCCTAGCCACTCTCCTAGCCCTAGCTGCTGTTCTGACCCTAACCCTAGCCAAACTCTCCTGCACTCACTTGAACTTAACCCCAGCAGCTCTTCTGAGTCAAACCCAACTGCTCTGCTGAGCCTAATCTCAGCCACTCCCCTGATCCTAACCCTAGCCGTTCTCCTGAACTCGACCCTCCTGAACTTGACCCTGGCCACTGTTCTGAGCCTTGCTCTCCTGACCTCAGCTGCTCTTTTGAGACTAACCCCAGCCTCTCTCCTGACACTAACCCTAGTTCAGTATCCTAACCCAATCCGTAACCTACTTCAGTGTTGATTATTGATGATGATGACAATGTAATGCAAGGACTATGACAGTCGAACTTTGATATGTTTAAATTGTTGCCAACTGAACTTTCAAGAACCATATGAGCTCTAAATAATGCTCTCTGATGCAGAACACTCTACACTAAGATAGTTTTGTGAACAGTTATTTACATTGCTGACAAAGACATTTAATGGATACATAAACAGTTAACTGTCTCTCTGTGATCTGCATGTTTTTACAATGGTTGAGATCAACTGCCACTTTCCTGGTTTGCCTATTGATCTACTGAGAAAAGTTGACAAAACAAGACTCGCCGGATTCGGTTTTGTTTAAAAAATGTGCTGCACTTATATTTTGGCTAAGTAGGCAAAGCTCAACATTAAACTAGTGCATGCACACTGTCAATGATACTATTACACAACTTTACTTATTAAATAATAAATGAGTGTGGCTTAGCAAAAGTGCTTGTACATCAGTCAGATGCTATGTGGGAAGGGGATTAGGGCTAGCATTATGTGGCCAGGCATGCAGCTACATCCAGGGATACATCTAGGGCTGTAGGGTACAGCACCAACCTAGGACCTAGTCCTAGCTGTAGCCAAGCTCTAGTCTTTGTCCATACCCTAGTCTAAGCTCATAGCCTTAGCCCTAGTGCTATACAGGACATTTCCTGATTCTTGGCATTCTATATAATTATACTATTAAACAGTACATAGTGGATGCTATGTGCAGGCTGGTAGCGTCCACTATCTTCCTCCTCCTCCTCCTTCTTCAAATATTTCTTCTTGTTTCAAGTGGATTTTTTTTTGTGTGTGTGGGGTGACGATTGCATTTTTTAATTTTTTTATTTTTACTTGTGGTTACAACTTTAGAGCTCCGTAGATTTTGCAAACTTTATGGTATGGAGTTAATATATAGCTTAAAAGATAGGTCTCTCTGTGTGCTCTCTTTTGATACTAAAATATGTTTCATAGGTATAACTATAGGCAAGTTACTCAGGGGCAGATCCAGGGTTGTTTTTTTGGGGGGGGGGGTTAAACCCCCTACTTCGGTCTATAAATCTTTAATCAATACATTACATGTGCTTAAGTTCTTGGTCTATTTAGTGTAGGGACAAAACGTTTTTGCATGTAGGATTAGCAAATCTGTATAATATAGTTGGGTAGAGTGCAATGTGGTAGGCTAGCAACCACATGATGAATGTGCTGTGGCAATTGGCAACCTTAATATGTGCTACAGTATCAGATAAGAACTCAGAGGCTAAAAATAAAGAGACTACGTCCTCGAAAGGGCTACTGGAGAAAACATTGCTGCTGGTATTATTGATCTTCTCAATAAGCATGGTATTGAAGTTGATGATATGAGAGGGCAGTCATATGATGATGGAGCTACAGCAATAGAGGGCACAAGAAGAGGGACTCAGGATTTTATCAACAAGAAGAATGCACTTGCATTGTACACTCATTCTCACTCACATGTTTTAAATTTGGCTGTAGCAAAATGATGCTCTGTGTCTGATATTCGAAATACAATTGATGTCATAAATGAAGTGTATCTCTATTTTTAATCTGATTCTTGAGTTAATTTTGCTCCAGAAAATAGAGTGCATAAACGGAAGGGTCTATGTAAAACTAGGTGGACAGAAAGGCATGAATGTCTTCTCTCTTTATCAATATAATTTTATAGTAACATGTATGGATGCCATGTTACATTTTGATGAGTACCCTCAATTGCAAACTTAAGTCCAAGAATAAACCCCCCCTTACTGATACTCTAGATCTGCCCCTGTAATAGTAGACCCTAGACCTAAAAAACCTGAATCGCCTCAACCTCCGCCAAAACCACAAAATTTCTAGCACCGTTTTGAATAGTTGATTACCTGGTCGGACACGTGGGTGCAAAATTAACCAGGTAATAATTTTTTTACGCCACACACTTCGCAACTCAGAGTGGTTTTGACGGCGATTCAGGTTTTTGAGGTCCCTCCGCTTTAGGGTCTAGAAACTTACCTATAGTTAAAGCTATAAAACATATTTTAGTATCAAAAGAGAGCACACAGAGAGACCTATCTTTTGAGCTATATATCAAGTCCATCATGAAGTTTGCAGAATCTACAGAGCTCTAAAGTTGTAACCACAGGTTAAAAAATTTTTTTAATTGACCCTCGTTCCCCCACACAGACACAAACACACACACATCCATAAAAATCACAAGCTGGAGGATTCAGTGTAGATTTATTAGCTGCGTTAAATGCCAATAATGTTGACGAAAGAAGGAAACATTTTTAAATTGAGATTGATCAGTTAAAAACGAAGGAAACAAATCTGCCCTTTTATTATATAACCCCCACAATCATTCATTACCATTTAAAATTGTATATATACACCAATATTGCACTACTTGTGCCAATGAAAATCACAATCTGTAGACGATTCCTTATATTTTACTGTTGCAGTGCAATATTGGTGTACATAATTTTAAATTATGTCATTTATGAGAGCTCCACAGAGAAAACGGCATAATGCATCAGCTTGATTATGTCATCGCGAACCACTGGCTGCGACTTTGTACAGACCACTTCATTTATATTAACAGATTAGAAATGGATGTCCTGTAGTGCTAAAACCTCTATGACTTTATACACATTTCATGTGAGGGGAGGGGAAAAGGATGGAAATATAGATAGGTAGAAACCAAGAAGTAGGTGTTTCAATTAAACACAAAGCATTGTTCGGTCAAAAAAGAAAGGGGCACCATATATATATATCACAACCAAGAGTGTATATATCACAAACAAGAGTGTACCCATGTATATATCACAACCAAGAGTGCACCATGTATATATCACAGCCAAGAGTGCACCATGTATATATCACAGCACCATGTATATATCACAATCAAGAGTTAACCCATGTATATATCACAACCAAGAGTGCACCCATGTAATATCACAACCAAAAGTGCACCCATGTATATATCATGGGATATCATAGGTAGCGCTCAAAGAGTCCACGTAGATTACCCTCATACCTTTTTTATGTACTTAATGTGTGGGAGACAGTCAATTTTTAAACTAATTTCCACATACATTTAGGCACAGATAATATCATCAAGAACAGTATAGGGAGTTAGTCATAGTGTGTAAGATAAATGGACCGTGGTATATAGAAAATATTTGTTGGAGCTATATGTTTCATGGACAGCAAGTTGTCCTGTTTTTGTAGAGTACTGATATGTTTTTTTTATAGTTTTGTTTTTCTCAGTAGCAGACCCATTGACAAGCACACCTTCTTTGCTTCCTGCATCGGTAAACTCAGCAACTTGTCATTCTTGAGATGATCTAAAGTTGCAAAGAATCTAGCCTTCCTATGCAAATTATGAATTTGACGAAGTTTATATCTAACTTCAGATGTAAACCAATTTGTTCTGATGGAAGGTGAGGCCTTAATTTAATTCAAGCAATAAACTGCTCTGGTGATGATTGATTCCAGAGTTAGCCAGATTACTTCTATATAACTTGATGTAATCCAGGAAATAAAATGGAAATTTAACATGAAGTCATTCAGTCCACGCATGTCCATTTTTGAGTAGTTGAAAACTTCTCTTGAACTATGTTTAGATGAGAAGCTGGCTGAACTTGATGGAGAAAAGAATAGGACAGTAGTCAGTTGAAATCTGAAAACCATCATTACTTACTCTGACGACATTTTAGAAACTCAGGGATGTTTGTAAGTACAGTTTTAAGATATTTCCTACATTACGAGTGGGAGCACTGATAATTATCAGTTCGTTAACTGAGAAACAGAGTATGGTAGTCGTGCACCTTGGAGCATAGGTGTCTTTGGTACTAAAACCCGATGCAAATTACGTGAGGGGAAAAAAGAGATTCATATAAATTAGAACTTTGAAGATGAATTCAAATACAACATTTTATGGTGCTCATGTATGCTGGTTTAAGAACTCTTTATGGTGCTCAGGTATGCTGGTCTAAGAACCCTTTATGGTGCTCAAATATGCTGGTTTAAGAACTCTTTATGGTGCTCAGACATGCTGGTTTAAGAACTCTTTATGGCTCTTAGGTGTGCCAGTTTAAGACCTCAGCAAAGGATTCAAACCATGCCAGTCTTTTTACACTCCAACCAATACTGGGAGTATTAGTGCAATTCTTGATGTTTCACTATCACTATTAGTATAATAGAAGCCTGATACATCATGGAATGGAGCATCTATCTCAATAGTAAACTTACTCAATTCAGGATACAACGGGGGGGGGGGGGGGCACTCTAGTTATCCTCGGCGATTATTATAGTTCAGCATACTTCAATCACAAACCATGTGGTATTAGTTATATGCGTATTAGTTTTTGAGCACACTTATATTTTGTAGTCTGGTACATGATAAGAATCAAGCTATAGTCGATTCAGTTTCAAATTAACATATTGGCGAAGTTACCATCGACTTGCAGAGCCATTACTCTGCTCCCTGTTCTACCATCTATTTAAAGCACAACCAATATGGATTTCACCCAAGTCGAGCATTTAAAGACAGTGGATGACTGGAGGTTAGAACAATCTGGGCCATTGTGTTTAATGTCTTTGATCATAGCATAGTTTTTTTCTGTTATGAACTGGTTATCATTGAGCTCAATTTTTATTAAAACTCACTTCAAAGATAAGCAGCAGAAAGTAAATATAGAAGGTATCTATTCCAACTGGTCCTACATGTCAATTAGGGTTCAGGGGTTTCTTCTTGGTACTCTCCTGTTAATTATATGTACAACTAACTTATTTGATGTGGTTGATATAAATTTTAGATAACATCATCATTTACTATGCTAACAAAAGTTTCCCAAATATTTGTACAAAGACTTGAACTTCATTACTGCATGAATTGAAGCATACATGCATTAAATATTATGAACACTGAAATAATGCTCATGGCAGATATTAAATCTAAAAGAATGTCACAGTATGTAGCTCTGCGAGGTGTATTTGTCTCATGCAATATAGAAGCCCTGTTAGCAGAAGAGAGAAAACAAACCACCTTCCAATGTACGCAAGGAAGTTATTGTATCAGTTAGCTATATCCGTTCAAGCTATTTTAACAGTTCTAAATTGTTTTACCAGTTATTGTATCACATTGCAACAAGTGTTGCTGGATGCACTTCCTCATATATCATGTGAATTACCCTTGGGAGGTTTCCACGCACACAAATTCTCCTCCAAGGGGTCCTAAGCAGGACTCTACACTGAATCACATGACACATTATATATGCCAGGTTTGGTTCATCTGTCAATGAGTCTGATCATCTGAAAGATCCCTTTAAATAAAAGATTATTTTTATCGCGGACTTGTATAGACAAGCAGAGAAAAGTTTGTTCCCTCAACCTCTTCAAAGAAGTCAAGTATCTCATTTTCTTTCAAGGAAGTGGATACTTGAAGCTTCCTAAGTTGATCAGAAGTGCACTTGATGTATTTAAGTAATTTTAAAATGTGGATTACAAATACAAAATATATAAAATTCTTATGTGATGTTATGCAGACACACACATATATATACCACACTATTTTTTTATTACTCGGGCATTATTTTTGTTGATTTGCATTCTCGGGACTTTAGATAACTCTAATTAACTTGTGTTATTATCCCAGCAATTATCTGAACCACATAATTATTACAGTGGACTAATAGATTAATCAGGTATGTCACTGTAGAATGGAATTTATTTTGCTGACAATCCAATGACAATACATACATGTCGATGGAAGTGCTATAGCATCCTGAGCTAATCATAATCAGGTATGTGATTGGGTCAGTAGAAAGGAACGTTTTGGGGCTGACCATCCAATACATACGTGACTTTGAGATGGAAGTTCTATAAACAAGTAGCAGATAGAGCAAAGGACTATCAAGTCTGAATCTGTGTTGATGTATTTACATTTTGCCATCTTAGTTCCAGGGTTCCATGGCTTGAAGGGATTCATACTCGACCCCAAAAATTGCAATCTTCACTAGTCTTTATTTGAGTTCTGCTGTGTATTGAAAACTTCTTATGCTGAGGATTGTTGACATGAGCAAAAAGGATTTTCAGAAGGGGGTTACATAATGAGACTGGCCATCAATCCAGGTGACTGCAGGGGGTAGGGTGCAGGTAAGAACGTTGAGATGGATAAGAACTTGGAAGAGAATGGGGTGATGGATGTGAGTGATGAGTTAGAGATGGATGATGAGCAATTCTTCCTGTCACACTGTACTTTAATATGAGGTTATGCCAGATTTATAGAAAAGATATGAGATTATAATTTGAGCCATTCTAAAGCATATACTTTCTTAGCTTTGTTTCTGGGAAGGGGTGATTTCTCTATGCTAGTCAACTTCTTAGAGAGAAATAGTGGAGAGAGTGAAGCTAGAAAGTGTATAATGCCTTCCCAAGCATTTTAGCAAACCCCCATCCATCCCTCTCTTCCCATGGCTTCTGAATCTGTTGACTTTGAAATATGATGTGCTCCTGGATGGATTTCTTTGCTGTTTGTTTTCAGGGGCGTATTTAGGGGGATTTCCTGTTGCCCAGAAACCCTCCCTGAGTTCAAGCCACACCCATAATCCATTTGACAGCTGCCGCTAACATCAATCCTTGCTAATCCTACATATAAATTTGTACTATAGTTTACTCTTTGTATTGCAAATTTAAGCCCTTAGAGGCTCATAAATTTACTTCTACAAACCACAAAACTTTTAGTACAGTACTCAAGCAGCTGTTTTCTTGTAGAAAACTATTTGCTTGGAACTGGCAAGCCTATGAATATTAGTGAGTTTGTGCTAATATCTTATAGGATTACCTTAGCCCAGCCCCTATTCCAGGAGGGTGCGCACTGTATTTGAGATTGTAGTAAAGCTGTGACATGGCCAAGAGGCAAATATTCATTCTATCATTTGGGGTGTCAGTGTCAAGCAGTGAGTCTGACAGTAGCACTGCTACTGATCCTAAGAAAATCAGAGTTCAAGATCAAAGGGAAGTAAGTCAGCCAAGTACTACTCAGTCTCTATCTCCTGATGATCTGGAAAATGTGTCGGGTCAAGGGTGTGTCCTCCTGGGGCTGACTTAGGAACCAATATGAGGATATCAGAATTCTTAGCAATGACCAGAAGCTTTGGCTTATGAAGAATGCCTTTAGACCTGACTTCAAGTTCCCTACTAAAATTGAGTACTCAAAGTCTAGATCTGGTTGAAAGAGTACTCTTGGTTAAGCTACTCTGTTTTGTGCAATGGTGGCTTCTGTGTGAGCTGTTTACTCTTCACCAAGAGTCAACCTATTCTTGGACAGCTGGTCACCATTCCAATAACTAATTTGACTCGAGCAAAGCAAACCCTCAAGGAACACAGCTTGCAGAAATCACACAGAGCAGCTATGGATGATACTGTTACATTTACTGGGCAAATGGAAGGAGGCCAGCTTTCCATACATCAACAGTTACATAGTCAAGCATCTGCTCAAGTTCAGAAGAATCGGGAAGTTCTTAAGGCTATTCTCAAGACGATCATTTTTTGTGGTAAGCAAAACATAGCTCTTTGTGGCCACCGAGAGGCTCTTTGGAGTGATGCAAATTCTTGAATTTTTTTAGCCTTGCTTCAATTTCGTGTTGAAGCAGGTGATGCAGTTCTGACAGACCACTTTGCTTCTGCAGCCAGAAATGCTCAATATCATGCCCCAATCATTTAAAATGAACTGATTGCAGCCATTGGTGGATAAGAGAGAAAATTCTACAGGAGGTTAGGCTAGCAAATTACTTTTCTCTGTGTGCTGACGAGGCTGCTGATGCATCTAATAAAGAGCAGCTTCCTCTAGTCCAGCGATATGTTGACTCGGAAAATGTGGTGAGAGAAGAGTTTGTTGAATTTATTCTTTGCAAGGATGGCACCACTGGAGTAGCTGTTTCTAAAACAATCCTAAATGCAATACAAAATTATGCCTTAGACCCAATTAATTTACGTGGGCTGGGCTATGATAGTGCCAGCAACATGGCTGGCAAGTATCATGGGGTTGCTGCTCTAATCGAGAAATAATATCCAAAAGCAGTCTATGTTCACTATGCGGCTGCTCATATACTGAATTTTTGTGTTGTGGCAGCATGTAACATCCAAGGTATTCGAAATATGCAAGGAACTCTTGTGGAGCTATGCCTTTTTTTAAGGTTTTCTCCAAACAGGGAAGCAGAACTAGAAAAATGGATCAGTGAACTTCCACTGGGAACAACTAACAGACAGAAACTGGTAAGCCTTTGCAAGGCCTGTTGGGTAGCTAGAATAGAGGCCTCTGAAGTATTTTCGAAGTACTAGCTGTTATTAGTCCCTTGGAGACAATCAGTACTGAAGATGGGTGGAACAGAGAGTCTGCTCAGAAAGCTGCATCACTTTTAACAGCTACAACTCAGTTTGAGTTTCTTATGGCATTTGAGGTGGTGTACCATGGTCTAGGCTACATAAAAAGGCTTAACAGTGTCTCTACAGAGCCGTTTGCAAGATATTTGCAATGCTTATACTGAAGTAAATTTAGTCGAGACTACTTTACATGAAGTTCGTGACATTGATTCTCATCACAAGAAATGGTTTGATTCTGCAGTAACTCTAGCACAAAAATTCAATCACAGCCATCTCTTCCACATCGATGTGCAAGGCAAACAAGTAGAAGCAATGTACCTGCCAACTCTGCTGAATATTATTACAGAAGATCTATTTCTGTTCCATTTCTGGAGAGATGATATCACATATTCACACTCGTTTTTCTGAAACACAAAAGAAAGCAGTACGAGCTTTGAGCATAGCTCCATCTGTATTCATGACCAATGCAGTCCTCAGAGTGAGTCTAATTTGATAACGGAACTTTTGGATTTCTATGAAGATGATATGCCAAGTCCTTCATCTTTTGAACAGGAACTACTCCATTTGTGGAGATCTAAATGGATGAGTTTCTCATCAGAATTGCCCAAAACTCCATCCCAGGCCTTGAACTGTGCAAATGAGAGCATGTTTCCAAATATTTACTGCTTACTCTGTATTGTTTGTACTCTACCCGTAACCAGCTGTGAATGTGAACGTAGTGTCAGTGTACTTAGAAGACTCAAAACCTACTTGCGTACTATTATGCCGGGCAGCAAAGGTTATCAGGACTGGCACCGATGCACATGCACTATGGCTTAAACTTTGATCTAGATGCTATTCTTAACATTTTTGCTCGTCAACACCCTCGAAGAATGTTACTCCAGGACATTTTGAGTCATTAACTTATCATTTCTGTAATTGTATGTTCTGTAAACTATTGTGGGGAACAGTCAGATAAAAGTGGTTGTGGCCAGGTTATTTTTTTTTACAAGCTTCACATGCATGAGATGGAAACCCCCCCTTTAAATTCCTAGATACGCCCCTGGTTTTGCTCTACATATTGAGCCAATTCATATATTACCAAAGTGCAGCGTATTAAACCTGCCCACTGGGTACCATTTTAGCCCTCGTCTATGTTTGTTGTGTGTATGTGTGTGTGTGTGAGGTGTTTGTTAGCAAAAATGTCTAGACAGAACTTCACCAAATTTGGCAGATAAAGTATGTACAAGGAACAAGATTAAATTTCAAACATCATGGTCAAAGGTCAAGATCAAAAATTAGACATACATGAAGACAGATTGATAGATTTTTAACAAATTGGGTATATAGGCAGATTGAGTGTTTACCAAGGAACAAATTCATTAAATATCAGGGCCAGAGGTCAAAACCGAAACTGGCCTGGAAGATCTTTAAAGAACTTGGAAGAGAGTATAAGTAGCATGAATTAAGGATCAGTTAAAAGTCAGTGGGCAGGGTCTGCATTTTATCATGCCCTTATTCATTGCATTTTATTGACACATTGCCTGAAAATAGTAGCAGCTATAAACTCGACCCAGCTACAGCTGGAAGGGAAGCTACCAACTCAAAGTAAACCAAAAAGCTAAAACAGTAGCAGCTATAAACTCGACACAGTTACAGCTGGAAGGGAAGCTACTGAAGCCGAAACTCAATACCCTAGACTGATTGTTCATTCACAATTTTCTGAGACATCTGAGCATTGCTAACCATCATGCATTTAATAAACACCATTGAATTTTTGGAACAGATTCATTATTATGTGGTATGTGTGTATTTCATTGATTTCCTTTTGTACCCATTGAGGAACAACATGGGGGTGGAAATGTGCTGCACGAATGTGGTAAAATAAATGAATATGATCTTGCACTCAAAATATAATGTGAAAAATAAGTGAGCTATTACATGAACAAAATGACCATGCCGACAGGCTAAATTCTATATCATGCATCCTGCATGGGTGACATCATGAGAATTCATCTAACACCATGTGTTTCAGTACAAAGTGGCGACCAGTGAGGTAAATGTCAAAGTGTTCAATCACTGAAGCCACTGCTAAACCCTCCAGCTCAGTAGAGGTATAGTGTTGCTCAGCTGGCTTTAACTGCCTGGAGTAGAAACCAGTTGGCATTTCATGGGAATCACGGATGACACTCAATATACCCGAGATACCACAACTGGAGGCATCTGTCTGTAGGATATATATATACATCATGGGGTTGGGGAACAATAAGGGAACAACTATTGGCAAGGGTATTACATAAATAGAGAAAATCAGACATCATTGCATCATTCCAAATAACAAGTAATGGCGCAGATTTCCGCGTTGCTTGTGACAAGTGTACCGAGTGCTGTGCAAAATCTTTGATAAAACGGCGATAGTAACCGGTGACTCCAAGGAACCGACGTATTCCTGACTGTGTTTCGGGATGCTTGTATGTTCTAATGTCCTTGACTCAAGCTTCTGGAACAGAGATGTGTCCTTCACCAGCCACATGTCCCAGGAATCTATCTTGGAGCTCCCCACTTGCACTTGCTGGGTTTGAGGGTGAGGCCGTGCTGCCTAAAGCGATCCAGGACCATAGAGACGTGTTTGAGATGTTCATCCCAGTCCTGACCAAAAATGACCACGTCGTCTATGTAGGCATTGGCAAATGTGGGAATATCAGCCAGGACGACATGCATTAGGCGCTGGAAGGTTGCAGGCGCATTGCGCAAGCCGAAGGGCATCATGGTGTACTCCCATTTTCCCCATGGCGTAAAAAAGGCTGTATTGCATTGATCCTCCTTTGATACCGGGATCTGATGGAATCCTTTTGTTAAGTCCATCTTGGTTAGAAATTGGGCATTCCCAATCTGTGAGAGCATATCGTCGACACGAGGCACCTGATATGGGTCAGGTGTAGTGATGTTATTTATCTTGCAGAAGTCTAGGCAGAGCTGCACTGATCCATCTAGTTTATGGATGGGAACAACAGGAGATAACCATGGGCTGAAAGGGTTTGACTACTCCTTTCTCAGTGAGATCCCGGATCTCCTCTCTCAGCTGATTGATCCAAAGTGGTGGTATTCTGGCAACATAACCTCTGATGGGTGAAGCTTCACCTGTATCTATCTTCAAGCATACCGTATTTGTCTTGCCTAACATCTCCGTTATTATATCAGTGTAACTAGACAATAAGGCGGTTACTTGCCTCTGTTGCTCCTCAGTCAACTCTGCTCCTGGCTTCTGGGTCACTTTCTTCTCATCCCCAAGCTCCTCCTCTTCTTGGGCCACAGTCAAGACTGCGGTCTCTGAAGCTCCAGGACTTAATCCTGTGATGTGAACCACCTGTTTTCTGTTCCGTCTGGATGGCACAGCTACTTCTAGAGTGCCATCCGAGATGAGTCTGGTGACTTTGTATGGACCATCCCAGACATCCTCAAGCTTCCCACGGAGGTCTTGTGCTCTGATCAGCACCATGTCTCCTTCCTTGAATGTGTGTACCTTGGCTTTCACGTCATAGTGTCTCTTCATGCGAGCTTTTGTCTGCACTTCCCGCTCCTTTGCCACCTCCCTGGTCATCTCAAGGTGGTCTGCCAGCTCGTTCACCCAGTCGACGACATTGGTGCTGGTCGTTCCACCATCAATCCATCCTTCGTGTAAGATTTCCAAGGGTTCTCTAAGAGCCCTACTGTACACAATCTCAAAAGGAGAAAAACCAGTGTTAGAATGGGGTGAATTGTGATATGCAAACAAAAAATATTTTATTAGTTAAGTCCCAATCTTTCTGCCTATCCTCACATTTCCTGAGAATGTGCTTGAGCAATATGCCATCACTCACGTGCTCCATCTGTTTTGGGATGGTATGGGGAAGTCTTTAACTGTTTAATATTTCACATGGTACAGAGCTGCTTCATGAGCCGGCTCATAAATACTAACCCCTGGTCTGTTAGGAGCTCAGATGGGAGGCCTATATGGGAAAATATTTCCATCATAGCTTCATTGACTGTAGTCGCTTCTACCTTTCTCAGGGGTATAGCATCAGGGTATTTGGCCCAAACACATACATGTGAGCAAGTAATTGTTCCCACAGGTTGTCGAGGTAAAGGATCTACAAGATCAAAAGCACCTCATGAAAAGGGAGTTTAAATTATAGGTAGAGGGTGTAAAGGGGCTTTAGCTGGGTTGGATTTTTCCCTGCTTTCTGGCAGTCAGGGCACGCCACACACCACAGGCTTATGTCCTTGGTCATCTCTTGGCCACATAAACAGTCTGCTCTAACGGAAAAGTGGCCACTAAGGCGGTTGTTGTGAGCTAGCTTAAGGACAGATTTCCGCCTCCCAAGCGGAAGAACTATTCTCTGTCTGGTGCGACCTGTCTCCAATGTATGCCTGAGCAAGCCCTGGTCCCAATGGTATCCTTGTTTGCTAATGATCTAACATGAGTGAGGGTTTTATCCTCCTCCTGTTCTATCCTCAACAAATCTCTATCTGCATTACTGTCAGCTAGGGCTGGGAGTGGTAAAAGGTCACCTGGCCCATCAGAAATACTCTATACTACCTTCAGTATGGGGTCATTAGAGAATAGATCGTCATCAAATTCAAAAATGTTACTCAACAAGGTTGGGTCTGCACCTGACTTAAGGTCAGCTCTCTCATCTTGCTCGTCCCTTTCCTTCTTTTGTTTATTCTCTGCTCTTGTCAACAAAACCTGGCCGGAATGTTCTTCCTGCTGCTCTTTATGGAGCTTGGCAATATAGTGGAATAAATTGAGGTCAGCACCTAACAGTACTCTATCAGGACCTCTTTCCAAAACTGCTACCAATCTTTTCATCTGATACTGCCCTACAGTAATCCAAACCCAAGCTAGGGGCCTAGAGATAACTCTTTGATCTGCCACTACCAAGAGCTTATAGTCACCGGGATACTCATGTGGGAGTACCATATACTCTCTCACAAGCGTGATCTCTGCCCCAGTTTCGTACTTCATGACACAAGATAGATAGATAAAGGGAATAGGTGAATATGTACTGAAACACGTGGTTTATATATAGTATGTGTAAATTCTCTTGTCTTGGCTCTTCTCTGTCTCTCTCTCTAGGTCTCACCTCCTTCTCTCTCCTCCCCTCTCTCATGTCGGTCTAGTGGGTCCTGACAGGTGGGACTCTCTGGGTTGCTACTGACCTCTAAGTATAGGAAGCTTTGGTCTGCCAACTTCAGATATTATGAAAATGGCTCAGGAAGACTGTCTATAATGGCAATAAGATACAGGACTGATGCTTTATTATATGTGGCTGGTATTATCTTCCTTCTTTCATGATATGATGTGCATCCTTATGGACACAGACATCTGCTGGAATTTGATTCATGACCCAGTCGCCGCTATGGAGATCCATCATTGGTCTGAACGTTGTTTCCTGCAGTGTCGATAGAAACCAGCAGAATGTTGCAGCAGCTGTGTAGATCGGGATTCTATGTTCATTACCCCTGATGATAAGGTAAGGAGAATTGATCTTCCTCATTCTGAGGATTCTCAAGACTATATACTGCAATCCCAAAGTAGCTATATTGGAAAGGCAAACAAGCTCTGCAAATGGTTTGTCATGGAAAAAAAGTTGTACAACACTGGAATTGCTTCCTATAGATTAACAGATCTTTGTCTATCAGTGTGCTTTGTGGATAGGTGCAGAGGCTCTCAGCTGTTATTCAGATGAGAATACCAGGTTTACTCTAGAATCTATTTGTGCTAAGATCCAGTGCTGCAAATACCGTTCGTCCAGTTGGTTTTCTGGAAATGCAACTATCCAGAGATACCTTAGTCTTTATCTGTACGCTCCTGGTGAGCTTGAAGGTGTGATAAGTGCAGTGCCACAGATCTACTTTGACCCGTCTTTGTTCTGTTCTACCATAGATAGACCTGTGGTTAAGATGGTAAATCCTGTGTTGTATCCACTTACACCCACTGTCAGATGGTGGAGGACACAAACTAGGCCTCCTACCCAATAATAGATACCATGTATCTTTCCATACTTATTAGCTATAGGATGGCTACCCTTGATGACATGTGCCTGTAAATGGTGCAATATTGGTTACATTGTGTTGCGATCCTCATAATTATATGCCAGCCAAGCTGGCACAACAGCACATATATTGGTCAGTGGGTGTAGGATTAGGAGAGATTTTGAAAAGGGTGATGTGACTCTTGGAGAAGGTCAGATATTCCGAGTCTTGAACAGGAGATTTAAAGTTCAGGTGTACAGATGCTGCAAAGGCAAGACTCTATGTGATGGAAGTCAGGTGCATGTATCTATAACAGATCTTCCCTCATAAACCCTTGGAGACAGTGCTCAGATTAGTACAGACGATATGTATCTCTGCTGGGTATTGAGGTTCGGAATTTCTTGATCCATATGTAGTGACTTCTCTCCTTTGGAAATGAGGAAGAGATTGATGTGGCCCTTTTCTCTCCTAGTGAGTTGGAGCAATTATGACCCAATTGTACCAACCATATATGTTCAAGATAAAAGGGGTGGGGCATTGATTCCAGTCCAATAGCCATCATTTTGATCAGCTTTGAATGTGCTTATACAGTAAATAGCAGCACAGATTGCACCAGTGTGGGTGTGTCTCATTGAAATATATTTTACCTGCAGCAGCCTAGTATGGAAGACCAGCTCATCCTCACTATTAGGTTGCCCTTCTCAAGTTACACCATAAAGATTTCAAGGTATATTAGCTCTTCGATGAACTTTCTACAGATGATCTGGCGTGCTTCATCAGGAGATACTGTGAGAGTGGGTTCTCTTTGAACACATCTGCTAGGCTTGTAGTTGACAAGAGAAGGTTGTCTTCCCCTCAAAGTTCAACAGGGGTGAAGGTCTGTTGGGATAGTTGACCTCCATTGGGATGTTCTGAGGCATGGGTTTCCTCATCGAGGAGCTGGTATGGAACATGAGTCCAATCTCTCTGAGATATTTGGCATGGAGAATAGTGTGTGTTTCTCCTTCAAGGAGTGGATTGTGGCTCCAAGGGATCTGTCCTCAGAGGTGGGGTGTGGTTCGAACAGCTGTATTGTAATACCAAATTCAAAGCATTATTCAAAGTTATTGGATCACAAACACATTGCTTGAACAAGGATAAGTCCGTGGAGGACATCCATCATAGTTAACCATCTTTAAAATATATGGGGGGATCTTAGTGTGTTTCCTCTATGAGAACTTATGAGGATGTCACAATCAAACGCCTATGGCCTAGAAATACTTAATCTCAAAAAGAGAAAAAGGGGCACGGGCTCCTGCTGCAGTAGTGAGTAGCTAGTGGATGTGCCTAAATCAAATCCTAGTGCTCTAGGAATTTATATCTCTAATAGGTTAAAGCCTGCATGATCTCTCATGGTAGCAGTGGTGGAGATAGCTCAATAATATCTACCAGTATTCAGGAAATCTCACTGCAGCTCCTATGAAAATGTCAGGCAAATAACTCCTTATGCCTCAGGAATTCTTATCTCTAATAGGATTAAAGGAGGCATAGCCTTGCAATGTAGGGACTGGTAGATATGCCTCCAAATCAAATGCCAATACTCAATATAGAATGGAAAATCTCCCACAGATGATGGAAGGTGCCTTTTGTCCTGACCGACATTTCTTTTTGGACTTCCTTAGGAGCTGATGGTCCTGGCATGGTATCATAGTACACCTATGAGAGGTGTGAGAGAAATTTTGTTAAAAGTGCTTGGAACCAGGTTCCCTTGAAGAGTTGCAGTCCTCAGGAAGTTCATTTCTCAGACAAGAATGAGTTTGCATTCTTAGTGCATTCAGTATGGTCTCCAACAACAGCACATTTCTCCTCTATTAACCGCATTTTATATGTAGCATCCATATAACCAATCCTCTCTGTCCATAGGTACATGTTTACCTTAACTAGATTGACAAAGTACTTAATCAAGTGTAGCCTAACACCATTGCTAGAGGAGGTCGATAAATTGCATTATCACAACTTCCAATGGCGGATCCAGCAATGGGGTGCAAGGGCATGCCCCCTCCCTTCCCCCCTTCAACTTACCTTAGTACTCCGTCAACTTAACAGCCATCTCCTGGATTCTAGCCATTGCTTCAAAACTTGCAACAAAAATCCTATATAACGCCCAGTAAAGTTGTTTGCCTCCAATTTGAAGAACCTTTACCTTACAACAAAGATTTCAATGAAGCGGTCTGGAGACATACCCTTTACCTTACAACAAAGATTACAATGAAGCGGTCAAGAGATGGGCAGTCCTCTCTGCTTCGTTTTGTCAACCAAAAAATTAGGAGGAATACATCTGAAGGGGAAGACAGTGACTCCTATAACAACTAGTACTGAACGAGCAGATTCCACTGTTAAGTCAATCAAAAGTGACAGGAGATCTACTATGGGCCAAGAATGTTTGAATTCCCTGCTTATGCTATATGTTCACAAAGACATTAATTAAGCTGGACTCAGACAAAGTGATCCTGTATGCTTCTCGATATCCGAGGAGAATGAAACTTCTCAATCCCTTGTGAATCATTAGAACACATGACATTGACATAATAGTGTGCTGTTAATACACTTTTCAATTCTGTAAAATAATAACACACATATACTGAAGCTATATGCTGTCCACTGTAAAAAAAAAGCACACTCATTTTAGCATACATTACATCCCGATATTGTAGTATAAAGAACACGGAATGAAAGATGTAAATCACATGTATTTTCACAAAACAAAGAGAGACCAGAAACAATAATATAAAATTATACAAAAACACCATAAAAATATCAAGTCACATGAATAAGGATCAATATAAGTTGGAATTATGTAGCTTCATGAGGGGGAAAGAGAAAAGGATATATTATAGATACAGCAAAACTATGACACATTTGAGTTGTAAGTTCCAACTGTATATTATTAATCAGCACTGAGTTCACTTAAACTCCACCTAAATCTTGGCCTCTCCACCCTGAGAAGTTGAAATTTATTTTGTTCAAAATCCTCAATGCTCCGTACATTGGATCCTGGCCATAATTAAGATAGCAAACTGTTGATATACGTAGCTATATAGCATCCGACACAATACACAAGCATTTTCAACATACTCAGCTATTAAATTCTCAAGCTTCTGTGCCCCCCCCCTTTTAGTGTTTCTGTGTGTAATCTGCCACTGACTTCTGCATTCCTTTCTGTCACCTATTAACCGAGCAGCTCATTCTCACCCCTCTCTTTGAATCTGCTGCCATTTAGTGTCCTTTCTCTTCACTATAACGATGATCTTGTTCGCATTCTTTAGCAGTGAATGTAAAAAAGCACCTTAATATTGGTCTTCAAATATATTAGGTAAAGGGTCCTATACATGTTTGTGGTCTATATTGCTCATGAATAATTTTAAAAAAAATTGTCTTTGTTTGTTTTTCGTAGTCAAGCAATCACTTACAAGAAGTTACTCACAATAATTCCATAACTAACCATCCAAAGATGTTATCCTTTACAATGCTCGAGTTTGAACAAACTCTGATAGTCTGTGGCAGCAATAAGCGACTGGAGCATTGAAAACAGACTGATATATAACTATGATATTGAACTGTAAACTATCCTCCTTTCCAACGAAGATATTAAGTGGGATGGTAAATGCCAAAAGGAAGACAAACATGATTACTATCACTTTGAAAACAAGTCATGTGGTGATATTCCAAAAGCTGCTGCGTACTGAATCCCACTGAAAACCATGCAAAATTGACTCCAATAGCTGCAGCATTCCACAGGGGTTAGTCCAACCCATTGGCCAAGATAAAAGATAGAAAAACAATGGTAGAAAATGGTGTTGTCCAAATCATAATTTCTTCATCGAGGTGTATAAACAAATGGTAGCGATGAAAGTATTTCGAGTATGAAAATAAGTATATTTATCAAACTGAGCAAGAGAGTTAGATAGAGCATAGCTTGTACTCCATTATGAAGTGAATGCTTGTAGCATGTGGCATTTTCATGTGGACTAGAAGTATTTCCAGCATTAGATGAAGACTGTTGAGGCAATGATCACAAAAATAGTATAAAAAAAGAGCAAGAAGGAAATGGAAAAAAAGCTTGCCGAAATGATAGCACTGAGCAGATTCATTCCACTTAGAACTGATAAAAGTTACCACAACAGGATGGATCAGGTATGATTCCTGCCCACTTTTATCAGTTTGTGGACTATAGATAGTGGACCAGAATCTTTTCTTTCTTTGAAGAGTTGCACTTGGAACCAACTTGCTTACTCTGGGCTATTTTGTCTTGCACTGTCACTATATCTTCCTCAACAATTCCACTGCCAGCATGTAGTTTGGTCATACTAACCAAAGCCGCCGTTTCGTATTGACATGCTCCAATTTCTTTTTTGAACAACCGTGGGGTGTTGTTGTCAATCCTTTGAAGTTGAAACTCCTCCCAGTAGTTGTAGTGTGAAGAATCAAGACTACATTTTGATAAGCTTTTGTCTAATATGATCCCATAAACCTCTGGAATGTCATCTAAGATCCTCGGGAGAGGATGGCGCTTTACTTGAGACACTTGATCAATGCATTCTTCCCAACACATGTGCTGGAGAGCAGCTCTGCTAGCTTCTGGTCTCCAAGAGAAAGGATTTTGTCAAAGAAGCTAATGCCATCAACATTGAGCATGATGTTGACTCCCTCATCCAAGCAGAAAGTAAGGCCATAGTGATCTACCCAATTCTTCTGGAACTTGTTTGTGCAGTAAAGGAGCTTAGCAGCTTCTAAGTTACCTTAAGAACATGCATTCATATATGGTGTGTCGCCAGTGTTATTTTGGTGGATGATGATATTAGCTTTTGAATAGTAGTTAAGCTCGATCCCACTGCAGCAAAGTGTAATGGGGTAAGTCCTGCATGATTGGCTTCATTGATCATGGTGTAAGCATATGGTGTGTTGAGCATGTACAACAAGGTTTTATCATTTCCTGAGATTGCCGTCAAGTGGATGTAATTGTTACCTTCTCCATCTTTATCGTGTTAGTGCCAACAATGAGTCCAACATTTCGCTCAAGCCTAACTTTAAAGCAAAGTGGATGGGACATTCCCCCTCATTACTGGGGTCTACTGCCATAATTATACTTCTGTCCTCTTCCCCAGGACAGCAAGATGAAGTGCATTGAACCCTTGCTTGTCTTTAATTAGAGGGTCGGCCTTGTTCTTGAGGAGTCTTACTGTGGCAGTAACATTGCCAAGTAGAATAGCATTGGCAAGTGGAGTGAGGCCATTGTTACCCACTTCATCCACTCCTATTCCATTCTCCACAAGGTACAAAATCAGCTCATGGCTGCAAATGGAAGAAGTGCTATTGTGAAGCACAGTTCCACTTTCCTTATCACGTGACTGAAGGACGTCCTTCCCACAGATATCTACCAGCAACTTAACGATGTCTAGATTATCTTTGGAACAAGCTAAGTGGATGGGCGAGATGTAGCTGTCACTATGTTTAGTTCTAAGTTTCAGCAAACCTCGAACAGATTCAACCTGGCTGTACTCTACAGCGTAATGCAGAGGAGACCTCTTATCATAGGAAGTCGTACTCAAAACATCTTCAGGGTGCAAACCACACTCACTGCAAACAGCAAGAATGAACTCCATGGTGTGCCATGCTTCCGTTCTTGCTGCAACATGCATGATGGTAGCACCATTTTTGTCCTTGCTTGGCTAACAAAAGCATACAAGTATTACAATTTTTATTCCTCTGGGAAACAGCTTTTGCATGAATGTATGAATGTCATTGCAATTGCCAAGTACATTAAGACTTGTCGATCCTGCTGGCCTATCACCATGAGGTTCACATTGGAGTGAACGATGAAATCCTTGACGAGATGCAATTTTTCAGGGCACTGCCTGAGAGCTATATACAATGCTAGATCCTAGTTATTATTGAGAATTGTATCATCAATATTTTGAGCTAGGGGAGCATTCATTGCCTCTATGTGTCCTCAGTTTACAGTCTCATGAAGAGCGGTGTTTCCATCTCGGTCCTGCTATTGATGAGTACAGGATTCTTGCAAGAAGTCAAGAGCTGAATCATCTCCACTTGATTGGCTGCAGCAGCCATATGGAGAAGAGTCTGTGAAGTCCTGATATCCGCCCAGTTTCTCACATCCAATTTTCCAGTTTGGACCTGATTCTTCAGCTCCTTCAGACTGTCCAGGATCTTTTATTTCTTCTTCAAACTTCCCTTGCTACAGCGTTGACATCACTTCTCCTTCCCTTATATTCAGAAGTAGTTTTATGGTTGTCTAGATCCAGGAAGAACCACCGTTAGGACAATCTATATAGGTACGGTCGATAGACCAAGCAGGTGCTTATTACGTTCGTATACTAGGCCTAAAATTTAGCTAGCTGACTTTATAAAGCCCCTGCACTTCAGAGCGTGTGTGTATTTGGACAGGCAATAGTCGAATCAGATTGGGGTCTGGGAAGGAGGGGGTAGTCCCTTACCTTAGTTGATGAAGCATCAAACATAGCTGGCAATGAACAATAATGCTATTATCAATTCGTTGGGTAGATCATGACTACAACATTCATGAGACTACCCTAGACCTTATTAAACTTCCTGATACTAACGCAATAACGATATTTTCTTTAGATGTCTTGTTGCGGAGCTCATTGCCCATCATTAAATGTTGGGGTCAAGCATTTGATGGTGCTGCCAATATGAGCGGAATCAGGAATGGAGTTCAAGCTTTAGAAGAAGGAAGAACCAAAGCCACTCTACGTTCATTGCCTGGCTCACCTCAATCTATGTGTGAAGAATGTAACTAAAACATGTGATATAGTGAGAGATGCTATGAATTTTGTGTTTGAATTAACCCTGCTTATTAAAATGTCTCCTAAACGGCACACCTACTTTGAAAATTTAAGAAGGGAGGTAACAATTAACACGGGTCAACTATCTCCTAAATTAGGAATGTTGTGCCCTACATGTTGGACTGTGAGGCATGCATCCACAGCAAGCATTTCAATGAACTACGATACCTTAAAAAATGCTTTGGAGGAGATCAGTTAGGATGAATATGCTACAAAAGCAAGTGTAATGGCAACCAGAATGGATACCTATTATGGCCTCAAACTAGCTTATCTAGTATTTTCAGCATCTGATCAATTCTTTACCAATTTTCAGGCACCAGACATTACAGTTCAAGAGGCCATAAAGGGAGCTAAATTCCTTGTTTCTTATATTCAATCCCTGAGAAGTGAGTAAAAGTTCGATTCGTTTTATGATCAGGTCCTTTATGATTCCAAGGACTTCACAGCAGCACCGACTCTTACGAAGAAGGAAGATTCCCAGATGATTTGATGATGGTGAAAGCCCAGATATATAAGATTCCTGGAAGTGCATTGGGTGGACCTTATCTTTTTGGAGATGTAGTGACCTTTTTGGATACTTCACCCAGTGAGTATCAACATTTGCTTTTGGATGACAAAAGCTGGAATTGGGACAGAGAAACAAAAGCTCAAGGATTGAAGTCTTTGCTTTCAATCCATTGCTGTATTTATTGTCACAAAAAATGTTCTTGATGAAGTGAAGCGACTGGCTTCAAAATTACAGAAACAAGATCATGATGTAGTCAACGCTTACAAGATGGTAGATTCCAGTTTAGAAAATATCAGGACTACTGATAATATTGATGAAATATTCATCTCCTGGTACAATTCTGTGATCCTTCCACTTGCTGATGCCATTGGTGTTTCTGAATGTGTTCCCAGAAAGACAAGCCTTCAGCGGAACCGTACTAATGTCCCAAGTTATAGTCCACAGTAGTACTATAAAAGAGCAATTGCCATCCCTCTCTTGGATTCTCTCCTGGGTCAAATGAAGGACAGATTTTCAGAAGATCAGTGTAATACTAATGGCCTGCTCCACCTTGTACCCTCTATTATAACAAGAAGTACTTCTGTTACAGAATCTGTTGACCAGTGTGTGTTTGAAAGTTTACTTGATTGGGAAGGTGACCTTCCATTTCCAATGTCACTGGGAAATAAGCTTAGAAGGTAGAATGTTCTCCGGCAAAGCAAGAAACATGAATTTTATTATTCTGATATGGAAACTCATCTAACCATGCTCCTAGCTCTTGGTGCTTGTGATAAGGATTTGTCCTAATATTCACTGCCTCCTAGTAATTGCTTGCACACTACCCATTTCTAGTGCTGAGGCAGAAAGGTCATTTTCTCTTCTGAGAAGAATAAAGACCTATTTGAGGTCCACTATGAATGAGAAGCATTTGTCAGATCTTTCCATGTACTATGGGGAATGAATACTTGAAGATAAAGTTTGTCAGGCATTTGTTTAAGCCCATCCAAGAAGATTGTTTCAAGCTTCTTTGTTTGACAACTGATATGATTATATGATCTGAATTGTGGGTGTTGATTACTTTTTATAATGATGCTGATGATCTGAATTGTGGGTGTTGGTGCATGGCCTACCATATATGGGTGTGGTTAAGGTTGTGGTCAAAATATGTAGGTGTGGTTAAAGGTATGGCCACAACAACCCACTTTTTAAAGAATTGCTAGATCTGCTACTGCTGGGTGTTTTTCTAATAGAGTAGGATTAGAGGCTGTTTCGCTTTACTGCAGCCACCAATAACGATGCTGCCCCTGCAAATTGCCTTCCACAGATCTTAACTCAATGCATATTTAATTAACTCACCGCATATTAACTCTTTTCCCGGTGTAAGCGCCATATGGCGTAATTGCTTTCGAAAAATCATAAAAAATCAATCATTGGCAAAACAAAAATATCCGCTATAACTGCAGCTACATTCAAAAATTATACGGCCATGGTAACTAGGGAAATCCCGCCGTAAAGTTCAAGGGGTCAATTTCTGCCATAGAATTTAAAATGGCTATCTTTTGATGAGGTGCTCACAGCGGTCCTGGACGACAACTTCGACGACTTCGGGTTATCTGACGATGAATCTGAGGAAGGGGAGAGTGAAGCTATCTATGCCTACCGTGGACAGCCCAGTTTGGATCGTGACCAAGTAGAGCTACTCGGCAGAGACTTTTCCAATCGAAACCATGGCAGTATGGACAAAGCTATGGCTGTTGGAGGCGAAGGCATTGATCCTGGAAGTCCTCCTGGTAAGTCAATGTACTTTGCTAGCTATATATAAAGCCTGATAGTCTGAGGAGCTGGCTAAATCATGGTGTTAGCTACACCAGTGTAATAGCCTACTTTCCTTTATAGTTCTAGCTGTACTTGATTCCTTGACTTGTCTAATAAGTTGACGAATAACAACTCTATCATGTTCAGGTTTGATGGAGCAAGTGATGGACCATGACGGAGATAATACCATGGCACAGCTTCCCAACGTTCAGATGAGTTCTGATAAAGATAGTGATGCAAACACACCTACCCCCTTCATCCATACTGCACGAGGACGCTCGTCTTGTAGACCTACACGAGGACGTACTTTTCTCAGAAGTAGGAGTGTCCGACTCTCCCCCTTACCTTCATCCACGTGCTAGTCTTACTGCACGAGGACACTTGCATATCAGACTATGAGTATGTCATTACAGAGTATTGTATTGTATAATTGCTCTTTGATTCTGTGTACATTGTATCAATATTATTGGTTATGGGAATTGTATCAATAATATTGGTGGGAATTCTATTCAGTAGAAATTATGTCCTCTCTGTTAGTCAGGCAAACGTCTGTCATACCACAGCATATCTCAGTTGTTCCTAAAGTTGGCTGAAAATAGAAGGATATTTATAATCTACAATACAATAATAATATACAATTTTAATTTTTTAATTTAAATTATTAAACATTATAATGATATTCATACATGTGTGGTTTGGTTACCTAGCAACATGACTTGACCACAATAATGTCCAACAGTAGAGCTATGTTGTGGTATATGGTTGCTAGGGACTATTGTTAACCTCTGATTTAATATCAATTTATTTGTACTTAAATGGTCCATTTTTTATTTTTTTCCAAATAAACTCACCGGGAGAAGAGTTAATGTGCATCGGTGGTTAGTCCACACTGAATTCTGATGGTTGTGGAGGTGCTCAGTGCTTATGTCCAAGTTGGCTGTGGTGGTAATGGGAATTACATTCATAGGCGCTTGACTCTATCATGAAGTGACCACTTTTTCCGCAGCTTAATCTGCTGCCAAGTAAGAAATGTTGACTTTGTTAGAGTCGCTAACCACAAGAGACCTAACAGATACCAACCTTGGTAATTCACTGCCCCCAGAGTCTCTCCCTAATTTCTTTGGCTAAACCTCAAGCTTGACAAAAGAGTTTTAGATCTTAGTAGCTTATTAAAACAACAGTCGAGTAGCAGAATATGAAGATAAGGTGAGACTGCCCATGCCTGGACTGCAGAGGGGTTTAAATCCCCTTGCAGCCAGGCTTTCACAGCTTATGGTGTTGGTAACAGTGCGAGAGTAGTAGAATAACTCTATGTCCCTAAAGAATTTATCTGAGAGTGTGAGATGATATCATGATTGTCCTATGTGTTGATAGTCCGAGGTCATGAGTTCTGATTGTCCTATGTGTTGATAGTCTGAGATTATGAGTTCTAGCTCTATTTATAAATTCTATTTATAGTTTGATCTTTGCAGCTGAGGCCTGACATCACCCCCTCCTTGAAAAGGTTGTTTCTGTTCTTTTTCTTCTTCCTGCTCTCCATCCCAAGCCTGACGAGTGAGTCCATTGGCATTACCATTCTTCGGGCCAGGACGATAGCGGATGGTGAAGTTATAGGATTGCAGCAGTAATGCCCACCACGTTAATCTGCCGTTAAGGTGAGTTGAAGAGTGGAGATGTGTTAAAGCCTTGTGGTCGGTTTCAACAGTGAAGGGCTTCCCTACCAGGTAAACACCAACTTGCTGGATGCTTTGTATGATGGCCAAACATTTGATCTCCATGGCAGACTACTTCGTCTCTGCTGGATGCAGCTTCCTGGAGTACAACCCCACTGGTAATTCTTCATCTTCCCTCGCCACACTCAGAACACTAGCAATCCCCTTAGTGGATGTGTCTGTCTGTAGGATAAATACATCTGTGGGAGTGGGGATAGTAAGGGAGGACACTCAGGAAAGGGTATGGCATAGATAATAAAATTCATCATTCATAGCAGTAGACAAATATACAACATTAGTTGCGCTCTTCCGCATCACGTTGGTGAGTTCTATCGGTATAAATTTCCTATAGTATCCTGTGGTACCCAGGAAGGATTGTACGTCCTTTTGGGTTATAGGTCTCACATAGTGTCTAATCGCTTCCACCCTGTGGTCTGGTGTGGATACCTTGCCTCTTCCCATGGTGTGTCCCAGAAAGGTACGCTGACCCCCACTGGCATTTTGCTGGCTTGGCAGTTAGTCCAGCCTTCCTTAGTCTGCTTAGCACACATTTGATGTGTGCCACGTGGTCTTCCCAGGTCTGACTAAATATGATAATATCGTCCATATATGCACCACTAATATCTTGGATGTCGTCTAGTGTGTCCATCATCCTTTAGAAAGATGCCGGGGCATTCCTCAATCCAAGGGGCATCATAGTAAAATGGAATTTTCCCATGGAGTGCAAAAAGCTGTCTTTTCCTGATCTACTTGGGCCAGGGGGGGTTGGTAAAAACCTTTGTTGAGATCTAACTTTGACAAATAATGGGCTTCCCAAGCTGGCCGATCATCTTGTCTATGTGGGACATTAAATAGGGGTCTGGTTTTGTGATTTAGTTAACCTTTCTAAAATCAACACAGTCAGACAGTGCCATCAGACTTATGAACTGGGATCATAGGTGAGGACCATAGGCTGGTGGATGGCACCACTATGCCGGACTCTTGTACACCCGACCTCCGATGTCTGCTGGTCCCTCCATGCCAGAGCTAACCAATGTGGGCATGTCCTGATGGGCTTCTCATTGCCAGTATCTATCTCATGGCATATATCCATGTCTCTACCAACCTCATGCTTTACTAAATCATTATATTCAGCTAGCAAGGCTCCCACCTCACTATTCTGCCTGTCTCTCAGAGCTGGTAGCTCTGCAAGTACGTGTACTTTACCCTGTGCTCCTGGCCCTCGTCTTCCTCTTTGGCTACTACTACCATACCTAGTAGCAAAGCATCAGGAGGGTTCCAGGCCTTGAACATGTTGATATGCGCTATTCTTCTTTTACTTCTTCTTTCATGTACGGCTAGTTCATATGTAACACAGCTTACTTTCCTGGTTATCTCAAAGTGGCCATCCCACAGGTTGTCTAGCTTCCTGCTCAGGTTAGGGTTTCTGACCAAGACTAGCATGCCTACTTCAAGTTCATGGGATCTTGCCTTTTTATCATATTGGGCCTTCATGGATGCTTTGGCTGACTTCCTCTTTCCACCACTACCTGTCTCATCTCTATCAGCTTCGCTCCAAGCTGGTCTACCCATTCCACTACGGTCTTCTGGTCCATCTCCCAAATCAGCCAACCTTCTTTCACCACATCCAGTGGTCCTCTTATTTGGCCTACTCAATACTACTTCAAATGGAGAGAACCCGGTATTTGCATGGGGAGCATTTCTATAAGCGAATAAGAAGTACTTCAATATGTAATCCCATTCCCTTTTACGCTCGCTACATTTCTTCAGCATGTTCTTTAACGATCCATGCCCGCTTTCGAGGCAGCCATCCATTTGTGTGTAGTATGGAGACATCCTCAGCTGATTGACATCGAGGAGTCGGCACAGCTGTTTGGTGAGGTACCCCATGAAGACAGAACCTTGTCTGTCAATATTTCCTCTGGCAATCCTGTCCTAGAGAAGATCTCCATCATGGCCTCTGCAACCATCTCCACATCTACCCTGCATAGTGCAATTGTCTCAGGGTATTTATCTGTTGCCAGACTTGGCCTTGGGCAAGGGACCTACAAGGTCAAAAGCCATTCCTGCAAAGCGGGTAGAGATAAAAGGGAGGGGACAGAGAGGAGCTATGTGAGAAGTTTTCTAGCTGCCTTTTAGCATTCTGGGCATGATCTACACCAGGTTTTGGTGTCTTTAGAAATACCGGGCCAGGTAAACAGCCTGGCCAAGGGTGCTACTGTCTCTTTGTAAGAAAAATGACCTCCTAGTTTGTTGGAGTGTGCCATCTTAAGGATACTTTTCCTCCTCTCTACTGGTATGAGTACCCTCTCACTCATGGTGTCGTTCTCCCTTTCCATTCTGTGCACCAGCACTTTGATCTTCCAAATATATACCTCCATCCAATTCTCGGCCAACTGCCGGATTTTGGCTAGGATTGGGTCCTCTTCTTGCTGATGACACAGCTTATGCTTGTCTGAAGCTTCTTACCTGAAGCTCGGGGATGGGGATATCTATGGGCTTACTGTCCTGTGTTGATTGTATATTAACCTCCCCAACTTTCTCATCCCCAAACATTTCATCACTAAATTGAAAGGGCATGGCAACTGACTCTGCACTGAGCTCTATGTCGGCCTATTCCTCTTCTGCCTGGCATACAGCCTGATCCCTTGTGATTAAAGTTAGCTCATGGATCTTATTATTGGCTGCCTTCAGCTCCTCTTTGGCCTGCATTTGTTCAACTTCTAGCTCTAACAGATACCTCATTATGCCCGTATCCATACCAAATAATATTTTTTCCAGGGCATTGTCCACCACTGTTACTAGGTGGTGTAACCTGTGCTTCCCTACCTCTACCCAGACCTTAGCTAATGGCTGACATGCATTGAATCCATTGAAGCCCTCCAAAGTAACATTCCTACCTAGCTATTCATTTTACTCTACCAGGTTTGCATCAACTATGGTCCTGTCTGCTCCCATATCTATGCGCATTCTGCATTCTCTCTGGCCTCTGCCCTCCACATATAAACCTGGTTGTCTGATGGCTGCGATTATAGACTCAGACATTTCACTGGGTTTTTCCTTCCTTTATGGCCTTTCTCGCCACATCTAAAACATGTAGGCACAAAGTTTACTATCCCCAGACCTACCTTGAGGCTTTCCCTGAGAGCAACCATAAAACGGTTATTTACATCACTCATAGACTCACCGCACTGTGCGTTATGGTGTCCTGTCTTGGTTGACATCACAACATGAGTACCAGTTCCCGGAGTGACTATCTTCATCCCATGGATTCCTCAACCAGTCTCCCGGGCGACTCCACGGCAGTCATCTGTTGTGGAATTGATTCTTCATCGCTTGTCTCTCTGTCATGAAATTGGCGATGTCCAGGAATGTCTCGAGTTTCCTTGCTCTGACATGGTTCGCATCCTATAGTGAGTAGAGGGTGAGAAATTTTCCTGTTTCCACAGTCTGGGCGGCTTCTTTTATTGTATTGCAGTTTTCCATGAACGTCTCTGCCAAACTTAGAATTCTCTTAGAATGTTTGTAGCTGCATCACTATCTTTCCTTCGGAAGGACCAGAACTCTCGCTTGCAACCTTGGCCTCCTCTGAGACAGATTCATGTAAGCTATGGATGCAGTTCCCATCAGTAGAGGTACCAGGCGACTTGCCTATTCATCCTTGCTGATCCCTGCTGTGGAGAGCATGTCTTCAAACGTTCAGAGGTAGGATGCAGGCTGGTCCTTGTCTGTCCATGGAGCAATTTTATCTGCCAGCTTCCTTTTTCTATCTCTGTCTTGTCGGCTCTCATCCAAGTGTTTTTGGCAATTCAACACTTCATCTTGGTATTCTTGCTGATGGCTGAGTTGCAGCAGCAGTATCTCATGGAGTTCTCTGGTTCGGCATTCTTCTGCTTCTCTTTGTTCAATCCTGCTCTCCTCTTTCTCTTCCAGCTCTCTGGTTCGACGTTCTTCCACTTCTCTTTCTCTCGTTCGACGTTCTTCTACTTCTATTTCTCTGGTTCGGCGTTCTTCCTCTTCTCTATGTTCAATTCCTCTGCTCTCCTCCATAGTCTGGATTAATGCCTGGATGGCATCCAGTGGGTTCGGAAATTCTGTTGTAGTCCTCGTCATTGATGGTCAATGGCTTGCCAAGCCCTTCTTGATATCCGTATTTGTGCCCTCCATGTTGGTTACATGGACTTGCTCTCTTTGGAGTATCTCCAGTTGCTCCCCTCGCTCTGTTCTGTCTGCTCTCTCGGACTTGTCGTTTGCCTTCCTCCTTGATGTCCTTGCACAACACAGGGGCAAAATACAAAAATACACAATAATATGCAAACACTATGAAGAATTTCAAACAATATACACACAGAAATGCTGAATACGCGCTGAATAAGCGCTCTCACTTCTCCGAGTCAACCAAGCACCTGCCACAGCTCCAATTCTCCGCTTAGCCAAACACCAGCTGTCTTCTGTAAGTTTCATGAAAAAATAAGATAAGGGAACACAATAGCTGTCTTACTAACCAGTCCACTTCGATGCCAAGGTAAGAACCACCACTTTTCCACCAGATGTTAGAGTCTCCAATCACAAGAGACCTAACAGATACCAACCTTGGTAATTCGCTGCCACCAGAGTATCTCCCTAACTTCTTCTAGCTAAACCCCAAGCATGACAAAAGAGTTTTTGATCTTAAGTAACTTATATTAAAACAACAGTCGAGTAGCAGAATATGAAGATAAGATGAGACTACCCAAACCTGGACTGCAGAGGGGTTTAAATACCCTTGCAGCGAGGCTTTCATAGCTTATGGTGTTGATAACAGTGTGAGAATAGTAGAATTACTGTATGTCCCTAAAGAACTTATCTAAGAGTGTGAGATGATATCATGATTGTCCCATGTGTTAATAGTCTGAGATCATGAGTTCTAGCTCTATGTATAAATTCTATTTATAGTTTGATCTTTGCAGGGCTGCCAGTCAGGGCTGAGGCCTGACAGACTTCTCTATCTTCTCTCTCATTTGCTGTGTCCACACATGAACAGATACTCTATACTGGGAAGTTCTGCCCAACTTGTTATGGTGGGATGGGTGGTTCCTTAAGTCTGAGAAGCTGACACAAATGAGGAAAAAGAGAACATTGTTAATTTACCTGACTAACCTTGTGCCTTGCCTGCTCTCCCAATTCCATACTGCCCTCCCTACTCAGACCTCTATGTGGGACTTTTGCCTGAATTACCATGCCATTTCCTGAATAAATCAAGCTTATTCTTTCTTGAGGACCAAGTTTCTGATGCATGGCACCTTCCCTGATTGGACACACTGTGTAACTACTAATGTAACATCCTCTCGATGATGGCAACTTTGCCAGATTTTGAGTTAGAAGTTGAATCCTGTGAAGCAACAATTAAATAGAGTTGATCAACTGTAAGTTACTTTCAGCTGTCCCCACTAATAGAGTCTCTAGTAATCTTCATTCCACTCTACGCCCAGAACCACTCACTGGTCTGAGTTGTATGACTGTCCCAAGGGCAGTTTAATGGAACTTTGTTTCTTGTAACTATGTTCCTAGTTCCGAAATAAAATGGCCCGATGATGGTGATTTTGACTTCCTAGAACTAGTGTATATATATGAAGATATATCTAGCTCTTGTGCTGGATGCCTATCCTAGAACCTTATTGCTAATGCCCATAATAGAACCTTATTGCCTGGTATATCTAGATATATCTAGCTCTGGTGCTGATGCCCATGCTAGAACCTTATTGCCTGATATATATCTAGCTTATTGCCTGGGGTATATCTAGATATATCTAGCTCTTGTGCTGGATGCCCATCCTAGAACCTTATTGCCTGATATATCTAGGTATTATATCTAGCTCTTGTGCTGGATGCCCATGCTAGAACCTTATTGCCTGGTATATCTAGCTCTTGTGCTGGATGCCCATCCTAGAACAAGAACAAACAAAGCTCATAATGCACAGAACTAACATTAGCCACACTCACATACTTCAACATAGTGCTTGAGTTTCATGTGAAGTCTGTAGCTACTAAGAGTAGTCAGTGTTAGAAGTCTAAATATATGTATACAGCTATATATATAGGCCTGCCTGCATATTTGTGGGGACTGTGAACTCTAACCTTCACTCCAGCAGCCACTTTTTCCCACTTGTCGATGACTCAGTTTAGGTCAGGACACAGAGTTGTTATGATGTTTGGAGTAATGATAGAGTAGAGATTTTTTCTCCACCTGGACTCCATCTAGATTTACATATTGCTTGAAGCCATCAGATAGAATCAGTTGGATACCTACTTCGGACTCAACTGAATTATGCACTGGATCTTGCATTAAATTATGTTTTTAAAAGAATCCAGGAGTATCATTACAACCATTGTGAAATCTCCTGTGAAATCTCCTGTGAAATCTCCTGTGAAATCTCCTGAGAAATCTCCTGTGAAATCTGGAAATTCTGGTTGAATTCCAGAAACCCCCATTGAAATCCTGGAAATCCAGAAATCTTTTTAGAAAACTTGAATCTTGGTTAAAATATCAATAAGAAGTCTTGTGAAATCTTACAGGAAACACTATAAAATTTCAAAATCTCTTGCACATATTTTGAAGTTGGTAAACTTTCAGTTAATCAATTCTTTTTGTTAGAAAATCACCTAAAACAATCTGGGCATGCTGAATAGACATGGTATGGGGGAGGGGGGGGGCTATTCCTGGAAGTTCCAAGTATATATACAGCAGATAACCAGACACATGCAGACAGAGAGAACTTTTTTCAACAAATTGCAAGAACACCATTAAAAGCACATCACTTACTACATAACCTCCCCACACCGACCCCACCATCACTTAATTGTCAGTCATCTTTACCGATTTAAAGTAGTTTTCATAAAGAGTCATCTAACTGACTGGTCCACATGGCTATGTTCTTGTTTACATGTGATTTTTTTTTAACAGGTCAATCCAAGATTATTCCTGATGAAGGCTAGAGCATCTGATCGAAATGTCGAGAGAATACAAATTGAAGTTGCTTATTGAGAAAGTTATTGCGCAATCCAATATAGTTATTTGTTTGAAATAACATTTTTCTTGTGTAAATTTCTCTGTTTCTATCTAATTTTCACTACAAAACTTGCGTTCCTTAAGTTTATTCATTATTATTTCATTCCTAGAAGATTCCAAATTGTCCAATGTGACTGAAATTCTCCAAAATTGGTAAAAACAATAAGCATGCATATGAATGTACAATATTGAGACTAGCTGAGCTGATCCAGTCATTGTTGCACATTTCACTGCGAAGAAGTACTCAGATGATTTACTTAGAAGTTTGTTACAATAGTTAAGAGCACAAACCAAATCGGGCATATATTTGCATGTACTATGATTGGCTAGTAATGGGATTATCCCAAGGAAGCTGTTTGATGATTAAATTTAAGAGGTGAAAATGTTTAGTGATTGTGTTTCATTGTTTGTCCTATTTCTTGGATGGCAGATAGTGCATTAAGTGATGAGGATTTTTTAATTATTAATTTAGCTATTTGTGATGATGATGATGTTGACATCACTCACAGATGATGATGATGATGATGAGGATGAGGATGAGGATGAGGATGAGGATGATGATGATGATGATGAGGATGATGATGAGGAGGATGAGGATGAGGATGAGGATGATGATGAGGATGAGGATGAGGATGAGGATGAGGATGATGATGATGATGACGACGACGACGACGACGACGACGATGATGATGATGTGATGTAAGAAAGGAGGTGAATAAAGACAAAAATAAATAATAAAATAATAACCAACAATAATCGTAAACAGAGACACTCTAGTGCAGATTATATTTCCCTAGCTATTGTCCAACTCCTGAACTTCTAATACAGGACTGATCTGATATCATTGTGATTTTGTAATGTTTGAATCTCACACCTAGTGTAGTGTGCTTCCCATCATGTAGAGGAACTGCTTATAAGCACTTGCAACATAACTCCTCTTATGGCCATACTACTTCAACATTCACGTTTTTGTTTCAGAATTTGCCATCCCATTAAGTTGCAGATAATCTGGCAGTGCTTTCTGAAAGAATTCTCGTGGTGGTACCAAGAGGAATACTATAGCTACAGAAGCTGCCAAGAACTTGAAATTGATAGGCTGCAATCCTGAACTTGTTTGGGGACTTCAGTATAGCTACCCTCCATCATTAGCACATCTCTTCATATGGATCAGTTATCTTTCCTATATAATATATACCAACTATGCAGCCAGTTCTCAACCCATATATGGCATGCAGAATTATATGTGTTTTGAGAAATTACCCAGATTGATAGGTAATAGGTTCTGCAAATGGTGTATCCCACCTCCATAGCTACAGTATGTTGATGATTCGTGCATCATTAATTTTACTGTGTAAGGCAGAGTAATGATTGTGTGGAGGTTGAAGAGCATAGACTATCAACTGCTACCAGACAAATAGTCTGCCACACTAAAGTGGCCGTTTGGAGTTGAAGTTTCTAGATATCAAACAATTTTCAAGGTTTAGCTAATATTCAACTTTTGCAATGCTCCTTCTATTATAAAAACATGGACAGATGGAGTGTAGAACCATTACTAGAGCCTAAATAAGATTCTCAATCATGGTTGATGCTAAGACTGTGTTAGAAATAACTTGTTTTGTCTCTGAGTTAGTGCTGATTCCAATTCAAAATTTATGTTGTCCATGGGTTTGGTAGAGTTGGTAGTAAGCCATATGAATCTTGAAAAGTATGGTGGGTTAGTAATCAGAAATTGTAACTGGGCTAATGGTACAAAAAACATGTCTTATTGATTGCATCAGCATTATCAGTATTCATGGCAAGTTGTTATCCAGACACAACACGAGTTCTCTCTCTTGTGTCCAAGCCCTCATGCATGCGCCTTCCCTCTCTCCTGTACATTAAGACAAATGTACAAAGCAACATGTTTCCTTGTATTTCCACATATGCGCACACACATACACACACTCACAACACTCTCACACACAGTGACACACACACATACACACAAACAATTCTCCTCTTCTGCCAGTACAGGATGCCGTCATCATCGTTTTCAGTATGATAAAGCAAAACTGAGCATTCATGGCAAACCACTGGGTCAACAGTGTGCAGAGGCCTGCTTGTTAGATTACCTGTGAAATGAAAACGTATTTATTTGTTAGAATCTACTATAATAGCTGTTAAGAATTCAGATTTTTTTAAAATCAGATATCAGTACAAGTGGACAAATCTGTGGCTTCTAGAGCGAACCTACTGCATATTGAACCTTGTTATATATCCTCTTAAACCGACTCCATATTGAACCTTGTTTTATATTTAATAAGCGTAGTTATCTTTTCCGCATAAGCAGCACCATTCTCACTTACTTGCGCAGCCAATTTTCTAATCTGCTGTTTCCTTGTTCGTTCCCTTCACTATAGGACAGTTCCCGATTTAATTAACCACATTATTTAAAGCATGTGACCCATTCACAGTTTTTTAAGGGTAGCTTTCCAGTCAGGCAGTCCTTTTTGACATGCCTGTGCAGCAAATTTATTAATTGGTGGAAGATTAATGGGGGGGGGGGGGGGGGGGGGGGGAGTTTATCACAGTGATGACCTTTCCCAGTTCACACAATCCTGTATTTATGCTAACCATTCTGGTTTACAAAGGCCTGCTTTATTGAACCGACTACCCACATCATTAAAATTTACTGCATAAGGCAAGTTATAGTATGGAAATAAATTGTCTGCCACACTTTAGTATCTGCTTGGAGTTTGAACTCCTTGACTCAAAGGCAATCTTCGAAGTTTAGCTAATGTTTGACTTTGTGATGCTCCTTCTCTTATAGAACGATTGACAGATAGAGTGCAGAGCTTTACCTGAGCCGCTTCTCAATTATGGATAACGCCAAGCACTAGCAACGAAGGTAAGAAAAAGGTATCTATTATTATGATAGATTTTGAACAGAATATTTAAGTCCAGCTAGTTGCAAGATAGATCTAACGAATGGAGAGAAAAATTCATAAACTGTCTCAGAGAAATAGCGAAATTTTGTCTGCTGATTTCAGTCGAAGCTGGTTCTAATTCCAAATTTATGGTATCAGTAGGTTTGGTGGAGTCAATAGTTCTATAGATAGACAAAACAAATCTGGAAAAGTATGGTTTGTTGGTAATCAAAATTTTTAGCTAGCTAACAGCAAAAACATGTCCTACAGATTGCCAATTGCATAAGCATTATCAGCAAGATATTATCGAACATGAGGTCTTTCTCTTGTGTCCAAGACCTCATGCATTAGCCTCCTCTTTCTTCTCTCAAGTGTTAAACATCAGGACTATAAAAGATACAAAGATTGGTAAACACAAATAACATCTCATGAATTCTCAGTTGACATAACAACATTAATAACCTTCTCTAACCTAGACTAATCACATACACACACACATTGATTCTCTCAACATTTTAGATACTCTAGCCTTGTTTATTCCTGATGAAGGCTAGAACATCTAAAATTTTGATGGAATTGATTCTCTCAACATTTTAGATACTCTAGCCTTGTTTATTCCTGATGAAGGCTAGAAGATCTAAAATGTTGAGAGAGAATATTTTGAGTTGATTATTGAGAAGGTTATTGTAACATGTTTGTTTTTATTTCTCACACACACACACACACACATATACACACATATATACACACAGACTAATCACATACACACACACACATACACATACACACACAGACATGTCACACAATCATACACATACACACACACATATACACAAACACACACACACATACACATACACACATACACACACAGACTAATCACATACACACACATACACACATACACATACAGACATGTCACACAATCATACACATACACACACACATATACACAAACACACACACATACACACATCCACACATATATACACACAGACTAATCACATAAACACACATACACATACACACATACACACACAGACATGTCACACAATCACACACATACACACACACATATACACAAACACACACACATATACACATACACACATATATACACACAGACTAATCACATACAAACACACACATATACACACATATATACACACACACATGTCACACAATCACACACATACACACACATACACACATATACACACACAGACGTGTCACACAATCACACACATACACACACACAATTCTCCTTTTTTGCCAGCAGTCATCATGGTCTCCAGTATGATAAAGTCAAACTGAGCATTCATGGCAAACTACTGCATCAGCACAATGTGCACAAGGCTGCTTGTAACTTTCGGGAAGGATTCCCTTTGAGTGTGCCAACCTGAGCATTCATGGCAAACCACCAGCTCAACACAGTCTACACAGAGGACTGCTTGTTAGTTTTAGGAAGGATTCCCTGTCAAATGTTAACACAATCTAATGTATATCTGCACTATAAATGTAGTTTAAAATGTTCAGATTTCAGATAACCAGATCAGTACAAGTTAATAATCATACTATTGGCTTTCAGGGTAAACATACTGCATATTGAACCATGCTAGCTTCTTTATAAGCATAGTTATCTTTTCTGCATAAACAGTTCTATTCATGCAGCAGGTTTGCCTTCCTATTAACTTCCTCTTTACTACAACGATCATTTCTGATCTATATGCCTGCATTATTTAAGATGGTCTCGCATTCATATTTTTTAAGGGTGAACTTGGGGTGAATTACATCATACGTGGCGATATTATGTTTTCCACCCAACTCACTACAGAGGGTTTGCTTTGCTACACAATAATCGCACTTTTTTAATGCTAGTAATGAAAGCAAGGCATTGTGTGGCAAGTGAATGTGTGATGGAGTGAGAGAGCATTACTTATAGCACTAGAATGAACGTTAGAGTTTGGCGAGCCCTCACATGGGAATTGGACAGACAACTTGTTATTGCCATACCCTACCTGTGTTTCTATATATGTATGCACTCATGGCATACCCTACCTGTGTTTCTATATATGTATGCACTCATGGCATACCCTACCTGTGTTTCTATATATGTATGCACTCAAGGCATATCCTACCTGTGTTTCTATATATGTATGCACTCAAGGCATATCCTACCTGTGTTTCTATATATGTATGCACTCATGGCATACCCTACCTGTGTTTCTATATATGCATGCACTCATGGCATACCCTACCTGTGTTTCTATATATGTATGCACTCATGGCATACCCTACCTGTGTTTCTATATATGTATGTACTCATGGCATACCCTACCTGTGTTTCTATATATGTATGCACTCAAGGCATATCCTACCTGTGTTTCTATACATGTATGCACTCATGGCATACCCTACCTGTGTTTCTATATATGTATGCACTCATGGCATACCCTACCTGTGTTCTATATATGTATGCACTCATGGCATACCCTACCTGTGTTTCTATACATGTATGCACTCATGGCATACCCTACCTGTGTTTCTATACATGTATGCACTCATGGCATACCCTACCTGTGTTTCTATATATGTATGCACTCATGGCATACCCTACCTGTGTTCTATATATGTATGCACTCATGGCATACCCTACCTGTGTTTCTATACATGTATGCACTCATGGCATACCCTACCTGTGTTTCTATACATGTATGCACTCATGGCATATCCTGTCTGTGTTTCTATATAATATTATGTATGCACTCAATGCATTCCCTACCTGTGTTTCTATATATGTATGCACTCAAGGCATACCCTACCTGTGTTTCTATATATGTATGCACTCATGGCATACCCTACCTGTGTTCTATATATGTATGCACTCATGGCATACCCTACCTGTGTTTCTATACATGTATGCACTCATGGCATACCCTACCTGTGTTTCTATATATGTAGGCACTCATGGCATATCCTGTCTGTGTTTCTATATATGTATGCACTCATGGCATACCCTACCTGTGTTTCTATATATGTATGCACTCATGGCATACCCTACCTGTGTTTCTATATATGTATGCACTCATGGCATATCCTATCTGTGTTTCTATATATGTATGCACTCATGGCATACCCTATCTGTGTTTCTATATATGTATGCACTCATGGCATACCCTATCTGTGTTTCTATATATGTATGCACTCATGGCATACCCTACCTGTGTTTCTATATATGTATGCACTCATGGCATACCCTATCTGTGTTTCTATATATGTATGCACTCATGGCATACCCTATCTGTGTTTCTATATATGTATGCACTCATGGCATACCCTACCTGTGTTACTATATATGTATGCACTCATGGCATACCCTACCTGTGTTTCTATATATGTATGCACTCATGGCATACCCTATCTGTGTTTCTATATATGTATGCACTCATGGCATATCCTACCTGTGTTTCTATATATGTATTCACTCATGGCATACCCTACCTGTGTTTCTATATATGTATGCACTCATGGCATACCCTATCTGTGTTACTATATATGTATGTACTCATGGCATACCCTATCTGTGTTACTATATATGTATGCACTCATGGCATACCCTATCTGTGTTTCTATATATGTATGCACTCATGGCATACCCTACCTGTGTTTCTATATATGTATATACTCATGGCATACCCTATCTGTATTTCTATATATGTATGTACTCTCTATACATTCACCCATAAATGGGCTTGAGTTTCTTCTATTTCCATGGAGTATGTTGTCACGTGTAACTGCCAATGTCGAGGAAACTTGAGCTCACTTTTCCACATGCACGTTATATATATATATATTACATATATATATACACATACATATATATTTACACATATATATGTATATATATACATATATATTATACATATATATGTATATATATACATATATATTATACATATATATATATATACACACATATATACATATATATTTATATATATACACACATATATATATATATAAATATGGTAGACATGTCCTTTTTTATTTTTATTTGTTTTTCTTTCATTTGTCATTTTTATTTTATTTTTAACCACTAGAAGCAATCATGGTAAATCCTGCACCCCACCCACTAAAGCTTTTTTTTAAATATTATAAAAATTAACTCTTCAACGAACTCTCAGTTGACATAATGATAATATTACAATGACTCAATAATCAACTTGGAATTTAATCTGTCGATGTTTTGACTTGATGCTCTACCCTTCATCAGGAATATTCGACTAGATGCTCTAGCCTTCAGGAATAGATTATTGAGAATGTCAATTGTATTACAAAAATTGACTTTGTTCACTTGTCCACAAGCAGTTGACTAGATGGTTTTGTGCACTGTTCCATCCATGTTCTATACTTTATGTGAGCACAAATATCTGAGAAGCATGCTCAAGTAAGCTACTTAAGTTTCTACACAGCTTATACTACCTACAGCTATCCTCTTATTTGATATAAAATAGCACTGAGAAACCCAAAACTGCACTAGATAAGCGTGAGAAAGTTACCCATAGCTACAAATTGGAGTTGTAGCTATAGCTGCTGCTTTGGTCTAGGTTTTGTCCAAAAAAGGAAGTGCACAAATGATTGGCTACTAAGCTTCTAAAGGCACAGAGCCGGGCTAACTAGCAAATTTCAATATTGCGGTTTTCAATAGAGCATTTGAGTGGTGTGGGAAAACTACAAGCTTCAAACCACAGCTTTTTCAATAGCAGCTACACTGGTCTAGGCTGCATATTGAACCATGTTAGATAAGTGTAGTTGTCTTTCCTGCATGGCAGCATCATTCCATTTCCCCTTTCAGCCACTTTGGTTTGCTACGAATCTGCTGCTGTTTTCTCATTCTCTTTACTATGACAACCATTCCTGATTTAAATAAGCCCGCATTATTAAAGACAGGTATCCCATTTACAGGTGAACATATGGTGAATAGATACATAGATACATAAGCTATGCATGGAAATACCAAGTTTTCCTACCTGCTCACATGTGAGGGCTCACTTTGCTCGTCCCATTATTTACTGCAGTTCGACAATAAGCATCTACCAGTCATGAATGTAAGGCAGCCACCAGTCACCAGTCATGAATGCACGGCATTGTGTGGCGAGTGAAAGGTGAAATAAAAACATCAATTTCAAATCCCTGTATTTTTTTATCACATTGCTCTAAGTATTGTCCTGTATAACCCAAGCATAACTGCAGACTTAACATTCCACACTGATCTGTAAATTATTGATGTTATCAGATTTAATTGTGATATAGAGAAGTAGCTATGAGTAGTATATTCCCAACCTGGTGAGTTTGGGATGAGTACCAGTTCAGATATTCTCAATACTGACAGTGACAATTATTTGCACTTTAGCAAAACCAATTTCTGTTATGATCGTCTTCAGTTTAGCAAACGTATCCATAGCTAGGGTGTGCTGATGAATTGAGTAGCTAAGTCAAAATGAAACTTCACTCACTCTTGTCAGCTATTGACTCTTATACAGATATATATATATATGCCATGTGGCAATACCAAGTTTTCTGTCCAGTGTAGAAGCTTTACCTGAACCTAAGGAAGCTCTCGATCACGGATGATGCCAATCACTAGAAATGAAGTAAGAATAGTCAACTATGATTTTGAATAGGATAATGTGTAGCTTGCTAGCTTATCAAAACTAATGAGAGATAGTGAATTCATAAACTGTCTCAGGAAATAGCCAAAACATTTTGTCTGCTGGTTTGAGTTGATGTTGGTTCTAACTTATGTTGTCTGTGGATTTGGTTGGATTGATAGTTAAGTATCTGAAAAAATATGATTGGTTGGTAGAGAAGCGCTATGCGCCGTCATAGAACAAGATTGAACTGGACCAATAATCAGTGTGCAAGTCATATGATGATAGCAATAACTGAGGCAAGGTAAGGGTCGTCAATTAGGTAAGATCGCTAAATGGAATATTGTGTGTGGATGATATTACATATCTAACTAAAGGTCGCTAAATGGAATATTGTGTGTGGATGATACTACATATCTAACTATCTCCCCCCAAGTTCACTGTAGGGGAACTGAAAATTCTGTGGTATCATCGTCCATCATTGTCCGTATCTGTCTACCGGGACCTTGATCCTGGTGCTCCGGCGAAGTGGCGGCGGTTGGATGGGTGGTCTGTTCCATGGTGCCATGGGTCCTATCGCTGGGCTGTCGTGGGGCTTGGGTGGTGGGAGTTGGAGGGTTGGCGGTGTCCCAGCAATCGAGGCGTACGATCTTCCCCCTGCCTGTGAAGGTGGGGGCGAGAATTGCAGTTTATTCGGAGCCTGGTGTTGAGCCGGGGGTGGTGCCTGTGGTGTGCCAGGTGTGGTAGGTTGGCGAGATGCCGGCGGCGGCAGAGTCACTGGTGCTGGCGGCGTCGGTGGTGTGGGTGGTGGTGGTGGCGTGGTAGCCACTGGTTGGTTTTGCCGTGGCGGTATGCCAGCTAGGCGGGTCCGGAGTGCGTCATCGGGTGACAGTTGTGGGGTGCTGTTTCTTCTCAGGTGGCGGCGGTTGCGGGTAGTCAGCCGGCCGTTGCCATCCATCCTGACGGTGTATTGGTGGTACTGGAGCACTTCTGTTACCACACTGGTGTGGTCCCATTTGCCTGGGTGGTGGCCGTGCTGGTTTTGGACATGGACCCGGTCCCCACACCGGAGTGGTGAGAGGCCTCCAGTATGTTCTGTCCACCTTCCGTGTGCCAAGGACTGTCGCTTCCTCATCGCAGCTTGGCGTTGCTTTTCCGAGGGGTCATCCTGGGGTACTTGAAGTTTGTGTGGTAGAATGGGTAGCAGGTCTCTTGTGGGTCGGCCAAGGACACACATCGCCGGTGACATCTTGGTGTCTGGACTTGGGGCGTTGCGGTATGTCAGCAGGGCCTTGAAGAAGGAGGACTTGAGGGTCCCTCCTGGGCCAGTGTTGCCGGTTATCAGGCGTTTCATCGTCTTGACAGCGGTCTCGGCCCTGTTGTTTGAGTGTGGGTGGTATGCTGAGCACAGCCTGTGTTGCACCCCCCAGTCGGTTAGGAATTCTGCTGTTAAGTGGGCAGTGAATTCCGGCCCGCCATCTGTGGTGATGGTATCGGGTATGCCGAAGGAGGCGAATGTCTCTCTTAGTACGGCAGTCAGACCTGCTGCTCCCCCGGTGGCTGGGGCGACTATGGGCCAGCCCGAGAATCGGTCCACCACCACCAGATAGCAGGATCCGGCGTGGTGGAAGTAGTCGGCACATATTGAACCGAACGGGCGGTCAGGTACCTCGGGAGTCGTTGGGGGCAGGTGAGGTTGGGATGGGGCGTTCCCGTTGCATTCTGTGCAGTGGGCGCGGGTCGTATTGATGTCCGACGTCATGCCTGGCCAATACATAGACGATGCTGCTCGGGCCATCATCCCACTCGTGCCCTGGTGTGCAGCGTGGAGGGCTTGCAGGCACTGTTGTCTGAGTGATTGGGGGATGACGATTCGGTCCCCGTAACACACCACGTCGTCAATGATGGTTAGGTCGCCTAGGATGTTGAAGTATGCTTGGATGCTTGGCGGGAGTAGGTCTTTGGCGCTTGGTGGCCCTTCCTCGATTGCTGCCATGAGGTCCTGCATCGTTGGGTCTTCTGTTGTGGCGATTTGCAACTGCTCCCAGCCAATCGGTGTTGCTGAGAGGGCGCTGCACAACGCGATGGGGAGACCATCTCCCTCTTGAAGCGTGCAGGTCGAGCAGTGCACAGTGTTGGGTGGGGTGCTGGGCCCGCCATGGCAGTTGCTGCTTGGTGACTGGACGTCGTCCTGGAGGTGTAGTCTAACCGGTGATCTCGGCCCGGATGGATGGCGAGACAGGGCATCGCTGGTCTGGTTGCGTGTGCCCGGGATGTAGGCCATCCTGAATCGGTAGCGTAGTGTTCGCTCCTTCAGATTCCTGAGGCGAGGGTTCGGGATGTCCTCGAGGCAGCGATCGCCGAATAGTCTGAGCAGTGGCTTGTGATCCACTGCTACGACTAGATCGCTGCACCCGAGGACGAAGTGCCGTGTTCGGTCGAGGGCATCTGCCACCGCCAGTGCCTCGCCCTCCACTGGTGCGTACCGTGATTCGGCCGCGTGGGTGAATCGGGACCCCACTAGTGTCACTCGCCATCCCTCCCGGCAGCAGAATGGGTCGGACGACTGGCACTTGCAGTGTTTTTGCGTTAGCCAGAAGCCGATCCCGTTCTTGCTCCAGTCTGTTGCAAGGCATGTGGGTCGCCCCTTGTCGAATATTTCGACGCCTGCTCGGATGCTGCTGCATATGTGATCCTTTGATGTAGTGAGGGCGTCTGACAGCTTGTCTGTCCATTCGAACGGGGTGGATGGTTTCAACAGCTCACGGAAGGGGAGCATGGCTGCGGTCATGGCAAAAGAGTATGAGACTTGATTTACCAGACCGAACCATGCCCTCACATCGGTGATGCTCGTTGGGGTTGGGAAGTCTCTGATGGCCGCCGTGAATTTGTCTGCTGGGCGGACCTCGGTGGGTGTCACGGTGAATCCGGCGAATTCGACCTTGTCCTTGGCGAAGAGAAACTTGGCCGGGTTGAGGGTGATGCCGTTCCGTGCGCAAATGTCGAGCCACTCGGTTGCCTGATGGAATGCCTCCGTGATGTCTGAAGACCAGAGGAGCGCGTCGTCTACACACTTGGTCTTCGACATCACGTGGGCGACGAGGGCGTCGTAGCGGGATGTATAAGCGTCACCGGAGGCGATGTAGCCCTGTGGTGCCGTCATATATCGGTATCTCCCCCACGGAGTTATGAATGTGGTGAAGTGTCTATCTTCTTCCCTCAGTGCTACGGAGTGGTAGCCATTCCACGCGTCGAAAATGGTCTTTTTGGTTCCGCGTGGAATGGCTCTGGCCTGGTGGAAGGGGGACGGACAGTGGTGCGTCTCTCGCGTGGCATGTTTGTTCAGGGGTTGGAAGTCTATGGTCCTCCTGAGCGACCCGTTCTTCTTGGTGCATATCACCATTCGGTGGCACCAAGTGACGGGTGTGCCCAGGGGGACCTTCTCAATCACACCGAGGCGGATGTCCCTGTCCAGTCCCCTCTTCACCTCCTCCTGCCAGTGGATCGGTATCGGGATCGGGGTGTGGCAGGGTTTTGGGGTGGCTGTTGGGTCTATGTTGAGGGCGAGAGGTGGGCCAGACATCATCGGCAAAGTCTGGTGTTCGCAGATGTTGAAAGTGCTGGACGAATACATCTCGAGTAGGTACTTCTCCAACTTCTCTCGGTTCTCCTCCGTGGCGGGGTATGGCAGTGTGGTTGGCCGCTGTGGAGGTGGTGCCCTGTCTGGGCAATGGCACGGTCTGGCTGTGGCTGGTTTGAGCTCAGGCTGACTGCATTTGGGGGGCTCTGCAGGCAAACTGGGTTTGGTTGCTCCCTTGGCCTGCTTGTCCTGGATGGATGCGGTTGATTGGCCCCGTGGAAAGTCGTTCCGGATCAACCCCAGGTCGGTGCAGGTCGACAGGCTCAGGTACAGTTTGGTTGCTATAGGGCTGATGTATACCATCTGCCGTGTCTCCCTGCCCGACTGGGTCAGTCTGATCCTCGTCAGCGCCGCTCCGATGATGGGGAGTTGGTTGCCACTCGCCGATCTCATTGTGAGTGATGCCGGTATCAGGTCTCTCTTTTCCAGACCAAGGCTTCTCATGAGTCGGGGGCCAGCCAGACAGCTCTGGCATCCCGTATCCGCCAGTGCTGTTGCGGATTGGTTGGAGCCCTCCTTCCTGAGGGTATGGCCGTGTGCTCGGTAGTCGGCTCGGTTCGTGGTGATTGCGACCGTCAGGGTTGGCTGTGGTGGCGATCGGCGCTGGGTCCATGACCCAGATGTCTGATTCCATGTCTGGTGGTGCAGTGCGCCCTCTGTCATATCATGGACCGTTTCGTTTATTGAGTTCCCCAGCTCCATGGTCTGCCAGCACAGTTTTGAGAAGTGGTTGGGGCGGCCGCATGACTGGCATGTCTTGCCATATGCTGGGCACTGTGCCTTCCTGATGGCCGTCCTGGGTGAGGTGCCGTGCCCTTGTCGGCCGCAGAAGTTGCATGTCCCCTTGTCCGTGGTTTTGGGCGGGGTAGCTTGGGGTCTGTTGGTCAAGGGTATTGGTACGCTGTGGTTCTGTGGGCGCTGTTGCTGTTGCCGTTTGTACCCGCTATTCACCGCCTCCTCCCGGTCAGCCCCCTCGTCCAGGGCATTGGCGGATGGAGTTGTGGGTGCCTTCAGCGCAATGGCGGCCCGTTTCCCTGTGGCTTTCTTCTCGACAAAGCGCAGGGTCTGTTCGACGGTCATCCGTTTGGTGGCCTCCTCCATGAGGTCCTCTTGGATGTCGGGATCAGCCATGCCGATGCACAGCTGGTCCGACACCCTGCTCTCACTGTGGTCGACTGTGTGGCCGCAATTGGTGCACCGTTCGTGGAACTCGCACGTCTCTGCCACGCCCCTCAATCGCGATGCGAAGGACCTGAACGACTCGCCTCTGTCTTGCGTTGTGCGGGCGAATGCGAATGTGGCGACCATGTAATTGTCCTCTACCACAGCCATGGCTTTGATGGCTGCCAGGAGCTCGGCTTCCGGTCTCTCCTCAATGGGCGTTGGGCCCTTGGTGGTTCTGGTGAGGTCACGTCGCAGGTTCGGTTCCAGACACTCCAGTAGTTGGATGCCTATGTCGGTTCCGGTGAGTTTGGATGCCCTGGAGTATGTCCTCCATCTGGCCTTGAAATACTGCCACCCTTCAGATGTCTCCCCCGCTGCAATCAGCGGGCGGTCGACGGGCTTTGGCTTCATTGAGCCAGCCTGGTTGTGGTCGATCTTGACATGGGCATCTAGCAGTGCTACTATCACGGCAGGGTCGGTTCCCTCCGGAATGGAGTAGGGGCAGTCGGCTTTGGGACATCTGACTGCCATGTGGGGTGGGCGTTGAATGGAATCGCCTCAGAAACTAGCTTCCCTCCAGCCAGCTGCTCTGCTGGTGAGGTGTACTGAGCTAGCTACTCCAGCTAATCAGTTATTGCTATCATAGAGAAGCGCTATGCGCCGTCATAGAACAAGATTGAACTGGACCAATAATCAGTGTGCAAGTCATATGATGATAGCAATAACTGAGGCAAGGTAAGGGTCGTCAATTAGGTAAGATCGCTAAATGGAATATTGTGTGTGGATGATATTACATATCTAACTAAAGGTCGCTAAATGGAATATTGTGTGTGGATGATACTACATATCTAACTAGTTGGTAATAAACATTTGATTACAAAAATATGTACTACTATAGATACTCCATTGCATAAGCATTATCTGTATTCATGGCAAGTTATTATCCAGCTACAACAAGAGTTCTCCCTCATGTCCAAGCCCTCATCCATGTGCCTCTCCTAACTTCTCTCAATGTTAAACATTACGACTGTAAGATTGGTAACACAAGGTAACATAAAGGCTAGATCATCTAGTCATTATTGAGAAGATCATTGGAACATGTTTCTTTGTATTTCTCTCACACACACACACAAACAGGCACACACATCACACAAACACACACACACAGTCACAATTCTACTCTTTGGCCAATGCAGGATGCAGTCATCATCGACTCCAGTATGATAACGCCAAATTGATTATTCATGGGAAATGCCTGGGTCAGACAGTGCACAAATGCCTACCTGTTATTTTGGGAGGGGTCCCTTGTGAAATTCATTTTACCAGATTCTAAAATCATCTTTAATAAGTAAATATTTCTGTTCAGATTTTGGTAACAATTTTCAGAAATCAGTGCAAATACATGTTCACATGCTACACATGGAAAATTAATCAATAACAATTTTAGTGACTTTTATTGCCTTCATTGCTAGCACTTGGCATACCATCGAGTAGCCTGTCCATGTTTGTAAACTAAATCTTGAAGATTGCCTTTGAGATCTAGAGGCTTGAAATTCTAATGGACACTAAAGTGTGACACACTATAGAGAGTAGAGTGATTGAGTGTAGTGAGAATGCTAAGGCTACAAACCTAATCTGTAGCTATTACTGCTGCATTGTACTGGGCTTGGGATTAGGGCAACAATGCTAAGAATTAGGAAAAAGTTCCTCTTTCTCTATCCATCACAACTTAGCTCGCCACACATTGAGATGATTCATTACTAGTTGCAAGGGAGCGAAGGGAGCCCTCACAAGAGCTGGACGGAAAACTTGGTATTGCAACACATTGTTTACTTACCATATATCTATGTTTCTATATACCTACGTTTCTATTTACCATATGATCGCTCATTAAAAATGGGAATATGACAGCCGTCTTAAACAATGCAGGCTTACTGAATTGGGAATAGTATGAGAATGGTATGAGAAAACAACATCAGATTCTTAGTTAGAGGAAAGAAAACTAGAATGCACAAGCAAGTGAGAAAGGCTCTGCTTATGCAGAACACTGAACAATTCTTATAAAGAAACTAACATGGTCCAAATGGCTTTATTTGGAAACCATACCACACCACACACATACACACCATGCACACACCATACCACACACACCATACGCTAAGGCATGATAGTATGCAAACTTCCTAAGAGACTTGGCAAATTTGTCTGCTGGTTGAGTTGAAGCTGGTTCTAATTCCAGGTTGATGTTGTATGTGGATTTGGTGTAGTTGATAATCTGGAAAAGTATAGTGGGTTCGGTAATAAAATTGTGTTAGCTAGAGAATGGCGAAAACATTACCTATAGATTCCCCATTGCTATTATCCAGTTGCAACACGAGTTCTCTCTCTTGTGTCCAAGCCCTCTCTCTTCTCTCAAGTATTATACATTACGACTATGAACAATATAATGATTGGTAATACAGGGCCATGTTTATTTGTATTTCCACACACACTCACACACACACACCCATACACACACACACACAACATACACACACACACAATTATCCTCTTCTCCCAGTGGAGGAAGCAGTCATCATGGTCTCTGGTATGATAGAGTTAAACTTAGTATTCATGGAAAACTACTGGTCAACACAGCATGCACAAAGGCCTGCTTGTAACTTTTATGAAGCATTCCCTTTGATATAACATTTTACCACGAATAAATATATATCTTCACTATAACATACATATTATATTTACATTTCTATTCAGATTTCAGATAAGTGATATCAGTACAAGTGCATATTTCAATGTACCTGTGGCTTCCAGAATAAACCCACTGTGTATTGAAAAATGTCAGCTTATATTAAGCGTGGTTCACTTTTCTGCATAGGCAAAAAGAAAGTCTCCAAGACCCTAATATTTGAATTCAAAGACTTCTTCAAAGTGATGTGACTGTTCAATGCTGCAAGAAAAGGGGACATTGCAGAGCTCAACGTTTCTCCAAAACATTTAAATAAGTTTTGAGTAGCAAACATCCCAACATTACATTCCTGTTAACCTGTAATCAACATAGAGCATTCATAGTAACTAACCATCTGAACATCAGAGACAGTCCCTAACTTTTCACTCTGTCCCATCCTTGAACTGCGAATGTTCTATTTGCTTGTTCCTGAACTGTGAACTCTTTGTTTTCATGTGAAAACTTTTTCCAGCTTGATCCCTGGCAAGATGTTTACAATCAAAACAGACCACACAAACTTCTTGTTCCCTTCCTTGAAACAAAGCAGTTCAACAGTCTTCTACCAAGGATTAGCAGTTTGTCTTAAACTGTAACGCAATGGCTACCAGATTGCCATGCACCTGGAAAATCCCTCTACACTTTGTCTCATGCTCCACTCTCACCAACAGTCAACACTGTCGACCTACAGGAGGAGGCAGAGTACATGTGTTGGACAACTGTAGTAAAAATTCGTCTCAATTACAAAGGCAATCAAACCTGATCTGCTCAAAACTGTTCAGATATTGCATAAATAAGTAGCCTGAGAAGAGAGTCAATACTGGAGTGCTGGGGGGAAATTGACAGTACTCAATAACCTCCTACTCTATGGGAACAGATCTGGTGCTGAGGTGATCTGAGAGATACAAGGTCACATGTCTAGAAATAAGCAGAGGGGAAGTTTTACAAAATAACAACAGAGAGCAGCACCCTAACCATAAACACAAAGAATTGATTAGAAGTGGATGAACGGATTTTTTGAGTGGAAATCAAAAGAAAAAATTCTAACTTCAAGTTCATATTTTTAAGGTCATCATCGATGCTTATGATATTAAAATTCATGAAAATTGGATACAAATCTTAAAAGTGAAATGATTTTCTATTTTATGTGTTCATGGCTATTTCTTTAGCTTACCAACTTTTTCCAAACCATACTACTGTTGAAAGAAAGCATAGATTAAGTGCCTTAAAATCCCTAAATCAAAGCGCCCTAGACTCCAACAGTATACCCTATGCAGACCCAGCATAATCGACACTTCCTCCACTCACTTGGAGCCTTTGGGCTCCTTCCCCTGTTGGAGGACCAGCCCCCGTCAGGAGCCCCGGGATCCTTGGAGTGACCACTGCCTGAGGCTCCCCTGAACTGTTCTTACTTGCTTGATCCAGCGAGGCCAATTATCAGGGTCCTTGAAGTTGGAGTAAGGTTTCAACTGGATTTGGTCATAACAGATTCTAGCTAGTTTACCACTGCCACTATGCAGGATTATGAACACCATGGAGTGAAGTAGCACTCATTTGACATGTATTTCATCCAACTCAAAAAAACCAAAGCTCATATATAGCCAGATCAAACTCACATCGGCAGTCTCTTAGCTGGTGTTCTTTAAATCCTTCTCTAAGGTGGTAAACTGGCAGTGCAAAATGCCCCATAGAAAGTGTGGAAAAAATCCCTTGAAGTTCATCTTAAATGATCTCAAGTTTCTATCCACATTTTTCCATTGCATAACCTGTGGACAATAGGCCCATTCATGCAAATTTTAACTATATACCAGAAATTGATCCGATCCATGTCCGTGACTTTTATTGTGGTAAAAATGGTGTGGGTAGCAGTTGTTGTGGATGCAGCAACTAAACTAGCTTAAGTGCTGATCAAAATCATAATTGACCCTCCACATGACCTTAGCTGCTAGGAATCACCTGCGCTCAGTTTCTGCTGATCGGTTTGTGGAGTCAGCAACTGTTACCAAGTCTTAAGTATGCTATACTTGACCCTCTACCAAAACAGGTGGAGTTCTCCTATGCAACTTTTACCAAGTCCTTGAGAGGCTGTAGCTGACTCTGATTGGGTAGCTAGAGTCAACAATAGCAACAGAATAATTATGGCACATTCTGATTTTTTGGGTATAGTGCACATGGGTACATTCAACACTAGAACAAGATTTGGCATGTTTACTGTCCAACAGCATTAAAGCTTCTGTGTTCAGACTTGGTAGAATTATATGTCCTCCTCTGCTCAACTATAATAATATACAGAAATAACAACAACAACAAAACAAAAAATAAATTGAAACAAGAACAAAACAAGTTTAGTTAAAATTTTAAAAAGGAGTGACCTGTTAGAAAAGTAAGAAAAGTAAGAAAACAAGACTGTACTCTGTTGAATACAAGCAGTTTGATGACCCTTTACCGTTTCAAAAGTATGCTTTTTAATTGGTAAAGGGTCGTCTAACTGGTTATGGCCTGTCCTTTTTTGTCCTTGTATCATCCTAAAAGCCAGTCACATGTGGAATACATGATTAAGTCCAGTTCTATGTTTTATATATAGTTCATTACAGTCAATTAAATATATATCTCAATCACCTATTCCACAACCTACAGCCGCCTTTGGACTTGGTGACAGTTGATCAGGTGTGAGCACTCACAAACCAAACATCACAAGGGTGTAAGGGCCATTGGTTCAGATTATAATACAGAAAATCAATTATTGGTTACATCATCAACAACATACTGGCTGATCCTTACCTACCACTTTATTCTGCAAACAAATGTTATGAACATGCATTGGAATAGGTGTTCTGGTGATTTCTATAAATGGAATAAGTGTAGCAGCTTAATAGGACACATGTGCAAAAAACAATTGTAAATAAAACAAAAATATATACTGTTTTGCAGTCGGTTGGAATTAAATTTGCCGTTACCTTTTTAGTAATCAAGTTATATATTATTTATGTATTTAGTTATATAATATATATTAGTATTATATATATTGTCGAGTTGTTTTTGGTTTACATTACTAAATTCTTGTTTATTATATTGGATTGACCAGCCAAAAAGTGTACACTACAACTAAATTAGATGATGACCTTTTACCACTTAAAACGTTATAGAAGCAGAACATTGTAAATGGTAAAGAATATACATGGTACAAGCCCGTTTCCTTTCTTTTTTGAAGGTCAATCCAATATAGTTAGTTGCAAGTTTTAAATATTTCGTTGTCATTTTTAGTTCATTTGTTTGCTACTTCTCGATGGCAGTGAAGATTAACATCTAATCTTCAGGGACTCGAGCACGTGCAATCACTCTTTCCTTATTTTTAAACTACACTAATGACCATGTCCTACTGCTATTGTTGAGTGCACCACTGCAGGCTACATTGTATATGCCAATCTGTACATAGCTGAAAATGTTTGATTCTGTCTACATATACTACAAATAAGCAATATATTCAACACCTCATCATTAGCCCTGGCTTTTATATTGCTCTATGGTTGACTATGCTTATCTTTTTCTTAGAAGAACCTCTACATTTGCAGTCAATGCTCACTTCATTGTTAGTACACAAATGTACTTCAAGAAATTGAAGTTGCTACATATCGTGTAAGTGAGCTAGATTGTCATAATCTTTTTGTGCTTGGTAATTGTTTTTATGGAAAGAGATCATGCTGAATCAGCTCAGTTTCTTGGCTTTAATATAGCATATCCACAAGCTGTTTATTTTGTTTACAATATTTTACTGATGTTCAGGTGTTTTATTGAATCGAGAAACAATTAGTCACTGCAAATGCCTAGACAATAATATGGAGTCTTCAGGTAGTCAAATGATTGCAAATTAGAAGGTACAAAATCTTGAAGATGATTTCATAGTTTTTAGTGGGTGTTTTGTTTGTGACTGCCAGTTTACTACTTTTTACGAAGGATTCAAGGCAGGCTGGTAGTGTTTTTGGAGCTAAAACCAGCTGAAACCACTGATTAGAGTGTTAAGAAGCTTCCAAAGTGAGTCTAGCTATGAAAAAACTTCGAACTATTCTCTCGACATTTCGACTAGATGCTCAGGCTTTGATCAAGTCTAGAGCATCTAGTCGAAATGTCGAGAGAATACAATTTGAAGGTGATTATTGAGAAGGTTATAATAATGTTATTATGTCAACTGAGAGTTCACAGAACTTTGTGTGTTCGTGCCATCAGGCATTTTGAAATGGGGAAATGGGTGTGCTTGAAAAGTTGGGGGGGAGGGGGGAGGGGGATTGGACAAGATCACATGCACTATAGGCTTTACAACCTTACAACCTGAAGGTTTCATACTAAAACTTGCAAGCTTATTTTTAGTGAGGTGCAGTAGATAGTGTAATGAATCCCTGCATGGTGGTTGTTTTAGCAGGTTTGATTGAACATGGCCAGCATAGTGGTTGTTTTAGCAGGTTTGATTGAACACAGCCACCTCTTGGTCTGAGAAACTGGATATCTTTCGACCGATTTTCAAGGGAATAGACATGTACCAGCAACTCCTCAAAGTGAATGTCTATAGCCTTAACAAGTTTTCTGGATCATTGTTTCTTTGGAGGACCGAATTCTACACGATGACATTTGAGAGATAAGGTCTTGTTTTCAACCTGCATAAGAGGAGGAAGGATCTGTAAGCAGAATGCCATGGTCAGATAAAGAAGTTGGGCTCCTGATAGGTTTTGTTGAGCTTTATAGCTACTTACTTAAGTCAAGTCCTGTTCACTCTCAAAGATGTTGTCTATACTCAGCAAGCATTGTGGCGAGTGTAGCCACTTGCTGGAGTGAATATATGCACTGATGAATTTTTTTGCTTTGGGAGATACCTCAGCCACACAATCAGTGTCACTGTCATCTGCACTCACCCGATCCCCACACACAATTAAAACACTTTGTGGGAGGTGGGGGTTATTTTCACATCCGATAAGCTGGACTTCTCCTGTATAATAAGCTAGTGGCTAGTTATCCCTGTCACTGTTCCTTATCAACCATCCACTCTGGATAGAACCTACAGCATTACGGATAAACAACCAAAACTTCTTATGTTTGTACTTCACTTGATATTCGTTATCTCATATCCACAGAGAGAAATTGAAAGCTTGGAACTATGTCTACTTCAAAGATGGTCAAATAAATACTGGACACGCGCAATCGAAATCACTTTTTCCCTTGGTGAATCAGAGCTTGGGCACAGAATGAAGTAAACAGATTCATATTAATAGCATCATTGCTTACCTTATTCTGGCATAGCTGACCATTCAATTTCATCTTTGGTGGGAGAAGAAAAGAGTCGGGTGACTAGAGAATATACAATTTGTCCAGCAGGACTTCACTGACTATGTCTCAAAAGTGTGGATAATGTATTGCACATGTAGTTTTGCTACTTCTGTGTGCTCTTGTCCAACAAGGCCAATTTGCCTTCCTTGTGGAGAATTAACTAAAGTGAGAGACAGGCGAATTCCCAGCAGGCAAAGACTTTTGAGAAGAACTAGCAGGGTCATAAGTGGACTCAGTACTAACTACACTTTGACTTGCACACTCCATACTTCCCCAACTGTCGCTCGATGAATGCACACACAAAAATCGCAATTCATCTTCTACCTACATAGAATGAAATCTACTGGAATCCACATCCTCATTACCCCCCCTACTGATTGTTGATGTACCTTTCATGAGCTTTACTTTCCAAAATTATTCCCAGGCTTGGCATAAGTGCTGGGATGCACTTTGGACCCAGTGTGATAGCCTGACTCTGCCTGCATGCTCTATGCCAGAACCACCTTACCTTCGGTGACACCTTGTCCAACACCCTTCACAGTAAGCATGTGCGGACTTATTCGCATGGAGTTCTCCCTCTTCCTCTTCTGTTTGGGATGGACATGGGAGGAAGAGGATATGAGTGATTCTGTTTTTGTCTTATTTACCATTTCTATGGTATCTGATGCAATCATTTAACCTGGGAGAAGCTGAGAGAAACAGCACCTGAGAGAAGCAGCACCTGAGAGAAGCAGCACCTGAGAGAAGCAGCACCTGAGAGAAGCAGCAGCTGAGAGAAGCAGCATCACCTGCACCTGAGAGAAGTAGCACCTGAGAGAAGCAGCACCTGAGAGAAGCAGCATCACCTGCACCTGAGAGAAGTAGCACCTGAGAGAAGCACCTGAGAAAACCATCACCTGAGAGAAGCAGCACCTGAGAAAAGCAGCACCTTGAGAGAAGCAGCACCTGAGAGAAGCAGCACCTGAGAGAAGCAGCACCTGAGAGAAGCAGCCCTGAGAGAACCATCACCTGAGAGAAGCAGCCCTGAGAGAACGATCACGTGAGAGAAGCAGCACCTGAGAGAACCATCACCTGAGAGATGCAGCCCTGAGAGAACCATCACCTGAGAGAACCATCACCTGAGAGAAGCAGCCCTGAGAGAACCATCACCTGAGAGAAGCAGACCTGAGAAAAGCAGCACCTTGAGAGAAGCAGCACCTGAGAGAAGCAGCACCTGAGAAAACCAGCACCTGAGAGAAGCAGCACCTGAGAGAAGCAGCACCTGAGAGAAGCAGCCCTGAGAGAATATCACCTGAGAGAAGCAGCCCTGAGAGAACCATCACGTGAGAGAAGCAGCACCGGAGAGAACCATCACCTGAGAGATGCAGCCCTGAGAGAACCATCACCTGAGAGAAGCAGTACCTGAGAGAAGCAGCACCTGAGAGAAGCAGCACCTGAGAGAAGCAGCACCTGAGAGAACCAGCACCTGAGAGAAGCAGCACCTGAGAGAAGCAGCACCTGAGAGAAGCAGCACCTGAGAGAAGCAGCACATGAGAGAAGCAGCACCTGAGAGAAGCAGCACCTGAGAGAAGCAGCACCTGAGAGAAGCATCACCTGAGAGAAGCAGCACCTGAGAGAAGCAGCACCTGAGAGAAGCATCACCTGAGAGAAGCATCACCTGAGAGAAGCAGCACCTGAGAGAACCATCACCTGAGAGATGCAGCCCTGAGAGAACCATCACCTGAGAGAACCATCACCTGAGAGAAGCAGCCCTGAGAGTACCATCACCTGAGAGAAGCAGCCCTGAGAGAACCATCACCTGAGAGAAGCAGACCTGAGAAAAGCAGCACCTTGAGAGAAGCAGCACCTGAGAGAAGCAGCACCTGAGAAAACCAGCACCTGAGAGAAGCAGCACCTGAGAGAAGCAGCACCTGAGAGAAGCAGCCCTGAGAGAACCATCACCTGAGAGAAGCAGCCCTGAGAGAACCATCACGTGAGAGAAGCAGCACCTGAGAGAACCATCACCTGAGAGATGCAGCCCTGAGAGAACCATCACCTGAGAGAAGCAGCACCTGAGAGAACCATCATCTGAGAGATGCAGCCCTGAGAGAACCATCACCTGAGAGATGCAGCCCTGAGAGAACCATCACCTGAGAGAAGCAGACCTGAGAAAAGCAGCACCTTGAGAGAAGCAGCACCTGAGAGAAGCATCACCTGAGAGAAGCAGCACCTGAGAGAACCATCACCTGAGAGAAGCAGCACCTGAGAGAAGCATCACCTGAGAGAAGCATCACCTGAGAGAAGCAGCACCTGAGAGAACCATCACCTGAGAGATGCAGCCCTGAGAGAACCATCATCTGAGAGAACCATCACCTGAGAGAAGCAGCCCTGAGAGAACCATCACCTGAGAGAAGCAGACCTGAGAAAAGCAGCACCTTGAGAGAAGCAGCACCTGAGAGAACCATCACCTGAGAGAAGCAGCACCTGAGAGAACCATCACCTGAGAGAAGCAGCACCTGAGAGAAGCAGCACCTGAGAGAAGCAGCACCTGAGAGAAGCAGCACCTGAGAGAACCAGCACCTGAGAGAAGCAGCACCTGAGAGAAGCAGCACCTGAGAGAAGCAGCACCTGAGAGAAGCAGCACCTGAGAGAAGCAGCACCTGAGAGAAGCAGCACCTGAGAGAAGCAGCACCTGAGAGAAGCATCACCTGAGAGAAGCAGCACCTGAGAGAAGCAGCACCTGAGAGAAGCAGCACCTGAGAGAAGCAGCAACTGAGAGAAGCAGCACCTGAGAGAAGCAGCACCTGAGAGAAGCAGCACCTGAGAGAAGCAGCAACTGAGAGAAGCAGCACCTGAGACAAGCAGCACCTGAGAGAAGCAGCAACTGAGAGAAGCAGCACCTGAGAGAAGCAGCACCTGAGAGAAGCAGCACCTGAGAGAAGCAGCACCTGAGAGAAGCAGCACCTGAGAGAAGCAGCACCTGAGAGAAGCAGCACCTGAGAGAAGCAGCACCTGAGAGAAGCAGCACCTGAGAGAAGCAGCACCTGAGAGAAGCAGAACATGAGAGAAGCAGCACCTGAGAGAAGCAGCACCTGAGAGAAGCAGCACCTGAGAGAAGCAGCACCTGAGAGAAGCAGCACCTGAGAGAAGCAGCACCTGAGAGAAGCAGCACCTGAGAGAAGCAGCACCTGAGAGAAGCAGCACCTGAGAGAAGCAGCACCTGAGAGAAGCAGCACCTGAGAGAACCATCACCTGAGAGATGCAGCCCTGAGAGAACCATCACCTGAGAGAACCATCACCTGAGAGAAGCAGCCCTGAGAGAACCATCACCTGAGAGAAGCAGACCTGAGAAAAGCAGCACCTTGAGAGAAGCAGCACCTGAGAGAACCATCACCTGAGAGAAGCAGCACCTGAGAGAAGCAGCACCTGAGAGAAGCAGCACCTGAGAGAAGCAGCACCTGAGAGAAGCAGCACCTGAGAGAAGCAGCACCTGAGAGAAGCAGCACCTGAGAGAACCATCACCTGAGAGATGCAGCCCTGAGAGAAGCATCACCTGAGAGAAGCAGCACCTGAGAGAAGCAGCACCTGAGAGAAGCAGCACCTGAGAGAAGCAGCACCTGAGAGAAGCAGTACCTGAGAGAAGCAGCACCTGAGAGAAGAGAAGCAGCACCTGAGAGAAGCAGCACCTGAGAGAAGCAGCACCTGAGAGAAGCAGCACCTGAGAGAAGCAGCACCTGAGAGAAGCAGCACCTGAGAGAACCAGCACCTGAGAGAAGCAGCACCTGAGAGAAGCAGCACCTGAGAGAAGCAGCACCTGAGAGAAGCAGCACATGAGAGAAGCAGCACCTGAGAGAAGCAGCACCTGAGAGAAGCAGCACCTGAGAGAAGCATCACCTGAGAGAAGCAGCACCTGAGAGAAGCAGCACCTGAGAGAAGCAGCCCTGAGAGAACGATCACGTGAGAGAAGCAGCACCTGAGAGAACCATCACCTGAGAGATGCAGCCCTGAGAGAACCATCACCTGAGAGAACCATCACCTGAGAGAAGCAGCCCTGAGAGAACCATCACCTGAGAGAAGCAGACCTGAGAAAAGCAGCACCTTGAGAGAAGCAGCACCTGAGAGAAGCAGCACCTGAGAAAACCAGCACCTGAGAGAAGCAGCACCTGAGAGAAGCAGCACCTGAGAGAAGCAGCCCTGAGAGAATATCACCTGAGAGAAGCAGCCCTGAGAGAACCATCACGTGAGAGAAGCAGCACCGGAGAGAACCATCACCTGAGAGATGCAGCCCTGAGAGAACCATCACCTGAGAGAAGCAGCACCTGAGAGAACCATCATCTGAGAGATGCAGCCCTGAGAGAACCATCACCTGAGAGATGCAGCCCTGAGAGTACCATCACCTGAGAGAAGCAGCCCTGAGAGAACCATCACCTGAGAGAAGCAGACCTGAGAAAAGCAGCACCTTGAGAGAAGCAGCACCTGAGAGAAGCATCACCTGAGAGAAGCAGCACCTGAGAGAACCATCACCTGAGAGAAGAAGCACCTGAGAGAAGCATCACCTGAGAGAAGCATCACCTGAGAGAAGCATCACCTGAGAGAAGCAGCACCTGAGAGAACCATCACCTGAGAGATGCAGCCCTGAGAGAACCATCACCTGAGAGAACCATCACCTGAGAGAAGCAGCCCTGAGAGTACCATCACCTGAGAGAAGCAGCCCTGAGAGAACCATCACCTGAGAGAAGCAGACCTGAGAAAAGCAGCACCTTGAGAGAAGCAGCACCTGAGAGAAGCAGCACCTGAGAAAACCAGCACCTGAGAGAAGCAGCACCTGAGAGAAGCAGCACCTGAGAGAAGCAGCCCTGAGAGAACCATCACCTGAGAGAAGCAGCCCTGAGAGAACCATCACGTGAGAGAAGCAGCACCTGAGAGAACCATCACCTGAGAGATGCAGCCCTGAGAGAACCATCACCTGAGAGAAGCAGCACCTGAGAGAACCATCATCTGAGAGATGCAGCCCTGAGAGAACCATCACCTGAGAGATGCAGCCCTGAGAGAACCATCACCTGAGAGAAGCAGAACTGAGAAAAGCAGCACCTTGAGAGAAGCAGCACCTGAGAGAAGCATCACCTGAGAGAAGCAGCACCTGAGAGAACCATCACCTGAGAGAAGCAGCACCTGAGAGAAGCATCACCTGAGAGAAGCATCACCTGAGAGAAGCAGCACCTGAGAGAACCATCACCTGAGAGATGCAGCCCTGAGAGAACCATCACCTGAGAGAACCATCACCTGAGAGAAGCAGCCCCGAGAGAACCATCACCTGAGAGAAGCAGACCTGAGAAAAGCAGCACCTTGAGAGAAGCAGCACCTGAGAGAACCATCACCTGAGAGAAGCAGCACCTGAGAGAACCATCACCTGAGAGAAGCAGCACCTGAGAGAAGCAGCACCTGAGAGAAGCAGCACCTGAGAGAAGCAGCACCTGAGAGAACCAGCACCTGAGAGAAGCAGCACCTGAGAGAAGCAGCACCTGAGAGAAGCAGCACCTGAGAGAAGCAGCACCTGAGAGAAGCAGCACCTGAGAGAAGCAGCACCTGAGAGAAGCAGCACCTGAGAGAAGCATCACCTGAGAGAAGCAGCACCTGAGAGAAGCAGCACCTGAGAGAAGCAGCACCTGAGAGAAGCAGCAACTGAGAGAAGCAGCACCTGAGAGAAGCAGCACCTGAGAGAAGCAGCACCTGAGAGAAGCAGCAACTGAGAGAAGCAGCACCTGAGACAAGCAGCACCTGAGAGAAGCAGCAACTGAGAGAAGCAGCACCTGAGAGAAGCAGCACCTGAGAGAAGCAGCACCTGAGAGAAGCAGCACCTGAGAGAAGCAGCACCTGAGAGAAGCAGCCCTGAGAGAACCATCACCTGAGAGAAGCAGACCTGAGAAAAGCAGCACCTTGAGAGAAGCAGCACCTGAGAGAAGCATCACCTGAGAGAAGCAGCACCTGAGAGAACCATCACCTGAGAGAAGAAGCACCTGAGAGAAGCATCACCTGAGAGAAGCATCACCTGAGAGAAGCAGCACCTGAGAGAACCATCACCTGAGAGATGCAGCCCTGAGAGAACCATCACCTGAGAGAACCATCACCTGAGAGAAGCAGCCCTGAGAGTACCATCACCTGAGAGAAGCAGCCCTGAGAGAACCATCACCTGAGAGAAGCAGACCTGAGAAAAGCAGCACCTTGAGAGAAGCAGCACCTGAGAGAAGCAGCACCTGAGAAAACCAGCACCTGAGAGAAGCAGCACCTGAGAGAAGCAGCACCTGAGAGAAGCAGCCCTGAGAGAACCATCACCTGAGAGAAGCAGCCCTGAGAGAACCATCACGTGAGAGAAGCAGCACCTGAGAGAACCATCACCTGAGAGATGCAGCCCTGAGAGAACCATCACCTGAGAGAAGCAGCACCTGAGAGAACCATCATCTGAGAGATGCAGCCCTGAGAGAACCATCACCTGAGAGATGCAGCCCTGAGAGAACCATCACCTGAGAGAAGCAGACCTGAGAAAAGCAGCACCTTGAGAGAAGCAGCACCTGAGAGAAGCATCACCTGAGAGAAGCAGCACCTGAGAGAACCATCACCTGAGAGAAGCAGCACCTGAGAGAAGCATCACCTGAGAGAAGCATCACCTGAGAGAAGCAGCACCTGAGAGAACCATCACCTGAGAGATGCAGCCCTGAGAGAACCATCACCTGAGAGAACCATCACCTGAGAGAAGCAGCCCCGAGAGAACCATCACCTGAGAGAAGCAGACCGGAGAAAAGCAGCACCTTGAGAGAAGCAGCACCTGAGAGAACCATCACCTGAGAGAAGCAGCACCTGAGAGAACCATCACCTGAGAGAAGCAGCACCTGAGAGAAGCAGCACCTGAGAGAAGCAGCACCTGAGAGAAGCAGCACCTGAGAGAACCAGCACCTGAGAGAAGCAGCACCTGAGAGAAGCAGCACCTGAGAGAAGCAGCACCTGAGAGAAGCAGCACCTGAGAGAAGCAGCACCTGAGAGAAGCAGCACCTGAGAGAAGCAGCACCTGAGAGAAGCATCACCTGAGAGAAGCAGCACCTGAGAGAAGCAGCACCTGAGAGAAGCAGCACCTGAGAGAAGCAGCAACTGAGAGAAGCAGCACCTGAGAGAAGCAGCACCTGAGAGAAGCAGCACCTGAGAGAAGCAGCAACTGAGAGAAGCAGCACCTGAGACAAGCAGCACCTGAGAGAAGCAGCAACTGAGAGAAGCAGCACCTGAGAGAAGCAGCACCTGAGAGAAGCAGCACCTGAGAGAAGCAGCACCTGAGAGAAGCAGCACCTGAGAGAAGCAGCACCTGAGAGAAGCAGCACCTGAGAGAAGCAGTACCTGAGAGAAGCAGCACCTGAGAGAAGCAGCACCTGAGAGAAGCAGAACATGAGAGAAGCAGCACCTGAGAGAAGCAGCACCTGAGAGAAGCAGCACCTGAGAGAAGCAGCACCTGAGAGAAGCAGCACCTGAGAGAAGCAGCACCTGAGAGAAGCAGCACCTGAGAGAAGCAGCACCTGAGAGAAGCAGCACCTGAGAGAAGCAGCACCTGAGAGAAGCAGCACCTGAGAGAAGCAGCACCTGAGAGAAGCAGCACCTGAGAGAACCATCACCTGAGAGATGCAGCCCTGAGAGAACCATCACCTGAGAGAACCATCACCTGAGAGAAGCAGCCCTGAGAGAACCATCACCTGAGAGAAGCAGACCTGAGAAAAGCAGCACCTTGAGAGAAGCAGCACCTGAGAGAACCATCACCTGAGAGAAGCAGCACCTGAGAGAAGCAGCACCTGAGAGAAGCAGCACCTGAGAGAAGCAGCACCTGAGAGAAGCAGCACCTGAGAGAAGCAGCACCTGAGAGAAGCAGCACCTGAGAGAACCATCACCTGAGAGATGCAGCCCTGAGAGAAGCATCACCTGAGAGAAGCAGCACCTGAGAGAAGCAGCACCTGAGAGAAGCAGCACCTGAGAGAAGCAGCACCTGAGAGAAGCAGCACCTGAGAGAAGCAGCACCTGAGAGAAGAGAAGCAGCACCTGAGAGAAGCAGCACCTGAGAGAAGCAGCACCTGAGAGAAGCAGCACCTGAGAGAAGCAGCACCTGAGAGAAGCAGCACCTGAGAGAACCAGCACCTGAGAGAAGCAGCACCTGAGAGAAGCAGCACCTGAGAGAAGCAGCACCTGAGAGAAGCAGCACATGAGAGAAGCAGCACCTGAGAGAAGCAGCACCTGAGAGAAGCAGCACCTGAGAGAAGCATCACCTGAGAGAAGCAGCACCTGAGAGAAGCAGCACCTGAGAGAAGCAGCCCTGAGAGAACGATCACGTGAGAGAAGCAGCACCTGAGAGAACCATCACCTGAGAGATGCAGCCCTGAGAGAACCATCACCTGAGAGAACCATCACCTGAGAGAAGCAGCCCTGAGAGAACCATCACCTGAGAGAAGCAGACCTGAGAAAAGCAGCACCTTGAGAGAAGCAGCACCTGAGAGAAGCAGCACCTGAGAAAACCAGCACCTGAGAGAAGCAGCACCTGAGAGAAGCAGCACCTGAGAGAAGCAGCCCTGAGAGAATATCACCTGAGAGAAGCAGCCCTGAGAGAACCATCACGTGAGAGAAGCAGCACCGGAGAGAACCATCACCTGAGAGATGCAGTCCTGAGAGAACCATCACCTGAGAGAAGCAGCACCTGAGAGAACCATCATCTGAGAGATGCAGCCCTGAGAGAACCATCACCTGAGAGATGCAGCCCTGAGAGTACCATCACCTGAGAGAAGCAGCCCTGAGAGAACCATCACCTGAGAGAAGCAGACCTGAGAAAAGCAGCACCTTGAGAGAAGCAGCACCTGAGAGAAGCATCACCTGAGAGAAGCAGCACCTGAGAGAACCATCACCTGAGAGAAGAAGCACCTGAGAGAAGCATCACCTGAGAGAAGCATCACCTGAGAGAAGCAGCACCTGAGAGAACCATCACCTGAGAGATGCAGCCCTGAGAGAACCATCACCTGAGAGAACCATCACCTGAGAGAAGCAGCCCTGAGAGTACCATCACCTGAGAGAAGCAGCCCTGAGAGAACCATCACCTGAGAGAAGCAGACCTGAGAAAAGCAGCACCTTGAGAGAAGCAGCACCTGAGAGAAGCAGCACCTGAGAAAACCAGCACCTGAGAGAAGCATCACCTGAGAGAAGCAGCACCTGATAGAAGCAGCCCTGAGAGAACCATCACCAGAGAGAAGCAGCCCTGAGAGAACCATCACGTGAGAGAAGCAGCACCTGAGAGAACCATCACCTGAGAGATGCAGCCCTGAGAGAACCATCACCTGAGAGAAGCAGCACCTGAGAGAACCATCATCTGAGAGATGCAGCCCTGAGAGAACCATCACCTGAGAGATGCAGCCCTGAGAGAACCATCACCTGAGAGAAGCAGACCTGAGAAAAGCAGCACCTTGAGAGAAGCAGCACCTGAGAGAAGCATCACCTGAGAGAAGCAGCACCTGAGAGAACCATCACCTGAGAGAAGCAGCACCTGAGAGAAGCATCACCTGAGAGAAGCATCACCTGAGAGAAGCAGCACCTGAGAGAACCATCACCTGAGAGATGCAGCCCTGAGAGAACCATCACCTGAGAGAACCATCACCTGAGAGAAGCAGCCCCGAGAGAACCATCACCTGAGAGAAGCAGACCTGAGAAAAGCAGCACCTTGAGAGAAGCAGCACCTGAGAGAACCATCACCTGAGAGAAGCAGCACCTGAGAGAACCATCACCTGAGAGAAGCAGCACCTGAGAGAAGCAGCACCTGAGAGAAGCAGCACCTGAGAGAAGCAGCACCTGAGAGAACCAGCACCTGAGAGAAGCAGCACCTGAGAGAAGCAGCACCTGAGAGAAGCAGCACCTGAGAGAAGCAGCACCTGAGAGAAGCAGCACCTGAGAGAAGCAGCACCTGAGAGAAGCAGCACCTGAGAGAAGCTTCACCTGAGAGAAGCAGCACCTGAGAGAAGCAGCACCTGAGAGAAGCAGCACCTGAGAGAAGCAGCAACTGAGAGAAGCAGCACCTGAGAGAAGCAGCACCTGAGAGAAGCAGCACCTGAGAGAAGCAGCAACTGAGAGAAGCAGCACCTGAGACAAGCAGCACCTGAGAGAAGCAGCAACTGAGAGAAGCAGCACCTGAGAGAAGCAGCACCTGAGAGAAGCAGCACCTGAGAGAAGCAGCACCTGAGAGAAGCAGCACCTGAGAGAAGCAGCACCTGAGAGAAGCAGCACCTGAGAGAAGCAGCACCTGAGAGAAGCAGCACCTGAGAGAAGCAGCACCTGAGAGAAGCAGAACATGAGAGAAGCAGCACCTGAGAGAAGCAGCACCTGAGAGAAGCAGCACCTGAGAGAAGCAGCACCTGAGAGAAGCAGCACCTGAGAGAAGCAGCACCTGAGAGAAGCAGCACCTGAGAGAAGCAGCACCTGAGAGAAGCAGCACCTGAGAGAAGCAGCACCTGAGAGAAGCAGCACCTGAGAGAAGCAGCACCTGAGAGAAGCAGCACCTGAGAGAACCATCACCTGAGAGATGCAGCCCTGAGAGAACCATCACCTGAGAGAACCATCACCTGAGAGAAGCAGCCCTGAGAGAACCATCACCTGAGAGAAGCAGACCTGAGAAAAGCAGCACCTTGAGAGAAGCAGCACCTGAGAGAACCATCACCTGAGAGAAGCAGCACCTGAGAGAAGCAGCACCTGAGAGAAGCAGCACCTGAGAGAAGCAGCACCTGAGAGAAGCAGCACCTGAGAGAAGCAGCACCTGAGAGAAGCAGCACCTGAGAGAACCATCACCTGAGAGATGCAGCCCTGAGAGAAGCATCACCTGAGAGAAGCAGTACCTGAGAGAAACAGCACCTGAGAGAAGCAGCACCTGAGAGAAGCAGCACCTGAGAGAAGCAGCACCTGAGAGAAGCAGCACCTGAGAGAAGAGAAGCAGCACCTGAGAGAAGCAGCACCTGAGAGAAGCAGCACCTGAGAGAAGCAGCACCTGAGAGAAGCAGCACCTGAGAGAAGCAGCACCTGAGAGAACCAGCACCTGAGAGAAGCAGCAGCTGAGAGAAGCAGCACCTGAGAGAAGCAGCACCTGAGAGAAGCAGCACATGAGAGAAGCAGCACCTGAGAGAAGCAGCACCTGAGAGAAGCAGCACCTGAGAGAAGCATCACCTGAGAGAAGCAGCACCTGAGAGAAGCAGCACCTGAGAGAAGCAGCACCTGAGAGAAGCAGCACCTGAGAGAAGCAGCACCTGAGAGAAGCAGCACCTGAGAGAAGCAGCACCTGAGAGAAGCAGCACCTGAGAGAAGCAGCACCTGAGAGAAGCAGCACCTGAGAGAAGCAGCATCACCTGCACCTGAGAGAAGTAGCACCTGAGAGAAGCAGCACCTGAGAGAAGCAGCATCACCTGCACCTGAGAGAAGTAGCACCTGAGAGAAGCACCTGAGAAAACCATCACCTGAGAGAAGCAGCACCTGAGAAAAGCAGCACCTTGAGAGAAGCAGCACCTGAGAGAAGCAGCACCTGAGAGAAGCAGCACCTGAGAGAAGCAGCCCTGAGAGAACCATCACCTGAGAGAAGCAGCCCTGAGAGAACGATCACGTGAGAGAAGCAGCACCTGAGAGAACCATCACCTGAGAGATGCAGCCCTGAGAGAACCATCACCTGAGAGAACCATCACCTGAGAGAAGCAGCCCTGAGAGAACCATCACCTGAGAGAAGCAGACCTGAGAAAAGCAGCACCTTGAGAGAAGCAGCACCTGAGAGAAGCAGCACCTGAGAAAACCAGCACCTGAGAGAAGCAGCACCTGAGAGAAGCAGCACCTGAGAGAAGCAGCCCTGAGAGAATATCACCTGAGAGAAGCAGCCCTGAGAGAACCATCACGTGAGAGAAGCAGCACCGGAGAGAACCATCACCTGAGAGATGCAGCCCTGAGAGAACCATCACCTGAGAGAAGCAGCACCTGAGAGAACCATCATCTGAGAGATGCAGCCCTGAGAGAACCATCACCTGAGAGATGCAGCCCTGAGAGTACCATCACCTGAGAGAAGCAGCCCTGAGAGAACCATCACCTGAGAGAAGCAGACCTGAGAAAAGCAGCACCTTGAGAGAAGCAGCACCTGAGAGAAGCATCACCTGAGAGAAGCAGCACCTGAGAGAACCATCACCTGAGAGAAGAAGCACCTGAGAGAAGCATCACCTGAGAGAAGCATCACCTGAGAGAAGCAGCACCTGAGAGAACCATCACCTGAGAGATGCAGCCCTGAGAGAACCATCACCTGAGAGAACCATCACCTGAGAGAAGCAGCCCTGAGAGTACCATCACCTGAGAGAAGCAGCCCTGAGAGAACCATCACCTGAGAGAAGCAGACCTGAGAAAAGCAGCACCTTGAGAGAAGCAGCACCTGAGAGAAGCAGCACCTGAGAAAACCAGCACCTGAGAGAAGCAGCACCTGAGAGAAGCAGCACCTGAGAGAAGCAGCCCTGAGAGAACCGTCACCTGAGAGAAGCAGCCCTGAGAGAACCATCACGTGAGAGAAGCAGCACCTGAGAGAACCATCACCTGAGAGATGCAGCCCTGAGAGAACCATCACCTGAGAGAAGCAGCACCTGAGAGAACCATCATCTGAGAGATGCAGCCCTGAGAGAACCATCACCTGAGAGATGCAGCCCTGAGAGAACCATCACCTGAGAGAAGCAGACCTGAGAAAAGCAGCACCTTGAGAGAAGCAGCACCTGAGAGAAGCATCACCTGAGAGAAGCAGCACCTGAGAGAACCATCACCTGAGAGAAGCAGCACCTGAGAGAAGCATCACCTGAGAGAAGCATCACCTGAGAGAAGCAGCACCTGAGAGAACCATCACCTGAGAGATGCAGCCCTGAGAGAACCATCACCTGAGAGAACCATCACCTGAGAGAAGCAGCCCCGAGAGAACCATCACCTGAGAGAAGCAGACCTGAGAAAAGCAGCACCTGAGAGAAGCAGCACCTGAGAGAAGCAGCACCTGAGAGAAGCAGCACCTGAGAGAAGCAGCACCTGAGAGAACCAGCACCTGAGAGAAGCAGCACCTGAGAGAAGCAGCACCTGAGAGAAGCAGCACCTGAGAGAAGCAGCACCTGAGAGAACCAGCACCTGAGAGAAGCAGCACCTGAGAGAAGCAGCACCTGAGAGAAGCAGCACCTGAGAGAAGCAGCACCTGAGAGAAGCAGCACCTGAGAGAAGCAGCACCTGAGAGAAGCAGCACCTGAGAGAAGCATCACCTGAGAGAAGCAGCACCTGAGAGAAGCAGCACCTGAGAGAAGCAGCACCTGAGAGAAGCAGCAACTGAGAGAAGCAGCACCTGAGAGAAGCAGCACCTGAGAGAAGCAGCACCTGAGAGAAGCAGCAACTGAGAGAAGCAGCACCTGAGACAAGCAGCACCTGAGAGAAGCAGCAACTGAGAGAAGCAGCACCTGAGAGAAGCAGCACCTGAGAGAAGCAGCACCTGAGAGAAGCAGCACCTGAGAGAAGCAGCACCTGAGAGAAGCAGCACCTGAGAGAAGCAGCACCTGAGAGAAGCAGCACCTGAGAGAAGCAGCACCTGAGAGAAGCAGCACCTGAGAGAAGCAGAACATGAGAGAAGCAGCACCTGAGAGAAGCAGCACCTGAGAGAAGCAGCACCTGAGAGAAGCAGCACCTGAGAGAAGCAGCACCTGAGAGAAGCAGCACCTGAGAGAAGCAGCACCTGAGAGAAGCAGCACCTGAGAGAAGCAGCACCTGAGAGAAGCAGCACCTGAGAGAAGCAGCACCTGAGAGAAGCAGCACCTGAGAGAAGCAGCACCTGAGAGAAGCAGCACCTGAGAGAAGCAGCACCTGAGAGAACCATCACCTGAGAGATGCAGCCCTGAGAGAACCATCACCTGAGAGAACCATCACCTGAGAGAAGCAGCCCTGAGAGAACCATCACCTGAGAGAAGCAGACCTGAGAAAAGCAGCACCTTGAGAGAAGCAGCACCTGAGAGAACCATCACCTGAGAGAAGCAGCCCTGAGAGAAGTATCACCTGAGAGATGCAGCCCTGAGAGAACCATCACCTGAGAGAAGCAGCACCTGAGAGAAGCAGCACCTGAGAGAAGCAGCACCTGAGAGAAGCAGCACCTGAGAGAAGCAGCACCTGAGAGAAGCAGCACCTGAGAGAAGAGAAGCAGCACCTGAGAGAAGCAGCACCTGAGAGAAGCAGCACCTGAGAGAAGCAGCACCTGAGAGAAGCAGCACCTGAGAGAAGCAGCACCTGAGAGAACCAGCACCTGAGAGAAGCAGCACCTGAGAGAAGCAGCACCTGAGAGAAGCAGCACCTGAGAGAAGCAGCACATGAGAGAAGCAGCACCTGAGAGAAGCAGCACCTGAGAGAAGCAGCACCTGAGAGAAGCATCACCTGAGAGAAGCAGCACCTGAGAGAAGCAGCACCTGAGAGAAGCAGCACCTGAGAGAAGCAGCACCTGAGAGAAGCAGCACCTGAGAGAAGCAGCACCTGAGAGAAGCAGCACCTGAGAGAAGCAGCACCTGAGAGAAGCAGCACCTGAGAGAAGCAGCACCTGAGAGAACCATCACCTGAGAGATGCAGCCCTGAGAGAACCATCACCTGAGAGAACCATCACCTGAGAGAAGCAGCCCTGAGAGAACCATCACCTGAGAGAAGCAGACCTGAGAAAAGCAGCACCTTGAGAGAAGCAGCACCTGAGAGAACCATCACCTGAGAGAAGCAGCCCTGAGAGAAGTATCACCTGAGAGATGCAGCCCTGAGAGAACCATCACCTGAGAGAAGCAGCACCTGAGAGAAGCAGCACCTGAGAGAAGCAGCACCTGAGAGAAGCAGCACCTGAGAGAAGCAGCACCTGAGAGAAGCAGCACCTGAGAGAAGCAGCACCTGAGAGAAGAGAAGCAGCACCTGAGAGAAGCAGCACCTGAGAGAAGCAGAACCTGAGAGAAGCAGCACCTGAGAGAAGCAGCACCTGAGAGAAGCAGCACATTGCAAGTATTGGTAGGTGTCTGAGTAATACAATGATGGAAGGAGATAGAGAAGGGGGGAGCACATTTATTTGGTTTACATCTAATTACTACTTAAACTAAAACCTCTACATACACTTGGCCACCTGCAACTTGGTCTTATATATTAGCTTCATTTAACCTTGGCACCAAATTTAACAAAATTTCTGTACATATGACTAAGTCCATGTATTTGTGTGACAGGAAGTGGTAGATGTGGGGCATTTCCTAATAGGCTGTGAGGAATTTGGAAGGGAGAGCAAAACATTAATGAATGAGCTGGATGGAATTGAAGGAGCTGGAATATGGCTGGAGGAGTTTGAGAAGATGAGCACTGAGAGGAAGGTGGAATTGTTGCGTCGGAAGGGGGTGGAGGGTGTGAGTAATCAGGTGATAGTGGAGGTGCATTGGTACATTTTGCAGTGCATAGTGAAGTATTGGCAGAGGAGGAAGGGACTGATTTATGGCCTCGCCGTACTCCACCATAACCAAGCATTCATTGATGAACATTACCTTAATATTTATCAGATAAGTATGTCATAGTATTTATCACAGCACAAATTATCTTACCCATTTAATCTCATTACTTTATTTATGTATGTGTGATGGCCCCAAGGGACTTGGCATTTTGAAGATTACATACAGAATCGTACTGTTATTACTTTGGTTTCTAGGGCATCTCCCTCCTTGAATTAATCATCTACCTTGTAATTCCGTCTGGCTATTCCTGGTTGGTTTGACGCATGCTTGACCAGTCATATGCTTATGTTATTACTCATCTGTACTACCTTCATAGCGGTTTACCCATTTTGATAATGGTCATGTCCCCCCCCCCCCCCCCTAATAACAATGGAGACTTCGTGTAAGTCTTTATCCTTCCAAGGAGTGAAAATGATCGCTTTGCTTCAGCATTGGTGAAGGGCAGAGTACTTCTGATCACTAAGAGACTTTGAATGTTTGGAAAAGAGTCCACACCACAAGAACCAAGTGCAAAAGGAGGTTGATAGGAATGTTGACTTCATCTTCTTCGCTTTTTTTGTTGCCACAGAGCTTGTCATCTTCTCAGTTTCCTTCCTAAACTTGGAATGTCCTGCTCCAGTAGTTGAGAAATTAAGTGCTCAAACAGTTGCCACTGAAATCTTACTAAGTACTGATGGTACAAGGCACAGAAGAATACGACCAAGTCCTCTCCTACCTTCAAGGGAATGGAGCAAAGGAATGGCAACTGCTAGCCTGTATAACTAGAGCATTCTTGAAGATTGATTGGAAAATTACTACCTCTGATTGGCTGTTCTAGGCAATACTACAGATAACCCCTGAAAGAACAGCACTATAAGAGAGCCGTGGAAATTATTCTAACCATCTCTGTGGAAAAGTTTGGCTTAGCTTGTCACTTGATGAGAATGAAGATTCTCAGAAGAAGTAGGTTTGGAATGGAGTGTAAGCTTTTTCCAATCAGTCGTGACTTCATTTACTAATGCCCTCCTCCCATCCCAGGAGCCACATGCTGTCTGTAGTAGAGTTTCCTTGGTCAATCTTCCCAGTAAATTTGGAGTAGCTATGGGCGGTGAATTAGTGATGACTACCAATTCAGCAATTGGTGATATAGAAGGAGCTGTCGAAACAATTGCACCATTGATGAGATAGGAACTGGTGATGTAGATAATGTGGTATTAACAATGGCAGTATCAAGTGAATTGGCTGCTGCTGATGTACTTGGAAAATTAGTACTGAGCCAAGACTTTGGCCATTGGACTCATTCCTGTTTTTGTATGAAATGTCAATTGGCCTGTCTGCACTTGGTTTAAAAAGTAAACCTTTTCAAGAAAGAAGTGAGCTGCCTGCAAGCAGTCTCTAGATGGCTTTCTTACAGCCCTTGATTCCTGTTGACATGATCCTTTTTCATGCACACTACTACTGGCAGAGCACATTATCAACTGCCTAGCACACAACTAGGACCGGCACTACTGTGAATTACTTCACGGCTAGTGTACTGCTGAATCAGTGATGAGCTAAACCACAGAACTGGGTAGTGCTTACTGAACAACTTGTGAGTGTTCCATTCCAAGATTCTCGTTGATTTTACTTGCATGCTAAAATTATCTAATTCAATATGCACTGTCAATCATTAATAATGTGCCTGGCTAGGCTTGATTGGATTGGGGTCCAGAACCCTCCCCCCCTGCCCCCTCCCACTAGATCGACCCATGGTACCTGTCCAAGACTGATTTTTGTGGCACACAAAACACAAGGTTTTGATGAGAGCTTGACTAGCACCTTTCTGTTTGTGTCTGTATGAGGTCTGGCCAGTGACTTACTCAAGACTAGTAGTCAAAGTGGTGAGGCAACCTGCAGCATTCTTTTTTAATGAGGTTACATTACAACAATTTCAAGATTATGCTCTTTGCAAAGGTCTTGCAACATTTGCTACCCTCACGGCCATCTTCTTCAAAGCACCTGTTCATATATTATATAGAAGCTGCTGAACTCTGTCCTAGCTGTCACACGTGCACGCATGCATGGTTGCCAATGAAGATGCTAATCGAGGTAGTTCCACTACATAATACACATACCTTCAGATCAATACACAACACTCTTTTTAAACGGACTACAGTCTCAATTACTCAATTTCCCACCAAGCATAGCTCAAGTAAACCCTGGCTACAAGACTATCCTTCTTGATAATTGAAGCTAATTCCTATAATGTCCAGTCTGAGATCAAAGTTGACTTCATGACTGACTGCTGTAGCCACAGACTTGTAGTTCCTCTTTTATATATAGCAGTCTATAAACATGTGAGCCGGTATTTACCTGGTCAAAAAAGGACTACTTGCATGCCAACTTTTGTAATGTTCGATAACATTCGCCATTATTGCAAAGGGTTGATTAATGTAGAACTGCTTTGATATAGTGTTGAGAAGAAAAGAAAATGACACCTTAAATGGAAGAGGTGGTGGGTTGATATTTACGTGAAGAACTCGGTAGCTGTGATAGAAGAGGTGGGCATCTTTAGGCAAGTGCAACTTCAATCAAGCAACTTTTATAGTGGTGCCAATGGGAGAGACAAATTACAATTGGAAATTTCTGCAGATCACTGAACAGTTCTGAACAAAATAGTACACAGTGATGAAAATTGGTATCAAGTGTCAAAGGGATCTTTCTCAGAGATTTTAAAACCCCTGAAATAGATCGTATGTCACATTAAAAGCAAGCAGCAAGGCATGGGGTTTATGGACATAGTACAGGATGAGTTCCGCAATGAGAAAAACAAGCAATTGAAGGGAAACCAAGAAAGGATCATTGGTTCCTAACCTGGGGGTAAATTATCCCCTGGCCAATACTTTTGGGGAATGCTGACTGATGGATTTTTTTGTCACTATTTGTGTTTTGTACCGACTTACAAAATGTTAGGTCAGTGTAATGATGATGTAATGTGATTTAGAACTTTCTAGATTGTTTTAAGATAACTGCTTAAACATTCTTCCACAAAATCACAGCCAATTTCTTCAGCCAGTGGCAATACACTTTTTTCCAGTAACTTTTACTGTGGTAGATGAATAGGTGATGTATAAGCTAAGCTTATCTTTGCCTTATTAGGAATTAGATGATTGAGTTATTGTGTATTGTGTAGTGATGTGCATACTGAATTCAGACAAGAACTCTTCTACACTTCAAGTTATCATAGTCAGTTAGTGTTTGTTTTTCTGGTTTAAAATTTATATTGGCCCAATCACTTGAGTGTGTCTACGTCAATAGCAGATTGTGAGTGTGAGAGCAAACTTCTCAAAGGATGTTATTTTTTCCACAGATACAAAAGTGGTTATGGCTAGCAAGAAGTGAACTTACTCAGATACTTTTCTTGTTGCAAGGATGAAGACCGACCACAGTGTGTTGTATATAACTGACAGTGAGTGAGGCTTGGAAACCTTCTGGATAGCCGGCTAAATGACACACCAACCTTGGCGAGACGGGCTCTAAAGATCCTGACTTCCTTTTCAACCACTTACCGATGTGAGCAAGGCTTTTCCATACATGGCTAACAAAATGCAAACCACCCCATTTGTATTGCAATGACCAACTAACTTACTACTAATACTTACTAACACACTTATATAAATAAAAATTCATAAAATAAAACATTTATTACACAGGTATGGGTAATTTGCGTAATGGTTCCAAAAAGGTTGGGAACCACTGCTCTACCTAATTCTCTGCAATGAGCAGGGATTGGAAAGGAACATAGGAAACTTGGTCAAACCCAACTGGAAACTCAGATCAACAGCAAACATGGAGATTGGGAGATCAAAGAAGAGAATCCAGAAGTAATACATTGTACCAGTATTTAGCAAGCAAATTATCAAGCAATAACACATCTGTCTGCAGTCCAGTCGGAGGAACTTTTTGATAGCAATGAGATGTGGGGTATTTTCAAGGGAGACCTGTCTCAGCAACAAGAAAAGCAATTCCTAAACTTAGCATGAAAGAGGAAGATCACGCTGGATGACAAAGGAAGGCGCTGCAGAACAGTGAGAAAGAAGGCAAAGATGTTCAACAAACCTAGGAAATGTAGAGACTAGGAAAGTGAAATCCAACATACGGAGGCAGCAAAACAGGCAGAGAAAGAAATATATAAGAAAAATGAAAGGATCTAAACAAAAGATTTTAACGCTTACAAAAGCTGAATCTCAAGGATCCGATAACCAAAAGCATACTACTCTCTTACATTCAAGAAATACAAAAGTAAGGTCAAAGATGGGTCCATTGGTTGATACAAGACAACTTCGTGGAAATAGTTGAGATGCTGAAGTCCTTCACATCTGTATTCACAGTTGATCAAGATGTGATAATGATGGTGTGCAAGTTATAGAGGAGATGATCTGCAGTGGATTTTATACTAGAAGAAGCCAAAACAGTAACAAAATCAAAGCAGATTCACCAATAGGTCAAGAAATGATTTAATGGGAAGTACAATGTTACCAGAGGAATGGAAGTTAGAAAATTTGATGCACTGTTTAAGAAGGAAGCAGGTCAGAAGCAAGCACACCAGTAATCGTAAAAGAAGGAATCGTAAAGCATATGCTAGAACTGGCAAGTCAACCCAGTATATATTTTTGTTGTGTATATATCTATCATGTATCTGTCATAACCAGTTCAGGCAGGGATATGCTTAATTTGGCTGCAGGTAACTTTGGCATAGTCATACCTATGCAATATTTTTTAATAAAAAAAAGAAAGAAAACTGATGAGTTTTAGAGCTATATATCAAGTTCATACAGTGAAGTGTGCAGAATCTATGGAGCTCCAAAGTCTTAGCCACCAGGTTATATTAATGTTTTTATTTGGTAGGTTATAACTCAAGACTTGATGCTGGAAAGTAGCAATCAAAACAGAGTTTGTCGTATGATTTTATTTCATATTCCAACTTGTAGTTCCAAAACAAAAATATGCAGAAAAAAGCACATTGAATGAACTACATTTATAGGACCATTGCATGAACGATACAAAGCCATGTGTCAGTGCCCCTCCCCTTAAACACATTTGTGTCATAACTTGGTCATCACACAACTGCTGTGAAAGTTGTGCCGCTATAGAGTGAGATTTTGTGTAATGGTACTAATTTCACAAGTATAACTTAAAAGATGGTTCATGCTTTCTATAGCATCATGTGACATCTTCCCAATTGGTAAATCCTTCAGTTTTGTCAACTTCATTTGCTAGAGAAGGCCATTTCTTAAACCAACTTTTTATAGCATCATGTGACATCTTTCCAATTCATAAATCCTTCAGTTTTCTCAACTCCATTTGCCATTTCTTAAACCAACTTTCTATAGCATCATGTGACATCTTTCCAATTGGTAAATCCTTCAGTTTTGTCAACTTCATTTGCTAGAGAAGGCCATTTCTTAAACCAACTTTTTATAGCATCATGTGACATCTTTCCAATTCATAAATCCTTCAATTATTTTGTCAACATTTGCTAGCCAAGGCCATTTTCTTAAAGCAACATATCACATCTTTCCAATTGGTAAATCCTTTAGTTTTGTCAACTTCATTTGCTAGCCAAGGAAGGCCATTTCTCAAACCAACTTTCTATAGCATCATGTGACATCTTTCCAATTCATAAATCCTTCAGTTTTGTCAACTTCGTTTGCTAGCCAAGGCCATTCTTCAAACCAATTGACTTCTCAAGTGCTTACCAAATAAGAAATAGAGAGCATGTTGATGAACTGGGTATCATGCCCTCCATCATCGTTTCTTGTCAGTCATGGAGCCCGTTCTCGCTTACATGTGCAGCCAAAACAAATTGTAAGAGAGTCTATGAGGGAAGTGGTTTGGGAAGGCTTTTGGGGGTCTTGTTGCTCGTCTATTTCGGCTGGCTTGTGTTCTTCCATCCGGTAAGGGATATATCAGCTTACTGTTTTCAGCGGGTTTGGCTAGCCAAGTCTTGAGATAGTTGGAATGGTTATTCTCCATGTATTTCCAGATGGGTCCGAGAAACCTACATCATACACACTGTCTACTAGTGAAAGAAACTATGCACAGATGGAAAAAGAAGCTCTATCCCGGCGTAAAAAATTCCACCAATGTTTGTACAGGAGGAAGTTCAACCTCATAACAGACTATAAACCGCTCACAACTATTTTTGGAAAGGCATTCCCTCATTGGCAGTGGTCAACACAGTTACACTGCAATGCTGATGGGTTTTGTACCCTAACATCATGCACATTTGGACTGAGCCCTAGCCCTAGCCCTCTGGTATAATATAATGTCCTGCTACAGTTATGGAAAACTGGCTCAGAACAAAAACTAGGACTGACATCAAACTGGACAGATTCAGTCTCCTTACTGATCAGGGTTCAAATTTCCTCTCTGATCTGATGAAGACACTGTATAAGACAAGGTGGATTGGTCTGTACAAAGCTTGAACTTGATTGCACTAGAAAAATAATCTGACAGCCAGTTTATATACCTTTTCATTGACTCCATGCTTCCCAATTTGTACAACTACCACATGGTATGTTAGCAAATTGAGTAGCTTAAGCACATACCTGAAGCAGTTGCTATACACATGACAAGTAATAGCATACGTATTGCCACCAGGAGTGGCAATACGGGGAGATATGGGGTGGAGGAAGCTAGAGGAGAGGAGGGAAGAGATGAAGGTTTTGTTTGGCAAGAGATTAGAGGTGTTGGAACAGAGCAGATTGGTTAAAGTTGTTGTAAATAAACTACGAGAGGATGGAGGAATTGGATGGTGGGAAGAATATGATATATTGAGGAGAAAGTACAAGATAAACAACGAGGCTGGGTCAGTGCGCAAGTGGAAGGGGAAAGTGAAGGTGAGAAATGAGAAGGACTGGGAGGAGGAAGTAGACGGGAAAAGTACGCTGAATTATTATAAATTGGCAAAGAATGGTGCAGGGGTGGAGAGGTATGTGAGGGCCATGCATGGTCAGGAAGGTGTGCGGCTGCAATTTCGACTGAGGACTGCATCAGCTGGGTTGTTAGAGGATAAGAAGAGATGTGGGATAGTTAGGGATGAGAGGTGTATAATGTGTGATAGTGGAGCAGGGGAGGATGTGGAACATTTCTTGGTGACATGCAGGGAATTTGAGAGGGATCGGCTGGTTCTGATAGATGAGGTACGCAGAATTGCAGGGGCAAGACAGTGGCTGGATGAATTAAGAAGAGTGAGTAAGGATGGAAAGGTGGCATTGCTTTTGGGGAAAGATGTGGAGGGAGTAAGTGATGCAGTGATGGAGGAGGTGGGCGAGTGTGTTATGTATTGGGTAGGGAAGTGGTGGCAGAGGAGAAAGGAATTGTTGTATGGTCAGCTGAGGAATGATCTTTGGTCCACTCCTGTCCCCCCCTTCCTGAGCAGCGGGTCACTCGTAACTTAATATTGTGGATAATTGTATTAATTAAGTACTGTTGACTTCTTTTTTAAATATAGATTGTTATTAGGTTAGTTACTAAATAGTTTCACACTGTGCTGTATTATATATGTGATGGCCTTAACAGGCTCAGCAATAGCAACATTAAATCATAGCATCTGTTTATCACACACAGGTATGTACATACACACACACATACTCATACAGCACAGATTGGTATTTCATGAATTGTAGGGTAGTTAGTATTGACAACACTGAACAGCATTACTTTTTTCAAGAGCGCACTAATCAAACAACCAAGGGACATCTGACATTTCAAGAGCGCACTAATTATCAAAATTATAAGCAATAAGGGACATCCCCAGAGGGTAGTCGTGTGTGCGCTTTTATGCTGTGGTACGGCTATCGGCATCACTGTACCTCGATTCCCTCGTCACTACTTAACGTTTGTGGTCATGCTTTCGCACCAGATTTCCTGAAATTTGCAATGACGTGTCTATTTCTACCTTGTCTCCTCCCCCCATATTAAATCTTCACTTTCACTCTCACCTAACCCTTTCGCTAGCGTAGCGTAGACTTGGCATTCAGTACCTTCCACATTTTACCCGTCCCCACCCTACTCAAATTATTAAAAAGGCGCGGTATACCCTGAGCAGGAAACGTACAGACTGACCACGCCTTTATAGCCGAATGTCTGCTCATAAACAGAGAAGCGGCTTCAGCACCAAGGATAATCGCTCGCTAATAGTTAATGAAGATGGAGCGAACAGCGAATGTGAGCTTACTATTCGTCCACTACTGCACTTTGATTTGCTGTGTCTTGCTCCTGCAAAAAGGTAAAATAATTGTAGATTGATCAGCTACGTATAGAGTCTTGCACGAAGTAGTAGTAGGGGAGCCTTGCTTGGAGTTTTGTTGCTAGATGACGCTGTTAACCAGCTAGTAACCTATGAAGGTGGGCACGAGTACGCAAATAAAATTTTGATTCACGCACTGGTTATATCTAACAGCTGGAGCTACAATAGCATTGTAATTGGTCTTCAGGGGCAAGGGGAATAGGAGGCATTGCTACCTCTCCCGCTTGTCAGAAAACCTTTGTAAAAGCACAAGATCACCTTGCCTTTATCTTCCATTTGCATGTTCCTCAGTTCATATCTATAGCTATATGAAGTCGTATTAACCATACGAATGTATAACCTGCCTATTGAAAATGATAATCTATGCATAACCTAGTACAGCTATTGGAGTTGCCATGTTTCCTCCCATGAGGTAACCCCTTCCAATAGTAATATGACCCTCACAACTACTGACATGATTGACACTAATGAACCCCTTTCAAAATACTCTTGCTATATAGCCAGATTCTCGTATGAAATATGCCATAATAGGATTTTGTCACACAAATATATCTCTGTGATTGTGTTCCGCTATGCATTGGCATTACGTTCTAGTGAAATGCAAGCAAGAAATGCATGCAAGTATGCAGACCCAAAGGTGCTGACTAGACAAGAATGAGCCTTCAACCCCATGCTACTACCAGATCAAGAATTTTTTTTGCATATAATATTTCAAGATTTTTCAACTGGATGTCACATATTTCTAACTTAGAAATGTTGCGTACATCCATGCACTGGCGATGTGTTGTGTGTTCCCATGCTTGAGATGGAGGAGTTGTCTGCGCCTGTGAAGAAGTCCATCCCTGTCAGACCTCGTTATCACTGAAGAGCTGTTGACTGAGCACCACGGCTGATGACAAAGATCTGCACTCCTGCATGGATGGAGCTAGCGAAGAACTGGATCAAGACAATGTCGTTATGACTAGAACAAGCTTATTTATGACTAGACAAAATTTACACGATTCGGCAAATGCCTTACTCGGGTTTGTTTGGCTAGTTGGCAAATTACACTAGTGGTATATACTTCTGCAATACACGGGCTAATAGGAACTCGTTCTGTATAGAAACTGCCCTCAATTGGAGTAAGCTCATCCGCTGCAAGAGCTGGGTTAGAAGTTTATAATTTCATTTTTTCTTTAAAAAAAAATTGTTCAACTTCAAGAGGATTAGATTTCATTGATGTCATCAAGTTTTAACTCTGGCCTCTGTAACTCGGCCGGGTGCTGCTTGGACAACAGGCCTCTCATTCTACTGCATTTGTGATGGGTTAGTTAATATTAACAGAATGCAACAGAGCTCACGTGATTCACATTCCAAATGCTTGCAGTTCAGGGGTTAAATTTGGTGCATTAGAAACTCTATCATGGAAACAACCAATCAATCAACTTGTGCGTATTTTTCAGCCCGCATCAAATACTTGATTCTATTTTAATCAGCTTTTTTTTGAGCTTTGCAAAGTTCCAGGCATGAATGAAGGGGGGGAAATAACGCTGATTTAAAGGAGTCCTTAAAACATGTTCCATCCAATCTATGAATCTGCACAATCTATGAATGCCAATCTATTGCCTGCCAATCAATACACTTCAAAACATGGTAGCATATTAACACCCTTTGCAACAGATTCATAGATTGGATGGAACATATCCACCAGTACTTATTATCGACTAGTTATACTGAGCTAGTGTGCAAGCCAAATATCCAAACCCACACACACAATAGACGGGAATTTACAAAGCCTGCGCTACTCGCACGAAAAGAGAAGAAGGGAGAAGAGCTGTTTGTGAGGCAAGTTTCTCTACATTTGGGAGTTGTGCGAGTGTTCGTGGGTATTATTACAAACTCTCTTTTTTGACAGAGACAAATATCTTTTTTTGCTCCAGCTACATTTGCCATGTCACTTCGTTCTTCTAGCAAGAACTTTTTCTCAGTATCACTTTTTTCTACATCATTAAACTCTCAGTTGCAACCACTGTGCAAAGGGTGTTAATATGCTACCATATTTTGAAGTGTATTGATTGGCAGGCATAGATTGGCATTCATAGATTGTGCAACACAATCTATAGATTGGGCAGATTCATAGATTGGATGGTACATATATACCAGCTGTGTGCTGAGTGAAACTTGACAAGTAGGTCGCTAGAAACAGTCTGACCTTATCAGTAGTCTCTGTAGTGGGATCACAGTATTTCGTGCTTGGCTACTTCCCGATAAACATCGAGACTTGCAGCAAAATTGGTTACTAGCAGCTGCTGTAAGCTTCCATTTCTACACTTGTTTTGTGAGGACACTAACTGGATTTAGAGTTTTATTACTCATTACAGGCTCTTGCTGTAGTATCATCTCTCATCCAGCAGTTTGGACATGGGGGGTGGGAGGTATGGAATACCCCAACTCAAGTTCACCTTACTCTAGTGTCAGTGTTGACTTAAACCTGCTGCTAGGATTATTAGCGTGGACTAAGTTAGAATAATACCTCACTCAAATTTACTTGGTTTCATTATTCAAACAGGATCATGTCAAGACATCCGTACTACTTGCAACAGTCTGGATGACCTTGCGGCCAATTTCGATTCCAATATTATGGTCTGCAAACGGGAACCAAATTGTGCTGCAGTGTTCTGCAATATTACTGGACCATTTGCTGCGGTACTGAAAGATTCTGAAATTACTTTTCTTCCTTGTGCAAGTCCTCCATCCATTAAGCTAATCGTGAGAAAAGTGAATAATGAGGAACAAGTCAACCAGACTGTGAACCAAACCAGCACTGTTTACCTATTGGATTTTGGCGGCATGACGTTCTTCTTGGAAGTGACATTGAACCACACGGATGGTCTATTAGGAATAGAGGTCAGCCAATTAATAATAATAGTAATAATAATAATAATAATAATAATAATTATAATTATAATTATAATTATAATTATAATTATAATAATTATAATTATAATTATAATAATATAATAATAATAATAATATGATAGTATAATAATAGTAATAATAATCATAACAACAACAATAATAATATAAAAGTAATAATAATAATAATAATGATGATGATGATAATGGTAATAATGATAATGGTAATAATAATAATAATAATAATAATAATAATAATAATAATAATAATAATAATAATAAAAATAATAAAAAGAGCTAAGAGATGGACGTGTTTCAAGAGAAGTGGTCCAGAGTGGGGGAGACTAGAGAGAGAGATATCTTAGAAGGAACTTTATTTTTCGAGTACTATAATCGACCACGATCAAATTAGGAATGAGTTGTTATTAGCTGGAAATAATTAATTAGTTGTAAGTTTTCACAATTTAGACACCCAAACATACACAACACAACACACCCATTCCCACACACGCGGCATGCAAACACATATATAAACACACAACACACACACACACACACACAAACGATTTGACCTCTAGATGAGTGACTTTGGATCCATGGACCTGAGGATACCTGAGTTGCAGCTCTGAAATTTCCATAACTGCAACTGCTGGTACTTCTCAGCTCAAGCACTTACAAATGTACTTGGTTGTAAAAACTCATTACTAGGCTACAGGTAGGTGATTTGGGGGACTAATTGATTTAGGCAAGCCAAGTTCTAATGGGCACTCCAGCACTCATTATTTTCTGGGAGCTACCCAGGTAGAGAGAGAGAGTGCCAGGTGCCTGGGCGGCTGGATACTCTACTCTCAAAATAGTCTTTAAGAAGTAATTGCTAATGGTATGCAGTCTACTGGTATCTGCCAGTCCTTGAACATGGCTGTAGCTGATGGTGGCTGACTCTAATAGCAAACCACAGCATGGTATGGTGTGCACTGACTTGTGTAAGAAATGACTTTGTGATAAAGTGTTTTAAAAGGAGTCATTCGTCTCTGCTGTTTGGTTTGCTTGAGGAGTTCTCCCCTGCCACAGTGTTGAATAACAGTGGTTCATCTCTGCTGTTTAGTTTGCTTGGAGTTCTCCCCAGCCACAGTGTTGAATAACAGTGGTTCATCTCTGCTGTTTAGTTTGCTTGGAGTTCTCCCCAGCCACAGTGTTGAATAACAGTGGTTCATCTCTGCTGTTTGGTTTGCTTGAGGAGTTCTCCCCTGCCACAATGTTGAATAGCAGTGGTTCATCTCTGCTGTTTGGTTTGCTTGAGGAGTTCTCCCCAGCCACAATGTTGAATAGCAGTGGTCCATCTCTGCTGTTTGGTTTGCTTGAGGAGTTCTCCCCTGCCACAATGTTGAATAACAGTGGTCCATCTCTGCTGTTTGGTGTGTGAGTGGACTTCTCCCCTGCCATAATGTTGAAGGGTTCTTTGAAACAACCAAACAAGTGACTATAAACAAAGAATGGACAAGTTAATTTTTTTAATATATTTAAAAAACTGACAACTCTATTGGTTTGACTGGAAAAGAAATAAGACCGTACCATGCTGACCACCAGCAGTTAGATGACCCTTTACCATTTAGACAATGCAAACCAATATTGAACTGCCGTTTAAAAAAAGATTTATGGGAGGATGGCGAGGGGATCATTTATATTGAAATCTTCCTAACTTTTTAATTGTAATTATGTTGCTTGTTTCAAGAGCTTTCCAACGATGTACTTTATGAAGGCTAGTAAGTCTGTACAGTGGTGACTAGTGTACTCCCCTTAGTACCAGAGGATAGCTTGTTTCAAGAGCTATCCAATGATATAGTTTATAGCCAATGATGTACTTTATGAAGGCAACTACATAAGTCTGTACAATGGTGACTAGTGTACTCCCTTGGTACCAGAAGCTTGTTTCAAGAGCTTTCCAATGATGTACTCTAGTAAGTCTGTATAGGGATGACTAGTGTACTCCAGAAGATAACTTCTTTCAAGAGCTTTCCAATGATATAGTTTATAGCCAATGATGTACTTTATGAAGGCTAAGTCTGTACAATGGTGACTAGTGTACTCCCTTAGCACCAGAAGATGCTTGTTTCAAGAGCTATAGCCTAGAGTGAACTCCCTTAATTTTAAAAACTGGACCCTGACCTCCTTAAAAATAATCACAGAATGCCTGTAACCAACCAGGTCATGTAACAGAACCACATGGACCACGTAAGAGTGCCAAGGTTTTCAGATTACCACCAAGTGGAAATGGGAGGCTAATAATGATTTTTTTTAATTAAAGAGAATCATTGGCAACTTTGATATAAAACTTTTCACTGGCACAAGCAAGCCAAAACTACTTTCTTCTCATGAAGTGGTCTATTACAGTCTGTGAATAGGAATGGTTACTCTGTGATTATAGAAGGTGTGGGTTCAGTTTTTAATGAAGGGATACGTACAAGCCTATAAAATACACCATTGGAAAGCTCTTGAAACAAGCTATCTTCTGGTACTAAAGGAGTGTACTTATCATCACTGTAAAGACTTACTAGCCTTCTAAAGTACACCATTGGAAAGCTCTTGAAACAAGCTATCATCTGGTACTAAGGGAGTATACTTGTCATCATTGTCGGACTTACTAGCCTTCATAAAGTACCTCATTGGAAAGCTCTTGAAACAAACTATCATCTGGTACTAAGGGAGTATACTTGTCATCCCTGTACAGACTTACTAGCCTTCATAAAGTACCTCATTGGAAAGCTCTTGTAACAAACTATCTTCTGGTACAGAGAATAGGGAACAAAAGTTATGGAGGCTTCAGTACAAAGGTTTAACCCCTCCCTTTGCTTGTTGTCTACTCAGTTACACCTTGACCAATATGCGCATGAATGCTGGTTAAGCTGATTAATATCACAATTCTAGCTAGCATTATGTCATCATGATGACACCATAAATATTGTCACTAGAGTTAGGGTCAGGACAAGGATCAGAGCTAGGACTGATTAGGGCCAGGGCAATGACTATAGGCCATGACTAGCTTTAGGGTAGCAAGACAATGGCTTATTGCATAGGTTATATAGGGCCAGTAACTAGGCTTGGGCCAGGGCAGTAACTAGGCTCAGGGCTAGGGCAGTAACTAGGCTTAGGGCCAGGACAGTAACTAGGCTTAGGGCCAAGGCAGTAACTAGGATTAGGGCCAGAGCAGTAACTAGGCTTAGAGCCAAGGCAGTAATTAGGCCAGGACAGTAACTAGGCTTAGGGCCAAGGCAGTAATTAGGCTTAGGGCCAAGGCAGTAACTAGGCTTACGGCCAGGGTAGTAACTAGGCTTAGGGCCAGGCTTAGGGCCAAGGCAGTAACTAGGCTTAGAGCCAGGGCAGTAACTAGGCTTAGGGCCAGGGCAGTAGCTAGGCTTAGGGCCAAGGCAGTAACTAGGCTTAGGGCCAAGGCAGTAACCAGGCTTAGGGCCAAGGCAGTTATTGGGCTTAGGGCCAAGGCAGTAACTAGGCTTAGGGCCAAGGCAGTAACTAGGTTTAGGGCCCAGGCAATAATTAGGCTGAGGGCCAAGGCAGTAACTAGGCTTAGGGCCAGGACAGTAACTAGGCTTAGGGCCCAGGCAATAATTAGGCTGAGGTCAAAGGCAGTAACTAGGCTTAGGGCCAAGGCAGTAACTAGGCTTAGGGCCAGGACAGTAACTAGGCTTACTGGGCTTAGGGCTATAACAATGTAATCTAACAATGCTGGAATGTCATCATGATGTAATGCATTGTTCCTATGGGTTTACTGATGAAGAAGTCTCATTGGACAACTACTAATGTGCTGTTTTGTGTACTGCTCAGAGTTAAAAATGCCTAATGCAGTTTAGTAGAACCAGTTGAAATAATAACATTACAATAACCTACTCAATAATCGATTGAAATTGTACTCTCTCTCTACATTTCGAGCAGATGCTCTAGCCTTCATCAGGGACAGTTGAAATAATAACATTACAATAACCTACTCAATAATCGATTGAAATTGTACTCTCTCTCTACATTTCGAGCAGATGCTCTAGCCTTCATCAGGGACAATGAAGGAATTAAAAGCTAGAGCATCTAGTCGAAACGTCAAGCGAGTACAATTTCAAGTTGATTATTGAGAAGGTTATTGTAAGCAGCTATGAAATTCATTACCTAAACATTTTATAGACGGATATCCGTGAGATATCAAACACGGTCAACAGAACCCAGCCACTGATCAATGCCACGACCATTGTGCTTGATCGTTCCTCGTGTCCCACGGTAGCGACGGTACCTGGCACCTCTACACAGCCCATGAGCACCGCTCCCATGAGCACCGCTCCCATCTCTACACAGCCCATGAGCACCGCTCCCATGAGCACCGCTCCCATGAGCACCGCTGGAACTACCGCAGGTGAGCAAGAAGCTATCGATGTCATTCATGTAACGATGCTTTTCTGTCAATATTTATTTATCCAGAGGGTGGGGTGGCATGAGATCCTCTCGTGCACCCCCTCCCTGTGGTCCTCCTCCTACAGAAGTATACTTTTGTTGGTAGAGCTATAGCTACAGTATGTGTGTGGTGTGTTGATAGAGCTAGCTATGTGTGTTGTGTGTTGATACACTCTTGTTGGTGAGCTAGCTATGTGTGTGGGTGTTGATACACTCTTGTTGCTATGTGTGTGGTGTGTTGATACACTCTTGTTGGTGAGCTAGCTATGTGTGAGGTGTGTTGATACACTCTTGTTGCTATGTGTGTGGTGTGTTGATACACTCTTGTTGGTGAGCTAGCTATGTGTGTGGGTGTTGATACACTCTTGTTGCTATGTGTGTGGTGTGTTGATACACTCTTGTTGGTGAGCTAGCTATGTGTGAGGTGTGTTGATACACTCTTGTTGCTATGTGTGTGGTGTGTTGATACACTCTTGTTGGTGAGCTAGCTATGTGTGTGGGTGTTGATACACTCTTGTTGCTATGTGTGTGGTGTGTTGATACACTCTTGTTGGTGAGCTAGCTATGTGTGTGGTGTGTTGATACACTCTTGTTGCTATGTGTGTGGTGTGTTGATACACTCTTGTTGGTGAGCTAGCTATGTGTGAGGTGTGTTGATACACTCTTGTTAGTAGAACTAGCTGTTGGGTGTTGATACACTCTTGTTGGTGAGCTAGCTATGTGTGAGGTGTGTTGATACACTCTTGTTAGTAGAACTAGCTGTGTGTGGTGTGTTGATACACTCTTGTTGGTGAGCTAGCTATGTCTGTGGGTGTTGATACACTCTTGCAGCTATGTGTGGTGTGTTGATACACTCTTGTTGCTATGTGTGTGGTGTGTTGATACACTCTTGTTGGTGAGCTAGCTATGTGTGTGGTGTGTTGATACACTCTTGTTGCTATGTGTGTGGTGTGTTGATACACTCTTGTTGGTGAGCTAGCTATGTGTGAGGTGTGTTGATACACTCTTGTTAGTAGAACTAGCTGTGTGTGGTGTGTTGATACACTCTTGTTGGTGAGCTAGCTATGTCTGTGGGTGTTGATACACTCTTGCAGCTATGTGTGGTGTGTTGATACACTCTTGTTGGTAGAGCTAAGCTTATAAATGTGTGTGGGTGTTGATACTCTGTCCACTGCATGTGCTCCTAGCAAAACATCTGGATAGATATTTCCGCTATACCAATCAAAAATGCAACTTTTTTGTCTGCTCCCAAAGTTTGTACGTACACATATTTCATTTGGTCAGAATTAGATCAGGGAAGGAAAGTCGGGAGGACGGGGACGGGATTTTTTTTAATTTTGTTTTTCCAGATGGTTCCATTGTCTGGTTAGATACAAAAAGGAGTATTGGTCATCCAGTGCATAGCTCTGGTCTTGGTATCTGTTGCTGGTGTCTAGCCAGCAGGTCAAGGTGGCGTATAAGGTGTTAGAAGTGTCACCTCTATTGCTCAGTGGTGTAACACAGATTAATGCACATCTATTCAGCTTCTGTGCTGTTCGCTCAGTCGGCACACAAACAAGTGCCTCTCATTAAGTGGGCAGTGTTGATTAGAAGCTTCCTGCTTTTGCAAGACTATTGTTGGCTAAAGGAGAACTTCCACTGGAGGTTGTGCTTGTTCTCTATTATTATTATTATTATTATTATTATTATTATTATTATTATTATTATTATTATTATTATTATTATTATTATTATTATTATTATTATTATTATTATTATTATTATTATTATTATTATTATTATTATTATTATTATTATTATTATTATTATTATTATTATTATTATTATTATTATTATTATTATTATTATTATTATTATTATTATTATTATTATTATTATTATTATTATTATTATTATTATTATTATTATTATTATTATTATTATTATTATTATTATTATTATTATTATTATTATTATTATTATTATTATTATTATTATTATTATTATTATTATTATTATTATTATTATTATTATTATTATTATTATTATTATTATTATTACTACTATTGTTGTTGTTGTTATTTGTTGTTGTTGTTATATTTATTATTATTATACAATTTACATACTCGTATGAAAACAGAAAACAGTAAACCAACAAATATATATCGCTAGTGGATGACAGTGGATGACTAAGACCCAGCACAGCCACAGTGTCCTCACAGAGGATGACTAGGACCCAGCACAGCCACAGTGTCCTCACAGAGGATGACTAGGACCCAGCACAGCCACAGTGTCCTCACAGAGGATGACTAGGACCCAGCACAGCCACAGTGTCCTCACAGTGGATGACTAGGACCCAGTGTCCTCACAGTGGATGACTAGGAACCAGCACAGCCACAGTGTCCTCACAGAGGATGACTAGGACCCAGCACAGCCACAGTGTCCTCACAGAGGATGACTAAGACCCAGCACAGCCACAGTGTCCTCACAGAGGATGACTAGGACCCAGCACAGCCACAGTGTCCTCACAGAGGATGACTAGGACCCAGCACAGCCACAGTGTCCTCACAGAGGATGACTAAGACCCAGCACAGCCACAGTGTCCTCACAGTGGATGACTAAGACCCAGCACAGCCACAGTGTCCTCACAGAGGATGACTAGGACCCAGCACAGCCACAGTGTCCTCACAGAGGATGACTAGGACCCAGCACAGCCACAGTGTCCTCACAGAGGATGACTAGGACCCAGTGTCCTCACAGAGGATGACTAGGACCCAGCACAGCCACAGTGTCCTCACAGAGGATGACTAGGAGCCAGCACAGCCACAGTGTCCTCACAGAGGATGACTAGGACCCAGCACAGCCACAGTGTCCTCACAGAGGATGACTAGGAGCCAGCACAGCCACAGTGTCCTCACAGAGGATGACTAGGACCCAGCACAGCCACAGTGTCCTCACAGAGGATGCATAGGACCCAGCACAGCCACAGTGTCCTCACAGAGGATGACTAGGACCCAGCACAGCCACAGTGTCCTCACAGTGGGACCCAACACAGCCGTAGCGTTCCCACGCTGACCAGCAACGGAAATTCTCTGAAGGAGAAAATGATGGGAATGGCCTTGCAACTCCCTAGAAAACAACAGTGCCACTCCGTACCAAACACTGCAGTAGTTTCTATCCCAATAGGAAGATGGGCAGTAGCAATTCACTTTTTCCTTCTCCAAAGGACTCTGCTCTATTGGCCACTACCTTCAGATAGTAGGTTGGCATCGGAAGGTGCAAATAAATCACACAAGTAGCATCCCACATGAGAATACAGCCATTCTTCTCGGGGATGATAGAAACACTATCAGACCGCTTACCGTCGGAATGAGAAATGCCTGAAGGCTCCAGTTGAAAGGGAATATAAATTGAGATGAGTAGCTGCATGCCTCGAAAAACGACCTTGACTCTCCAGACTGCTAAATGAGTTCCAAACTGATTGTCAGGGAATCCACATGGCAGACAACTTTGGGGGTGAGAGAGAGGAACACCAACTCCGAAGCAGTAGCCATCCTGATCACATCATCATCCATTCGGAGGCCTAAGGATGATATAGGTGGGGTATGAATCCAGGCCCCTGACTTCTTCCTAGCTGCAGCCTGAAGACGAGGTTATCCACAGCTGAGTTCAGGAGAGAATCAAGAGGTTCGAACATGTGGACCCTCCTAGGCTTCTCTGTGTGAAGACATGGAAACAAATGGTGGCTCAGTTTGTGTGCTGTGAAGACATGGAAACAAATGGTGGCTCAGTTTGTGTGCTGTGAAGACATGGAAACAAATGGTGGCTCAGTTTGTCTGCTGTGAAGACATGGAAACAAATGGTGGCTTAGCTTTTCTGCTGTGAAGACATGGAAACAAATGGTGGCTCAGTTTGCTGTGAAGACATGGAAACAAATGGTGGCTCAACTTTTCTGTTGTGAAGACATGGAAACAAATGGTGGCTCAGTTTGTCTGCTGTGAAGACATGGAAACAAATGGTGGCTCAGTTTGTCTGCTGTGAAGACATGGAAACAAATGGTGGCTCAACTTTTCTGCTGTGAAGACATGGAAACAAATGGTGGCTCAGCTTTTCTGTGTGAAGACATGGAAACAAATGGTGGCTCAGTTTGTCTGCTGTGAAGACATGGAAACAAATGGTGGCTCAGTTTGTCTGCTGTGAAGACATGGAAACAAATGGTGGCTCAACTTTTCTGTTGTGAAGACATGGAAACAAATGGTGGCTCAGTTTGTCTGCTGTGAAGACATGGAAACAAATGGTGGCTCAGTTTGTCTGCTGTGAAGACATGGAAACAAATGGTGGCTCAGCTTTTCTGTGTGAAGACATGAAACAAATGGTGGCTCAGTTTGTCTGCTGTGAAGACATGGAAACAAATGGTGGCTCAGTTTGTCTGCTGTGAAGACATAGAAACAAATGGTGGCTCAACTTTTCTGTGAAGACATGGAAACAAATGGTGGCTCAGTTCGTCTGCTGTGAAGACATGGAAACAAATGGTGGATCAGGTTTTCTGCTGTGAAGACATGGAAACAAATGGTGGCTCAACTTTTCTGCTGTGAAGACATGGAAACAAATGGTGGCTCAACTTTTCTGTTGGACATGGAAACAAATGTGTGGCTCCGTTTGTCTGCTGTGAAGACATGGAAACAAATGGTGGCTCAGCTTTTCTGTTGTGAAGACATGGAAACAAATGGTGGCTCAACTTTTCTGCTGTGAAGACATGGAAACAAATGGTGGCTCAACTTTTCTGTTGGACATGGAAACAAATGTGTGGCTCCGTTTGTCTGCTGTGAAGACATGGAAACAAATGGTGGCTCAGCTTTTCTGTTGTGAAGACATGGAAACAAATGGTGGCTCAACTTTTCTGCTGTGAAGACATGGAAACAAATGGTGGCTCAACTTTTCTGTTGGACATGGAAACAAATGTGTGGCTCCGTTTATCTGCTGTGAAGACATGGAAACAAATGGTGGCTCACAGGTGCGTCCTTGACTCCACATTTCCAAGTCATCATCAAAGCCATCAGTGTTGTCAGGTGGGTACTAATTAGAGGAATTGAGAATACCAAAAGAGTGCAAAACCAAACATGCCACAAAAAACGATTATCCTTTCGGCAGGCAAAGGTTCACGCATGTGGTGTTGGATTACCACACATGTGGTGCAGGACTGCCTATGCACGTGGTGCAGGACTGCCACATGTAGTGCATGGTTGCCATGTTATGTGGTGCAGGGTTGTAGCTACTAGCATGTGGTGTACACCTCTGCAGACACCTGGGGTGTGTGAGTATATTCCTGGAAGTCTGGGGGTTTTGAGTATTCCTGGAAGTGAGTATTCATCACTACCACACACAGGATATTCACCTACTACATGGGGGGCCCAGTATACAAGCTTTTGTAAAATATATATTATATATATATCTTTGCTCTGCTAATACCCCTCCCACCCCCTCCTCTCTCTTCTCTCCCCCCTCTCCCCCCCCCCCCCCTCCTCACTTGCACTAAGAAGCTGCGAGTCCCACACATTCCAGGTTGGCAGAAATCTGCTCTATTGCACATCTCACTAGCTGGACAGTATTTTTGCATAAGTACTCATTGAACCAAATCATTGTTTTTACCACTTGAAAGAAGAGTGGATGGAGAAGAGAAGAGGTGGAAAGGCTGGATGAGATCAAATTTCTCTGAAGCTGACTCTACCCGAGACCTCATAGCAGTTTGCATTTACAGATTAATAGACCACGCAACACTAAGCTTATCAAATATATATATGAGGAGGAGCTGCCTAGTGCGGGTTTGAAAGGTGGGACCTTGGGGGAGTTGAACTCAGGAATTTCCAGGGACCTCATGCATTTCCCTGGAACTCAGGAATTGCCAGGCAGAGAACTTGGGAATAGCCGGGGGGGGGGGGGGGGGGGGGGGGGGGGGGCGAACTCTGGAATTGCAGGAATTTCCCCAGATTACTAGCCCACAGCCAACCAGCTGTGGTCCTCTTCTACTGCTAAAACGTTTTAAAATATATTGTGCAAGTTGTAAAAACTCATTACCAGCTACAAGTAGGAACTCTGGAAGCTGCCAGAGAGGGGGAGGGGTATTGACGGTGGGGCTTGGGAGGGGCTGACGTGGGAGATTCCTCTTTTAGGTGGAAACCTTAAAAAATGTTGAGTGAAAGTGTCACAGTAACTATCGCCTCCTTGTGTAGCAGCTGTGTCTAGCACTAATGCCACACAGACTGGAGAGAGCCATTACTGGTGACGAGGAGAGAGTGTGACAAATATGTTGAATGTTATTCATGGCTCTGTAACCGTGGCAATGTCTGCATGGTTTAGAAGTGGTGTTAATTACAGCCAGATAGTCTCGGCTACTAAACGATGGCCAGATTATCACGGCAAGCAAAATCGTTGCTACTAAACGATGGCCAGATTATCACTGCAAGCAAAATCGTTGCAGCGTGTTTCCTTGGGCACAGGCCATGCCTAACACCAAACATGTCAATTTTGTTGGAATATAAGTTGCATGACTGCACTAAATCACTGGGCGGGGTCTCAAGTGGAGCATGTGAGTTTATAGTGCAACTATGCAACCTCTGTTTGTGTGTGTGTGCATGTGTGCGTGTCAAATCTCTGGAACTAAGTGTGTATTGGCTAGACTACAACTTGTAAGCTCAGAGTTGTCAAACCTGCTGAGAAGTCTGGGCTGAAGGGGAGTGTAGTAGTGCGAGACTGGAGATCGAGTTGACCATGTTACCAAGATCACCCATATCACATCGAGTTGAAGTCAGAGCTCACACTCGAGGTCATGCGTGCTGGTAGATGGGAAGTTTCAAGCTCGGACTAGCATAAAATGTTTGTACCCATAGTGGAAGCCACTGGTGAGTTCCAGTCCGTGAGCCCTTCAATTATAACTCGCCATCAATTTCTTGTCGTGTTTTGACGCACGCTTCCTTGTTAAGCAAATGTCGTTGTCCTAGTAAATGTAATCGGGAAGGCCAAACCCCTAGCCAGGATTTTCAGAAGATATGCCTGTCCAGGTGGTTGGGGGGGTGGGGAGAGTTTCTCCCCCCATGCGAAGTGCGACAGCTCAGACAATACACCATCTTTTGAAAGCCTTTAGAATGGCCCAGATTATAACTTCACATCTTTCAGTGTGTCTAGCATAACCTCATACATACTTATACTAGCTCATAGAGGGTGGAGTGGGTGTGATCTTGCCTTTAATGCCGTTGCTGGGTACCTGCCTGCTCGCTCTCTCCTTTGCTGGGTACCTGCCTGCTCTCTCTCTCCTTTGCTGGGGACCTGCCTGCTCTCTCTCTCTCCTTTGCTGGGGACCTGCCTGCTCTCTCTCCTTTGCTGGGTACCTGTCTGCTCTCTCTCTCCTTTGCTGGGGACCTGCCTGCTCTCTCTCCTTTGCTGGGTACCTGCCTGCTCTCTCTCTCTCCTTTGCTGGGGACCTGCCTGCTCTCTCTACCTGCCAGCTTCCTTGCTGGGAAGTGGAGGGAAAACCACACCTTTTTATTTACACACTCATTATTGGCAAATTTATGGTAAGATCAAAAAGATCATGATTCCTTCCAGCCTTGGCCCCAGGATACCCAACCACAGGATACCTACGGCACTCCTCCTCCATGACCACACTGGGTGGGCATGAGGTTCTCAATTCCCCAACAACATGCTGATTGTCTGGAGGGAGGGGCCAGTCTGCCTTGCCAGAGCCAATTCCTGTGCTCTTGCCCATGCTAAGCATGCTGGCTACAGTACCAGGAAACCTGGCAGCTGTTAGTGTCCACTTGTATGATAAAAATTCGATAGTTTAGCACCTACATGTTGGCATAGCTGAGCAATTCAGTGACTAATAAGAACTAATTAAGTGTGAAGATAATTCTGCAGAGATAGGGCATGGAGACAGTGGAAGTTGAAGGTGCAGGAGTAAATCAACACAGAGTGACGTACGAGGGTCCATGATCCAAGATTTTTGATTTTGGAGAGAAAGAGCGGAGAGAGACGACTTCCGCATCTTTTATCTTTGAAACAAATCTATGCTTCAAAGGAATAGAGGAATGTCTGGGTTTAAAAAAAAACTTCCTCCGAGATTGATTCTGATGTAATTGTGGATTGAAAATTGTTGAAGAACAAGGCCGGGAAGGAGCACTGTGTTGAGGATGTTGCTATGGTTGCTGAGCAAAGAGTCCATATCTGCCATACGTTCACCCATAAATGTTATGAGCGGGTCACTTGTCTCGAATAAAAGGGATAATGTAAACAGTAATGGTGAAAATAGATTGAGAGAACGGGCTGGCAGATTTGTGAAAGGTACTGAGAGAACAGGCTGGCAGATTTGTGAAAGGGACTGAGAGAACAGGCTGGCAGATTTGTGAAATGGACTGAGAGAACGGGCTGGCAGATTTGTGAAAGGGACTGAGAGAACAGGCTGGCAGATTTGTGAAAGGGACTGAGAGAACGGGCTGGCAGATTTGTGAAAGGGACTGAGAGAACAGGCTGGCAGATTTGTGAAAGGTACTGAGAGAACAGGCTGGCAGATTTGTGAAAGAGACCGAGAGAACAGGCTGGCAGATTTGTGAAAGGGACTGAGAGAATGGGCTGGCAGATTTGTGGAAGGGACCGAGAGAACAGGCTGGCAGATTTGTGAAAGGGACTGAGAGAACAGGCTGGCAGATTTGTGAAAGGGACCGAGAGAACGGGCTGGCAGATTTGTGAAAGGGACTGAGAGAATAGGCTGGCAGATTTGTGGAAGGGACCGAGAGAACGGGCTGGCAGATTTGTGAAAGGGACTGAGAGAACAGGCTGGCAGATTTGTGAAAGGAACCGAGAGAACGGGCTGGCAGATTTGTGAAAGGGACTGAGAGAACAGGCTGGCAGATTTGTGAAAGGGACCGAGAGAACGGGCTGGCAGATTTGTGGGAAAGGGACCGAGAGAACAGGCTGGCAGATTATAAACAAGCTTGCAGGTTTGATGAGCCGACGGTCTGCATGGTTCATAGCTATCAGGGGCAAAGATGCTAGAGTTCCATTATGACGTGGTTACTCAATTCCTCGACATGATCTAGCCATGGAGGTGGAATATGATCTAGCCATGGAGGGGAACATGATCTAGCTATGGAGGCGGATGCACCATTTGTCATGAAGCTATAGAAACTTTGCAAGGTAAATGCACAATTCCTTCTCTGTACTGCCTCTCGTAACTTCTGCTCTCTCGGACAGAGAGTACAAAAGAGAACAACGTATGAACACAGAAGAAAGATTACTGATTGCTAGTCAATGAGGAGAGATGTGCTAATGAGTGGGAACACGCTGAACGTAAACAGATCGAGTGTTGCACGGTGTCTAAAACAAACCTGCAGTGAAGTTATTGTTAGCTTAGCAAGGCCTTCTCTTCAATACTCGGGATTATTCTGTCACCCACAATAACTTTCTGATGATCTCACTCAGTCTCTGGAGTTCTTGCTAGCATCTGACAATTCTGTCAACCAGACCAGCCTGGCAATTCTGTCAACCAGACCTGCCTGGCAATTCCGTCAACCGGACCAGCCTGGCAATTCCGTCAACCGGACCGGCCTGGCAATTCCGTCAACCAGACCGGCCTGGCAATTCCGTCAACCAGACCAGCCTGGCAATTCCGTCAACCAGCCTGGCAATTCCATCAACCAGACCAGCCTGGCAATCCGTCAACCAGACCAGCCTGGCAATTCCGTCAACCAGCAAGCACTCGCTAAATGACCTCACTCTTAGTATGCTGCCATTTTCAAGGGCAGCTGGTCTTAACAAAACTCTCTCTCAACCATATTTCACACCTATGCATATCTACTTCACAACCAGCCAACCCATTGCGTTGCAAGTCATCCAGTGGTGCACAAACTGAGCACTGCAAAAAGCATACATATACACTTGCCTTGCACAAGTAGAAAGGCAAAAAAGCTAGGCATTTATAATGAGGCTATTCACACTGTACTCTTGTATATAAGCGTCATGCACATACCACTTCCCAGTAATCCTGTAATGTTTAGATGTCAGGTGATGTTGTGACGGTGCATTGTGTTCAGGCCTGCAGAACCTGCCAGCAAAACATAGGCTGGGGGTGTTCTTAGCTTGCTCAGAGTGTAGTATAGCAGCCAGATAGCTGCAACTTGGCTGCATTGTGATTCTGAACGTAGTTAAGTTAGGTTACAGAGTGCCCTTGGGATCATTTATTGATGCTGAATATTCATTAAGTGATTTTTAAAATGCTTGGGGGAGGGGGGGGGGGGGGGTTTAGAGAGAGAACTTGGGTTTTGGGGAGAATATCACAGGACCCCCCCCCCCCCCCCCCCCCCATGGAAGTAACTAAGAATAAGTTGACATTGCACATCCTGCTGCCACCATCTCATTCACAGCTATGGCAGTGAAAATGACAAGTATCTCCATGGCAATGATGAGATGTTAATTGTTGCAAACAAAAAGTGGAGATTTCAGTATATTATTGTGACAAGGTCCACATTTTAAAACAATCACTGCTGCTGTGCCTTGTGGAGTGATAAATGTCTTGTACAGTCACATAATTATGATCACTATGCCCAGTGGAATTTAGTGATGTACTTAGTTATGCAAGGTCCATATGCAGACTTGCTTAAATGCAGGGACGTACATGACAAAACTAAAGCGCTTGCCAAGTCTGATTCCATAATCGTCTAGCTTCTAAATCTTTGTGGCAAACAGTGTCAAGGTTACCTTGTCAAAGATTCAGTACAGTGAATGTGATGACCATTTTCTTCTTGGTACCCACAGAGAGCTTGCCCTTCTTCTTGATACCCACAGCGAGCCTGTCCCAGTTTATTGTGGATTTAGTTTGGAGGGATATCCAACACGCAAGCTTGGAGCTGCCGCTGGCTTGGAACTTGGAGCTGCTGCTGGCTTGGAACTTGGAGCAGCAGCTGGCTTGGAACTTGGAGCAGCTGCTGGCTTGGAACTTGGAGCGGCCTCTAACTCGGAACTTTCCCGCCCACAGTAATGTGTGGCATGCTATTGATTTACTGTGTGTGTGTGTGCGTGTGCATATGTTAGCAAAATAACTTTAAAAACACGGCTTGGCTAATCATTACCAAACTTGGTAGGTACCAAACTTGGTAGGTAATTAAGGATGTACCGAGGAACAGGCCAAGAGGCAAGATCTGCTTGTGGCATTATGAAGTGCCCTGGGGGTTGCTGCTTCATGCATGCCACTGTTCTTTACTTAGGGATAAGGGTCAAAGTTGAAATCCACTTCTAATAGTGGTTTCAATTACAGGTCTTTGACTATCTAATGAATGTCATTATTTTTTGTTGCTTTTCTTCCTGCTCCACACACACAAAGGTGGTCTTCTCTTCACCGGCTCATTGGCTTGGATCTTCGTGTTGGCACTACTTACTCACCTGCTCTGCCAAGTTCCCGCCTCCTAAATGACCAGCACCCATTGGAGTTGTCAGCTAATTTGACATAAGCAAGGGGCCTTGTTCCTCATGTTATGCTTAGTTACATCGCATGAGCAGTGGGGTGTCTAATTGTATCACTTATGCTAACTAGAACTTTCAGAAGTACTAAGTATTTTATGTTGAATATACAAATATATATTTTTTAATTATTATTATAAGTTTAAGTTTGACTCCTGCAGCAATTAAATAAATAGCATTTTGTATTTGTACTTCTATGACCAGCCAACAATACATATACATCCAACAATATAAAATAGGGAGGTAAGCTGCAGAAGCTTGACCAGACCCTGATGACTATATACATGTACTAAGTATGTAGTATGGACTAGGACTGAGCAGGTCCATCTTTGTCAGGCACTGAGCAGGTATATCTTTGTCAGGTACTGAGCAGGTATATCTTTATCACTGGCACTGAGCAGGTCCATCTTTGTCAGGTACTGAGCAGGTCCATCTTTGTCAGGTACTGAGCAGGTCCATCTTTGTCAGGTACTGAGCAGGTCCATCTTTGTCAGGCACTGAGCAGGTATATTTTTGTCAGGTACTGAGCAGGTCCATCTTTGTCAGGCACTGAGCAGGTCCATCTTTGTCAGGCACTGAGCAGGTCCATCTTTGTCAGGCACTGAGCAGGTCCATCTTTGTCAGGCACTGAGCAGGTCCATCTTTGTCAGGCACTGAGCAGGTCCATCTTTGTCAGGTACTGAGCAGGTCCATCTTTGTCAGGCACTGAGCAGGTCCATCTTTGTCAGGTACTGAGCAGGTCCATCTTTGTCAGGCACTGAGCAGGTCATCTTTGTCAGGCACTGAGCAGGTCCATCTTTGTCAGGCACTGAGCAGGTCCATCTTTGTCAGGCACTGAGCAGGTCCATCTTTGTCAGGTACTGAGCAGGTCCATCTTTGTCAGGCACTGAGCAGGTCATCTTTGTCAGGCACTGAGCAGGTCCATCTTTGTCAGGCACTGAGCAGGTCCATCTTTGTCAGGTACTGAGCAAGTCATCTTTGAGGCTTTTCCAAGAGACAAAATACTGCAAGGCGTTACAAAAAGGTGCACCATCTACTACTACATCTACTGGAAGGCCTCGTAGTCAAGGCAACATAAGGGCACACACAACTGAGAGGTCTAGAATGCACACATGCAAGAAGCTCTAGTTATCCCAAGAACTCTGACTTTCATAGGTTAGGCAGATGCATCTCATTAATGAGTTCAGATGCCTCGACTAATGGTCTGTAACTCCATAATTTGGTGCACCTGTGTCACGATATTCACAACGTTCATTGCTTCTAGGTGCTAAGTAAGCTATTAACTTGAGAAGTCTCCAAGCCACAAACCGCGACTGATTGTGTGGGGGCGTGGGTTTAGACCGAGCCAATTTGACTCCAACAAGCCTCGAGTTGCGTCTACTTCCAGAGGAAGCTTAAGTCAGTTCACACAAGCCTTCAATTATGGCAATACACGCATACTAGTACACAATTCAAATTCAGGTGTATTGCTGCCTGAATTCCACTGATAAAGCCATTGTTAATTAGCTTAACTGAAGCCATTGTTTAATTAGCATAACTGAAGCCATTACTGAAGCCATTGTTAATTACTTAAAAAGCTACCCAATGCCAGGGAGCTAGCCAAATGCATGGCAAGCTCCAGAGCATCACAAGTAATCTGACAATACAATTATTTAAACATAAATTGATGTATTGGATCAAAATCAACTGGTGCATTATTCATGTGATAATTATCATTATTCATCACACAACACGAGGTCTTGAAGTAAGAGCATCGCCGAGGGGGGGGGGGGGGGGGGGGGGGCTGCCCACAACAAGGCAACATTATCAATAGTCGTAATCCGTCTTGGTGAGGTATTCGTGCACATTACCACAGCCAGCATCGCGGGCATGATGAATCAAAATCCCCGTGGGGGGCTTTCCTCGCTTGGGTAAACAGAAACTGCAGTTGCAGATCTTTCTGCATGGAGGACATACCCACTTTGCGCTCTGGAGTGACTCCACTAGACCCTCTCCATAACGGTTCTGCAAGCAGGGAGCACAGAGCTGACCTCGTACTCCTCGGCAATGTTTGTTGTGACAGATGGTCTTCGCGTCGACCGTCTTCTGGCGGCACTGATGACAGGTGGTGCCACGCACAGTGTCGTAGATTTTGTTGGAGCTGCTAGTTATGACATCGATGTGGCGTGTGACAGGATAGGCTGGTCTATCGTCCAACTCAATGGGAGGTTCTTCCGTCATAGTCTGTACACGATGACGACTGTTGAACAAGGATAATAAATAATGGTATATAAAGGCTACTCTGATATTGTATGTGTTTCCAGAGAGGCTGCATGCAATAATAAATTTTTAAAAAGTGGTCCATGGATTTAATGGATAACAACAACAACAACAACAGGTTTCTAAGGCTGATCATGCTGCCGGTTGTCGAATTATTTAAAGGGGGGGTGAGGGGAATGCTTTAATTTTTTTGGTGCAAAGTGTTAAAAAATACTGTGGTTACGACTTGGGATCCATCAATTCTGCACACTTCACTCTACAAACGAGCTCAAAAGATAGACCTCTCTCTTTTGATACTTAAACTGAACAAACAAACTGTTGCATCCCAGTGACAGGCAGTCAGGGGAGACAGTTGCATATTTTATTTATTTTTTTAACTTGTGGTTACCACTTTATAGCTCTGTAGGTTCCGTAAACTTCATGGTACGGACTTAATATATAGCTCAAAAGATAGTACTCTTAGTGTGCTCTCTTTTAATAATAAAATATTTTTTGGGGTGTAACTATAGCCAAGTTACTGAAGTTAAAGTGGAGGGAACCTCAAAACCGGAATGCCTGATTTTCCACATAAATATCTCCAGATTGCCAAGTGCTAGAGAGTTGAATTAGCACCATTGGCTAGAGGAAGCCCTACTCTGTGCAATGACTTTTTGATTAGGCGTTAATATGTAAGTACGTGGTCAAGTGCGTGGGTGGAAAATTATTTTTCATTTTCCATTTCCACCCTTGTGCTTGACCAAGTATACTTACATTTTAACGCCTACTCAAACCAGTCATTGCATAGAGTAGGGCTTCCTCTAGCCACTGGTGCTAATTTCAACTCTTTAGCACTTGGCAATCTGAAGATATTTATGCGGCAAAATCAGGCATTCAGGTTTTGAGGTTCCCTCCACTTTAGCTCCAGTAACTTGGCTATAGTTATACATATGAAAAATATTTTGGTATCAAAAGAGAGCACACAGAGAGACCTATCTTTTGAGCTATATATCAAGTTCATACCATGAAGTTTGCAGAATCTATGGAGTTAATGGTGGTAACCACAAGTTTTTAATGCAACTGTCACCCCTTGTTGGGTGCCTCAAAACCTGCATGCCGGAAAGTGCTAGACTAGGCCTAGTCCACAATAAGATTAACTGAGAGTAGTGGTCAAGTGCTGGGTTGACCACATACTCACATACTCATTTTAGTGCCTATGAAAACACAGTTTCCTCTTGGCAGTGATAACTGTCTAAAGAAATCAGGCACTCGGGTCTTGACGCCCCCAACTTTGACTGCATGTAACTTAAGCTTAGTTATACCAATGCAATAGTTTTTGGTATCATAAGAGAGCACACAGAGAGAGCTATCTTTGAGCTATATATATATATATCTAGTGAAGTGCGCAGAATCTATGGAGCTCCGTTGTAACAACAATTTTTGTAAAAAATGGTATCCCCCCCCCCCCCCTAAAAGAGACAGAATTGTTGAGCAAGAGTCCTTCTCAGTGAAGTTTCAAGGAGGAGGCTAATGGTGGCAGAGAAAGCCTCTGCTTAGGAAGTAAGTCACTGTTAACTGACCCCCTAACGAAGTCAATGTTAACTGACCCCCTAGCTAGGAAGTCAATGTTAACTGACCCCCTAGCCAGGAAGTCAATGTTTACTGACCCCCTAATGAAGTCAATGTTACTGACATCTTACTCCTAGCCAGGAAGTCAATGTTAACTGACCCCCTAACTAGGAAGTCAATGTTACTGACCCCCTAGCCAGGAAGTCAATGTTACTGACCCCCCCTCTCCCTAGCTAGGAAGAGCTACTCCAGAAAAGCAAAAGCTGGTAGGCTACAGAACTGATGAAGGTTGTAGACCCCATTGCAGCACTGGCATGAGTGAGAGGACCTTTGACCCAAGCTGCAGCAGACATGATGTTCTGATTTGTCCAACGCTGCATTTCAGACGCTGGATTAGTCCAGCGACTGAAACGCAAGCGTCGGACCAATCAGTGTCCGTCTTTGAGCGCAATTTGAGGGTCAAAGGTTGATTGACTACACGCAACGCTCGTCAGCATCGTGAGCCAACCTTTAGTAAGGCATTGGTTATGCTGAGCTTCCTATTACAGGCACACCTGCGGCACAACGGCTTAAGGTGCACATGCAGTGACCGACTAATTGAGAGCATTGAAAATAAAATGCATTATTAATTAGAAGTCCTACATGTGACCATTCTCAGTCAAGCCTAATTAGCCTGAGGCTAGGTCATCTGCTAGTCACACCTCATTAACTGTGCCTTGAGGCATAATCTGCTGTTCCTGCCCACACAACACACTGGATGGCACATTAGTTCCACGCACACACACAGAATTCAAATGAGGAAATTGAGTCCCAATGTGCATCTGGCTGAATGCACCTCCAGAGGTCAGAGGTATAATTGCCATAGCAACAAATATAGGTGTTTTTAATATGAAAGTGCGATAAATAGAACTTCCCCTGCACTGTGGAGGTGTGTCCGAGCTTGGCGGAGACAGAGCAATAATCAGGTATTTATTACTAGAAAACCTTGGGGGCTTAAGTCACCTGGACTAACTTACACTGTAGATACGCTCACAGCTAGCGAATCCCTCTTGATTTCCCTCTTCCCTTGTGGGGTCCGTGGAGCATCACCCCTCGACAGTACTGTCCTTACCTCAACCCTGTCTTCTTTCTTCTCTGCACGGGTCTCCTTCAGGTCTGTAGGTAGCTCATGCACGAGACAAGACAAACACAGGAACACTCTTTCCATCTTTTTTTTGTTGCCACATGTTGCTAGTTGAAATGCTCGTGTGGACACGACAAACGAAAAATGTGCATGGATTCCAAAATTCATGTTGTTCAGGACTTGATGTGCTTCCACTTTGGCATTTGGTAACCACACAAGGAAGTCATGTGCGAGGTGTATTGGAAGCACATGTACGAGGTGTATTGGAAGCACATGTGCGAGGTGTATTGGAAGCACATGTGCGAGGTGTATTGGAAGCACATGTGCGAGTGTATTGGAATCACATCCATCCCTGGCTTTCTTTTGACAACCTGAATTCAAATTATTGCGCATTAGAGCGTCCCTATTAGAGCGTCCCTATTAAGCACAAGAAGGGAAAAGGAAAAGGAAAAAAAAGGGAAGGAAAAGGGAAAAAAAGGGAAGAAAAAGGAAAAAAAAGTTACCTACAGACCTGAAGGATGCAGAAGAGAGGATAGAGCTATGGCAAGCTAAGGTAAGGGCATCATCATCAAAGGATGATGCTCCTCGAACAAATCTCACCAATAAAATCTCACCAATAAATAAATAAAAGGCTGTGCTAGCTACTGTTACAGCATAGCTTAGTCAAGATCTAGCTAAACTCGGGCCTTGGCAACAGTTTCTAGCAAGCCAATTGTCTCTTCATGCCGACTCTTCCAACTCTGACCTGCAGGCAGTTATATTGCAGTTCAAACTACCTATCGAGGGCATTGGACATGATGCACACTGGGCACTCGGAATTCAAATCCAGTGTGGACACAATCAACGCCCAGTAAATGCACATTGAGTATGCAGTGGACGACGATAATCTTCGCACCCAGGCAGTCCAGAGGTGCCTTGAACAACACCAGATCAAAGTTCGTTGTCCACCTAATCTTAAGCGCTAACCAGTTTCAGGCTGGCAAAGACTGAGTGTCCATAAACTATCTTGGCAGAGAATGAGCGTCCATAAACTATCTTGGACTTCTCTATGCATCATTACAGGACATAATGGTGTACACTATGCTGAGTCCCCACCCCCAACATATGAGGGGAGAGAGAGAACCAGATAATCTCTTCTTAGTTTGTATGTGAAGATAGCCATTTCCAACTCCGGTTTAGATTAGTATAAAGGTTATATTCTCTAATTAAAGGACACTCATTTCACACATTCATATAATTAGATTGCAGACAGAATAAGTGAAATTTCGAATATGAATTAGCTCCATTGGGTAGGCACTCATCAACATGTACCCGAATTAGTGTTAGGTCCCTAACAACACCAAGAGCTATCAGACAAGCTGGTCCACTCGTGGGTTCATTCACGGTAGGTCCAAAGTTCAATGTCGTTTGCGGATAATAGGAGGTAGAGAACTTTGGGAGGTCTATATGATCACGGGATCATCGGTATCCTCGCACGTGCTCAGACTGGTAGTGCACCATCCGACTGGCTATTTCAGAGATCTACCTGTAACATGAGCATACACATTACAATGGCCTTCTCTATAATGAACTTGAATCTTTACTCCCTCGACGTTTCAACCAGATGCTCTAGCCTTAGAGAATCTTGACCAGAAGCTCTAGCCTTAGAGAATCTTGACCAGAAGCTCTAGCCTTGGAGAATCTTGACCAGAAGCTCTAGCCTTAGAGAATCTTGACCAGATGCTCTAGCCTTAGAGAATCTTGACCAGATGCTCTAGCCTTAGAGAATCTTGACCAGAAGCTCAAGCCTTAGAGAATCTTGACCAGATGCTTTAGCCTTAGACCAGATGCTCTAGCCTTAGAGAATCTTGACCAGATGCTCTAGCCTTGGAGAATCTTGACCAGATGCTCTAGCCTTAGAGAATCTTGACCAGATGCTCTAGCCTTGGAGAATCTTGACCAGAAGCTCTAGCCTTAGAGAATCTTGACCAGATGCTCTAGCCTTAGAGAATCTTGACCAGATGCTCTAGCCTTAGAGAATCTTGACCAGAAGCTCTAGCCTTAGAGAATCTTGACCAGATGCTCTAGCCTTGGAGAATCTTGTTGAAACGTCGAGAGAGTAAATTTCAAGTTGATTATTGAGAAGGTCGTTGTAATTTTGTTATGTCAACTGAGAGTTCGTTGAGAGCTAATTAACGTACGCTTTGTTATTTTTCTTTGCGGACAATGCCCGAAATTTCCCCTCCAGAGTGCATGCAGGGGTTGAGGGGGTTAGAGGGAAGGTTGAGGGGGTTGCGTCCTCCACTCTACTTGCACTTATTCACTCTGTTCTTTGTTACAACCACAAATGCAAATAAAATGGGAGACCACTAGACCAAGTCATCCTGCAAGTCATAACGACCGTTATTGCTGCATAAGATTTCTGGCTGCCATTTTTAGACCCTTTCCTAACCTTCACCCTCACGGAGCTCCCCCTAACCACGCTTGCCTTTATGGATGCCAGTTGTGTCACACAACCCATAACTTGATAGCCATGCCTCCAGGTTTCAGCAGGGGGAGGCTGGTGTCCGTGGGTCTGTCCTCTCATGCCTCGGTGGTTCAAGTCTATTGGCAGGCCACTCTCCAGTTAGCTTGCCTCTTACAGAGGCTTCCACCAAAACTCCTCAAATGGAGCCATGTTCAAGGACCCATGACTCCATCCCTAGCCCCCCCACATGCGGTGGACTAGGTGAAACGAGAGATCTCCGCCGCCCTCCACCTCCACCCCCCCACCCCGCCCCTCTCCCCCAGCTTACTTTTCACCTCTTGTAAAAACAGATCAACACTTTAGCTGATAATTTTCAACTCCATTGCACAGCCAAATGCCACACAAGCCTTCAGAAGTTGAGTGGGCATTATATTTGTCAGGATGCACCCAACAGAGGAGTAAGGATCTGGGTCCGATCCATAACCCAGATGGGTCGACGTCCTCTGTGCAGTGGCTTTTGAAAGCACTCAGAGAGAGCTATACTTTGACACTGGATGCCTGTCTACACTGCCACACTCGACACACATAAGCCCCAATGAGGCTCAATGTTGTGGGACCTTCGACATGCATCACTTGTGGTCCTTCAGTGTGGACGGGTTAACTGAACAAGCACTTACTAGACATGGCTGGTATCCATTCAATCTTGCCTGCCATGACTTAGTCTCACCAGTCAAATGTAGCGGGTTAATTGTGTGTGCAGGTTTCAATTTGTTTCATATAAATGGGGGGGGGAAACTACGACTTTGAAAAAGAACGAATATTTATCAATTAATTTGAAAAATAGCACCATTCGAAAAATTTCCCTCTATACACTAATTGCTCTGAATTTGTTCGCTCTTGAGAAAGGTGCTCCTGGATGGATTTCAGTGTTTGCATTTTACCCGGGTAAAACCTATTTAACCCAACCCAGCTCTGATGGATTTCCTCGCTGTAAGTTTTGTTGTAGATATAGTGTACTACGTAGCAATGCGTAGCTTTTCTTTGCTTACCTCAATGGAGCCGATTCTTTTACCAAACAGCAGTTTATTATATTCGTAATCTTAACAGTCCTTGAAGAAAAACTGGAATAAAATGGCGCTGTGGAAAACACCAATAATGTCTATGGGAATCGACCAGCATAAACTTCTACTGGTCAAACAGGAGTGAGGGACAAATTTTTTTGTTCTCTTCATTTCTTGTAATTAAAAATTATAATTAGGTCTGTGCATTAACGATGTACAATAAAACATTCCTGTGGAGGAGGTATGGGAGGAGCCTAACTCACCCACCATCAACAGGTTTTGTGGTGTCTACATAATCATATTATTTATAACCTCAATAATCAACTTGAATTTTACCCTTTCGATGTTTCCACTAGATGCTGTAGCCTGCCTGGTGAAGGCTAGAGAACCTAGTTAAATATTCCTGATGAAGGCTAGAGCATCAGAGTCTTAGCATCTCATCATTCCTGATGAAGGCTACAGCATTTAGTCGCAACGTCGAGAGAGGAAAATTCAAGTTGATTATTGAGAAGGTCGTTGTAATTTTGTTATGTCAACTGAGAGTTCGCCGAGAACATTATCTTATACTTTTTTGGTTGTTGGGATTTTGGTAACTTATAATATTACATGTCTTGTGCACCCAACAATGCTGATGTACAGTATCAGGATCTTGCTCTAGTGCTCCCAAGAGAACCACCAGCATCTGTAATCACGCAAATACAATAAGCTGCAGATTGGCCAGCTCCATTGAGGTTGGCAAACAAAAAGATACACAGCGCTAACGTCGTGCTGCGCTTACGACAGAAAATCCATCCAGGAGTATCTCCTTTCAGAAGAAGTATTCAGAGAGTTCCCTGGCAGCAGGGAGAATGATTCCTGGTGTTCCTGGTAGCCTAGCAGCAGGGAGAATGGTTCCTGGTAGACATAGGTACCTGTGCAGCCTCCACCAGCAGGAGGAGTGGTTCCTGGTAGGCACAGGTGCCTGTGCAGCCTCCACCAGCAGGGAGAGTGGTTCCTGGTAGCCTGTGCAGCCTCCACCAGCAGGAAGAGTGGTTCCTGGTAGGCATAGGTGCCTGTGCAGCCTCCACCAGCAGGGAGAGTGGTTCCTGGTGGGCATAGGTACTTGTGAAGCCTCCACCAGCAGGGAGAGTGGTTCCTGGTAGGCACAGGTGCCTGTGCAGCCTCCACCAGCAGGGAGAGTGGTTCCTGGTAGGCACAGGTGCCTGTGCAGCCTCCACCAGCAGGAAGAGTGGTTCCTGGTAGGCACAGGTGCCTGTGCAGCCTCCACCAGCAGGGAGAGTGGTTCCTGGTAGGCACAGGTGCCTGTGCAGCCTCCACCAGCAGGGAGAGTGGTTCCATGTAGGTATAGGTGCCTGTGCAGCCTCCACCAGCAGGGAGAGTGGTTCCTGGTAGGCACAGGTGCTTGTGCAGCCTCCACCAGCAGGGAGAGTGGTTCCTGGTAGGCACAGGTGCCTGTGCAGCCTCCAACAGCAGGGAGAGTGATTCCTGGTAGGCACAAGTGCCTGTGCAGCTATGATCATCTGCAGTTTTTTAAAACTTCATTTTCTCCAAGCACCCTCCTAAACCTGAAATAAGTTTCTGGCAGTTTCATAATGACACAGCCGTCTTGTTGGGCATGTGCAGGCAACAAACTAAAAATATATAATTAGAAAATGTAAAAACAATATCAAGTTTTATGCCTGTAGGCACTTTCAGTGGTCATACGAATTAAGCCCACTAGGCAAGTTCATGTTTGAATGGCCTCTAGTCCTAATTAACTTAGTGAGAGTTGGAGTCATGTTTTTGCAGGTCTATTTAACTAGGGCCGGCAGCGGGTGGGCAGTGGGTATGGCTAATGCTAGCTATGTACCACATCACGCCCAGCCTGAGGTGCAGCGGCTCCAGCCACCCACTAGTAATGGAGACCATTTATACCGAATTAACCCGCTGGGATTGCAATGTAATAACATTTTATGCCAGCCAACTAGCAAGCCTGGGTGTGGTCACTGTCTGCCCCTCCCCCCCAAGACTATTCCACACACTCACATACCAATCTCACAGCACACACAAACCCATCACACCACCCACACACAAACCTACATACCCACCCATCACACACATACACCTACATACCCACACACACCTACATACCCACCCATCACACACACACCCATCACACACACCTACATACCCACCCATCACACACACCTACACACCCACCCATCACACACACATACATACCCACCCATCACACACACCTACATACCCACACACCTACATACCCACCCATCACACACACCTACATACCCACCCATCACACACACCTACATACCCACCCATCACACATACCCACCCATCACACACCCCTACATACCCACCCATCACACATACCCACCCATCACACACACCTACATACCCACCCATCACACACACCTACATACCCACCCATCACACACACCTACATACCCACCCATCACACACCCCTACATACCCACGCACCTACCCACCCATCACACACCCCTACATACCCACCCATCACACGCACCTACCCACCCATCACACACACCTACATACCCACACATACCTACATACCCACCCATCACACACACACACGCAGGACTTCACAGATATTTTTCAATTGCTAATCTTATGGGCAGCACATACATGGAAGTTGATAAGTCTTACCAGCCAGGTATGCAGGTTTTACCAGCCAGGTATGCAGTTTTACCAGCCAGGTTTGAGGGATCAATTTCCCCGCATCCTTTTACCACCAAATTGCCTTGAAAGTTAACCAGCAAGCTAATGTAGGGATCTCCCCACAAGAAGAAGGGCAAGGCTAGTCAACAAACTAAGTCAGCAAGTCAGCTCAGCTCAACTTCTTCCACGTTACCCTTTCCCTACCACACAATAAGTAGTTGCTTGGCGGGAGGGGGAAATCCCAGATCCCCTCTCTGTGGAACACAGCCATCACACTCACAAGCACCACAACTACCCATCACACCTCACACACACACACACACACCATCACATGCCATTCATTACTCACATGGTTTTATAGACAGTCCTCCGCAGCTGCTTGTCATCTTCTATCCCTTCCACCAACCTCTCCTCACCCGAAACATTCATGGATCTAGTTCTCATTCTGAATAGGCCTTCGCAGTCGGTAAAGTCGGGACGAGCCTTCCGCGGCGGATTGCGACGAGTTTCAACCTTAATCCTCCTGCAGTGAACAAACAGAGAAAATTTTGAGGGAGCGATAATATGCTGCTTCTACACATATGGGTGTGGCTAAGTAGAATTTGAATAGTAGCACGTGCTACTGCTGCCCAGTTTTGGTGGAGCAATAGAGAACCATATCGTGCTCTCTGGTTGTTAAGCACCCCGTGATGAACTACCAACCCTGCTTCTAACCGAACCTACAGAAAACCACCGCTTACAGCTACATGTAATGCACACCCACTGATCCTCTACTAGAATTAACACTTTGCAGAGAGGCGGAGAATGGGAGGAGCCAATGTGGCGAGCTAGACTAAGAGAATGAAAAAGAAATTGACCCTCCTTGAACTGAATGTTCATCTACAAAACCATTTACCATATTTACCAGTGGAAGCCACAGCAGCAGCACCAAGCCTGCCAGAGTGTAGGCCACAGCAGCAACACCAAGCCTGCCAGAGTGTAGGCCACAGCAGCAACACCAAGCCTGCCAGAGTGTAGGCCACAGCAGCAACACCAAGCCTGCCAGAGTGGAGGCCACAGCAGCAACACCAAGCCTGCCAGAGTGGAGGCCACAGCAGCAGCACCAAGCCTGCCAGAGTGCCACCACAGCAGCAGCACCAAGCCTGCCAGAGTGTAGGCCACAGCAGCAACAAGCCTGCCAGAGTGTAGGCCACAGCAGCAACACCAAGCCTGCCAGAGTGTAGGCCACAGCAGCACCAAGCCTGCCAGAGTGTCCACCACAGCAGCAGCACCAAGCCTGCCAGAGTGTAGGCCACAGCAGCACCAAGCCTGCCAGAGTGTCCACCACAGCAGCAGCACCAAGCCTGCCAGAGTGGAGGCCACAGCAGCAGCACCAAGCCTGCCAGAGTGGAGGCCACAGCAGCAACACCAAGCCTGCCAGAGTGGAGGCCACACCAGCAACACCAAGCCTGCCAGAGTGTACACCACAGCACCAAGCCTGCCTGCCAGAGTGTAGGCCACACCAGCAGCACCAAGCCTGCCCGAGTGTAGGCCACAGCAGCAGCACCAAGCCTGCCAGAGTGTAGGCCACAGCAGCAACACCAAGCCTGCCAGAGTGTAGGCCACAGCAGCAGCACCAAGCCTGCCAGAGTGGAGGCCACAGCAGCAACACCAAGCCTGCCAGAGTGTAGGCCACAGCAGCAACAAGCCTGCCAAAGTGTAGGCCACAGCAGCAACACTAAGCCTGCCAGAGTGTAGGCCACAGCAGCAACACCAAGCCTGCCAGAGTGTAGGCCACACCAGCAACACCAAGCCTGCCAAAGTGTAGGCCACAGCAGCAACACCAAGCCTGCCAGAGTGTAGGCCACAGCAGCAGCATCAAGTCTGCCAAAGTGTAGGCCACAGCAGCAACACCAAGCCTGCCAGAGTGTAGGCCACAGCAGCAGCACCAAGTCTGCCAGAGTGTAGGCCACAGCAGCAGCACCCTCCATTTCAGAAGTGCAACCTACAGCCCTAACACACCGAATATGTCAATATATTATAATCTCCTTCTCAATAATCTACTTATACAATTTTTTGATTATTGAGAAGGCGATTATAAAGTTATGTCGACTGAGAGTCCATTGAGAGTATATCTATTTATGCTGAAATATAGTCGCAAGCGGGTCACAAGTGGACCACGTGGAACTCGTACTGCAGCTACCTACTGTGTGGTGTGTGTGTGTGTGGTGCATGTGTGATGTGTGTACCTGCATGTATGTGTGATGAAATCTCGGGAACCAAACACGAGCTAGTCTGGGTCCGGGTCCATAAGAGCTGAGAGGAGAGTACAAGTAAGCAAAAAATGAAGTGAGTGTGAGCCGGGAGAGGAAGACCGATTTGACAATGCTACCATGGTAATCCAGACCACATTATTGGGGTCAGAGTTCACTCCTGCACCTACCAGATTAGATTAGTAGAGAAGAAAAAGCTTATAAAAGAGTTTTGACCAGAGGGAGGGAGAGAGGAACGACTTATACTCCGGCAAATGCCTTCATGGGAGGTGGGTGACTGGCTTCTTTAGCCAGAATGAGCTTTGTGTCAGGCATGCTGTTGACACTGCCCTCACGCAGGAATTAATCGCGGGACATGATGGGATTGAACAAACGAAAGTGTTTCGGAACTTCATAGGTCGTGGGGGTTGGCGAGTTCCCTGCATGTAACAGTACTAGAAGACCGTGCCGAGGACTGGTAGTGCCCTGCAGCTGTTTTGACACATTCCCTGCAGCTATGGGGAGGAGCATATCAGAAAGACATGGAGAGGGTAGAGACCGAACATTGCGGCCAGCAGCAGCGAGAAGCTCAGCAAGAAGCCAAGGTTTGGTCTCACTGGTATTCTTGCCTCAATGTTTTGTGAACCACCTACGTTGTCATGACGATCACTCTTGGCACACAGATGCAAAAGAAATGCTTCATTTTTAAGACAGCAACACTAGCACAGTTATTATAATGGCTGCCCAACAAAGATGTGGTGTAATGAGTGCGCTAGTGTGTGACAAACAAGAACCTTACTCACACACTACACACTTAAAATTGCTGACTGTGCAGTTTATCTTAGTAGATTGGTTGTATCAGGAAGGATCCACTTACTAGCTTTGTCCTTATTTGGTTTACAATAACCAACAACAACCTAACCTACTTAAGGGAACTTGCAGAGCTTCAAGAGATTAGATGAGTTATTGCTAGATCGTGTTACTATTCTCCTGAGTACTGTCAAACCAATAACAATATTTTAATTAAGCATATTTACTCTGAGAGGTCTGACTAGAGGGACTATTTATTATAGAGATTTAAGTAAACAGTGGCTTGAAGATTGGTGGTTGATCAGAAAGGTTAGAGGTAGTCTTGTAAGATGGGAACGTCTTAACAAATGCTCTTACAACTGGAGGGAGACTGAACTATGATATTTAAAAAGAAGGAAACTTTTCTCCCAAGTACGATCCCGTACACATTTCCTTTTAAGGAAGGAAGGGAAGGGGTTACTGGCCCAAACTCAATTATAATAACACCAGCTACCCTATACTGGCAATTATATCTTTCTTTGCTAATGGACTCACTTTAGTCTAACAAGAACAGTCATGTTCAATTAGGCACAATCCCGCAAACTAACTCTGGCAACACATCAGTCCATTCCAAACACAAGCATTAGGAATCACATTCTTGCAGCCATTAGGCATATTTGGTGGCAAAGTAATGAGCTTAAAGAGCACCCAGGTTTGGGTGGCACACATTAGCAAGTGGGGTCGTAATGTCTAGACGACCTTTCAGACTAGTAATAAGCTACACATGTCCTTCCAGTCTGTGGGTGCAAATGCATACTTGAGTGGGTTGGGATTCCACACAGTGAGCATGCTCAGTAGGATTACGAAGGGGAGCCAGCAAAGTCGTCATATCAAGGACGGCTTCTGGAGGTTGTGCATTCCTTTGGCACACATAGTCCTATCTCAGTCAAGACTTAATATGGAAGGAATGTTAGTCGAAGGCATATGATCCGTTCTCTCTTCATAAAACTCTAAAATACCCTAGCCCTAGGACACCACATAGCCCTGGCTCTAAAATACCCAACAGCCCTAGCCATAGTCTATTGTATACAGATTTACCATTTCTGAACCTAGCTACAGCTCAATTTGTTGTCTGAATTGTACGTCCGTCACACTGGAAGTGCCCCTAGTCGAATAATTCCTGATGAAGGCTAGAGCATCTAGTCATGATGAAGGTGAGAGCAATCCAGTCAAATAATTCCTGAAGGCTAGAGCATCCAGTCGAATAATTCCTGATGAAGGCTAGAGCATCTAGTCAAATAATTCCTGTTGGAGCCTAGACATCTAGTCAAATAATTCCTGATGAAGGCTAGAGCACTTAGTCAAATAATTCCTGATGAAGGCTAGAGCATCTAGTCAAATAATTCCTGATGAAGGCTAGAGCATCTAGTCAAATAATTCCTGATGAAGGCTAGAGCATCTAGTCGAATAATTCCTGATGAAGGCTAGAGCATCTAGTCGAATAATTCCTGAAGGCTAGAGCATCTAGTCAAATAATTCCTGATGAAGGCTAGAGCATCTAGTCAAATAATTCCTGATGAAGGCTAGAGCAATTTGAAGTTGATTGAGAAGGATATTGAACTGGTATGGAATGGCAAGTCTCTTGCATACTGTCATTTGGTTCTCCAAACTGCAGCTACAGTAGGTTGAAGAGTATAAAACAGCATCCTGGTCCTGGTACATAGACATATTATATGTTATGTTAGTTTCCATGACAACCAAACTTCACCACAACATGCGTCTAACCCAGTACAAGAACATAAAATATGGTTGCTATGGAGTTGCTATGGAGTTTGGTGAATCATATGATTTTTTTTTAACAATTCATGTGGGACCCAATTCTCTCCTACATCAATCCAGCCATGAAAAAATTAAAAAGATAGCCTTTTCTGAAATGCTGCCACGTCATGTGATGGATCATGTGGGATCACCAGATCCACCACAAGGCTCTATTCAGCAGTGGAGTGGAGTGCTCATTGCTTTCACTTACCTGTTCCACTCAAAATTATTCTTGAAGAACGTGGACATCCCCAGCAGCAAAACCTTGAGTGACCACAACAACATCTGCAAGGCAGAATATGTCGGGAGGCAGCAGCAAAGCTCTGAGAAGAAGTCACAACATCGCGAGGCAGAGACAAAGACAATATGTCAGGAGGCAGCAGTAAAGCCCTGAGAAGAAGTCACAACATCTGCGAGGCAGAGACAAAGACAATATGTCAGGAGGCAGCAGCAAAGCTCTGAGAAGAAGTCACAACATCATGAGGCAGAGACAAAGACAATGTGCTGGGAGAAAGAGGAAGAAAGCCCTAAGAAGCCACATGATGACTAGACAAATGAATACAGCACAAGCATTCAACTGAAGTTCAAGAGAAGCCTGAATTGTCTTAGAGAACTTCCACGTATGTCAGAGCATAATATTTGTTGATGAATGTAAACTATTTCTATGGACTGAATTCATGCCAAGTAAATGTCCAACAAATAGTAACCGATCATGTCCTAGTTGGCTGAATGTTTCACTCGTAAGCTATGAAGCATTATATCTCAAGTCCCGAGTCTGTATTTGCAAGAGTGTCCCAATTACATACTTGCCAAGTACACACAAAGTGCAAGGCAAGATTGAACTACCTCTTGGGAAGTGCTCCAAGCCTGACTTAGCCATGAGGTGCTCCAGGCCTGACTCAGCCATGAGGTGCTCCAAGCCTGACTCAGCCATGAGGTGCTCCAGGCCTGACTGAGCCATGAGGTGCTCCAGGCCTGACTCAGCCATGAAGTGCTGCAAGCCTGACTCAGCCATGAAGTGCTCCAAGCCTGACTGAGCCATGAGGTGCTCCAAGCCTGACTGAGCCATGAGGTGCTCCAGGCCTGACTCAGCCATGAGGTGCTCCAGGCCTGACTCAGCCATGAGGTGCTCCTAGCCCATGAGGTGCTCCAAGTCTGACTCAGCCATGAGGTGCTCCTAGCCTGACTCAGCCATGAGGTGCTCCTAGCCTGACTCAGCCATGAGGTGCTCCAGGCCTGACTCAGCCATGAGGTGCTCCAGGCCTGACTCAGCCATGAGGTGCTCCAAGCCTGACTGAGCCGTGAGGTGTTACAAGCCTGACTGAGCCACAAGGTGCTCCAAGCCTGACTCAGCCATGAGGTGCTCCAGGCCTGACTGAGCCACAAGGTGCTCCAAGCCTGACTCAGCCATGAGGTGTTTCAAGCCTGACTCAGCCATGAAGTGCTCCAAGCCTGACTCAGCCATTAAGTGCTCCAAGCCTGACTCAGCCATGAGGTGTTTCAAGCCTGATTCAGCCATGAGGTGCTCCAAGCCTGACTCAGCCATGAGGTGTTACAAGCCTGACTGAGACGATGAGCTCCAAGCCTGACTGAGCCATGAGACAGCCATGAGGTGTTACAAGCCCTCAAAGAGCTCCAAGCCTGACAGAGCCGCAAGGAGCACCAAGCCTGACTGAGCCTCAAAGAGCTCCAAGCCCGACAGAGCCGCAAGCCTGACTGACACTGTTGAATCATCATCCAGTTAGTCAGGTGTCTAAACACTGCAAAAGTGCCATGGATTCACTTTATCTTCACTTTATCTTTGCTGAATTTTTGCTGAATCTAAAAAAAGATCCATCCTGGCCAAAGATTTTTCGAGCGGTTTTTGTTCGGTACCAACTTACATCTAGGGAACAAGGGAGAAGGGTGGGCAAGTCTCGTGATGGCAGCTCTTCCGATATGCAGGATAAATGATTGTTGCCGGCACTTTCGCATAGATATTGAAGGACCAAGAACATGGCAACTCTGTCGGAAAAAGAAATGATAGAAACAGAAGCTCCTCATAATATATGAATGGGCGTGGTGATGATGCTCCTGAGTTTTGTATGAATGAGCAACTAGAATGTCATTATTGTTCTCAACTGCTATGGCTGCTGCCAGGCATAGGATTCCATTCCAGGGCAGAAATCTTCAAGGTGGCCTTCTAGCTGAGCTCAACTGCTGGGGCTCTGCTGTCAATCCTCAAACGACTGCACATAAAATAGAGCACACCTTAATATGAACCATGACCCCAAATTGATATAGCTTAGTCAGCGTTATTTAGCTGTAAATGCATGCAGATTGTAAGCGTGTAGGTCCTTACAGTTCGGAGTCATAAGTGCATATATTTTCCCTCTGACTTGACGGGACCACATCCTGTCATATTTCTGGTACTCGTGTACTACAACAAATGACGACTGCTAAATTGAGATCACGATGGAATTTGGAGAGAAAAGTATTGAGGTCTCCATTCCCAGCTCTCTATATAAGGACAGAACTTGATGTCGCCATGGAAACAACAACAAAAATGCGGCAAAGATTCGATCTGAAATCACATTTATCCTCAAGATGATTGTGTATCCTGCGAGCACAATAGCTGGACTTGGTCAGAGCCGTGAGGTCGGGCTCACCAGACTAGAGTTCACCCACCATGTACTGCCTCAAGTTTCTCCTCCCATTTGTGGTTTTCCTGTTTTGTTCATATTGCACAGTAAAATAATACGGGCACTGATAGTCAATTAAAATTTTCTCTCAAGATTTCTTCTAGATGCTTTATCCTTCATCAGGAACAATGAGATATGAAGTCTTGGTATTTCATTATTCCTGATGATGAAGGCTAGAGCATCTAGGGAAACATGAGAAGAAATTTCAAGTTGGTTATCAGTCATTTATGATGGAGAGAACACAGGCACCATTTTCCTCGAAGGTCCCAGTAACCTACCGAACATTCATTGGCCTAACAATGTCTTGCATTTTATATCGCAGTATAATTAAATGTTCTCTCAATGAACTCTCAGTTGACATAATAACATTAAAATCACCTCAATAATCAACTTCAAATGGTATTCGCTCGACGTTTCGACTAGATGCTCTAGCCTTCATCAGGAATAATCAAAGCCCTAGAGATTTTCCTGGTGTTAGGTACAGGATCGTTAACAATGGAAATACTTACTTGGAAACGGAAACCCTGGTATTTCCCTTGTGATTTGTTTCCTCGTCAGAGTAGCTCCGATCAGACGGACACTCCGAGTTCGCACCCGACCCAATTCTCCTGCTATACCCATTTATTTCCCTCCTTTTCTTTGTCGGCTTCATCTGTGAGAAAACCGCTTGGGTGCCCTTAGGAAACAACTCTTCCAGCATTTTCTCATTCTCCTTGATCCTTTCCAAGCGTTCAAGTTCGTAAGCAGACATTCTTGAAGTAGCTTTCGCCATGATCTCCTTCTGTTATTACAACCACCCTTTCCTTGCAACTTAGCGCCAAAATTACCTGCACATGCGCTATGAGGATACATTTTTTTAAATGCGGAGCAGTAACAACCCGTAGCCCAGCCTACCTCACCAAGCCACCAACCACCTACCGCAGACCGTTGCACCCATTCTATCATGGAGGTAAGTACTTAGTTCTGGTGGAGGAACATAGTTTTCCACACCTTCGACATCAAAACGTCACAAATGAATCTCCGCGCCAAATTAAAGCCGCCACTATTATTCGCAGGCTTCTTGCTGCAATTAACACAACAACAAATGACGTAACTGCTGGGAATTGACTGTAATACTTTTTGTTGGCCACAAAATACCTTGAAAATCTGTACTAACCACACAGCAACTGTGGACCAACTATCTATCTTATAAGAGAGTTTGGCTACCCCAGTAGGGTCATATGGAAATAGAAGTCTACAAAATACTGGCTAAGGCTAGGATAAAGTTAGTCTGGAATAATTACAATGACCTCTTGAAATTTACTCTCTCAACGTTTCGCAGGATGAAGGCTTAGAGCATCTAGTCGAAACTTCGAGAGAGTAAAATTCAAGTTGATTATTCAGAAGTAGAATTATTTTTTTACTTATTTTTTATTATTATTTTCCCCCCCGCCTCTAAATGGGCAATGAATAAATTTAAAATAATATGTACATATTATAATGTGTAAGTTACAATGCAAGTTTGAGAATCAATCATTCTACAGCAATCTTTGAGATGCTTGGCGAAACTGTGCAATTTTGAAGGTGATATATATATCCTGCTTGACCACCACAGAATTTACACGCACATATTGCATGAGGAGTATGAAAAGAAGAATTTGTACACAATTTGAAGTGGAAACCATGACACGAGTATCTTGTAATTGCATGACGATTATCCCTATTTTCCTTTCTCTTTACCATGCCTACCGATTGATAAAACTCAAGAGGGATGACACAAATCTTCTCAGTGTGTGAATGGAAATGGGAGGCTAAAGCAGGAGTGAGCTTTAAGGCAGGGATAGATAAATATAGGTTCTGAGTGAGAGGACAAAGGGACAGCACCAGTGGTGTTTGCAGGTATACCCAAACATTTCTTTAGGTATGTTGTTTTCGCCTTATCTATGATGAAAGTCTCTTTCCTTCGAGATGGCATAGGTGATAATGGGACGAATTTTAATTCCAAAAAGTCTGTCGAGAGAAAGAAGACAGAGATTCTTAATAGAGAATGTAGCTGAGGAACAGTCAGTATATTTCTTAGATAAGTGTTGACTGAAAGAGAGGGTAGGAGTCAGGGTTATACCCAGATACTCATAGGACGCTGTCATTGGGATGTTTGCTGATCCGTATGTGAAAGTGTCTGCTTGAGCTCCCCTACGAAATTTGAGAATTTTTGTTTTCAGTACATTCACTTCAATTTTGTTTCTTGGATACCAGGTGCAGAGAATGTCAAGAGCTCCCTGAATTGGTCCTCGTTCAAGACTAAAAATCACAATGTCATCTGCCCAAGCCTGAATATTACCCCTTTTTATTTCAGCAAGTTTCTGGACCACATCTGTTGTGTACACAATGAACAATTGGGGGCTGAGTGAGTCTCCTTGGAGAACACCTCTTGTCTGTAGAATTGGATCAGTTGAGCGTAGCCCATCCTGTATACAAATGAAATTTTCTTTCAATAGAGAAAATTGAGCGAAGAATAAGACCTTTTAGAAGAAATTGTTCATGCAACTTCCTCAATAAGATGTTCCGGTCCACGCTGTCGAAAGCCTTTTTGAAATCTACAAAGAGACTATAAGAGAGGCACATGAGGCATATCTAGAGCTGTAGTAGCTGCCGCAATGAGATACCTTAAGAGATTTTCCGTAGACTGCCCGTGGCGAAACCCAAATTGCTCAACTGGTAGAATGGGATCCATGACGGGTCTAATTCTCCTTGTTATTAATTTTGAGAAAACCTTTGCTGGATTACAGATGAGTGCAATTCCTCTGTAGTTATTAGGATCAGTCCTTCCTTTATTCTTATAAAGGATTTTCATTGTACTGGTTTTCCACACTTGTCACTATAAAGGCAACAATTGAAGAGGTCCGTCCAAAGGTCTTTTGCTACCTCTGCTGATTGTTTCAATACTTCATTACTAAGGTTGTCATGGCTCACCGCCTTCTTATTTTTTGCTGCTTGAATGACTCTCTCTCTGAGAAGGGCTCATCTACACCTTCTTCAAGGTCTTGAAATAAGCCTACAGAGTTTGTGCTATCATTAGCAGGATTGAGGAGTGATTTAAAGTGAGTTGGCAGTGTCTCTAAGGGAATTGGGACAGCCGAATTTAAAGACTTCTTGGATATCACTAACCACGGGAACTCTTCAGCTTCTCTGACAATCCTTTCTGCTTGAAAAGCATCATACTCATTCTTTTTCTTCTTTCTTAGATCTCTGTAACACTTCTTCCACTCACAGTACAGGGATCTAAGATCTGCGTATCCAGATTTTACGAGGTGTAGAAGGTGCATAGTATCTCATCTCTCCGCACTCTCTATCATGCCATGCTTTCCATGTCCTCATTCTGCAGTGGGGAATAATTGCACAATCCATCAGTGCTGATCTGAAGACCTGTAGACCATCATCAATATAATCTCCTGAGAATTTCTTGATTCCTCCAAATATGGGTGGTTAATAAATTGCATCATATCAATACCTTGTGGAGTGAGAGGTTTAGTGGGCTGGGTCTGCACTTCATGTTGTAAAACCATTGTCCATGTTGCTATAATGGGGAGATGTTTCCTCATTGTTGAGTTACCCTGTGAAATATGAATTTGTGATGTTTGAGGAGTGGTACTAGTTCCAATTGTGACATATGTATGTCCATTGGATCACTTCTTAGTTCAAGGGAATTGTCTCTCATAACTTGAAGCAGGGCTTGAAATTTTGGTGAATCCTTTTTGTCTGCACGGTCTCCTCCAGCAATAATCAGATTTCCTACTCTGGAAACCTCGTTTAAAATCTCCAGAAGTGAATCTGTTACTTCTTCTTTAGGAATGGTGGGTGACATGTAAGAAGCAAATTGAAAGGTCATTCCTGCATATGAAGGTTGGGTTAAGCCATGGTTTCACTGCTATCGTGATGCCACCACTTGGTCGTCCCTGAGCTACGGCTGAAGTAGCACAATTATCAAAAGTGTAGAACCCAAGAATAGATGAGGGCTTTGTTTCAAAAGTATTCATAATTATTATGTCAACTGAGAGTTTATTGATAGTCTGGAATATCTTGATCTTTTACCTCATCCTTGGGATGGCGGGAAGAAAATGGTCTGGTGTCTCTAGCATATAGCTGTGCTTGAGAAGCAGGAGTTCAACACTTCACTGCCTATGCTAGGATAGAGTCATTTGAACGTGTAATAGTACACAACCTTGCATAGTGATGATAACTCACAGCTAGCTGACAGTTACTTGTCTATATTACAGCTTCAACAAGTTTGCCTTCTTGTGGAGAATTGAACTTGACGTTCATCCTTCCTCATGCCCGGAATATAATTGGTAAAAATACTGCAATCTGATTCGGGCTGCAACTATATTTGCAAGACCACGTCATATATGCTAGAGGGACCAGATCCTAGTCTCTTCCCTCGTCCCTAAGATAAGAAAGGTAAAGGCTTAGGGTAGGATAAGGCTGGGATAGGGTCAGAGCTAGGACTTGGAAATAAGGCTAGGATAGGACACTAGGATAGAGTTAGGGGTAAGGTAAGGAGGGCTAGGGCTGGGATAAGGCTAGGATGGGGTAGGATAGGGTGGGACATTGCTGAAAGCAAAGGCAGGATAAGGCTAGTGTAGGATAAGGCTACTGCATGTAGGCTAGTGTAGGATAAGGCTACTGCATGTAGGCTAGTGCTAGGATAAGGCTACTGCATGTAGGGCGAGGGCTAGTGTAGGATAAGGCTACTGCATGTAGGGCTAGGGCTAGTGTAGGATAAGGCTACTGCATGTAGGGCTAGTGTAGGATAAGGCTACTGCATGTAGGCTAGGGCTAGGATAAGGCTACTGCATGTAGGGCTAGTGTAGGATAAGGCTACTGCATGTAGGGCTAGTGTAGGATAAGGTTACTGCATGTAGGGCTAGGGCCAGTGCTAGGATAAGGCTACTGCATGTAGAGCTAGGGCTGCATAAGTGTACGATCATCTTGGGATTATAAAGCGGACCTGGCACAAGTAAAGTAAATGTCCACCAAAATATAATTCAATGCTCAGTGCAGAGCTACCGGTTTGTTTGTTTCTTTTTTAAATTGGTATGTATACAAAGGTGTGTCTGATGATGTCATCTAAATGCGTTTTTAAAAGTAAAGGCGTGTCTGATGATGTCATCTAAATGTGTTTTTGGTGTGTTTTTTTGTGGTAAAGGTGTGTCTGATGATGTCATCTAAATATGTTTTTGTTATTGGTAAAGGCGTGTCTGATGATGTCATCTAAATGTGTTCTGGTTTATTTTTTATTGGTAAAGGTGTATCTGATGATGTCATCTAAATTAATTTTGTTATTGGTAAAGGTGTGTCTGATGATGTCATCTAAATGTGTTTTTGTTTATTTTATCTTTTATTGGTAAAGGCATGTCTGATGATGTCATCTAAATGTGTTTTTGTTTATTTTTTATTGGTAAAGGCGGCGTGTGATGATGTCATCTAAATGTGTTTTGTTATTGGTAAAGGCGTGTCTGATGATGTCATATAAATGTGTTTTTTATTTTATTTTTATTGGTAAATGTGTGTCTGATGATGTCATCTAAATGTTATTTTTTATTGGTAAAGGTGTGTCTGATGATGTCATCTTGTTATTATTTGTGTCCTTACTTATCTAATAACTCCAGCTGTTTTCTTATAGTAACTTTCTCGACAATCAATTTACTTATGAAATGTTCCGGCTAGATGGTCTAGCCAAAATGTCGAGTGGGCAAATTTATCAAGAAAGTCTCTGTGTGTGTGCCGTGTGTGTGTGTGTGTCTGTGTGCGTGTTATGTGTGTGCATGCATGCATGTGTGAGTGTATGCATGCATGCGTGTGTGTGTGTGTGTGTGTGTGTGTGTGTGTGAATATCACCTTGGTTCAATGAGAACTTAGTCTGGCACAAGTAAGAGTTGAAAAGTTGTTATTGTGGCTGTACTTGTTGCTATGGTGCAGCATTATTGTGGTTGTACTTGTTGCTGTGGTGCAGCATTATTGTGGTTGTACTTGTTGCTATGGTGCAGCATTATTGTGGTTGTACTTGTTGCTGTGGTGCAGCATTATTGTGGTTGTACTTGTTGCTATGGTGCAGCATTATTGTGGCTATACTTGTTGCTATGGTGCAGCATTATTGTGGCTGTACTTGTTGCTATGGTGCAGCATTATTGTGGCTGTACTTGTTGCTATGGTGCAGCATTATTGTGGCTATACTTGTTGCTATGGTGCATCATTATTGTGGCTATACTTGTTGCTATGGTGCAGCATTATTGTGGCTGTACTTGTTGCTATGGTGCAGCATTAGTGTGGCTGTACTTGTTGCTATGGTGCAGCATTATTGTGGCTATACTTGTTGCTATGGTGCAGCATTATTGTGGCTGTACTTGTTGCTATGGTGCAGCATTATTGTGGCTGTACTTGTTGCTATGGTGCAGCATTATTGTGGATATACTTGTTGCTATGGTGCAGCATTATTGTGGCTGTACTTGTTGCTATGGTGCAGCATTATTGTGGTTGTACTTGTTGCTGTGGTGCAGCATTATTGTGGTTGTACTTGTTGCTATGGTGCAGCATTATTGTGGTTGTACTTGTTGCTATGGTGCAGCATTATTGTGGCTGTACTTGTTGCTGTGGTGCAGCATTATTGTGGTTGTACTTGTTGCTATAGTGCAGCATTATTGTGGTTGTACTTGTTGCTATGGTGCAGCATTATTGTGGCTGTACTTGTTGCTATGGTGCAGCATTATTGTGGTTGTACTTGTTGCTATAGTGCAGCATTATTGTGGTTCTACTTGTTGCTATGGTGCAGCATTATTGTGGTTGTACTTGTTGCTATGGTGCAGCATTATTGTGGCTGTACTTGTTGCTATGGTGCAGCATTATTGTGGTTGTACTTGTTGCTATAGTGCAGCATTATTGTGGTTCTACTTGTTGCTATGGTGCAGCATTATTGTGGTTGTACTTGTTGCTATGGTGCAACATTATTGTGGTTGTACTTGTTGCTATGGTGCATCATTATTGTGGTTGTACTTGTTGCTATGGTGCAGCATTATTGTGGTTGTACTTGTTGCTATGGTGCATCATTATTGTGGTTGTACTTGTTGCTATGGTGCAGCATTATTGTGGTTGTACTTGTTGCTATGGTGCAGCATTATTGTGGTTGTACTTGTTGCTATGGTGCAGCATTATTGTGGCTATACTTGTTGCTATGGTGCAGCATTATTGTGGTTGTACTTGTTGCTATGGTGCAGCATTATTGTGTTTGTACTTGATGCTATGGTGCAGCATTATTGTGGCTGTACTTGCTGCTATGGTGAGCATTATTGTGGTTGTACTTGTTGCTATGGTGCAGCATTATTGTGGTTGTACTTGTTGCTATGGTGCAGCATTATTGTGGCTGTACTTGTTGCTATGGTGCAGCATTATTGTGGTTGTACTTGTTGCTATGGTGCAGCATTATTGTGGTTGTACTTGTTGCTATGGTGCAGCATTATTGTGGCTGTACTTGTTGCTATGGTGCAGCATTATTGTGGCTGTACTTGTTGCTATGGTGCAGCATTATTGCGGTTGTACTTGTTGCTATGGTGCAGCATTGTTGTGGTTGTACTTGTTGCTATGGTGCAGCATTATTGTGGCTGTACTTGTTGCTATGGTGCAGCATTATTGTGGTTGTACTTCTTGCTATGGTGCAGCATTATTGTGGCTGTACTTGTTGCTATGGTGCAGCATTGTTGTGGTTGTACTTGTTGCTATGGTGCAGCATTATTGTGGTTGTACTTGTTGCTATGGTGATCATTATTGTGGTTGTACTTGTTGCTATGGTGTAGCATTATTGTGGTTGTACTTGTTGCTATGGTGCAGCATTATTGTGGCTGTACTTGCTGCTATGGTGATCATTATTGTGGCTGTACTTGTTGCTATGGTGTAGCATTATTGTGGTTGTACTTGTTGCTATGGTGCAGCATTATTGTGGTTGTACTTGTTGCTATGGTGCAGCATTATTGTGGCTGTACTTGTTGCTATGGTGCAGCATTATTGTGGCTGTACTTGTTGCTATGGTGCAGCATTATTGTGGCTGTACTTGTTGCTATGGTGCAGCATTATTGTGGCTATACTTGTTGCTATGGTGCAGCATTATTGTGGCTGTACTTGTTGCTATGGTGCAGCATTATTGTGGCTATACTTGTTGCTATGGTGCAGCATTATTGTGGCTGTACTTGTTGCTATGGTGCAGCATTATTGTGGCTATACTTGTTGCTATGGTGCAGCATTATTGTGGCTGTACTTGTTGCTATGGTGCAGCATTATTGTGGCTGTACTTGTTGCTATGGTGCAGCATTATTGTGGCTGTACTTGTTGCTATGGTGCAGCATTATTGTGGCTGTACTTGTTGCTATGGTGCAGCATTATTGTGGCTGTACTTGTTGCTATGGTGCAGCATTATTGTGACTATACTTGTTGCTATGGTGCAGCATTATTGTGGCTGTGCTTGTTGCTATCGTGCAGCATTATTGTAGTTGTACTTGTTGCTTTGGTGCAGCATTATTGTGGCTGTACTTGTTGCTATGGTGCAGCATTATTGTGGCTGTACTTGTTGCTATGGTGCAGCATTATTGTGGCTGCTATGGTGCAGCATTATTGTGGCTGTACTTGTTGCTATGGTGCAGCATTATTGTGGCTGTACTTGTTGCTATGGTGCAGCAGTATTGTGGCTGCTATGGTGTAGCATTATTGTGGCTGTACTTGTTGCTATGGTGCAGCATTATTGTGGTTGTACTTGTTGCTATGGTGCAGCATTATTGTGGCTATACTTGTTGCTATCGTGCAGCATTATTGTGGTTGTACTTGTTGCTATGGTGCAGCATTATTGTGGCTGTACTTGTTGCTATGGTGCTATGGTGCAGCATTATTGTGGTTGTACTTGTTGCTATGGTACAGCATTATTGTGGTTGTACTTGTTGCTATGGTGCAGCATTATTGTGGCTGTACTTGTTGCTATGGTGCAACATTATTGTGGCTATACTTGTTGCTATGCAGCATTATTGTGGCTATACTTGTTGCTATGGTGCAGCATTATTGTGGTTGTACTTGTTGCTATGGTGCAGCATTATTGTGGCTGTACTTGTTGCTATGGTGCAGCATTATTGTGGTTGTACTTATTGCTATGGTGCAGCATTATTGTGACTATACTTGTTGCTATGGTGCAGCATTATTGTGGCTATACTTGTTGCTATGGTGCAGCATTATTGTGGCTGTACTTGTTGCTATGGTGCAGCATTATTGTGGTTGTACTTGTTGCTATGGTTGCAGCATTATTGTGGCTGTACTTGTTGCTATGGTGCAGCATTATTATGGCTGTACTTGTTGCTATGGTGCAGCATTATTGTGGTTGTACTTGTTGCTATGGTGCAGCATTATTGTGGCTATACTTGTTGCTATGGTGCAGCATTATTGTGGCTGTACTTGTTGCTATGGTGCAGCATTATTGTGGTTGTACTTGTTGCTGTGGTGCAGCATTATTGTGGCTGTACTTGTTGCTATGGTGCAGCATTATTGTGGCTGTGCTTGTTGCTATCGTGCAGCATTATTGTGGTTGTACTTGTTGCTATGGTGCAGCATTATTGTGGCTGTACTTGTTGCTATGGTGCAGCATTATTGTGGCTGTACTTGTTGCTATGGTGCAGCATTATTGTGGCTGCTATGGTGCAGCATTATTGTGGCTGGACTTGTTGCTATGGTGCAGCATTATTGTGGTTGTACTTGTTGCTATGGTGCAGCATTATTGTGGCTGTACTTGTTGCTATGGTGCAGCATTATTGTGGTTGTACTTGTTGCTATGGTGCAGCATTATTGTGGCTGTACTTGTTGCTATGGTGCAGCATTATTGTGGTTGTACTTGTTGCTATGGTGCAGCATTATTGTGGCTGTACTTGTTGCTATGGTGCAGCATTATTGTGGCTATACTTGTTGCTATGGTGCAGCATTATTGTGGCTATACTTGTTGCTATGGTGCAGCATTATTGTGGCTGTACTTGTTGCTATGGTGCAGCATTATTGTGGTTGTACTAGTTGCTATGGTTGCAGCATTATTGTGGCTGTACTTGTTGCTATGGTGCAGCATTATTATGGCAGTACTTGTTGCTATGGTGCAGCATTATTGTGGTTGTACTTGTTGCTATAGTGCAGCATTATTGTGGCTATACTTGTTGCTATGGTGACAGCATTATTGTGGCTGTGCTTGTTGCTATCGTGCAGCATTATTGTGGTTGTACTTGTTACTATGGTGCAGCATTATTGTGGCTGTACTTGTTGCTATGGTGCAGCATTATTGTGGCTGTACTTGTTGCTATGGTGCAGCATTATTGTGGCTGCTATGGTGCAGCATTATTGTGGCTGTACTTGTTGCTATTGTGGTTGTACTTGTTGCTATGGTGCAGCATTATTGTGGCTATACTTGTTGCTATCGTGCAGCATTATTGTGGTTGTACTTGTTGCTATGGTGCAGCATTATTGTGGCTGTACTTGTTGCTATGGTGCAGCATTATTGTGGTTGTACTTGTTGCTATGGTGCAGCATTATTGTGGTTGTACTTGTTGCTATGGTGCAGCATTATTGTGGCTGTACTTGTTGCTATGGTGCAGCATTATTGTGGCTATACTTGTTGCTATGGTGCAGCATTATATTGTGGCTATACTTGTTGCTATGGTGCAGCATTATTGTGGTTGTACTTGTTGCTATGGTGCAGCATTATTGTGGCTGTACTTGTTGCTATGGTGCAGCATTATTGTGGCTGTACTTGTTGCTATGGTGAAGCATTATTGTGGTTGTACTTGTTGCTATGGTGCAGCATTATTGTGGCTGTACTTGTTGCTATGGTGCAGCATTATTGTGGCTGTACTTGTTGCTGTGGTGCAGCATTATTGTGGCTATACTTGTTGCTATGGTGCAGCATTATTGTGGCTGTGCTTGTTGCTATCGTGCAGCATTATTATGGCTGTACTTGTTGCTATGGTGCAGCATTATTGTGGTTGTACTTGTTGCTATGGTGCAGCATTATTGTGGCTGTACTTGTTGCTATGGTGCAGCATTATTGTGGCTGTACTTGTTGCTATGGTGCAGCATTATTGTGGCTGTACTTGTTGCTATGCAGCATTATTGTGGTTGTACTTGTTGCTATGGTGCAGCATTATTGTGGCTGTACTTGTTGCTATGGTGCAGCATTATTGTGGTTGTACTTGTTGCTATGGTGCAGCATTATTGTGGCTGTACTTGTTGCTATGGTGCAGCATTATTGTGGCTGTACTTGTTGCTATGGTGAAGCATTATTGTGGCTGTACTTGTTGCTATGGTGCAGCATTATTGTGGCTGTACTTGTTGCTATTGTGCAGCAAGCATATTTGGACAGTGGGATGAGCTGCACTATGTGTCGGTCCGGTAGGCAGTGCGCAGATCTTCTCCAAAGGGCCCAGCGGAATGAGGTGGATTGGATGGAGCCCAGTATCCGTGTCAGACACCCCGAAGGAGTAAGTTGTGTTGGTGATGATGATGCCGGTAGTGATGATGGTACCAGTGGTGAAGATGATGCCGGTAGTGATGATGGTGCCAGTGGTGATGATGGTGCCAGTGATGATTATGGTGCCGGTGGTGATGATGGTGCCAGTGGTGATGATGGTGCCATTGATGATGATGGTGCCGGTGGTGATAATGGTGCCAATGGTGATGATGGTTCCAGTGATGATTATGGTGCCGGTGGTGATGATGGTGCCAGTGATGATGATGGTGCCGGTGATGATGATGGTGCCAGTGATGATGATGGTGCCGGTGGTGATAATGGTGCCAGTGGTGATGGTGGTGCCAGTGATGATTATGGTGCCGGTGGTGATAATGGTGCCAGTGGTGATGATGGTTCTGGTGATGATTATAGTGCCGGTGGTGATGATGGTTCCGATGATGATTATAGTGCCGGTGGTGATGATGGTGCCAGTGGTGATGATGGTGTTTGGTAGTAACGAGTAGAAGTCAATGATGGTATGGGTATTGTTATCTGTATTGTTTGTGCTATCTTGCATTTTAGGATCCTGTGATATCCATAAGCGTTCCTGATGCTTGTAACAACATTGCCCACTTGATGAGGACCGCCTCCACCTATTGTGGGGTGAGGGGAGGAAGGAGGGGGGGATATTGCAGGGAGGAGCTAGAGGTAGTGGGAGGAGTCCCATGGAATAACAATAATGGGAAAGGGTGTGGTGTATATGTACGGTCAGTGGGGGTGTTGGGGGTGGGAACTGGAGAGAGGGGTGGGAGGGAGTGTGGGGGTTAATGTGTAACTGCTCAACAGGTCTTCAAGTTGGTATGTCATTATTGTTGTTGACATTACAACAAGCCAAACTAAACTTTACCTTGCCGGCATGTGGTGGATAGCTAGCTACCAGTTTATAGTAGGCTCACACGAGTCTTAGCGTCTCATTATTCCTGATGAAGAGGCTGAGCATCTAGTCCAAATCTCGAGAGAATACAATTTCAAGTTGATTATTGAGAAGGTTATTGTAATGTTATTATGTCAATTGAGAGTTCATTGAGAGATTATATCATTGAGAGATTATAATTCATTTTGGGGGGGGGGAGGAAATGTGCTCCTCTTTTAAAATACTTACCTAGATCATAGAGATCATATACCGCAGTACATTTAGTATATTATAATAAAACATCAGAGTTTATTGGGTAGCTGGATTAGTCCACAGATTGACAAGAAGTGTTGTGCCTACAGTATCACAGAGCAAGCACTGTATTCCTGTAGCAAGAACTGATGTGGTAAGCTCATTGGTATTTTGGTATTGCATTGCTCTTCTCCATAAGATGATGTCTGCTCGTAATATATCATGTTGGCCATCAACCTATCTCTTAATATTCTGAAGAAAAACAAAAATGTATGTCATAGCATGATTTGGGCAGAGTGTCCTCGGGAGTGTGATATATCAAATCCTGTTAAACCTCTCATGTAAGTATTAAGAGACTCTTGTAGCATCTTGGTTATGTCTAGTATTCATTCTGCAGTGCTGTAGGTCTTGCTTCACATGTGGCTGTCGTCATGTTCCTGCAGATACAAGATTGATGATGGTGATGATGTGTTGCACTCGGAGAGATGGGCACGTCATTCAAGAAACTGCTGCATGTTATCAAGCCTGTACCTATACTTGGTTGAAGTGCTGTTGGAAGTCGAGTCACCTCTGTCTGACCTTGCCAGTTGTGCCACTCTCTACGCTGGTGATTTCATGGTTTCCTTCTTTGCTGCACATTTGCAGCAATAATGGTTACTTGCAGCTGCTGCTTGATCTCCATAAGTTTCCATTTCTGCACCATTAACTGGCTGCACTCCACCCTACCAGCACACTCTGTAGTGGCCTGTCCCAAAAAGCAACAGGGCAAACTACAAACTTTACGCATTAATTGGGTCTCGATTAAGACCCGATTATTACTTTACGAATCTCATTACATCGCTTCCTCTGGCATACTAGACACCCTGCAATAACTTTAAAACTCGATGAAAAACAGCTAGATTTTCAATGGATGACCTAAAACTTTGTCGAGGTGATGTTGCATGCTGGATGCACATTGATGAAGGTATCTCTTGATGTACTCCATTGGCATGCAGGAGTCTGGTCAGGGCTAGGCTTGGGATACCAGTGAGCATTGCACATGCAACTATTATAAGGATTTTCACCCCCCAAAAATGTTTCCAGAAGAAGTTCTGGAGTCTATTAAGTGATTGTACCTCGATTGCATCTTGCAGCAAGTAAAGCAAGATGACGGCTAGAGCATCTAGTCGAAATGTTGGAGACAGTAAAATTCAAGTTGATTATCGAGAAGGTCATTGTAATTTTATTATGTCAACTGAGAGTTTGTTGGGAGTTTATTTCCTGATGAGGCTAGAACATCTTTTAAGAGTAAAATTCAAGTTGGTTACTGAGAAGGTCATTGTAAGGGAAAATGCTTGTTCCAGTGAGATAGCTGGACACAACTTCTGGCTGATCATTGTACACTTCTCAGTGTACATCACATGCTCTACAGTTCCATTTGTTTGGTAATCTGTATCACATTTCTAAAGGGAAGCAACAAGGAAGTCGGAATTTTACGTACAACTGTCAGACAGAGACTTGACTTCCAGCTGCTGCTGAGTGGGAACAGTGCCACTGCAAACTACAGGCTAAGGCTAGCATTTAAACATATAGTTTATTTTCACTTGTATTGGGTAACTGTATTTCCAGTTCTACCTTGGCCTTCACTGTCAGAGCCAGAGTTGGTATGTACTAACTGCCTGTTCCCAAAGGCGCCATCAACACCACTTCACAGTTTTTGGTAGTTGATGAAGTGCTTGTGGTGAAGCCATTTTTTTCATAGACACTTCCAACATGCTGTTCACGCTGATGTACTACAGCCATTTCACATTCCTTGAAATAATAAATGGCACAACAAGCTATTGCATTCCACTGGCTGTTAGTAGAGTTTTCTTCCTGTGAGCTCAGTGGATTAACAGGTAATAGTAAGGATGAAGCAGATGCCAGACAGACAGAGGCTTCTACAAAAATAAATATTAAAATTAAAACTTCGGGTAGATTTCAAGGTGATCATAGTGTGTATTTAAATCCCTTTTGTCAAAGTTTTTGTGGGTGCTGGCAAGTTCACTGTACAGAGAATGCATGTGTATTCTCAGACATGTGTATTCTCATACATGTGTATTCTCATACATGTGTATTCTCATACATGTGTATTCTCATACATGTGTATTCTCATACATGTGTATTCTCATACATGTGTATTCTCATACATGTGTATTCTCATACATGTGTATTCTCATACATGTGTATTCTCATACATGTGTATTCTCATACATGTGTATTCTCATACATGTGTATTCTCATACATGTGTATTCTCATACATGTGTATTCTCATACATGTGTATTCTCATACATGTGTATTCTCATACATGTGTATTCTCATACATGTGTATTCTCATACATGTGTATTCTCATACATGTGTATTCTCATACATGTGTATTCTCATACATGTGTATTCTCATACATGTGTATTCTCATACATGTGTATTCTCATACATGTGTATTCTCATACATGTGTATTCTCATACATGTGTATTCTCATACATGTGTATTCTCATACATGTGTATTCTCATACATGTGTATTCTCATACATGTGTATTCTCATACATGTGTATTCTCATACATGTGTATTCTCATACATGTGTATTCTCATACATGTGTAATCTCATACATGTGTATTCTCATACATGTGTATTCTCATACATGTGTATTCTCATACATGTATTCTCATACATGTGTATTCTCATACATGTGTATTCTCATACATGTGTATTCTCATACATGTGTATTCTCATACATGTGTATTCTCATACATGTGTATTCTCATACATGTGTAGTCTCATACATGTGTATTCTCATACACATGTGTGAGAATGTACATGTGTTAGGATGCACGTGTATGAGAATGCACATGTGTGAGAATGCACATGTATGAGAATGCACATGTATGAGGATGCAGATGTAGGAGAATGCACGTGTGAGAATACACATGTGTGAGAATGCACATGTGTGAGAATGCACATGTGTGTGAATGTACATGTGAGAATGCACATGTATTTCGTAAATTGCAATGTTTCTTGTCGGAGGCTAAAGCAGTGAACATTGCATTTGGCATTTGCAGCGAGATATTCACTTACTGCTTAAACGTTCAATGATTAAATGCCCGGGGGGTTCTAGAAGCCCCTTCCAAGCAGCAACCCTGTGATGTGGCTTGTTCTTGTTGTTTTGATGATGATTGATGTTGTATGTGTGTCTAGCGCTACCACAACACCCACAGACCTCATGTTCCAGGCTCCCCGTCTCACACACACACACTCAGATACCACACACCCCATGTGGAACGCTCGGAAGTTGTCAACCTTGTGAGTCTCGTTATTGACAAGTTCTTTTGTTCTTGTTTGTAGTTTTGTTTGTTTATTGTTATTTTTGATTTTTGTTTGTTTGTTTGTTTGTTGTTATTATTATTGTTTGTTGTTATTTTTGTTTATTTTTGTTTTGTTGTTATTTGTTTGTTTTTATTTGTTTGTTTGTTGTTAGTTTGATAAATCTCTCTGTAATTGATTATTTGGTTTGCTTGTTATGATGGAATGAACTCTGACCTGAATGCTTCTAATGTGGAATGAACACTGACCTGAATGCTTGTAATGTGGAATGTACTCTGACCTGAATGCTTGTATGATGGAATGAACTCTGACCTGAATGCTTGTATGATGGAATGACCGCAGTCTTTTTAAATACCTGCATGGATGAGGATGGTGGAGGGGGATAGAAAAAAGGAGTGTATTGACAAAGGAGTGGATATTGCCTGTGGTAACAATTACCTGGATTGTTGTCTTGAGCAGTCCAAAGTAATAATAATTAAAAAACGTATCACACATGATGAATGCACTTACTATCTGGAATAAACCCGATGAAATAAAGCTGGAAAACCCAGGATACAACCACGAGATATTTATTCTGTGTTTTAGATCGTCTGTATAGCGATTAAGCATCTCGTGAAAGTGTTTTTTCATGGCTTAGCCCATCAGGGGGTGCTAGTACTCTCTATATTGGTTGGACACACTTTTTAAAATGACATGGAAAATCTCATTGCATGAGAAGCTTTTTGGCTCCCTAATGTCGTTTTTGACCGCTGTAACCCGCCGAAGAAAAAAAGACTCCCGGGTACCAAAAACCCTGTTAAAGGTATGGAAAACCTTGAAAATCTCCTTCAAGTATCTATCTATCTATCTATCTCTTTTCCCCCCTCCTGCAACTTGCATACACTAGATCCATTTATTTACACCAAAGACAGCAAGTGTTCCAATGCATATTCACAACTGGAGTGTGTTGGGTAAGGATTAGGTAGTATGTAATTTCATGAGTCATGCCACCAAAGCTAACACACGTGCTATATTACAAGAACAATTGACCCGCACTCAGTTCTGCTCTTTGGTTGGTGGAGCTCTCCTGTGCAACTGTTACCATGTCCTTGAAGGAGTCTGTAGCTGAGCCTACATGGCTACAGTCAACAATATCAACAAGACATGTGATGATGTGTGTACAGCAATAATAAAATGAAAAAATTACAAAGATGTTTAAAAGCCCTCGAGTCCCAGTAGCTCCGAGTTGTACTTTGTAATCCTCTAATTTGGTGTATTCTGCCATGCTCGACTATTGGAGGGTGCAGTAGCACTTGCTGTATTTGCGTATTTCACAAAGTGGCAGGCGGCAAAAACAAACACCAAAGCTCATGTCAGCTAAAACTCACGCCAACAGCTTCCTAGTTGCCTAAATGATGATTTCTGCTGAAAAGTCCCCACGTGAGATCCTTCACTAAGGTAGTTAACTGGAAGAAGAAAGTCTATGGAAATAGCAAACAAAAACGCTCTTGAAATTCACCTTCAAAGATCAGTGTTCCCACTGGCACAAGTTTTGTACAATAACATAAAATCTTTATAGTGTTCAGAAGACTGTAAATGGATTGAGCAACTAATCTGTTTCTCGATTACAGAAAAGGGGTTGTGGAAAGGCTTTTATGATGCTATCAAGCTAGCCTCGTGCCGTTTTATAATTCGAATTGGGTAGAATTGAAACAAGTTATAAGGATTGCCTGTTAAAAAGGTCAGAGACAAGGCTGTACCCATGACCACCAGTTATATTTTCCCTTACCATTTACATTTAAAATGCTAAAGGGTCATTTAACTTTATTGTCTACATGGGACAGTCATGTTTCTTTTCTGACTGGTTAATATGATGTGGTTGTGTGTTTTTAAATTGGAACTTTTTTGTTCTTGTTGTGTACGATTTTAAATGGTAAGTGGTCATCTGACTGGTTCTATACAGGCACAGTTTCTTTCTAACATGTCAATTCGGTGGATAGTTGACAAAAAAATTGTTCTTGTTTCTGAATTTATAGTTTCATAAGATGTTAGCCCATGAAATGGTAGAAATGGAAGCACATGAATAAACATATGACAATTAGATCCAGCTAGCTTGCCACCATTGACTCATTGGATCCAGCCAGCTTGCCACCATTAAGGTCATTAGATCCAGCTAACTTGCCACCATTAGGCTCATTAGATCCAGCTAGCCTGCAACTATTAGGCTCATTAGATCCCAGCTAGCTTGCAACTATTAGACTCATTAGATCCAGCTAGCCTGCAACCATTAGGCTCATTAGATCCAGCTAGCTTGCCACCATTAGACTCATTAGATCCAGCTAACTATTAGGCTCATTAGATCCAGCTAGCTTGCCACCATTAGGCTCATTAGATCCAGCTAGCTGTCGCAAGGTGACTCGGATATCACCCAACGATGTATCAGTTAACCTGCCACCAGGTAGACTGACTACCATGTTACAGGTCTGATTCAGATGTTGTCTCAAAGACCTTTATGGCCAAAGTTATATACATAAGATAGACAGCTGTATGCTCGCAATCAACTCTCTTGGTAACTCTAACTAGGCTCCTTTTATAGGGACTAAACATGCAATGGGTTACAGTCATTAAATACCTATTCACACTTAATTAACAATGGACTGCATGACAGTAATCAGTGTGTGCAATATGATTACTGTGTAAGGGTTCAGTTAGAGTCTTGTCCAGGGACACCCTGTGACATTCCCTCCTTCTTCTCTTCAGGTTGATCTTCTGGGGGTGGTTCGCATGAGTTCCATGACTGCCTGGACATCGTCGGCGTTAGTGTTCTGTGCTCCGGGTCGGTGTTGCACTTCATAGACGTACGGTTGTAGGGTGAGGGCCCATCTGGCTAGCCGTCCATTTTCATCCTTCATTGTCTCTAGATATTTCAGGCTGCTGTGGTCAGTGATGATTGTAAAGGCTGCTCCGCTGAGGTATACTCGGAAGTGTCGTACAGCTTCTACTACGGCCAAGCACTCTTGTTCTGTCACAGTATATCGGGTTTCAGCATCCTTCAGTTTCCTCGAATAGTATGCTACTGGTTGGTCTGTTCCATCATGTCCCTCCTGGCTCAGGACTGCCCCGATACCTACTCCCGAAGCGTCGGTATGCAATAGAAAAGTCTTCTCCTCATTTGGGCTTAGTAGTACAGCATCTCCTGTAAGGCTGGTTTTGATATGCTGAAATGCGGCTATCTTCTCCGGTGTCCAGTTTATTTTATCAGGAGCCGCTTTTCTTGTGGAATCTGTTAGGGGCATGGCTATGGTTCCAAAACCGGGGATAAACCTCCTATAGTAGTTAGCCAGGCCTAGGAAGGCTCGGATATCCTTCTTCTTAACTGGTCGAATGTATCTCGACATTGCTTCGATCTTAGCTTGTAATGGTTTGACTCGTCCTCCTCCTACTTGGTGGCCTAGATATTGGCAGTCTGGGCTGGCAAATGTGCACTTTGATGCCTTCAGAGTCAAGCCTGCTGTCTCCAATCGGTGTAGGACCGCCTTTAGGTGCTCCAGGTGTGTGTCGAATCCTTCACTGAACACCACAATGTCGTCGATATACACTGCTGCAAAGTCTGCTAGGTCTGCCAGGAGTCCATTCATCAGTCTTTGGAAGACGAAAGGAGCATTCTTAAGTCCGAAGGGCATCCGGAGATATTCCCACTTCCCATGGGGTGTAATGAATGCTGTCTTCGGTATGGATGTTGGGTGCACTTTCACTTGGTGGTAACCTCTAGCCAAGTCTAATGTGGAGATGTGTGTTGCCCGTCCTAGTTTGTCAAGCAGCTCATTGATTCGTGGCAGTGGAAATGGATCAGACTTCGTTACTGCATTGAGTTTTCGATAGTCAATACAGAGGCGTACACCTCCTCCGCTTTTCCCGACTAGGAGAGCTGGGGAGGCCCAGGGGCTTCTTGATGGTTGTATAATTCCCAGCTCCAGCAACCTTCTAACTTCTTCATCCATAGTTTTCAGTCGTTTTGTATCCAGTCGATACGGTGGCCTGCTAATCGGGTAGGCCTCTCCTGTCTCTAGTCTGATCTCTGCATCTCTGGCACACCCGCGTCTGAAAATCTGGTTGTGAACCTTCAGCAATTTTCTCAGTGTTTCTTCTTCAGTTTCTGTCAGTTCTGGGTAGATGGTCACCCTGTTTTCTTCATCTGGATGGGCGCAGCCGTCCTCATCTGTTATTTCTGTGAAGACAAAGCATGCTGCCGTGGGAGAGTGAAACTCCTTCAGCAAATTTATGTGTCGCTTCACCTTTCTCCGGGGGTGATCAGGCATGCTCAGTTCATAGGTTGTTTCGTCAACCTTGTTGAGTATGGCATACGGGCCGTCCCACTCGGTTAAGAGTTTTGGTCTAGACTGCGGTGTTCTTAGTAGAACCAGTTCTCCAGGCCTGAACGTCCTCAGTTTGGCCTTCCGATCGTGATACTCCTTATGTCTTGCCTTCTTAATCTCTTCTTGCTTTCTGGAGAGGTCCTGCAAGTGTTCTAGTCGATCTTGGATTGTGGTTATATAAGTTACGGAAGTGGTCGATCCATCTTGCCCTTAGTGCTTGCACTGGTCCTCTAATTTGACGACCATATAGTAACTCAGAGGGTGTAAACCCAGTTGTTTCATGTGGGGCCCGCCTGTACTCTCCCAGTATGTGTGGTAGAGCCAGATCCCATTGTCCTTTCCACTGCTTGTGAGTTTTCTTCATCATTGTTTTCATGGTGGAGTTGAACCTCTCCACCATGCTATCCGTTTCGGGGTGGTAGGGAGTTGTCCTTAGTCCTCGGATTCTCATGAGTCTGTGAAGTTCCTTCATGAGTCGGCTGATCAGGTTTGCACCACAGTCGGTTACTATTTCCTCAGGTACTCCCAACCGAGTGAATAGTATCATCAGTACTTCGGCTATTGTCCGACTGTCAGTCTGCTGTAGTGGAATCGCCTCGGGCCAACGGGTGGCATAGTCCATTACCACTAGGATGAATCGGTTCCCTGCATTGGTTCGGGGTAGAGGTCCTACCAGGTCCATTCCAATTCGGTAGTATGGAGTATCAATCACTGGCATTGGTCGTAATAGAGCTCTTTGTTTATGCTGTGGTGCTGCCTTTTGTCAATCCGGGCATGCTTCACATAGCTTCTTGACGTCCGTGTATACTCCTGGCCAAAAATAGTCATCCAATATCCGTTGTGTGGTCCTGTCTCTTCTCAGATGTCCTGGTCGGTGAGCTAGGGATAGGACAAGGGTTCGGTGTTTCTTGGGTATGAGTAATTGTAGCAGTGGCTCTCCCATTCGATCCTCTATCTTCCTCCATAAGAGGTTATCTTGGATCGTGAAGTCCGAGTCTGGTTGATGTGCCTTCTCCCAACATGAGTGCAATGCTTCATCATGCTGTTGTTCCTTCTGGAACTCTAGGCAGTTATGATCCAGTGGATGGTCCTCTTGGTTTGTCATGCAGGGCCCGTTTCTCACGTTTGCTAGCTCTGCTCTTGGGTGGATTCTTCCTTTTCAGACTGCTCCGTTTCTTGCAGAGAGGGGTTGGACATCTGTTCCCCCCACGATTGCTCACCATCTTCCATGCTCTCTGCTCCAGAGTCGGTGTCAGTGTCAAGCTCTTCAGCTGGGTGCTCATGGAAGTCATCCGATAGGGATTCTAATTTGTCTTTGCTTTGGGATCTGGTCTGTGCCATATTTACTAGTTCAGTGTATAGCAATCTCTTTCCCATTCCCCAGAGATCTGGGAAGTCGGTGCCCAGGAGTGCATCGTATCCCAGATTGGGTTGAGCTGCCACTATCAGGTCTTCGGTACAGTCGCCGACCTTGAATCTGGCTCTGGCAAGAGGCAACTCAGTAATGGTGCCATTGAAAGCCCTTACTCAAATGGTGATTCCAGTCTTGTCATGTTCAGATATTAGGGTGCTGTCTACGAGTGTTCTCTCAGCACCAGTGTCTACCAGACCTTGGTCGTTAATTCTGCCGGTCACTAGTGTCTGTCGGTTCACTTCGGTTGAGACCAGGTCGACTTCTTGCCAGTTGGTCAGTGGTTGAGCTAGGTTGACACTCTCCAGCCTCGGTTTGGTTGTTTTCTTTCTTGGATCGTGACATTCCGCCGAGAAGTGTCCGTATTTGTTACAGTTAAAGCAGCGAGGTCGATTCTTCTCATCAAACGGAGGGAGGAACCGGCGATTCATCTCGGTCTTTCCTGTAGTCTTAGGTGGTGGAGTCTTTGATCGTCCTTCTCCATGCTTGGATAGGGTGATTTGCTCCACACTACGGCGATGTCTATGTTTTCCTTGCATGGGGTCTCTATCATTTTCGGAGGTTGCATCATAGATCCATCCTCTGGTAATGACAAAGTCATCAGCCAAACTGGTTGCTTCCTCTAAGGAGGTTGGCTTTCGGTCTCAGACATACGTGGCCATTGGTCTGGGCATTAATTTCTGTATAGCATCAATTGAACCCAGCTCTAGGACTTCTTTGGCTGATGTACACCCCTCGGCCCATTTGGTAGATAGGTGTAAATGCCTCCGGCCGCAGGTACTCCAGGTTTCCTCAGGCTTGCGTCTGAGTTGATCCATCTTCAATTGGTAAGTTTCCCTGGTAATTCGGTAGTGAGAAAACAGGGCAACCTTCAAGGTGTCATAGTCTTGTCGATCATCTGGATCCAACGAGACATAGACTCGTGTTGCTTCCGGAGTAAGGATAGGTACCAGGTTTCGGTTCCATTATGTCTTGGGTAATGCATAGCACTTCATGTGTGCTTCAAAGGCCATGAAATATGATTCAACGTCTTCTTGAGGTTGTAGCTTTCGGAATCGGTTTACTCGGTCAGGGTGGGGACTCTATGGCACTATGCTCAGGCCAGTAATTGCATCCAGCGCCGCTCTTGCTGCTCGTCTTTCTGTTCTTGTCTTTTTATCTCTTCTCTCATCTGAGCTTCTCTACATTCCCATTCTTCTGTCTGACGTTGTTCTGCTGCTAATCTCTGTCCTTCCATCATGGTTTGCATCATCTGCATTTGGTGGTACATCATAATAGTTGGATTTGGGCCCATTGGGTCCTGTCCACACCAAGGGGGATGGTATGTACTTCCTCCTGAGAATCCTGTTGATCCAGCATCTGGCAAAGTCCTTTGCCCTTCGGTGGGTTGCAAATTCATTTGGATGGGTACTGGCCTGTACTCTCTGTCCTCGACATTGAGGGGGGGTGTAGACTCATCTTCATCGACTGGACGGGTCCTCAGATTGTAGGTACTGTTAGTAGTGCTGCCTGTCATTCCTCTTGACTAGTGGCTCTACTCGGTAATAGTGATTAACGGTACGGTTGAATCAGCTTGTGCAGTTCCTGTGCTTAGGATTGGCTACACGACGGTATCTGTTTGTGCAGCTCCTATACGGAGGATTGGCTACACGACGGTATCTGTTTGTGCAGTTCATGTACGGAGGATTGGCTACACGACGGTATCTGTTTGTGCAGTTCATGTACGGAGGATTGGCTACACGACGGTATCTGTTTGTGCAGTTCCTGTATGGAGGATTGGCTACACGACGGTATCTGTTTGTGCAGTTCCTGTACGGAGGATTGGCTACACCACGGTATCTGTTTGTGCAGTTCCTGTACGGAGGATTGGCTACACGACGGTACCTGTTTGTGCAGTTCCTATACGGAGGATTGGCTACACGACGGTATCTGTTTGTGCAGTTCCTGTACGGAGGATTGGCTACACGACGGTATCTGTTTGTGCAGTTCCTGTACGGAGGATTGGCTACACGACGGTATCTGTTTGTGCAGTTCATGTACGGAGGATTGGCTACACGACGGTTGATATCGGTTAGCAGGATCCCACCGCTGCCACCAGTTGTCGCAGGGTGACTCGGATATCACCCAACGATGTATCGGTTAACTGGTAATTGCTGCCACCAGGTAGACTGACTACCATGTTACAGGTCTGATTCAGATGTTGTCTCAAAGACCTTTATGGCCAAAGTTATTCACATAAGATAGACAGCTGTATGCTCGCAATCAACTCTCTTGGTAACTCTAACTAGGCTCCTTTTATAGGGACCAGTCAGACTAAACATGCAATGGGTTACAGTCATTAAATACCTATTCACACTTAATTAACAATGGACTGCATGACGGTAATCAGTGTGTGCAATATGATTACTGTGTAAGGGTTCAGTTAGAGTCTTGTCCAGGGACACCCTGTGACACTAGCTTGCAACTATTAGGCTCATTAGATACAGCCACCATTAGGCTCATTAGATCCAGCTAGCTTGCAACCATTAGGCTCGTTAGATCCAGCTAGCTTGCAACTATTAGGCTAATTAGATCCAGCTAGCTTGCAACCGTTAGGCTCATTAGATCCAGCTAGCCTGCCACCATTAGGCTCATTAGATCCCAGCTAGCTTGCAACTATTAGGCTTATTAGATCCAGCTAGCTAGGCTCATTAGATCCCAGCTATCTTGCAACTATTAGGCTCGTTAGATCCAGCTAGCTTGCCACCATTAGGCTCATTAGATCCCAGCTAGCTTGCAACTATTAGGCTCATTAGATCCAGCTAGCCTGCAAACATTAGGCTCATTAGATCCAGCTAGACTGCAACCATTATGCTCAATAGATCCCAGCTAGCCTGCAACCATTAAGCCGAATAGATCCAAGCTGGCTTACCACCATTAGGCTCATTAGGTCCCAGCTAGCCTGCAACTATTGGCCTCATTCACAGTGTTCTCCCAGAATTTTTGTCAGGGATGTTGGCATGTCATTTGTGGAGTAGTGGATTAATGGCCTGTGTTTTTTGTTCTTGTAGTCATTACTCTCTTTGCAGGTTGCACGAGGTACGTATTAGACATGAGCTATGAATCAGTACAGTATCATGCAACAACCAGAACTATAATATGATTGTTCAACAAATTATATTGAAGCCTGCCAGCTCATATAATAGTGAATATAATTTTCTTTGACATATTTCATGGTGAAGTAACTGTTGTGTTACTGTTTACAATGATCTTTCTGGAAGAAATGGTTTCATAAACACCAAGGGAGGAAAAAATGGAAACTCGAAAGTGAGGGTCAAGCTACAATTCCTCCAAATCACTGCACATCTCCCCAAACCCAAGTCAGCCTACCGTTATGTAGCACTCGCTCTTCACATGCTTCACTAAGCTCTGCCTTATTAGAGTCATGTGAGGCAAGTCGATCCATGTTGCTTGGCTGATGGCGATGTTTCTAGGAATATGATTATGTTATTGTCAGAGCGAACACACCACACCTTGTCCATCCTTCAACTCGAACATCCACCAAGGAAAATTCAATTTCCATTTTTATAAATGCCAGCCTTCTTGTGCTTGTTTGAGCTCTGCTAGGGACACCCTCATCTGTACTAAACTTCGGGTAAATTTTGCTCGTGAGACAGGAGATCTAGAACTGCTGCAAATTTTCATTAACCACACAATATAGAGCATAGTTGAGCTCTCCTCTCGGAGGAAAAACTGATACAAGTGTAAAAGACGAGACATTTTATGAATGTAGTCAAAAATGCATGCATTAGTTCAGATGAGATGCTAGTCAGTTTTGATTATCCTCTCTTTTCACTTGTGTACCCACAGATGAGGCAGTGGATGTGATACATAACATGTTGAAGAAGGATGGGACCCTGGAGGATAGAACTGCACATTGCTTCCTGACAGACTCACTGAACTGTTGGAGAGTTGTCTAAAATCAACTTACTTCAACTTCAAGGGAGATTTAGAGGAAAGGAGCTGCTAAGGCTCTCCTGTATCTGCTATGGTGGCCAATTTGTGACATGGAGTTCTTTGAGGAGCTGCCCTTGAAGTCAGCATCAACCAAACCTGTCCTATGGAAAAGATGTGTAGATGACACATTCTGCATAGTGAAGAGAGAGTCAGATAAAGAACTCCCAAACTATCTAAAGAACATCAGGCCCACCAAGTTTACCACGGAGTTGGAGAGGAATGGCCAACTTCCTTTCCTTGACTTGCTTGCTGCATAGGAGAGGAGAGGATGGCATGGATGGACTCCACAGTTTATAGGGAAAAAAAACATACAGAGAGATACCTTCACTGTGGTTCACACCCTTCACCATGGTTCATACCACCCAGTTCATGTCAGAAGAGGGATCATGAAGAGCCTCGTTGACAGAGCCAGAAGAGTGATTACCACCAAGAAGAACTGAATAGGATGACTGACTATCTTCGCCGAGTATTTTCTAATAATGGTACCCAATGCCGTCCTCTCAGCTTCAAGAAAGTCACCGGAGGAAGGAAGGAAAAAAGGTCATGAAACTGAAAAGCGCGCCGCCCCCCCCCCACCTTAATCATTGCTCCCTATGTGGTTGGCCTAAATGAAGTTATCAGACGGGTGTGGAGAAAGTTTGATGTCTGAGTGTTTTTTTTAATCTGGCTTGACATTAATATCCCAGCTTACCAGGGTCAAAGATAAATTGGACACTACCATGATGTCATCAGTTGTGTATAGGGTTCCTTGCAGCTGTGGGGAAGTGTACATTGGTGAGATAATATATAGCATCTGTTATGTTCGGAGTTCTCTGTGCAACTCTTGCAAAATCCTTTATATATATAGCTGACCCTTGACTGTAAAGCGGTAAGGTATGGTTCATTGTATTTGCTGACTTGTTTAGTTTGCAATAATCAAAAATAAAGGTAGGTAATGTTTGATAGGAGTTGTCACTAACACTGCTAAATAATTATAAACAAGAACAAAGATGTTTCTGTTTGAAGGAAAAAATTGGATTCATAGGGCAGAAAAAGAAGGAAACAAGAGTGTGTAGCCAGGTGGATCACAACTTGTACGACACTTTATACCACTTAAAATTAACTGCTTTTTTCCAAATACATGTATGTATTATTGAAAGCATGTAGGTTGATTTTTATTGCTGCATTCTCCAGACCTTAGACACTAAATTTCTCTATAGTGCTATGTGAGGGAGGCGCTATGCTCATTTACTAGCCTATGGCAGCAAACAAGGGTGCCATCAATAGCTGAGTAGCCATGTTAATATTGAAATTTGTGATGGTTACCAAGAATGTTTTCAGATGCACAATTCTGATCACATGATCATCTAACTATCGTCCCATTGAGGAGATTGGGTTGGGGTTGGGTTGGGGATGGGGGAAAGGAAAAAGCCAAGTACCTGACTTGATGCAGCAAAAGGACGATGACCACAGTGTTGCACATGTGCGCGAGTCGGCACATTTATTCCCTATGGTGCTCTCTACACTATTGTCACAATGAACTATGAACTGCATATGCATCCTACACTTGCTGATAATGTGAGGCTTGGCCAGCATACTAAAGTTGATATGAGTAGACCCATGGCCTGATTGTTGTGCATGGTGCATAGTGTTTTAATTTGTTGTTTTGTTGTTGTTAATTACAAGTTATGAAGGGATTTTGCATACTGTGGAGTAGAGACCTAAAACTCAACAGCTAAATATATATACACATCATGAAAAGGGAAGAAAGAACTGAATATTTATTATTATCTCGGCTTATCTCGGCCAAGCAGGTAATTTTTTTGGCCCCAGTTTGTTTGTCGGTCTGTCATCTTTTAGCAGAATTACACAAAATATTATGGATTTACATGAAATTTTATGGACATTTTGGTGATCACAAGGGCCAATCCATTACATTTTGGAGGTTTGTGTTTCTAGAAGCCACCATCGCCAAGAATGACATAGCATCTGGCGTCTTAGGCCATTTGTTTAGATACACCGGAGCAAGTCAGGTTCATGTTGCAACAATAGTTATGCAACATGGAGACAACAAAAGAGACTAGCTATGTTATATCTAACTAAAATTATAGCAAGGTTGCCTTCCCTGGAGCCTATCTCTTTGTTCAGAATGATTATGAAAGAAAAATTGTTGGTAGTGGCACAAATTTGCAGTCTCAGATGGCTCTTCCTGTTCTTACTGTTTTATTATTATTTTTATCATAACTCCCTTCTTTACTACTTCCCTTTTTATGCTTCCAATATGACTTTTAGCTGAACATGAACAAGAACTATTGTTCCTGATGAAGGCTAGAGCATCTAGTCGAATAATTCCTGATGAACGCTAGAGCATCTAGTCGAATATTTCCTGGTGAAGGCTAGAGCATCTAGTTGAATATTTCCTGGTGAAGGCTAGAGCATCTAGTCGAATAATTCCTGAAGAAGGCTAGAGCATCTAGTCGAATAATTCCTGATGAAGGCTAGAGCATCTAGTCGAATAATTCCTAATGAAGGCTAGAGCATCTAGTCGAATAATTCCTGATGAAGGCTAGAGCATCTAGTCGAATAATTCCTGATGAAGGCTAGAGCATCTAGTCGAATAATTCCTGATGAAGGCTAGAGCATCTAGTCGAATATTTCCTGATGAAGGGTCATTGAAGGCCAGAGCATCTGGTTGAAGCATAACGAGAATACAATTTCATTGAGAAGGTTATTGTAAGAACATTAATGTTCTTACTCAGTTAAAAGTGACATTGGATAAGGTAAAGGTGGGTGGCATTTTTCTACCATTGGTAGTGGAAAGTTTTGGTGTTGTGACAAATCATGAAGATGATCACCTCCAAAGCCTCCTCCTTAACTCCATAATCTCAGCAGTAAGTCTGGATATCTCCATCAACTCTCCATTTTCCAATGAGTAGATGATCATCACTAGACCTATGACCCGATGATCCTCAACAAAATATTTGCAGAGGGTTTAGAACAGAGGGACTGTAACTTAACCTACAGTATATACTTAACTATAAAATGCCGTGCAGTATATATGTACGTGTAGAGTTCACCATTTTGAAATATATATGGGCAACCCAATAAAGTGAGTGCTACTCTCTGATCTGTGTGAAGACATGCCAATCTTCCAATGAAGATACAAAATATTATTTACACTGCTTGAGGTTTCTTTGAGAAGAACTACACACTATATATTAGCAACTGTATATTAATTCACTCATACAATGGTTAGTGTCAGATGTCAGTTCCCTGTTTACCCAACTATTTTTGGGTACAATTAATTTAATGAGAGGTTATTTTTATGTATTACTAAACAACTGGTCTTGTATCAACTCCTTGTCTGATATGCACAGGTGAACAGACCTCGAGTTTTGAACATACAGACTGCACATTGCTCCTACACCATCTCGGGTGAGAGGTGGACACAGATGAAAGAGGCCGCACCGATCATCAAGCATATGATCAAGGTGGATCCAGGACAATCTGTTGAAATCTCTCTCTCTCAGTTCTGACTCCTCCTACCCCCCTCACACCCTTTGTTGTTTTGTCTCCCATTAATCACATATTTATTGGGAATCTGAATCGCCTGAATCACAATGTTCACTTCATGTGGTCCATAATTAATGGTGATGACATCTCCTTCCTCCTAATGGGTGATTATTATGAAGTCATACACTAGGCCTGTAGGCAGACTTTTGAAAATTAGAGTGCAGATTGCACATGCAGTACACCACAGGGTAATCTTGGGGCATGCCCCGCACCCCACCCCAAATTGTTGTTGTGTAAATTTGGTATAGCAAAACTTCTGTTTAGTCAAATAACAAATTTGCCCTCTCCATTCTGCGAGGGTTCATCTGCAAAAACAACTTACAAATATTATTTATACTAATTTCAGTTTCATAGTTCATGTGTATTAAGGTGTTATGTACACCAGACTATATTAAAGCTAAAGCTGTGCTTCTTTTTGCTAGACTGCGAATAATTGTTCAAACATCTGAGAGTAGATGTTGATCTTTTGCTGCAAGAACACGAGCTTAATGGGATTGTAGCAAAATGTTTTAGCAATGTATATTTTAATTAATTTATTAGTATTGTTGTTGTTGCTGTTGCTGTTATTATTATTATTATTATTATTACTATTACTATTACTATTATTTTATTATTTATTTTAATTTGTTTATTTGTTTATTTATTATTATTTATTTATTTATTTATTTTTATTTATTTATATATATATTATATATATAAATATATTTGAACATATCTGGATCACGTGTGCCGGTAGCACATGGTGGATAGGTATATAGCAGGTTCATGCGAGTCTTAGTATCTCAGATGAAGGCTGGAGCATATATATAGTCAAATGTCAGGAGAATACACTTTCAAGTTAATTATTGAAAAGGTTATTGTAATGTTCAGTGGGAACAACACTTTATAAGGAGTCACTCAGTGTTTCTGGATGATCTTCTTGTGGAACAAGCAGCCACTTGGACTTCCAGCGACAGAGTTTTACATTACAACTAGGAAGATCATCGGAATAGAAACTAATTGCCTCTTCTATATTGCTAAAAAATGAGCTATTGGTGATGTTTACAGGTAAAATCCCTTGAAGGGAGCTGCTTGATTACTGTGAGGCTGTGATTGATGACATATCACTTCTTAGGTGGTCAAGGAAAGGAGCTTTTTTTTATTTTAAGAAATCTTCAACCGATGTAAATTCTGGGTTTGAATGATGTTGTTGACGCTGACTTAAACGTGGCATTGATATAGATATTCCTGTGTTCAGCAATTCTATTGCTATATATACAAAAAAAATATGTTGGCAATATCCTCAGTAATTTGAGTTCCTCACAGTGTATTGCATGACTGTAGACACACCAGACACTGTGTCCTTATTCTTGCCCTGAATTATAACAACAGGTAGTGTAAGGAACAGTATAGTAGGTGTTAACATCAAGTAAAGAAACTCCAACAATTCCAAAGCTTTCGTATGAGCGAGTGCATTCTTCTCATTTTCTGGTAACCACCCTTCATTATAAGGGTAAAGTTAGAACCCCCATACAAACTTACCTCACACACCTTGATCAGGAATAGATGAGCCAGGGAGAAACATTCCCAGCCATCTATATTTTCAACCCAACAAGTTTTACAGATATTAAGGAGAGGGATCCTACTTGATGTTGTGTTCTGAGAGTCCTCCCCTTTTTGCTGAACAATCTTAATGTGGTTTATGTTTCTGATGGGTGGAACTGAGCAAGAATTGAAGATGGCAAGATTGAGTGAATCGCTATTACAATGCATATCAAGTGCATTGGGTTGCCTTTCATAAATTCTTGCTTGAACACCTGCTTTTCCTCCACTCGTGAGAAAGCACTATCATATTCTTGACCATGCAAGTTGCTTAAGACGAGATTCTCCATAATGCCAACTGCTCTAACTCTAATTTGATAAAGGCTATAAATTCTTACCAAAATGTTACATCCATCAGTGAAGCAAAGACAAATGGGCAAATGCTCAACATTATGACAGCTCACTTCATCTGCTAGAACAGAGAATTATGTAGCTGTATTCACTTCAGCAACAATACCAGACAAACTTACACCATGGCTAATGACGTTGGTGATATTATTCTGTGAGGTAGGAGAAACGTACGTTGCATTTTTAGCCTTTGGACTACTGAAGTGGTTAAATAACATCATTGTCTGTCTCGGCATACTTTTTAAGAAGTGCCCAAACATTTCTTGGATTTTTACTATGTTGGAAATTTTTCTACGTCGCAATTCTCTGTTTAGCCAGAAAAAAATTACTGCACCGAGTATTTGACAAATGATCAGTTGCTACTCACCCTTGTAAGCAGGGTTCTCCCTGAGGAAAAATATTGATGACTTGCATATCTCAACTATATCTACAACAAATTCAAAGATGCATTTTGTCTGGGAGATGAGACCAGCATCTGTAGAAGGATCATGGATGGTGTTTCCTCTGGCCAGGTGTCATTTTTACTGCATGCTCCTCTGACAATCCACCCACTCCTCTCAAATGCTGTGATACCATGTCAGTTCAAAGTACACTATCTCTGCTCTTCAACTTCTGCAACTGTCATACACTTGAATGCCTTTCCTAATGCTCTAAACTGGGGTAGGTTCACTTGGAGATGTGGATATCATCTTACAGTTATTGGCATGCTACATAGCTCAACATCTTCCCAAAGAAGCAAACTCCATGCCGACCTGCAAGGTTTTATGCAAGTGACAATCCCATTCCCCAGGATGACCACATAATGTGATCATCAGTTACTGGAACTTACAATTCCTTTTAACTATCCCATGGTGACAAACGATGCTGGAAGATGGAAGAGTGAGAAGAAGGATGATCAACTAGTGCCCAGTGACTGGGATACTAGAGGTCAAGTCCTCACTGACAACATTAGAACTGGAACACTGGTTGCATGCTACCGCAAACCTTTGCAGGGTTTTAGGAAAATATTGCTGAGATCTTGAAACATCAAATCAGGTGTCTATTTGATGTTGTCGAAATTGTATCCCAGGTTGCAACTCTTGGTCCCAAGTAATATTCAGAGCCACGATAGAACTAGAGAGGCCTGACAACCATTAGAAAATTGGTCGCCATTAGCATCACTGCTTTACCTTCTGTGTATCAGCTTCCAGTCATCATTACAATAACCTTCTCAATAATCAACTTGAAATTGTATTTTCTCGACGTTTCGACTGGTTGCTCTAGCTTTCATCAGGAATATTCTAGTAATCAGTTTATTTTTACTTTGGCTGTGTGCCCTTGCCAAGCCTTGTAGGACTATGTCCTAGATACTAGGCTCATCTAGGGCAATTATCGATGCCGTGCATTCAACTTTAAATTAAAGTTGGTTTTCTCTGTAATGTGACTACCCAATTTAAAAAAACAAGATTGTGACAACATTGTCAGACTATCTGCTCACATGCTTGTCACAAGGTTGTCGCAAGGTTGTAATGAGGTTGTAAAATCATTGCTCGTTTAAATTTTTGCTATATACAAACCTTGGCTCGAGGTTGTTTATAATTATTGTTAGAATATTTTTCACATGTTAAACCTAAAAAAATTTCTATAATCCCTCTGGAAGAAAATAATCATTCATTATATTAAAACAAAAGAAATGTGAATTCAATGAATTTGTGAGCATATAATCAAAATAGAGAGTACTTAGTGACTACTCCTTCATATAACTTTTCTTCTTTCCACCAAGCACTCACCTACAACTCATCTGCGCCAATTGGCATTGTCGTGAAACACCCTCAACTTAGGACTGGCCGAAGCCTGAAGATAATAAATATAGTTTTTGTCACATACATCACATATACATGGAACTTTAATACAGAGTGTGATATCCCCAAGATTAACAGTGACACCTGAATGATGGCACCACTCTAATTGGTGAGGAAGTTTTACTCCAACGCTGCAATGTGTCCATCCAATACTATAGCTATCATGATAACTTCACTAATAATAACTGTATCACAGTGATAATGACAATAATATGACAACACATATGTGCACAGAACCTGATCATCAACTGACAAACACATGGCCACAGAGACCAAAACAACAAGAGCATGATCAACCCAACATGTTAAAATGATGTGTACGATACAAGACCACAAACCCCAAACATATGTAGCAGACTAACTTATACGTGTATATAACTACATGCACCATCACAACAGCTGTCAGCTGCACATTTAAAAATAGCATAAATTCACACTATATAACAAGTGGGGTTTTTTTCTCAAGGAGTTAAAAAAATTTAGGTTTTCACAGACTTTTTATCCTCTACGCGAAAAATGTGCCCTCCAATTATCAGGTACAGTAGTAAGGTCACAAAGGGCTTGCAATAACCATGAAAATTATGAAAATTATTATGCAAAATATAGTGATCTCGGAACTTTAGCTCCTCCAAAAACAAGTGCTATATATGTACATACCAGTGTAGGGGGATATTCTGTCTCCCTCTGAACTGATTTTTCATTTTGTCCCCCATTAGGCGGAAGTATACCCAAAAGCCAAAATATACTAGTAAACCCCCATCCCCCCCCCCCCCCCCCCAACGCCCCCAACTTTTGTGATGATTTAAGATAAGGATGCTAATAATTGTGTTGCTATTGGTGAGATCTTTGATGAGATAGCAAATTATGATAAGCTTTAATGAATGATTTAGAGGACATATAATAATTTCTGACTGATCATTTTTCGGACTTTTTAATCATTTATTTTTATAGTCAAGCATCCACCTACAAGAAGTTAGTCAGTATAGCAAGAGAACTAACTAATCAAAGCTATTATTGTTTACAGTTTATTACTAAATTTACACATGCACTATAAGTAGTTATCTGGTTTTGTTTAAGGTCCGTTTTAACTATTGTCACAGGAGAAACTTATGAGGAAACCAACTTATCACTTCTTAGTACAAAAACATGCAGCTATCCATCACTCAGCTCAGTTCGGTGTTAACTATTGTCACAAGAGTAGCTAAGCTTCTGAGGAAATCAACTGATAAACGTGCATTATAAGCATATAGTTGTTGGAAGGTCCATGCTGTTCACGATCTTCACCGATTGGGGTGGTTTGGCTGAGTAGAGAAATTGGGTTGATTGGTCTTTGCAGGACAGTTTGAAGTCTTCTGGTAGTAAAATTGCAACATCCTACGCAAGTTATGTGTGGGGGAAAGTGGAAAGATCACAGTAAAAATGGAAGTGTGTAGGACACATGTGCCTATTGATGCCACGGTGTATCATACACAACCAAATTTTAGGAGCATGTTTCTTTTAAAGCGTAACAGCAAGTGTTACTTCAACTAGTGCACTAGCAGTCTGGTCTAGAATGGAGGGGAAGCCCACAAGTTAGGCATTGAAGCTTCGCAGTAGTAGTTTAGCAGTTAGCTATCTGAATGTCTTAACCCCCCCTCCCCCCTCCCACCCCCCACTAGATCTGCCATTGTTGCTACCAGGGATGTTGAAGAGTAAGGCAGAATCATCAACAGTAGTATGTATAGTAAGAAAAAGAATGCTTGGTTTCAGCACTCGTGATGGGTTATACGCATACTATTACAAGTAGCTGATGAATATCTCGGAATGAATCAATATCACCAGATGCAAGTACCAGAAGGAAAGTGTCTGGAAGTGAGCTATTATAGTCTCCTTGCCCTTCAGCCTGCTGTGACCAACTTTTTGTATTTTTCCATATAACCTGCTATCATCTAACTCGTTTTGTAAAGACCTGTGGATAAGAAAGCCTTCACCCCCAATAAAGCAAGGTTTCCTTTAGCTAATACCGCTGAAGTCACTGCTTACTTGATTGACAAGAAAAATCAGTCTCACGACACAACTGCTTACATCTGAACATCCTTCATTTGACTGAAAATGGAGGCAAGAAGTGGGATAGCAATGTGCCACATGGAATAGCACTGGGAACATTGGTTCTATTCCTTAGCAGGCTCGTCAGATTCAAATGTTATGCTAGGGCAAGAACTTTGTCATACCAGAAACTGAAAACTGTATCGACACTGTTTCGTGTGTGGAGTCTAACTGTATTGATCATTTTGTAAGCATCACACACCTTATCCATGTTTATGTAACTTTGATGATGAGACTGACTTCATCTAGGACATTATTTGTTATTGTACACTGCAATACAATGAAACTTTCAGCCCTTGTACCTTCACCTTATTGTCCCTGTCACAATTTCAATTTCCATCTTGTGAAGCCAAGTCAGGATACACATACAGGGAAATGAAAGCATCCAAAAAGTGATGACAGCTTCCTTCATTTCAAGAAGGCCCTCCAAACACATGTATATGTTCCATCAACAGCCCAGGATGAGTCAGGCCTCCAAACACATGAAAGTGTTCCATCCACAGCCCAGGATGTGTCAGCCAACATGTCTTCATGTTTTGTTATCAACAACCCTCTGCAGCTTTGGAAAAAGATATAAACCTCATTGATTAGAGCAATTAGATCCCTCAACTGATGAAGTTTGCATAAAGCAGTAATAGATAAATTAAGGCAGTGAGACAAGCATGTAACTATAAGTTAAACGAGATATTTCCATGATTTTGGCTTCAAGCATGTAACTATAAAGTTAAATAAGAAATTTCCTTGATTTTGGCTTGTACACCTGTCACCTCAGATGACATTACTGCAGCTCCAAAATTATGCCTGGCTGTTGGAGCCAGGAGACTAAGGGATGAGAGAGAGATCCCAAGATCTTTTTAATATAATAATTATCTCTAAATTCAGAAAATTATGAGACATTTCCTGATGTCCGGATTTTTTAAGGAAGTTAAATCCACAAATCTCAAACATAACGAGATAGTGTCTTGGCTCTATAGTATGAGGGTTAGTGATCTCATCAGCAATTACAGTCAAGGGTATCTCCAGTCTAGTTTGAATATAGGTGTTACCTTACCATAGAGGCACAGATGTGGCTTACTTCATTGTTTTGCTGCTATTTAATAAGAGGTGATCCTGAAGACAGGTATTGCCCTTCTGCAAAAGCTACAGAATGGCTATGCAGTTGCTGTTTTAATATCATCAACAAAATTCACTCTATACTCTTAATTCACCTGAAAGGTAAGGCTAAGAACTCCATGGCAAGCATAATTTAATGCAGAATTCATTATTATTCTGTTCTTGTTCAGACTGCTGTTTCACTATATAGCTTATTATCAATCCTTGCATCCCAGTTCCCAAAATCTTAACAAAAATTAATGATAAGCCTGTTTCAGCATTGAAATCTTCTCATGAGAAGTAAAAGTACCAACACTAACAAGTGCCTCTAAATGGGTCTTGATAGAGTGCAGGTACTAAAACACTTGCCATGTCTACCATCTCTGTGCCATAAGGAAAAATAATACAGTAGCGACAAAGACCACTTTCTAGCACATTGCACATTGATGTTAAGCCATTGCTGCTGAAAGGAGGCACTCCAGCAACTGGTTACCGTATGAAAATGAGGATTGAAGCTGGCTTAAAATGACTGAGGAAATATTGCATATTCATATGCACTAAACTATCATTAGCCACATAGGTCAGGAACACACAAATAAATTTGATGTTTTGCAGAGAAGTGTGTCCAGGGACCAACAGAACTTCCACAGGTAACAATTGTAGGAACAGCTAAGAGCATTGCCTTAGCTTCTTGTTAAAGAGCACCTAATGGCATTCTAGATGAAGCTGTGCTGAGGCCTTGACAGACAGTGCATCTGGAAATATTGAGTAGTAGGGTGCATATTATATGTAGAAAAATTTATAGAGGCATATAAAGTGTCAGAATATAAAAAATATATATATATGTATATACATGTATATATATATATATATATAGTATATAAAGCTCTGACAATTCACATGGTTGGATCGAGGATTGGTAGAGGAGAGCCTATATATTAGTTTTTTTAGTGTCTGATGGATGCCACAATGCAGGTTTTTAATTGTATTATAAGACTCAGACAGTGTTCCTGGTAGATATATATGTTCCATCCAATCTATGAATCTGCCCAATCTATAGATTGCGCAGCACAATCTATGAATTCATAGATTGGATGCCAATCTATAGATTGTGCTGCACCTTATTAACACCCTTTGCAACAGATTCATAGATAGGATGGAACATTATATGTTCCATCCAATCTATGAATCTGCACAATCTATAGATTGGGCTGCACAATCTACGAATTCATAGATTGGGCTGAACAATCTATAGATTGGGCAGATTCAGCAGAGACATGGAGATTCATAGATTGGATGGAACATATATAGCTAACAATAGCGTTGTAGAACAGTTTCCTACAGAAGTAGTAGACATAAAGCATAATGTTGGATTGGTATTCTTAAGCCTTATAACGGCTGAAATATAATAGCAAGTTCGAAATGCAGTTGATAATTGGTCGTTTACGTTATTTGAAAAAGTATACATTATAGATATAAATTGTTGAAGTAATTTTATACTTTTACAGTGAACAGGTTGTTCTTTTGAGAGGGTAATTTGATGAATGTTATCCAGTCCAGGGAATGGTGTCATTGTCCCACTCTCAAAGCACTTCTTCAAGTGAGTTCTCATTAGTGTTTGTTTCCACACACAATCACAGGGAGGAATTCCGTGGCAGATCGGAATTGCTGTCGCGATTGCAAAGAGGCCACAGTCTGTTGCACCCACTTGTTCTTGGGCCTCCATCAAATGTACTGTGACATCAGACTTGGTCGTAAGGGAGCAAATTTGATTGGATACATTCTTACTCAATCTAGTGGTATTCAGGCTATCATATACTCTGACATCAGCTTGAAATACATTGCTCTCATTGATTAGCTGGACTCCATTTGATTTTATTTATTTCCACTGGTTATCCTGCCCAAGCAGAGTATTCTGCAGACTATATTGACTGCTGGAAACTGCTTCTGCAGAAGTATTTGTGCAGCATTGATATGCCTATCATTTAACCGATTTCCCTCTTCAAGAACTTCTTTGTCTCTGATGCTGAGGAATGGATCAGGTAGCCAGAATTCTATGCTGACCTGTTTGACAATATCAAGTGTATTATCTTTGTGAGTCTGACTCTCTATGACTTCCTTTCAGTATTCTAACTATCTTTGCTCCTTTTGCCATTGTTATGGTCTTGCTCTTGGCACATCCGTGAGAACTGTCACTGCATAAAAACTCCATAGCATTCCTTGCAGAATTCTTCAAATATCTTTTTTTGCTCTACACTTGCCATGTCACTTTTCTTTATCTGCCAAGTCCATGACTCCATGTGGAACTTTTTCTCAGTATCACTTTTTTCTACATCATTACACTCTCAGTTGCAATCATCACTTTCTCTGTTGCAAAGGGTGTTAATATGCTACCATGTGTTGAAGTGTATTGATTGGCAGGCAATAGATGGGAATTCATAGATTGTGCAGCACAATCTATAGATTGGGCAGATTCATAGATCCGGATGGAACATATATAATAATAATGTTAATATAGTTGATGAAGACTCCTGTCTTTGGAAACTAAGTGGTTACCTGTTCAACAAAAATGTCATCCAGAAATTCTGCCCGATTCCGTGAAGCAATGTTGCACACAGACTCTTCCTAATATCTTCACTCAGCTAAAGCTTTTTACACTTCTCTTCCTTGGGTGAATGGACATCAACTCTCAGGTAATCAACAATTAATTACCTATAGTGCACTCAAAGAGAGGAACACTTAAGTCCTTCAGCCTTGATTCATGTGAACTATGGAACTGAAACTAGTAGCCATAATATTTGTAAGTTATTTCCTCAAAAGTACTCACATAGAATGGAGAAGGGAAACTTGTTATTTGATTGACATTGTCAAATGGAATTTCATTCTCAACGAACTCTTAGTTGACATAACGAAATTACAATGACCTTCTCAATAATCAACTTGAATTTTTACTCTCTCGACTTTTTAACTAGATGCTCTAGCCTTCATCAAGAATAAGTTGCTTGATGAAAAATCTTGGGTAGGAACACAGTCTCTAGAAATAATAAACAAAATTCTTCAGCTAATGCCTCATAAAGTATTACATTCAATGATTGGCAGTTTACTTTCTCAGCGGTGGTTTGCACTATTAGCTGATGAAACAAGGGATGTCTCCAATGAACAGTTGGTTGTTCTGCGATGGGTGTCAGACAATTATGATGCTATTAATGAAGATTTTTGGGGGCCTCATTAAACTTGATGCAAAGATTGCTTAGTTTCTTTAGCCATTCCGTTTGAATATTGCTGTGGTCAGGGCTATGATGGGGCGAGAAATTTTCAGGGTCATGTTAGTGGTGTTGCTATACAATTTGAAGAAGAAAATATATCTGCTATTTCTGTTCCCTGTCTTGCACATTGTGTGAAGTTGTGCCTGCAAGATAGTGCCAGAAATAGCAAGTGTATAAAGGAAGCCTTAAATTTTGCTATGGAAGTGATCCAATTGATAAAATATTCACCAAAGAGGCAAGTAGTATTTGAAAAAGTTCAAAGTCAGCAAGAAGGCTCATCAAAATCTGGAATTTGTACTCTTTGCCCAACGAGGTAGACAGTCCGCACTGTAGCAATGCAACGAATTCTTGATAATTATGAAGCACTTCAAGTAACACTGGAAGCATCCTTGCATGGTTCAGATGACTGCTCTAGGCGAGCTAGTGGCATAGTAGTACTCATGGACAAATATTGAACCTACTTTGGCTTAAAGCTTTCTGTACTAATCTTTAGTATCACAGAACAGTTGTCAGTTACACTCCAAGGATGGAATTATTCTAGTGTTGAAGATTACTGTGCTGCAGTTAATGTAATCATTTAAGCTCTAACCAAGTACAGAGATGATGAAATGTTCAAGAAGTTTTTTGAGGCCATCAAAGAAGAAGCTAGAGAGAAGTGTGAGGAACCAGTATTACCAAGGCAACGTTAAGTTCCAAGTAGATTAAATGATGGGTTGGATGAGCATACTTTTGGATCTATAATATATACGTAACTATTACAGAAAAGAGTATTTTGAAGTTATCGATGGCATAAAAGGCTGTCTTGAAAAATGGTTTAAGCAACAGAATTTTCTCTTTGTGAGAGGTGTCGAGAGACTGCTGATGGATAGTGCAAATGGCAAGCAAGTCACACTATCTCAAGAAATTGTTGACATTTACCAAAGAGATATTAACATGCAAAAGTTAAAGCTTCACCTTCAGCTCCTTCCAGATGCTATGATGTCTATGGATCAAATTCCAGTTAAGGAAGTCACACGAATCCAAATAATTTGTGATGTATTCAACATGCAGCCTCGCTTAAAAACATTTATTACAGAAGTTCATAAGCTGCTTAGGCTCTATTACACTATACCCGTCACCACTGCTTCAGCTGAGCGAAGTTTTTCTTCTCTTAAGCCAATTAAAAGTTACTTGAGAAATTCAATGTCACAGCAACAAGTAAATCATTGTATGCTGCTCCACATACATCAGGACAGAACTGATAGCTTCAACATACATGGCACCACGAAGGAATTTATTGAAAGAAATAACTATTTTGGACATGTCATCTCTAATTGAGCTAAAGAAATTAATTTTTTTTGCTACTCCTCTAAATGTTTACTAACACTAATCCAGGACATAAGCACCCAACCACTAATACAGGACATAAGCACCCACCCACTAATCCAGGACATAAGCACCCACCCACTAATCCAGGACATAAGCACCCACCCACTAATCCAGGACATAAGCACCCTCCCACTAATCCAGGATATAAGCACCCGCCCACTAATCCAGGACGTAAGCACACACCCACTAATCCAGGACATAAGCACCCACCCACTAATTATGTGGATGTTTATTATTATGTTAAGTTTTAAAACAACAACTATCTTTATGTCTAGAAGTGCGGAATGAAGGGATGCAGGGAGAGTTGTGCCTCCCACACCATTAGTAGTCTCAAGTTTACTTGCCAGTAAATATTAATTGAACAGAAAAATTACACTACACATATAGCAATTGTATTATTGTATTACACACTGTGACTGCCTACATTCCATGACTTATGACCATTATTTTATCTAGGACAATTTTGGGATAGAGTATTTGCTGATGATTAAACTGATGATTCACATAGTAGCTATATATATATAATATCATGATTGTGCATATAGTGTATAACAAGCTCTACTACTCCTATTCTAATGGTGAAAACTGCTACATATATGGTATCTCTATCTTGCTCTGCGCCCCACCCCACCCCCAATATTTTTTTCCTACCTACTCCACTGCATTGTAAAGATGTAGTAGCCATGGAAAATTAGTCAACATCAAACATTTTGGGAAAATCTTTTGGAATCAATTTGCTGTCAAAATGACCAAGCAACACTAACAAAGGCGCTATCCCCAACCTCTGAAATGAGGAGGAGGAGGAAGAGGAGAAGCTGTTATTTGATGACTGGCTGGATACAAGATGACTGACTTAATCTGTTACTTGCATTGTTAATTATAGCATTTGCACTTGCTACATGATAATTTGAGTTACAAGAAAGTTGCAATATTTGATGGCAGATCAAAATTCTGAGAATGCAAACAAAATTGATTGCACTCATTCAAACAGTTGTAATTTCCCCACATTGAGATGTAATTCTAGATGAAGAAGCATTATTGAGGTAATTATAAGCACAGCTAACTGTTCACCCTACACAAACAAAATGGCTGCATGCATAAACTATAATGTGGTGGTTTTAATAGCTACGGACCTTCAACAAAACCGATTAACTATATACTTATATATAATGCATGTTTATCAGCTGGTTTCCTCATTAGCTTAGCTACTCTTGTAACAATAGTTAGCACAGAACTGAGGCAAGTGACAGATGACTGCACGTTTTTGTACCAAGAAGTGATCAGTTGGTTTCCTCATGAGTTTACTCCTGTGACAATAGTTAACACGGACCTTCAACTAACCCAGATAACTACTTATAGTGCATGTGTAAAATAATGTGTATCTCTGTGTATCATATGAATGTGTGTGTATTTAGTAGTAAACTGTAAATAATAACAGCTTTGATTAGTTAGTTCTGTTGATATACTCACTAACTTCTTGTAGGTAGCTGCTCGACTATAAAAATAAAAGACAAAAAATGTGTTTTATAAAATAAAAAAATTACTTAAAAAAGAAATGATCAGTCAGAAATGATTATTATAGGTCCTCTGGCTATATAATTCATTGCTTTATATAAAAATCTGCTTAATTTTTGCCAATAGCAACACAATTATTATCAGCCTTATCTTAAACCACACAAAAGTTGGGAGGGGTGAGGGGGTGAGTTTGCTAGGATATTTTGGCTTCTGAGGATATTTCAACCTAATGGTGGACAATATTCCATAGAATATTATGTCCCCCAGGACATCATAGAATTCTAGGTCTGAGAGTTTATCGTAGGAAAATCTGTTTAGAAGGAGACAGAATATCCCCCTACACTGATATATACAGAGCCCTTATGTGACCTTACTATTGTACCAAAGCACATTTTTCGCATACAGGATAAAAAATCTGCGAAAACCTAAAAAAATTAACTCCTTGAGAGAAAAAAACAATACTTGTTAGCTATATAGTGTGAATTTATGCATAGTTATAACTATTTTTAATATGCAGCTGACAGCTGTTGTAATAGTGCATGTAATTATATATGTATAAGATATTGTTCATGCACTTGCTAATCTGCTACATATGTTTGAGGTTTGTGGTGTTCTGCACATCATTTTAACATGTTGGGTTTATCATGGTCTTGTCGTGTTGGTCTCTGTGGCCATGTTTTTGTCATTTGCTGATTCTCAGGTTCTGTGCACATATGTGTTGTCATACTATTATCATTATCACTGCGATACAGTTACTATTAGCAAAGTTTATCGTGATAGCTATATTTTTGGATGGATACATTGCAGTGTTGGAGTAAAACTTCCTCGCTAATTAGAGTGGTGCCATCATTCAGGTGTCAATTAATCTTAGGGATATTAATATATATCTGTATTAAAGTTCTGATGTATGTGACAACAATTATATTCAGGCTTCGGCCAATCCTAAGTTGAGGGTGTTTCAGGACAATGCCAATTGGCACAAATGAGTTGCATAGTGAGTGCATGGTGGAAAGTAGAAAAGTTATATAAAGGAGTAATCATTAAGTACTCTCTATTTTGATTATATGCTAACAAATTCATTGAATTCACATTTCTTTTGTTTTAATATATGAACTATTATTTTCTTCCAGAGTGATTAGATATTTTTTTAGGTTAACGTGTGGAAAGTGTTCTAACAATTATAAACAACCTCGAGCCAAAGTTTGTAGCAAAGATTTAAACGAGCAATGAATTTACCATTTTACAACCTTATTACAACCTTGTGACAACCTTGACAAGCTTGTGAGCAGGTGGGCTGACAATGTTGTCACTTGTCACAACCTTATATTTTTTTTGTACTGAGAAAACCAACTTTAATTCAAAGTGGAATGCACGGCATCAATAATTTCCCTAGATGAGTAAGATGTCTTGTATCTAGGACATAGTCCTACAAGGCTTGGCAAGGGCACACAGCAAAAGTAAAAATAAATAAAATAAACTGATTACTGAGAGCATCTAGTTGAATATTCCTGATGAAGGCTAGTTCATCTATAATGTATTCCTGATGAAGGCTAGAGCATCTAGTCAAAATGTCGAGAGAATACAATTTCAAGTTGATTATTGAGACAGTTTTTTAATGATTACTGGAAGCTGATACACGGGAAGTAAAGCAATGATGCTAATGGGGACCGATTTTCTGACGGTTGTCAGGCCTCTCTAGTTCTATCGTGGCTATGAATATTACTTGGGAGCCAGAGTTGCAACCTGGGATACTATTTCGACATCATCAAAGAGACCCCTGATTTGATGTCTCAAGATCTAAGCAATATTTTCCTAAACCTTTGCAGTACCATGCAACCAAGTGTCCCAGTTTTGAACGTTGTCAGTGAGGACTTGACGCCTCTAGCATCACGGGCACTAGTTGAGATCATCCTTCTTCTCACTTTTCCATTTTCCAGCATCATTTGTCACCATGGGATAGTTAAAGGAGTTGTGAGTTCCAGTAACTGATGATCACAATATGTGGTCATCCTGGGGAATGGGATTGTTACTTGCATAAAACCTTGCAGGTCTGCATGGAGTAGGCTTCTTTAGGAACATGATGAGCTATGTAGCACGCCAATAAGTGTAAGATGATATCATATCTCCAAGTGAACCTACCCCAGTTTAGAGCATTAGGAAAGGCATTCAAGATGTGCATGACAGTTGCAGAAATTGAAGAGCAGAGATGGTGTACTTTGAACTGGCATGGTAACACAGCATTTGAGAGGAGAGGGTGGAGTGTCAGAGGATGTCTGCAGTAAAAATGATACCTGGCCAGAGGAATCACCATATGATCCTTCTACAGATGCTGGTCTCAACTTCCAGACAAAATGCATCTTTGGATATTTTGTCGATATACCTATTAATGCATGAGATATTCAAGTCATCAATATTTTTCCTCGGGGAGAGCCCTGCTTACAAGGGTGAGTAACAACTGATGGTAGTATTGTGGTTGAATGGGTGAGTCCTCCAGTCCTTCTTGGAGATGTGGGTTGTTGAAGATGAATACAGATTGTTAAAATAGTTTTTAAATTCTGGTGGGAGTTTAATGAAATGGCTAGCATGGATGTATATATGAGTGAGAAACTGAACCAAGAGCAATCTTCAAATCTATGAAACTCAAAGAAAGAGGGTAATGGAATTTATAGACATTCTCCAAAGATGAATTGAACAGAGGATACATGCTCTTACATCCATTCACACCTTGTAGGAATCCCTTCAGGAGAGATTGGTCTATGGTGAAGTTAAGAGTGAGGAAATCCTCCCAACTATTTGCAAGAATCTTGTGGCACTAGCTACTGATGTAATAGGGAGGAAATTTGAAGGGCACTGGGCCTCTCTTTGTTCACTGTTTTCAGCATAGCATGACACCATGATGAAGGTGGGATTTGCGATTAAAGGAGAATTTTGTAAGTAAGTGATAGGTAGAGAATAACTTCTTCGGATGATGGTAGAAGGAGCAGATTTGGAAGGGCACTCACTAAGCACCTTCTTGATGATTCTAGGGATGATAAGAACTGTATGATAGTCTACAAGTCATCACTACTGGGAACATGATATACCTTTGGCACCCATTCCAGAAAACCTCCGCCTCCTTAGAATTCACAGCAAAGTATTTACACACTTGATCCGAAGGACATGCTAAGATGAATTTTTGTGTTTGGTCAACACACACATCTTTAGCATAGTGCCAAAGGTTGGATCTGAAGGCCTTTTCTTGAGCTGTATCTTCTACTTATCACGATGGTCCCATTCCTTTTTGAGTCTGTTGTCAATTCTTACCAAGTTTTGAAAAAGTAGCTATTATACAACCTGTTCTTCTGTAAATGTTCTTAGCTTATCTAGGTATTCCAGCAGCCTTTTCAAACCTTCTTGTTCTTCTAATCAGAACTGTGGCCTGTCCCTGGATGATTCCTTCACTATGTTATATCTTTCCAAGTGTGCATTTAATAGAGATGAAAAGTAACCTTCAGTTTACATCTAGCTTTCCAATCTGAACTTTGGTTGGCTTTGGTGATAGTAGCAGTGGCCATTTGCGAGAGGGTATTTAGAGTCACCATTTGCCATTACCACTATAGAAAATACAACATATACAAGTACTGTGAGTGAAAGCATCTCCTATAAAAGTAAACTACAACTAAAATTTAAACTTGCAATGATTTTCTCCTTGAAATTAACTCCCATGACATTTCGACTAGAGCATCGTTATGTCAACTGAGAGTTTGTTTAAAACTTAATTTACTTAAATTTGCTCCTGATATGTATATTGTGAGTTCATGAACCAGTAACCAAGTTGTGGCTGAGTGTAGGCTTTGGGACAGTATCCAAGACCTACCTTATGATTGAAATATGATGTGGGAGTGTACTTACCTGAGGAAATTGCATCCAAGAGTAACAGTGGAGAGGGGATCCCTCGAGTTGTACATGGAGAAGCTGGCAGTCCTTTGTTTGATGTGCAACAGTGGCAGTCATGGGCAGTTGTTAGAAGAACTCTGTTCCATAACTTACAGTCAAACTTCCACCAACACCAGTTCTCTCCAACAATAATAGCTATATATCTTATGCCCGGAGCAAAACATGGCATGCAAAAGTCAATGTCTCTGAGAATTCATTATTTGCAGCAGTTAGATGAAATATCCTCTATTATTGTGCTGTCAAATTGTTATGTTAGACAGTACTTACAGTGATGTATGTGCCTTGACCTTTCATCCTTAGCAGTTAATATACCACCAAAAAACACAACAATACAACACAGAATGGGGAGTCATAATTCACATTCGTAAATACAATGATGGAACATTGATCCAAGGACCTCTGGTCAGTGTGCATTTCCCTCAACACAGAGAATCCTCCTATCACAGATAGCTAGTTATGAATGTTCCCACCACATTCACTGCACACAGAAGTTATTCAAAAGTGACTTGAGTCACCTATATCGGCCACTCTGCGGTGGCTAGATATGAGTCACACAACCTGATAGTGGCCATAGATCATTAACCTAAGGTAATGATCTACCACTCGACTTTCAGAGAGCATGTTTGAACCACCTCCAAAGGTGCATCAGGTGTGCATTAGAATGCAATTCCTAATGGTAATGCTTTTAATTCCTATTTTGAATATGCATTGCAGACTTCATTATTTTCCTGCCCACATTTACCGTTAGAATGGGGTCACCTGTGGGAGAGGAATGTATAAATTCAAAAGATCTGCTAGTGGACACTTCAGTCCTTTTAGGCTGTAGCTGCCTGACCCATCTAGGAGATGAAGATTGTACTACTTCTCTTTCTTCTGGTTGGATCTGTATCACAGAGCAACAGTGAAGTTATGTACCTACTATGTATTCGGCCTTCAGGCTGGACATGAGCAAAGATTTATTAGGTGATAAGTAGTACTCATAGTAGTTTTAGGAAGCACCGAGATTTCATGGTTATAGTGTAGGATTACTTCTGCTTCCCAATCATTTCCACCTCCCCTCCCCCATCCTAAAGCCTTTGCAAAAAGAGAGTGTTTTTCTCTCCCCACCTGGCTGTCTCAATGCAACCTGCATGAAGCTTCATATTGCAGTCACTTGAGATGCTGTGAACTAAGTTTAAAATATCTTATATAATAGCCAAGCCTGAGGGAGGCACAAGTTATTAAATTTGAATTATGGCCTTACACCTTGGCTTTCGCTCATTCTTAATGTGCCAATTATATGCCGTGGTAATTCAAGCTGAATGCATGGTATCACTTGTTTGAGAAACATGTAGTCTGCTCTTCTCTTGTATACAAACTGTGTGGGGCACGGCTTCCCAATGCATATAGAGTTTAAATGCAGATCTATAGAGGTAGACCTGAACTGGGCCCTAGACACCCACCAGTACCAACAGTTATTGCTAGGGTAGGACCAGACCCAATTTTAAATATAATACTCTTGGAAAGCCATGCATTACCATGGTGCTTTGTATCATATGGTCCAAAATATTTTCCTTTGAGCCTAAATGTCCTCGTACTAAATACTCTGGCCTTAATTTAGTGTGCAGAATGCACTGTACAAGTTGCTTCCCAATTTTGCCCCACACAAGTATGAAGCAAGCTTAACAAACAAACTAAATCATATAATTATTGTCCACCACCATCAGCACATGAATGTGTGTGTGTCATAAGAAGCTATAGGCAGGAGGTTATACTGTAAAGTGGGAGGGGCCTATAAATGCAGGGATAGCATGCCATGAAACTTGAAGTTAACAATAACAACAAATGAACAAAATACATGAGATCACTTAAATCAGTGACTCTGAATCAAAGAAAGCAGTCTTTTGAATATTCCAAGATGCTACAAAGAGGAAATATACTCGAGGAAGTCACAAAGAGGAAATAGAAATATTACAATAAGCATATTGTAGGAAGTGCTACAGCAGTAATCCAGAAGAAATTCGTGCTGAAACCACCTGCAGTCCTAGGACTTTCTGCAGTGACTGCTACACGAGTTGTGTTGAAGCTCCCTTCTATATTGCTATTCAGCTCACAAGCAATTTCAAACACAGATCCTTCGCTGTACAAAATCAATGAGAACAACATTCAAAGTCTTCCCATTCATTCTGAGGAAATTGGACCATCCAGTGGAAGCATTCAGAATAAGACTGTTGCAAGTCATCTGTGCAAAAGGGAGGCATAGATCCAAGTTGAATGCACAATGTCACTTTTGATAGTATCTTTGCAAATCAGGTGTTCTTCTGCTCCTCTTAAGATAGCGCATGTTCTTTCCCCATGTGATGGAATCCATGGTAGTGTAGGGAGGTGGATGAAGCCAAGGTTTTGATGCCAGGGGATCTAGAACCAACTACTGCTCAAATAATACAAAGATTCTCTAATTTTTTCAGTGGCGTGCCTCAAAGCAGGCCAAGTGTTCCCATTAGATGTGAAAAAGTGCTCATCTCTGTAGTAGCTGCTCCTTCACCGCATCGTTGCTCAAGGATGTCTGCGATCACATCTGATCAGCAAGTGGAAGATCTTCCGCAGGGATATTGTTGGTAAAGTATAAGCCAATTATTTCATTGCCCATCCATTCGTCCACTTATTCGAAGATATGAATGATGTTTCCTCCATATCTGTATCCATTCTGAGCATTATCTGATAAACTGGCCTGACATGACACAAGTCTACTTGTGTTCAAGTCACCAAAATCAGGAATGGCACACATCGTTGGGAGAATGGATATGTCGAGACCCAGGAATTTTATACCTAGGTCTAGCTGGTCAGTAATAGAGAGGTTCTGATTCCTAAAGCTGACAGACTGAGAGGACATGCTTCCCTGGCAGTTTCTGACTGATCCATTAAATCCTGATCCTGCTGCATGGGATCCTGGGAGAGTGATCTGATTGAACCTCAGCTCGCAATACTCTGACCGTCCAATACAATTTTGAGCTGTAACAAGAAGGAAAAACAAAGAACAATAGTTGCCTCGTAATTTATAGTGACATGGTCCAAAGTTTCATATATCCAGTGATCATGACATTTTTTTGTCACAGAACCATAGTGTACCCATAAATAAACTCTCAATGAACTCGCAGTTGACATAATATATAACCTTCTCAATAATCAACTTGAAATTGTATCCTCTTGATGAAGGCTAGAGCATCTAGTCGAAACGTCGAGAGAATACAATTTCAAGTTGATCATTGAGAAAGTTGGTAATGCATAGTATTGCAGGTGTATATATGTAGGTATATTATCATATGTTGAGGGTCGAAATTATTTTCAAATAAGAGGCACAAACATTTGCCCACAATGCAATGTTGTGCATTTGCCAGTAGCCACTACTAGCCAGAGAAGCTGGAGGAGCCAGCTTAACCTCACATAGCCTTGTAGTGAACTGGTGAGTAACAGCTTGATGAAGGTCCCAGATAACCAGGAGTGAAGTCTGAGGAAGAGAAAAACCTACTTGGTCTAAATTTGTGTGTAGAAGAATAATGTTTTCAGTGAATACACGAACAGTGCACCACAGATATAACATTAAATCCCTGAAGTGAACAACAAATGTGTACACTCTTGGTTGTGATATATACATGGGCACACTCTTGGTTATGATATATACATGGGTACACTCTTGGTTGTGATATATACATGGGCACACTCTTGGTTATGATATATACATGGTACATTCTCGGTTGTAATATATACATGGTACACTCTTGGTTGTAATATATACATGGGCACACTCTTGGCTGTGATATATACATGGTGCACTCTTGGTTGTGATATATACATGGGTACACTCTTGGTTGTGATATATACATGGTGCACTCTTGGTTGTGATATATACATGGTGCACTCTTGGTTGTGATATATATAAATGGTACACTCTTGGTTGTGATATATACATGGTGCACTCTCGGTTGTGATAAGTTCAAGTGGGCTAAGCTACCAAAAAAGGTTTCACGCTATGCATTCTGCAAATTATGTAATCATGATTATTGGCATTGCATATGGCGGCACCAGAGACCTGAGAAAACATGCTGTGTATATTTCAGCAAGTAAAAGTGTGGAATCTGCAAGCTCTCTTACCTCATACATTCGAAACAGAGATGGACCAAAGCGAGAAGAAGCTGTCATAGCAGCAGAGGTTAAGTTTGCTTTCTTTCTAGCAGAGCATCACCTCCATTTTTGGTAGCTGATCACTGCTCAAAATTGTTTCCTGCCCTGTTTCCAGATTCTGCAATTGCAAAATCTATAAAATGTGGCCGGACTAAAGCCACGGCTATTGTGAAAGTAGTAGTTGAAGAAGTAGTTTCTGATTTACTTACCCGTCTTGATGAATCTAATTTTTTTCAGCTTACATACAGATGAAACACCACTGACATTACCGTTAACCAACAATGCGGTATTATGATCCGGTTCTTTGACAATACCACTGGAAAATGTTGGTGCTTTTTCCTAAAGTTGGTGCTTATTGACTCTAATTTCAGTGGCAATGGACCTATATGCTAATCTAGTGGGACTGGGCTCTGATGGTGCTAATGTCATGCTGGGAAAAAGAGATTCTGTATTGACTAAATTAAAAACTAATCAACCCTCTTTGATGGCCTTTCACCATAATAGCAGCCTTAATCGCTAATCATGCATGCAGTGTCTTGCCCGATATTCTTGATGATATTACAGTTCAAATTTGATACTTCTTCCATAAAAGCCCAAAACGTCAACGCACCTTTGAAAATTCTCAAGTTTTCACCAATATTAAGCCACACAAGTTGCTTAAAACAGCACAAACGAGGTGGCTAAGCTTGGAAGTCTGTGTAAATAGACTATATACTAGAACAGTTTCATGCTCTGAAACTTCTTTCTTATTTCAGAAGTACAGAAGCTGTTGTTTTCAGAATAAAAAATGGTCTTGAGAATTCACTTTGTAAATTATATTTAATGTTTCTGAGTGATTCATTGCCTGTTATTAACACCTTTAACAAAACGATGCAATTGCAATCACCTACAATACATTTCCTTCACCAAGAGGTCCAGTAATTTTTTTTGCTATGTTTTTTCCCACCATCTTCTGTGCAAAAGGCTAGTATTTCAGCTCTTAATCTTGTGGAATAATGACTATCATCATTATGATTAGCTATTATACACATAACTATATTCATTCTAGTTTGTGAGCATGCTCAGTATATTGTGGAGGGAAAACCCTTAACCTCTTTACCTCATGCTATCTTGATTTGCTAAATGTTAAACTACTGGTGAATCTCTTTGAATCCCGTTGCATCTCATTACATGGTGTCAGAAGTATGGCAAGTGTAAGGTTACAGCCACCTATATACACCCTTTTCTTTCAAAAACCCTGATGACTGGCCACGATGGAAACGTAGGTTTCAGCAGTATAGGCAGGCATCTGGCCTAGCCACAGAAGGGGAAGAAAAGCAAACAGGAACCCTACTATATTGTATGGCTGAAGATGTCCTGTTATCAACAGATATCTCTGAGGAGGACAGAAAGAAGTTTGATACTGTCATCGACAAGTTTGACTCTTTCTTTAAAGTTCGAAAGAATACAGTCTTCGAACGTGCCCGATTTAATCGCCGTATCCAGGGAGAAGAGGAGACCGTTGAACAATTCATTACCATCCTCTATCAGCTGGCAGAAAATTGCGCTTACGGAGACCTCAGAGAAGAATTGATACGAGACAGGATAATAGTGGGAATACGAGACAGTACTCTCTCAGAACGCTTGCAAATGGACCCCGACCTGACTCTGGAAAAAACTAAATGAATAGTTAGACAGAAGGCAGCAGTCCATGACCAACAGAGGATTCTCCAGAATGGGCTTAAGCAATAGAAGCTCCTGGAAGTGATCAAACACAGAGATCACATAGGGCAATCGAAAAGTCGAGAGATTGGGAGGTCATATTCCAAGGGAAAGGCATACTCCTCCAAAGAAAGGAAGTCTCACCCTAGACATGAAAGCAAGTGCAACAGATGTGGTAAAGGACAGTACTCCAGGCAAAACTGCCCAGCTCGAGAAGCAGCGTGTCACTCATGCAAAAAGAAGGGTCATTACAGTTCTCAATGTTTCTCAAAGTCAGTGAATAACATCACAGCATCAGCAGAAGAGGTGCACCAAGACGATGCATTTTTAGACACAGTCAGCTTCCAAGAAATAGGAAGTGCATGGACAGTTACACTTCTGTTAGACAACCAAGAAGTCCTTTTCAAGGTTGATACAGGAGCAGAAGTTTCTGTGATTTCAGAGAAAATGATGAAGTATCTGAAGGTGAACCCAAGTAGGCTAAAGGAACCCACAAGGAGATTGTATGGAGCCTCCAGAAAGGCACTGGATGTTGTTGGTGAGCTAATAATGCACCTTACATTCAAAGGGAGATCTAGCACACAGACTGTTTATGTGATCAGGGGAGTTCAAAATAACCTCCTGGGCCTACCTGCGATTAAGGCACTCAATCTTGTCACTCAAGTCAACTCAGTTGAGGAAAACATCCCAGAGAAATATCCAGCGCTCTTTACAGGACTGGGAACGTTTCAAGGTGAATATGGAATTCAGTTGAAACCTGATGCACAACCATTTGCACTGTTTACACCAAGAAACGTCCCATTGCCTTTGCGAGAGAAGGTTCATCAAGAGTTGAGTAGAATGGAATCATTGGGAGTGATATCTAGAGTGGAGAAGCCGTCGTCATGGTGTGCAGGCATGGTAATTGTTCCCAAGAAATCAGGATCTATTCGTATCTGTGTGGATTTCCGAGCCCTCAACGCGAATGTGTTACGAGAAGTTCATCCCTTACCAAAAGTGGATGATACCCTAGCCCAAATTGCTGGAGCCACGGTATTTAGTAAGTTGGATGCCAACTGCGGGTTTTGGCAAATACCACTGAATGAATTTTCAAAGGATCTCACAACTTTCATCACACCCTATGGCAGGTATCGATTTAATAAGTTACCATTTGGGATTACAAGTGCACCGGAGCATTTTCAGCGGCGGATGAATGAAATGCTAGTTGATCTGGATGGGGTTCTCTGTCACATGGATGACATCCTTGTCGTTGGAAGAAACCAACAGGAACACGACGTCAGGCTACAGAAGGTCCTCCAGAGAATTCAGCAAGCAGGTGGTACTCTAAACCGAGAGAAGTGTGAGTTTGGAAAGGACAGTCTTACCTTTCTGGGTCATGTGCTTGACAAAGAGGGAGTGAGGCCAGATCCACGGAAGACTCAAGCTGTTCGAGAGATGGAAAAGCCAGGAACGATATGATCTTCGGAGATTTCTTGGCATGGTGAACCAGCTGGGAAAGTTTAGTCCAAATATATCGAAGTATTCACAGCCTCTGCGTGAATTGCTGTCCACTAAGAAAGCATGGCTATGGGGACCACCTCAAGATGATGCATTTGAGAAGGTGAAGAAGGAACTAACTCAGCCAGTTATTTTAGCACTGTATGATCCAAATTTAAAAACCAAGATTTGTGCAGATGCCTCAGCTTTTGGACTGGGAGGCGTGCTACTTCAGTATCACTCAGTCACTGAATGGAAACCTGTTGCATATGGGTCAAGGTCCCTTACAGAAACGGAACAGCGATACTCACAAATAGAGAAGGAAGCATTGGCACTAGTGTGGTCATGTGAGAAGTTTTCAGATTATATCATTGGGAAGCAGATCGAAATCGAAACTGACCATAAGCCTCTGGTCCCATTGCTAGGGAAAACAAATCTTGACAGTTTACCTCCTAGAGTGTTAAGGTTCCGACTTCGACTTACACGATTTGATTACAGTATACATCATGTACCAGGAAAGTTACTGTATACAGCTGACACATTATCCAGAGCTCCTTTAGTCTCAGAAGAATCATCCCAGGAGGACAAGGAAACGAAATCCTTCGTTCAAGCTGTTGTCTCTTATTTGCCTGCAAGCAAAGATCGACTGGACAAATACAGGGAGGCTCAGAGAAGCGATCCTATGATAAACTTCTGTACAAACAAATGGCCAAACAGACACAGCATCAAGGGAGATCTGTCGAAATACTGGGTGGTGAGACGGGACCTAAATGTCAGCGACAGTCTTTTACTGTATGGAAAGAGAATTGTGGTACCCAAGGCTCTACAAGGAGAAACTCTCGACAAAATACATCATGGTCATCAAGGCATCCAGAAGTGTCGCTTGCGAGTCGCAACTGCAGTGTGGTGGCCAGGAGTTTCTAAGGATGTTGAGGCTCACATAAAGAGATGTGCAACGTGTGTGAAAAATGCTCCGCCAACAGTAGAACCTCTACTTCAGTCACCACTTCCAAGTTTCCCATGGGAACGAGTAGCATCAGATCTGTTCCACCTGAAAGACTCTACATATTTACTTGTGGTCGACTATTACTCGAGGTTTATAGAAATCACAAAGCTTACCTGTACAACCTCTACTAGTGTCGTAACAGCATTGAAGGAGATATTTTCGAGACATGGTATACCGTCTGTGTTTGTGAGTGACAATGGGCCACAGTTTGCGTCGGGAGAAATGAAAGTGTTTGCTGATAGCTACAACTTCACACATATTACGAGCAGTCCTCATTATCCTCAGTCGAACGGATTAGCGGAGAGAACAGTGAAGACTGTAAAGAATTTGATTCTACTCTCCAGATCCCCACATCGCTTTGATGAGCTACAGGTCGACACCATTGTCCTGGTGTGGATTGAGTCCTGCAGAGCTGTTGATGGGTCGAAGAATTAGGACTGACATTCCTCAAGCAAAGAGAGAATTCATTCCTAACTGGACACACATCAAAGATTTCAAGGAAATGGATGCAAAGCACAAGGTCGAGCAGAAGAGATGTTACGACCAACGTCATCGAGTCAGAGATGCTCTACCTTTTCCAGTTGACTCACCTGTGTGGGTTACTATGCAAGGGAGACAAGTTCCAGGGAGAATTACAGAGTCTGCTCATGCTCCAAGGTCTTACCTGATAGAGACACCGTCTGGTCAGGTTAGAAGGAATCGGAGACATCTCCACGCAAGATCTGAAATGGAAGAATTCGAAAGATCTAAATGGAAGAATTCGATAGATCTGAAATGGAAGAATTCGATGAAACAACAATGACTGTAGAAAATGATGAAACTTCTACATCTCAACAACCACCACCCACAAGGGGTATTCAGACACGATCTCGTACAGGAACAGCTATCATGCCTCCAGTCCGATACTGCTAACTGGGAAGGGGAGATGTGGAATAATGACTATCATCATTATGATTAGCTATTATACACATAACTATATTCATTCTAGTTTGTGAGCATGCTCAGTATATTGTGGAGGGAAAACCCTTAACCTCTTTACCTCATGCTATCTTGATTTGCTAAATGTTAAACTACTGGTGAATCTCTTTGAATCCCGTTGCATCTCATTACAAATCTAGATGACGAGGACCAGTTTCTTCCCCTAGAAGAAGTATTCGTGGGTCAAAAAGCAGAAAGCTTTCTCTCTGGTGAGAATAATCTCTTGTCGAATGAAGTCAGGAATTTTTGGGTGGCTGCAGCAAAGTATACTATTAAAAAACTGCCAGTTGATAAAGACTTTTTAAAAAACTTAAGTTGGATTTCTCTTCACAACCAAGAGTATGGATATGCTAGACAGGTACTGTTTGTTGCATCATGCCTTAAACAAGCCATCAAAGAAGACGAAAAAGGTCGGCTTAATGAAGAATTTATTGACTACTGTACTGCTGAGCTCCCTCCTGAAATTGTTACTACAAAGGACAGTTATTGCTACTGGCATCAAGTTGGGCAAGTCAAAGATGTTTCTGGAGAATTTGGTTATCAGCTCCTCAGTAGGTTAGCTAAAGCAGTGATGATAATAATTCCCCATGGCAATGCAGATTGGGAGAGGACATTTAGTCATATTAATTGGACTGAATAAAACCAAGGTACAAAATAGTTTGAGTGTGGATACTTTATCTGCATTGCTTCGATTACAAGTGAACACAAAGGAACCTTGTTTCGACTTCAAACCAACAGCAATGCTTCAAAGATGCAAGAATGCTATTTCTGAACTCATTTAATATCGGTGTTAAAAAAAATAATACTTTGGATATATTTGGAGTTTTAACTGGTATAAAATTCAGAGTTGAATAACATGTATTAGGATTAATGAGACAAGGGAGTTGGCAGTCCTGGAGTGGGCTTATGCTCAGGAGAGCAGCTAGGGCTAGGCTCAGGAGAGTGGGCTTATGCTCAGTTGGCTAGGGTTAGGTTTAGGAGAGTGGCTAGGGTTAGGCTCAGGATAGTAGGCTTATGCTCAGGAGAGTGGCTAGGATCAGGCTCAGGAAAGTAATTAGGGTTAGAGTCAGTAGAGTGACTGGGGGTTATGGTTAAGGCAATGGCTAGAACAATCTTGACAATGCTGAAGTGTCCTCCCAATATGAATTGTCTACTAATATTGTGACATGAAGTATTTTCCCAAAGTGGGCATGGACACAGAGCACACGGAGTCCCACTCTCCCAATATTCAAGATCCTCAATCACAAGCAACTGTTGTGCTTGGTGTCCAATTTCCTATGCATGGAAGAACTATACACAGACTCTGATATGAATGCTCCAACAATTAAAATTCCACAATAATGTTGTCAACGTCTCTAGAAACACTAGGGGTTAATCAGTAAAAGAATTGATTTTGCAGTGATTTATCTAGCCAATGAAAAGTTCCATCAAATTCAAACTGCTTACCGGCTTCCTTGGGCATCTAAGCATGCATTAGCTGATGGACCCTTCATGAAACTGTTACCCACTTGACACCACAAGTAACTATATGTTACTGCAGTGACTGCCCTTTTAAAATATCAAAAATAAATTCATCCTTGAGGCTGATGGGCAACTTTCAGAGCTCCAGCTGCTCGATTATAATATCATATTGGAACACAAGATTTTTTAATATAATTGGAACGTAAAGTAATACAGCCAGGACACATACATTCAATTCAAGCAATACAAAGCAGCTGTTTAAATAGCTGCACAAAAGTGGAGAACTCAATGGAACACACAATACAATGCAGCACAGACTAGAAACCACACCCAGTGATGGTTGCACATGAGAGTCGCTGCAGCTCCACTTGCAGTTTCTTGAGTAGTGATAACAGTTCCTTGAGGAATCGCAGTGCTACCTGGAGACAGGGTACCACTTGTACCTCCATTGCTGCCTGTAATGAAGTCTCTTACATTCTTCCTATTCAGCTCGACAGCGACTTCATACACAGTCATGTCAAGCTGTACAAAATCAATGAGCACAACATTCAAAGTCTTTCCATCCATCCTGAGGAAATTGAAGCATGTAGTGGAAGCATTCAGAATAAGACTGTTGCAAGTCTTCTGTGCAAAAGGGAGGCATATTTCCAAATCGAATGCATTCAGGATCACAATGTCACTTTTGTTGGTGTCTTTGCAGATCGGTTGTTCTTATGCTCCTCTGAGGATAGGGCATTCTCCATTCCATGTGCTGGGCTCCATGGTAGTGTAGGGAGGTGGATGAAGCCAAGGTTTTGATGCCAGTGGACCTAGAACCAACTCCTGGTCAAATAATACAAAGATTCTCTCATTTGTTTCAACGGCGAGCCTCAGAGTAGGCCAAGTGTTCCCATTAGATGTGAAATAAGTGCTCATCTTTGTAGTAGCAGCTCCTTCACCCCATCGTTGCTCAAGGATGTCTGCAATCATCTGACCAGCTAGTGGAAGATCTTCTGCAGGGATGTTGTTGGTGAAGTACAAGCCAATTATTTCATTGCTATTGACCCTCATCCATTCATCTACTTGTTGGAAGATATGAATGATGGTTCCTCCATATCTGTATCCAAGCTGAGTACTATCTGATAAACTTCCCTGACATGACACAAGTCTACTTGTGTTCAAGTCACCAAAATCAGGAATGTCACATGCCATTGGGAGAATGCATATGTCAAGACCCAGGAATCGTATACCTAGGTCTAGCTGGTCAGTAATAGAGAGCATCTGATTCCTAAAGATATAGTCAGACCGAAGGGATATGTTTCCCTCACACAGTTTCTGACTGATCCATTAAATCCTGATCCTGCTGCATGGGATCCTGTGAGAGTGATCTGATTGAACCTCAGCTCGCAATACTCTGACCGTCCATTACAATTTAGAGCTGTAACAGGAAGGAAGAAAACAACACCTCACAATTTATACATTGACCAGATAAGGTGAGAGGTAATAGTTTCAATATTTAAGCTGACTCATGGTAGCTTATATGGAATATATATTACAAGAGCTATTCGCAGGTTGCAATTGAAAGGCGATGAGACAAGACAACTCTACAGCACTTCTTCACATTTTGTGTAATAGGAACTTGCCAACTTCAAACTCCGAAGATGCAGGAGCACACAAATCCATAAAAAGCGCATAGACCAAGAACGGCTTTTTATTATGCATAACGGTAATCACCACAGTCATGGATTTGATCAAGTAATCAAGTATGCGTATAATGACACATCACCACAGTCATGGCTTTGATCAAGTAATCAAATATGGGTAATGGCACATCACCACAGTCATGGCTTTGATCAAGTAATCAAATATGGGTAATGGCAAATCACCACAGTCATGGCTTTGATCAAGTAATCAAATATGGGTAATGGCACATCACCACAGTCATGGCTTTGATCAAGTATTCAAAGAAGAGATAAAGGATCAGAACGATTAATTTGGTCAACTGATTTTATTCGTGGCTGGAGTCTAATGGGAATGTTACTGGCTATGAAGCCATTGTTACACTGCATTACACATGCCTGAAGTAGGGGTAGTCCATCAGTACGTGTATATGTTGGTCATAAAAAGAAATTGGGAAGTTTCACTCTTTACCTGAAGTAGAGATTCTAATCTCACTGCTAAAGACAAAGGAAATCTCTAATCTCGGTGCTAAAGACACATGGGTATTCTCTAATCTCGCTGCTAAAATGGGAAACCTTTGTGTAATCTAGTAATTTAGCAGCTGTGTCACGTGACCCAAGTTATCATTTAGCACTTTCAATCCAGTACGCTAGCTCTATAAAAAGAGTTTGCTCTAACTATTTGTACTCGGGCATCCATTACCTCAGTTCATGGAAGATTAACCCAAGGTATGTAAGGTCACAAAGTGCGGGCCCTATGAATGCATTCTTGTTAGCAAATGTAATTACAGACTTCTTTACATTCTGAATACGCAAAAGACAAATCAAGTTTTGCAGACTTGCAAGCATATAATTACATTATAGGGCTCACACTTATAGTCCATAACATATCATGAATGTACCAGAAAATAAATGTGAGAGGTGTGCACAGTTTCAGTGCACAAACACATCTCCCCTCTAAGATTTGCAGGTTTGCGGAAGACGCAGAAGGCTACATGCACGGTTGTGGCTGGCAAATACCATACAGTGCTAGTTATACGAGACCTTTCCACACCATATAAGGTCAGTTCCTTCATGGCAAGAAAATTGACTGCACAGACATGCATAAGTTATCCCAACACCTACCTGGGATCACTTCAGCTCCATTCCAAATATTCAGCTTTTCAAAACACCAACAATATGTGTTGCATGAACTCAAAGACACACACACAAAAAAACAAGCATTTGCCACCGCAATTAGCCCAGGGTGGTCACTGGCATGCCCTGAGAGAGATTACTGAGGCAAGGAGATTGTGATGTACAACTCGTGTAGTGGCTGAAATGAAGAGGGGTATTTTTACTTTGTTCAGAAGCTATGTGTGACCTTTATAAACACGACATATTTAGTCACTTTTACAACATTCATTAGTCATACAACATAGAGGGTACACACACGCGAGAGCAATATGCATTATATGGAGGACAGTCAAGGAAGGCACCTTGAAAGGATATGCAATACTGAAGCAAAAAAGTAGAACCAGAAAAATACCCACAAAATCTGCCAAGTCAGTTACAGTGCAGTGCCATCTTCCTATTTTCTATCTCTCTGTGTCTATCTCTCTCTCTCTCTGTTTATCTATCTATCTCATCTATCTAACTGTCTGTATGTCTGCTATCTAGAGAAAACCAAACCTTCCTCTGTGCTCAACTATACAAGAACAAAACCATATAAACATTTGTTATAATTTTTCAAGTATTTTTGTGTATTTGTTTGTTTGTTTGTTTGTTGTTGTGTTGTTGTGTACATCATCTGAGCACTGGAGAACTAGACCAAGTCAGAGTTCAGAGCTTATGGAACTCCATGATTTTAAACACTTGTTCCAACTTTTTTATCCTTGTCCACTACACATATCAACACATGCCATGCCTTGTTGCTATTGTTACCTATATCCACATATACCATGTTGTCCACTACACATATCAACACATGCCATGTCTTGTTGCTATTGGTACCTATATCCCCATACACCATGTTGTTCACTACACATATCAACACATGCCATGTCTTGTTGCTATTGTTGCCATGTGGGGACCAGTTGCAGACTCCTTCAGAGAATTACACAGACCTCCACCAACCAACAGATGTTTTCAACCACAGCCTCCTTTGAACTTAGTAATCGTTTCCCAGGAGCAGAAATTCCAAAACAAACAGGTGTAGGAACGAGTGGAGCCAGTCATTCATGTTTGCATCATAGATGAACTTACACTGCAGTACTGCTTTATTTTGAAATTGGTTGTTCATAGACATGCACTGGAGACTTTAGAGTCCTATGATTCTATAATGGTATACAAGATGTGCGAAGGGGGAGAGAGATAGAAACATAGATCTTTTGAAGATTTCTTCAACGAGGGTTTGTTTTCACACTTTTTATGGTTTTGAGGTCTTCCGGTTTAAAGCCTCAAGGGCCGGTTCTCAATATGTCGCTGACAACTAGCAACATGAAATGAAGAACACGTCATTTTTGTGATATTGTGAACATGAAGTAGCTTCGCTTGAATTAGACTCAATTTCTATTCTAGCTCAAGTCACGACGAGTCAGTCGACACGTGTTGGTTTGCTTTATTTGTGTTTCTACCACCACAAAAATTAGATGAATGAGGAAAGGTTGATAGAGGCAGTGAGGAACTTTCCTGGCATCTTGATGTACCCTACGGGTCATGTAGGGGTTGAAGGTTCATAAATTAATGAGTGGAGTTTGTAATTCCGAGTGAAAGTTCAATTTTGATAGTTCGATGCGATGCGATGCAATGAGGCCGCTATTGAGAACAGCTCGAAGTAATGTGACCGGGAACCAGGCACCACACAATGCAAAGGCCTTGTGACATATTGTGAAGTCTTTAGGGAAGGCGCTGGGAATTTAAAAGCTAAAGCCCATAATTTAGGAAGTGAAGAAGCTAATATTGTGAGTTTGGGGTTGGGTCGCCATCGACCAGTAGGTCAATCCAATATAGGGAGTGAGAGAAATCACACTGAGGTTGGGGCCTTGCTTAGAAATTATAAACTCGTTCATATTTTAGTGTCCCTGGTATGACTACCAGAAATAGCACAAACTGCAGTGTTTTACATGTAGCAAGCCATAGGCCTAGCGCTAGGGCTAGGGCTAAGGCAAAACAGTGCTTGCTGAACAACAGTTAATCTAAAGCAGCTGGATACCTGTTCACTAGACCAAGTACCGGTATAGCTGGACACAAGCTAAGCAGTAAGATGGAGCGTGTGTTGAGGAGAGCTAGGAGGAGTTCAGAAATTGAAGAGGAGACACGTGATCAGGTAGGAGAAGAAAGAAAAGAAAGAGGAGAAAAGGCAGAGGGGCGGGGGTAAGGAAGATGAGGGAGCAAGGTGAGGAAGATGAGGGAGCAAGTTGAGGAAGATCAGGGAACAAGGTGAGGAAGATGAGGGAGCAAGTTGAGGAAGATCAGGGAGCAAGGTAAGGAAGATGAGGGAGCAAGGTGAGGAAGATGAGGGAGCAAGGTGAGGAAGATGAGGGAGCAAGGTGAGGAAGATGCGGGAGCAAGGTGAGGAAGATGAGGGAGCAAGGTAAGGAAGATGAGGGAGCAAGGTGAGGAAGATGAGGGTGCAAGGTGAGGAAGATGAGGGAGCAAGTTGAGGAAGATCAGGGAGCAAGGTGAGGAAGATCAGGGAGCAAGGTGAGGAAGATGAGGGAGCAAGGTGAGGAAGATGAGGGAGCAAGGTGAGGAAGATGAGGGAGCAAGGTGAGGAAGATGAGGGAGCAAGGTGAGGATGATAAGGAAGCAAGGTGAGGAAGATGAGGGAGCAAGGTGAGGAAGATGAGGGAGCAAGGTGAGGATGATGAGGGAACAAGGTGAGAAAGATGAGGAAGCAAGGTAAGGAAGATGAGGGCACAATGTGAGGAAGATGAGGGAGCAAGGTGAGGAAGATGAGGGAGCAAGGTGAGGAAGATGAGGGAGCAAGGTGAGGAAGATGAGGGAGCAAGGTGAGGAAGATGAGGGAGCAAAGTGAGGAAGATGAGGAAACAAGGTGAGGAAGATGAGGGAGCAAGGTGAGGAAGATGAGGGAGCAAGGTGAGGAAGATGAGGGAGCAAGGTGAGGAAGATGAGGGAGCAAGGTGAGGAAGATGAGGGAGCAAGGTGAGGAAGATGAGGGAGCAAGGTGAAGAAGATGAGGGAGCAAGGTGGACTAGATGCAAGTCATTTTGGGTGGACCTGGAAGTCAAAAGGAAGAGGAAAGATAATGAAAATGAAGATTTTAAAAATTGTAGGAGAGGTTGTGGAAGGGGAGAAGGAAGTGCTGGAGGAGTTTGCTAAACAATGGCAAGGGCTTGGGAGTAGGATATTTGATGAACTCTATCCGAAAGTGAAGGAGAAGAGCATGTGAAGGAGAAGAGGATGAGTAGGAGAAGATGATGTGAAGGAGGAAGAAGATGTGAATGAATTGTGCTTGTAGATACCCTGCATTTTGGGAGTGGGAGAAGAGTGTGGGCCTCTTACCGTATCTGAAATGGAAGAAAGGCTCCTGGCCAGCATGGATACTGAATAAGGTCTTATGGAGTAGCCAAAGAAGGAGACAGTGTTATGTTTGGCATTGAATGTTGAAATAAGGGGTAGTCCTCCTGAGTGCAACAGCAAACTAGGTGTGCTTTATAAAGGAAGTTGACACTTAACCACTAGAAATATTGTAAGTGGATTACTTGGAACAATTGTATTGGGAATGATATTTACAAGGGAAGGGTGGAGTGGCGGAGGCCATGATCCTCATAGGGCTCATGGTGGTTTTAGAGATGGGCTTTGACAAGCTTCTTTGTGACGAGAGGTATGTGAGGCGAGGAAGGGAGAACACCTTTTATGGCATTCTAATTAAACAAGGGGCATTCTAATTAAGCAAGGGGCATTCTAATTAAGCAAGGGCATTCTAATTAATCAAGGGCATTCTAATTAAGTAAGGGGAGTTCTAATTAAGCAAGGTGTAGGACTCTATGCTGAGAGCAAATCTCTTGTATAAACTGACCAAAGGGAAGGAGGGCCCATTGTTGTGATTGCGCAGTTATTAAGATGGAGTGGTGGCCAATCCACTGGTGGATGAAGAAGGTTTGGAAACAGGCTAGACTTCGGGAAACATGCCCTCTGTCCCTAATTTAATATATTGGGGGTGGAAATAGTTGAGGAACTTGGGAGGACTGAGTATAGGAATGGTGTGGCATGAGTGGGCGTGGTGCAGACTTTGTTGATTGCTAGTTAGAAATAGAGAGCTATAAGGCATGCTTAGCAATGGGGACATGTACTGCGGTAGGGCATGCTTAGCAATGGCATGAACTGCAGGAAGTGGATATGTTAGTTTAATATGCAAGCACAAGCAATGCTAATATGAAAAGTGATTTGCACGATAAACTTGGAAGATCACCGGAGGGAACGGAATGGACAGGAATAATAATCAACTGAGGGGAAATAGGCAGGGGTGTTGTGGCCACAAAAGAGGCAATCAGTGAAAGTAATTTGTCGGGTGGTTGTGTAGGAAGTAACAACAGATGGTACCAGGCAGAGGAGGTTGATTCTTTGAGCATATGGCTGGAGTCTGGTGGGAAAGACCAAGGCCTGGGCATGAAGTTCACTCAAATACAAATACATCCACATATAAGACGTCCTCTTGTATCATGAAGGCTAGAGCATCTGGTCGAAACATTGAGAGAGTAAATTTCAAGTTGATTATTGGGAAGGTCATTGCAATTTCATTACATCAACTGAGAATTCATTGAGCATCTAAGAATCTCCCTCTAGCTTCTACCTGCAAGAGTAGCAACAGCTCAAGTAGAGTCATCAGCTGGATATGGAAACAACCAGCAAATCCTCACCTAGAGCTAGTCACATGCCCCGGAACCTTTCACTCATCTCTAAGCCAGATAAAGCCCCAGAGGAAAAACTTCTTGGCCTTGCCCACCTTTCAGATCTAGATTTTTATGTCTCCAATCAGAACATGAACATGCATAGATGATGTAATGTGTTGCATTGTTGTTGTTGTTGTTGCTGCATATTAACCCTTAGACCGCTTTAGCTGTTATTGTTAAAAATACCCCAGACGCTGTGTCCCCAATAACCGCCGTTTTTTAATTAATCAAAAAACCACCGATTTTTAATCAACGCCTTTTTTTGTCGGTCGGCTGATTTATCACCAGATCTAGGCAGGATGCAAGTCGATCATTACCATTTACAGAACACGAAGGTAAACAGTCCTAAAGAAATAAAGCTTCTCCAAAGTAAGTTGAGTGTACTTTGATATTAGTTATTGGGTCAGTTTAGCTTGTGTATAGGCTTCTGCCAACTAGCTAGCTAGCAATGGAGAATTAGCGCTATCTCTGGGATGAACTAAAGGTTCCTAGTTACAGATACTGTGTAGTGTAGATAGCTATGCTAAGCTAGACACGCTAATTATAGGCTTCTGCCAACTAGCTAGATAGCTATGGAGTATTAGCGCTATATCTGGGATGAACTAAAGGTTCCTAGATACAGCTGCTGTGTAGTGTAGATAGCTACGCTAAGCTAGATACACTAAGGGCTGGCTGTATGTTAGCTCCTCGGGTCTGTTTTACGTAGAGAGAAACACTAAGCGCTGGTATCTCCTACTGATATTTGCTAAATACCAGCAGGAGCTAGGAAACTGCCAGATCATAGTTTAGCTCATGAACTAACCTATCATTATTACTTCATTATACTTTGTGGATATCATAGTTTAGCTCATGAACTAACCTATCATTATTACTTCATTATACTTTGATGATATCATTATAGTGATGAAGATATAGTCTGATTAGACTGCTGGAGCTGGAAGAGGTCTGGCGTTCTAGTGTGCTCATCTGGAGTGGGAGTGGACATTGTGTTTGTGGTTGTCTCTGTGTTCTAGTGTGCTCATCTAGAGTGGGAGTGGACATTGTGTTTGTGGTTGTCTCTGTGTTCTAGTGTGCTCATCTAGAGTGGGAGAGGACATTGTGATTACAGTTAGACTGCTGGAGCTGGAAGAGGTCTGGCTGACAGTTGCACTGCTGGAACTGGAAGAGATACTGCTAGCGGCACTACAAACCCTAACACAACCAACACCACCTCCACCAACACCACCACTATCAACACCACCATCCACAGCACCAATAGCATCATCATCACTACCACTATAACCTTCTTCATCATATCCATCAAAATCTTCATCACTGTCTTCAGCATCTAATAATCTTATAATGTGTTATATCTCTCCATCATTTGTAACTCACTTCAGTGTACTTGCCTACTTCAAAGAATATCTAAAAACAAAACACAACAGCCAACTAGCTGTCTGTATCCTATGTCAAAAGAAGAATAACAGATCTCTCAGATCAACTACGAAGTGCAGCTATAAGAATAAGCAGCTGCGCAATAAACCAATAAACGCTAATGAAATCAATTATAATGCACTTCAATGTACTTGCCTACTTAAAAAAATATCTTTAAAAAACACAACAGCCAGCTAGCTATTGGTATACTTTCTCAAAAGAACAAGAACAGATCTCTCAGATAAAATACAAAGTGCAGCTGTAAGAATAAGCAGCTACGCAACAAACGCTAATAAAAATTTACATATTTTAGGAGCGTGTATATACGCCACTGGCGTGTGAGAGTAGATTTCAATTGGCGTGTATAGACGCCACCGGCGTTCTAAGAGTTAATACTTGCACGTTGAAACAAGAAACAGGCCATGTTGCTCAGCTGCACCTTCCACATGGCCCTAAATTCCCAACCAGAGGACCTGTTTGGCTTCTTAAATGCTATTTTTGTGAGTGGGTGTTTTCCGAGGCTCCAGTTTCACTTGTAACTGGACCCTTGACAAAAGCTGCTGTCTATCCTATAGTGTTGCTAAGACACTCAACCACAAATAATAACTCCCACCCCTATCCACACACACCTTCCCCCCCTTCTTTTCAAACTCAGCAAAAGAGGACTTGAAGCAACAACTCGAATCTTTGAAGACCTAGCTAGAACTAGGGATAAAAGAAAGTCTATCACTTGTTACTTGGGAACTCTTTGAGGATTTAGAGATATCCTTTCCTCCATTCCTTTGATGATGTAAGGGATGCTTCACTTAACACAGCAAGAGGAGACAGAGCTCAGCACTGCATCCAGCCAGGCTCTCCAACTGAATTGACAATTTGCAATATTGACTAAAATACACAAGCTACCGATAGCAAGTGAATCCTGTCATTAGTCCCACAGCTTGAGTGGTTGGCCAATGCCCAGATTTTTGCCTCTGCACACCAGATCTAATCAGAAGGGTTAAGACTAGGGCAATGGCCAGCGTTAAGACTAGGGCAATTGCTAAACCAGTCCCAATGATGTCATCATGATGATATAATACTAGGATTATGACCCGAAGAATAGCCCCAGAGATGACAAGCAGCCCAAGTCAGTCACTCCACCCCACTTGGACAATGCTGAGCATCATGTGATCCCTGCCACATAGATGAGCAAGCACACTGCCCATATAAAGTACCTAGAGGTGGTACTGTAAACCCAGAAAAGTTAGCGGGCCATTAATGTTAGCGAATTTAGCGATGAAGAAAAAATCACTAAGTTAATAGGCAGCCAACATTTGTGGCAATATAAGTACAAAGTTCAAAAACACTCACGCGCGCGTGCTAGCTGTCAGCAGAGCACGAGGTCGTCACTGATTACGAGCTTTCGAGTTTTCAAGCAAGCGAACTTACAGCTATGTCGATTGTTCGTTGGTTGAAAGGCAATGGTGGTGGATCTAGCTTACCAGAAGGTGACGGAGCAACAGCTGCAGCCAACAAATTATCATTCCATATGTCACTACTACTAGAGCAAGACTGGATTTGGCTGACGATCAGCCTGCATTGGCAATATTCGATGTGTTTGCAGCTCATCGCTGTAGTTCTGTTCTTAAAAAGCTTTAAGACAACAATATCCACCAAGTGTTTGTTCCTGCAAGCTGCACAGGAGAGTTGCAGCCACTTGATCTGTGCGTAAATGAAGAATTTAAGGCTTGAATGAAGGACTCCTTCACGAGGTGGTATGCTAATGAAATCCATGAAGCCCTGGATGGTGGGAAAGAGATATCAGCTGTTAAAGTGAATCTTCGTGCATCATTGATCAAGCCCCTGCATGCAAACTGGTTAATCAACAGTCTTAGCAATCTTTCATGCAATACTGAAAGACTATAAAAAAACCCTGGAATCATGGACTTTATTAATGATTAATGTACTGTTCTTATTTTCACAAGGATTTCACCTTGTTTTTCATGCTATAAAACGTTAACATTAATGGTCGCTAAAATGTGCATGATATCAAAAATGCTAAATAAAAAGGTCGCCAACTTTTCTGGGTTTACAGTATCTACTACTTGAAGACAGCACAGCATGAATGGTGTACAACTTTAACTAGTACTCATGCCCTTGTCAATAAGTGACAGCACATTCTTTGTCTTACTACACTGACTAGGGGAGAGTGCTAGAGTTAGATACGAAACAACTTTGAACTCTGGATATCCACAGTTGGTCCTAGATTGTCCGCGGCAGAGCCAGCGGACTATACAGGTTTGGTCAGCTTCATTGAGAGAGGGGGGAATGATTTCACAGCTATTGTGCTGGCAGTGAACTAGCATTGCACTCACAAGGTGCCTTCGTGGAGTCCAGACAACCTGAGGCAATATACTCTGCAGAATTGGATGAGCATCCTTCACACATCAGAGAAGGCTGGGCTCACCTCGTTGCTAGACAACCATTCTTGCAAGGGGAGGGGAGGCGCATGGGAAACCGGAACTCTCTAAATATGTCCCTTCAGTTCTGTTCACTGAAGCAACTCCCAGCATATGGCCCCACATGGCCCCACATGGCCAACTAGGCAGAACCATTACCTCCCACCTCACGCACGCACCATTGCATGCGCACACACACACACACACACACACACATTCCGATGTACAGTTTGTGTTATATTACAACAACTCATGTATTTCCAGTTGTCTGTATTGCACTTTAAACTAATTAGAATAACTCTCCCCCCAATGTTTTAGGCAGTGGTTTTGGCAGCTGCTAAATGTCGTTAATGTTCTCTAATTCAAGTAAGTGTCTACAAAATCAGAGGTGGCAAAGCAAATAAGGACCAATGGCGGCATTATCTATCTGAATAGGAAGATTACGACCTTAGCCCGACCTTCACAACTGTGGGAAGAATAGAAGGCAGACCCGCCTAGATGCTAAATCCAGAATTCAAACCCAGAACCCCCCCCCCCCCCCCCTCCCATCCAAAAAGACTTCAATGTAATGTAACTTAAACCTAAATAAAAGCCCCAGAATACCTCAATAGTGGCTGTGGTAAAGATACTTAACATCAGTCCTGGTTAGCAAATCTCGGGAACCACATCTTCAGCCAATCAGGGATCATGCAGAATCAGACCAGATAATTATAGTAATGGGAGGGTGGGGTTGGTCAGTTGAGCTGCTGTCGGGTGTGGGGGGGGGGGGGGGGGGGGGGGGGGGAAGGAACCTGTGTTGAAGGAGAGCTTGGGAGCTTTTTAATTTGATCGCAAGACGATTCAGAACTGCTGCTAGCCAGTCACCTTACCACCTGATCAGCACTGCAAGATGACGCAGACATACTCATAGGCTCAGCACTGCAAGATGACACAGACATACTCATAGGCTCAGCATTGCAAGATGACGCAGACATACTCATAGGCTCAGTACTGCAAGATGACACAGACATACTCATAGGCTCAGCACTGCAAGATGACACAGACATACTCATAGGCTCAGCACTGCAAGATGACGCAGACATACTCATAGGCTCAGCATTGCAAGATGACACTGACATACTCATAGGCTCAGCACTGCAAGATGACGCAGACATACTCATAGGCTCAGCACTGCAAGATGACGCAGACATACTCATAGGCTCAGCATTGCAAGATGACACTGACATACTCATAGGCTCAGCACTGCAAGATGACGCAGACATACTCATAGGCTCAGCACTGCAAGATGACACAGACATACTCATAGGCTCAGCACTGCAAGAAGACACAGATATACTCATAGGCTCAGCATTGCAAAATGACACTGACATACTCATAGGCTCAGCACTGCAAGATGACGCAGACATACTCATAGGCTCAGCACTGCAAGATGACACACACATACTCATAGGCTCAGCACTGCAAGAAGACACAGACATACTCATAGGCTCAGCACTGCAAGATGACGCAGACATACTCATAGGCTCAGCACTGCAAGATGACGCAGACATACTCATAGGCTCAGCACTGCAAGATGACACAGTGTTGGCTGTGAGAGGAATTTTGTTAATTGAAAGCAGCTCCTATATTGAAAGCAGCTCCTCTACCTAAACGTGCCGTCTCAGGAAGTACTTTATGCAGGAATTCTCAGAGCACTAATGGAAGACCATGCAGAAGCTGGCAAGAACTTGTTCAAGTGAGAGTTTGCACTCTTGACACTGTTTAGTGTATGCTCTCCATCATTAGCACACCTCTGCTCTAATTATCCTTCCTATAATTATATGCCCACTAAGTAGCCAGCTTTCTCCGTCCATGGAGAGCTGCAGTAGGTGTGTGTACCACGCAAAGATAACTTTCTGTATCATCATGACAAAAATACCCCACCTCCATGGCTATAGCACGTGGATGAGTTTAAGTAACTACGTCAGAAGGAAATTCCAGCCTCCTCTCCTGTCCAGCCCATTCTCACTTGCCAGTTTTCTTTCCTCTAGTTTTGAACCTACCGCCAGTTTCTCGATATTTCTCTTCACCATGCTGACCATTCCTGAGCCCGCTATGTTTAGGACGGGTGACCCATTCATATTATCTTACATGTTATTCCCAACTCCGAATGTATGCAGATGATGCTAAATGTGGGAGATCAATCAAGAACTCTGTGAATATGTGGTAGACACATAGACATGTACATAAATAGATGCATGCACTATATGCTGCAATAGCAAGGTCTTCATCCAATTCCCTGAGAAGAATATGTGAATGACAGAAAAGACCATCTTCTAAACTTGAGAGGCAAGTGGAGAATGCCAGGATGGCAACGAGGTCAGAGGTTGAAACACTTCTGAAAATTGTGATTAACTTGCCAGCAATCTGTCTCAGGTTCAGAGTGGTGCATTAGAATTTGCCAAGATGATGATGTGACTACTGCACCATCAGCTGCTGCTGTTTGGTTTGTACGCCAACATGTGGTTGTCCACATCATAATTACATGCAAGTGGGGTCATCTTCAAACAGACCTCTAGCCCACTGGATCTGAGATGCAGAACTTCTAAGCTAGTACACAGGGCTGCTAAATTCCCAATAAGCATTCCTTTAATTTTTTTAAAATATATTTAAATTTATATATTTATTATTATTAATATTAAGGCCTTAATAGAGCAACCCATGTGCCTTGCGGGAACATACAGGCCCCAACAGAGAAAAAAGTGCAAAGTTCTGATCAGACAAACACACACACATACATACACATACTGATGGACAATATATGTGACAGGCTCTGCGAAAAGGGCCCACTTCGCGCAAGATATAAAATTTGAGTTATTGGCACTAAGATATAGCACACCTTATTACCTTCAAAATGGTCTAAGAAGCGTCATCATACGATCTAACACAGCTAAGTATACTAGGCCATAATTTCAAGAAAACGGCCTTTCAATGTTTACTTACGGGGACAATTTCGATTTCCGTAATCTTCCGTGCTACGCGATTTTGAGGTAGCACGTGATTCTACAAGATACGCCCTTCATAGTTCGTGGAGAAAAGTAACACTACTTGGAGGAGCTTTTCTTCGCTTCCACGGCGCAGCACAGGACTTAGAATACCACTAGAGCCGCCAAAAACTTCGTGCCTCCATGAATCAAGCAGCTATTCTTAGGAGGAAAAGCAGATGAGAGATTTTACTAGCTGTGTTGAACCACCAACTGTAACTTTTTTGGTTTAACTTGTACTCTAGCTCACAGTTGGCCATTGTTTAACTTGTTTTCTAAGAAACCCACAGATAGCCTTTGTTTAACTTGCTTTCTAGCCCACAGTTCTTTATTTAACCACATTCTAGCCCACAGTTAGCCTTTATTTAATTAACTTGTTTTCTAGCCCACAGTTAGCCTTTATTTAACTTGTTTTCTAGTCCACAGTTAGCCTTTGTTTAACTTGTTTTCTAAGAAGCCCACAGTTAGCCTTTGTTTAACTTGCTTTCTAGCCCACAGTTAGCCTTTATTAAACTTGTTTTCTAGCCCACAGTTAGCCTTTATTTAACTTGTTTTCTAGTCCACAGTTAGCCTTTATTTAACTTGTTTTCTAGCCCACAGTTAGCCTTTATTTAACTTGTTTTCTAGCCCACAGTTAGCCTTTGTTCACAGGTAGCCTTTGTTTAACTTGTTTTCTAGCCCACAGTTAGCCTTTATTTAACTTGTTTTCTAGCCCACAGTTAGCCTTTATTTAACTTGTTTTCTAGCCCACAGTTAGCCTTTGTTCACAGGTAGCCTTTGTTTAAATTGTTTTCTAGCCCACAGTTAGCCTTTATTTATTTAGCCCATAGTTAGTGTTTAGTTTCTAGCCCATAGTTAACTACATTCTAGCCTACAGTTAGTGTTTATTAAACTTAGTTTCAGTTCAGCAGGAAGCCGGCTACTTGTCCTAACCCAGTTTTCTTTTTCTTTTGTGAACTAAGTATTATTAGATACCTAAAAATAAAAAGTAGGACAAGAATAATAATTATACAGTGTTACAACATTGGTTCAACATTGGTTAAAGAGGCCTATTGTTGTATGATCTACTGTTATGTCCCTCCTTTCTGCAGGTTGTGCAAGCACGTTTCTTGAAAGGAGGAAGACCATCCACAGGATCTGGATCATACCGATTACAAGCGGGTGAGGAGGGAGTGCTGGAAGGTCTGGGAACAGCTGGCAAAAGACAGGTACTATCCTTGTCATCGTCGGGACAAAATGGTCGAATTTGATTGTACAAGTACCACTGTCTCTCAGCTGACATTGATTTGGGATTAATAACTGGAGGAAGATTGTTTTTGTCAGGAGCCCAAGGAGTTTTCAGTAGAGAAATTGTTTGCTCACAGGTGTCAGAGTTCTTTTTGACCACCACAACCCCTGGGTTCACCGAGTCGAAGTGAAAGTGAGAATACTGCTTAATACCAACGACCTTCTTCATTCTTCAAGCAAAAAAGTCGGTCCAGTCATAGGTCGGTACAATGGTGGTCCCATCCTCCCTAGAGACAAGCTGTGCTACATTGCACACAGCCGAATCCTCCACAAATTGTGCAATACCCATCAAGCTGCCAATCTTTGTCCTACGGTACAATATTTTCAATAATCCAAAGCACCAGTCTGGTGCAAATTTTGTGTGCCCGACAACAAGAAAGGACAATGTGACTTTGGTATGTCTTCCTGTCAAGCACCGCCATGAAAGATACTGTACCATGCAACTATTTTTGTTTTGGCCAGTGCATGCAGGAAGACTTCCTTTTCACCAAGGCCATGATGCTTGAAGAAATAGTGCAACTGACTGATAACACTGTTTGCTCCTTTTCCACAGTTTCCGGCCTCATCTGTGAGAAAGTTAATTTGGCGAGGCAATGCTTCACAATTAACACCAAAAATGCTACATTTCCGTGGTGTGAGGAAGAATATAGGCCCAGGTTGGAGTGGATCGGAAGATAATGTACTTGCTGAGCATAATCAAAGCTGTAATGTACCTTGATATCATTTGAATTTGCTGCAAGTTGAGATTGAGGTTGTGGGGGTAAGAAGGTGTTGCCTTCGGTGAAGTATTCCCAGACTTCTCGCCTGCACTCGTCACTAATTGTTTTGTAAAAAGACCTTTCAAGCTGGACGATTTGAAGGTGCTCTTCTGCTGCTTTGATAGTAGCCGACTTCTCCACATCAGGACAGTTAGCAGCACGAAGAATAGCTGTACTGTTCTGTTGGCATTGCCAGCACAAGTCAGACATGGGCTTCATGATGACAACTGATGGAAGCAGTGACTGCCAAAGCTTATTAAAGGTGGAATATGCAGCAGGACGTGTACAAGGTGTGGACTCAGCAGCTTCACGATACACACTCCAGATCCCTCGCTTAGACACGCTAGAAGGTAGCAGCTTGATGTTTGATCTGCTATAACCTGGTATGCGACCAGGCAGGAGGAGGCCATTCTGTTCAGCATAGTTTAACAAGAACCTGACAACAAACTCGACTGAAGAAAACGCAAGGACATTGTGAGGAAGACGTCCTGTGTTTCCATGGACACGAAGTACAAGCCCATTGTCCTTGAAGTGCCTCACCAAGTTCTTCAGTCGTTTTTCACCAATAGTGTGGAGGAAACGGAATATGGTAGGACACACTGGTTGCCCCTGATGGAAATGTTTTGAGTAGTATTTTTGTCGCCTCAACAGTGAATGCCGGGAGTCTACAGCAACCATCTCAAGAGAGTTTGAGGTAGCCATGAGCTGCCCAAGCAAGACCATGTCTAACTCGTTGTGTGTCAGAGAGGTGCAGTGTGTGCGAAACTCCAAGACATGCTGTGAGGAAAACTGTAGAGTGAGTGCAACTTTTTCCATCACGAAGATGACAACCACATCCAACATCCATGAACTCTCCAACCAGCTTCTTCTCCTCAATGTCGGAATGTGTTGGTTCAATATCAACATCACTCAGGTGTAAACTGTCCAGAGCTTCAATAACTTGCTGATCATGGTCCAGATCTTCCTCCTCAATTTCTTCATCCTCACTGATCTCCTCCATATCCATCTCGCCAACCTCTACCTCTCTGCCACTGCACAAGAGTTCCTCATGGAGGGTCTCTGTAAATAATATGCATTATTTTACAGTGTATATCCAATTATCCATAGTATGTATGCATATACACCCATGTCTTCACTAAAATTACCCTGAAAGGTTGATCCAGTGTCTTCATCACTGTCAATTTCTCCTTCAAAAGGAGTGTCAAAATAGTCATGCAAGACATCAAGCAATGGTTGTTGGTCATCCTCACAAAGGTGAAGCAAAGCATTCACTGCTCTAGCAGCTTCCCCAGCACTTCTTTTGTAAGCCATTATTGCAGCTGTTGGTACCCGATAAGGTTGCGCGGGTAACTCCCACACTTCCACGTGCGCATAGTATTCTCCCGTGCCACGTTAAACTTCAATCTCGGTTACGTGGCAAGCTAGGGATGTCAAGAATGAGGTAAGAGTTTTTGGAGGCCACGCTTGGCATGAAGGAGACGCTCTAGGTCCGTCAAACTTCGCAGAAAATTAGGTAAAAGATAAAAGATGCTTATAAGCTGATAAAATTGATTTATTAAAATTTGCATTAGCAACTATTTTAGGTTGTATCTAAATTTCAATATCTGCGCGAAGTGGGCCCTTTTCGCAGAGCCTGTCCATATGATTTAGTTTGTTTGTTAAGCTTGCTTCATACTTGTGTGGGGCAAAATTGGGAAGCAACTTGTACAGTGCAATCTGCACACTAAATTAAGGCCAGTAGTATGAGGACATTAGGGCTCATAGGAAAATATTTTGGACTATGTAGGACACAGGCACCTTGGTAATGCACAAACTGCATTAGATGTGGCTTTCCAAGAGTATTATATTTAAAATTGGGTCTAGTCCTACCTTAGCAATAACCGTTGGCATGATGGGTGCCTAGTGCCCAGTTCAGGTCTACCTCTATAGGTCTGCATTTAAACTCTATATGCATAGCATACATTGGGAAGTCTTGCCCCACACAGTTTGTATACAAGAGAAGAGCAGACTACATGTCTCTCAAACAAGTGATACCCATGCATTCAGCATACAACTTTAATAACTTGCAGGCTTGGCTATTATTATAAGAGGACTGCACAGCTGTCATATTTTAAACTTAGCTCACAGCACCTCAAGTGACTACAATAGTGAGGCTTCATGCAGGTTGCATTGAGACACAGCCAGGTGGGGAGAGAGAAACAAATATCATCTCTTTTTGCATAGCTTTAGGATGGGGGAGGGGAGGTGGAAATGACTGGGAAGCAGAAGTAATCCTACGCTAACCGTGAAATCTCGGTGCTTCCTAAAACTACTACGAGTACAATTTATCACCTATCTAGTAATAAGTCTTTGCTCAAGTCCAGCCTGAAGGTAGAATACATAGTAGCAGGGGTGGCTCAGCCACTCAAAGGTTGAGTGAGTCAAGAGGAGGATGAGGCTGCTTGAGGCCACGAAAAATTATTTTTTAAATGTCAAATATATAGCCATTAGAAGTTCATGATTTTTGTCTATTCAACTACTGTTCTACCATGGTTTGAGTCACAATTGAGTTATGAAATTACACATTACAAATCAAATCTACCAAAATATTGCATGCCTGTGTTCATTAGCGAATGAATTGACTACCAATATCTAAAAGGTTGATTTTGTCCAGTCTATCCTGATGCACATACAAAAGTAATAATTTATTAAGACGAAGTTGAGTCATTGTAGATCTGAGATAGGTTTTGAGACGCCTAAGGGCACTAAATGACCTCTCACTTGTTGCATTCGTTGCTGGCAATACAAGCAACAGCTTAACTAAGACGATGACTTCCGAAAATAGATGGTTGGTAAGATAAAAAGGGCTTCACATGCCTCCCTATGATACTCAGACTCATGGTGTTCCCTTATCTTAGATATTCCATCTTTCCAATTGGAAAAGCCAGCTGATATCTATATAAAATAAGATATGGTAGATGTAAATATATATTTATAGCTAACTTGCTAACTATAGTATGTATATACTTACAAAGGCACTATCTGGACTTTTTGAAGCCAAAATCTTCTTTTGAGCCACTGCCTTTGTACAACAAGCATGGCAAAAAATGGTGTCCTGCTCTACATCATGAAGAAATATATTTCTAGTCAAGTGTCTGAAGGTCTCTCCTGATAACTTGGACATAAACAACTACGTTTTATTTGTATCTTCTTCCATGAGAGCCTCCGGTGCAAATAAACTTCGACATAACTTCTGTTCCACATCTACCAGTCGTCACTTCTATTATAATAGAGTTGTCCACTTGTGGAATTCATTAGTGCCAATAATCGACATGTCCTTGTCATTCTACAGTATCAAGTATCACATTATTGACTTTCTCTTTCTCTGGGACCATTTCTTGTCAAACTTTGAGTCACCCTGATACTCCATGCACATTTCACTATATCTGGCCTTGTTCCTCGTGCTCTATAATTCCCCACCTCTAATAATACTCATCCTGGCTTCACCAAATTATGGTGATGTTCCTCAACAATCTCTTGCTGTTCATGGGTTTTTAGTGTAGCTAATTAAAAATTACATTCACTGTGGTGTCTACTGATCACTTAACATTGTTTAGTCAGTACTGTAGTGACCAAACAATAGACTGTCTGTTACGTATAGCAGGCAACTAGCTAAATATATATATATATATTTTGGCCCACCTGGCCCACCCTGCTAAACCACCCCTGAGTAGGTACATACCTTCACTGTTGCTCTGTGATACAGATCCAAACAGAAGAAAGAGAAGTAGAATCTTCATCTCCTAGCCGGCTACAGCCCCCCCAAAAAACTGTAGCGTCCACTAGCTGATCTTTTGAATTTATACATTCCTGTCGGTGTCCCGCAGGTGACCCCATTGACTCCGGCATAGGCGTTGGAGCTGGTCAGGCCCGGGCCTGACCAATATATAAAGAAAAAGTGAGGTCATAGGTCAAATACCTTTTGGATAAACCTGGGCATGCTCAGTAAGTCTATGTGCACATGCTCTAGTCTTTTAAGCAGCTGCTTCTTTTTAGATCTTCTGAAATGGCTGCTTCTACAAGTGTAGAAGTGGAGTGTGTTAGTGTCTATAATATGATATAGCTGAGCCTCATCACCATCTCTCTCATTTGCCTTTCTAAAGCGCAGAAAGCAGAACAAAGAGAGGTCTTGTCAAGCTTCTTGGTTTAGGACATGGGATGCGCACATCATGATACATGTATGTTAGAATGTATGGATGGGCATGGCAAGGGCAAAGGGAGGAGGGGTAGAAATGCAATTACATTTTATAGAAAAGGATTAAGATTATCTGCATTGCTTCGATTACAAGTGAAAACAAAGGAACCTTGTTTCGACTTCAAACCAACAGCAAGAATGCTTCAAAGATGCAAGAATGCTATTTCTGAACTCATTTAGGGGGTCGGATGGGCAAAAAAAGTATTTGAATGAAATTTTTTTTTCTTTCCCAGTTATATTATTGTCATGGCATTGGAATACTTTTTTCAGTGCTGAAATGCTCCTATTTTGCACACACACACCAATACAGCGAGTTATCGGGGAGCCCTTCCTGATTTTAATTAGGGTTATTTCTCATAATTTGTTGTGATTACCTCCAACTTTGGAGCTCCATATTTTCTATATTATGCTTTATTGTATGAACTTGATAAATAGCTTAAAAGATAGATCTCTCTGTCTGCTCTTATGTGATGTTAAACATATTATCATAGGTGTACGTATGCTAAAGTTAAAAATCAGGCCCTAAAAAACTATGGGTTAGGTGGCTCTAGGTAAGGGTATTTCCGGAGTGGTTAGACTTGAAGTGCTATAAATTGAACTGAGGTTAGCTAAACCTGTACTCTTCAATTAGAGTGGGTTCATTAGGCTGTACTAGCTGCTAATGACCTGCCACAGCATGCTTTAGAAAATTTATTTTGTCGACCTCTTACCAGATATAAATTGTAAGGCCACTACAAACCTAAAGAGAAGGTGAGTTATTCATGTTACAAGGGTGTAGTTAAGGGATGGGGGGGGGGGGGGGGGGGCTAACCACCTTCCCCTCAGAATTAATAATAAAATGATGTTCTGAGTCAGTGCAATGAGGCTAGCTAATGATTGTATTGTTAGCAATACAGAGCATCTGCTGTTTAGCATTGCCATTTTCATGCAACACAAGAAAATATCTTGAGCCCCCTCCCCACCCTGACTATTCTATCTCCACCTTGTGTTAGTTAATTTTTCTTGTCTAGGATGGCTGGAACAAAACACCGTAACCATCCGAAGGAAGAAGCGCAAGCCTCCCACCAGGGAAGCCTCAGCTAAGACTGCAGTGCCATCACCTTCGCCTGCAGTGTCATCACTTTTGCCTGTCTCATATCTCAGGCCAGTCCAGTTCCTTTGCCAGTAGCATCAACACCTTCCACTTCAGCCACTCTATCCATTCCAACCTCCTCTGGTCCCATGGCTAGTGAGAAGAAACTTAGTAAGTCATCATACCTCTCATTCGCTAAAGGTAATGATGATGACAGTAGTGAGCTGGACTGTGAGAAGGACTATGAGTCTCTGAGTGAGACTGGGTCGCGAGTGTTGGAATGGGATGGTCTCCAGGCAGCTTTGCTTGAACGGTGTAGCTGTAAGAAGTGTGGTGGTGGGCCAGTGGAAGTGCGGGAGGAGTTCCATAGAAGTATGGGATTGGTGACCCACCCATACCACCTCTTTTGTAATAGCTGCTCTGGCAAGACTCTCATTACATTCAAGACTGTAGGTTCCTCCAAAAAATATGCAGTCAATGTGAAGTCAGTTCTTGCCAACAAGTGTGTTGGTGGAACTTTCTCTAGTTTTCAGCTGTTGCACTGCATGCAAGACTTGCTTGCTCCACCCCCCCCCCCCCCCCGTGTCAAAAGAGTGTGTATGCCGACCATGCTCGAGATGTTAATGTAAAGAGCATCCTTCAGGCTCAGGAGAGCATGAAGCAAGCTCGCGACGAGATCAGGCGGTACTATGACATAGACGCACAACCTGGTGATGTTGTAGACATCCTCATCAGCTGCAATGGCACATGGCAAAAGCGTGGCTTCAACTCACTTTATGGGGCTGTATCTGTGATTGCCTATGAGACTGGCAAGGTGGTGGACTACACTGTGCTGTGTAAGCACTGTTCAGGATGCAAGAGATTGTAGAGGAAGGACAAGACTAGCCTAGAGTACTCGACCTGGAAAGCCAGCCATGTCTGTTCTGCCAACTACAGCGGCAGTTCAGGGGGCATGGAGCCACATGGCACAGTTCAAATGTTTAGTCGGTCCTTGTATCACAAGATCAGGTACAAGTATCTGATTGCTGATGGTGACAGCAGGTCCCACTCCCTTATCCTTGAACTAAAGCCATATGGGTCAGATTGTTTGGTGAAGAAAAACGATTGCATTGGGCATGTGCAGAAGAGGATGGGAACGGCACTTCGAGAGCTGAAGAAAAGGCATCGAGGCGAGAAGCTCTCAGATGGAAAGACCATTGGTGGAGTAGGATGCTTGACAGACACCCTGATTAATTCTCTCCAAAACTACTATGGAGATGCGATCAGGAAGAGTGTTGGGGATCTGTATAGAATGATCAAGTCTGTTCAAGCGACCCTATCCACTTGAATTCTCCACTGACTAGAGACCCCGTCACCACCTTTGCTCAACTGGAGGCCTCTTGGTGCAAATACCAAGTGGCTCAGGCATGGCATGAAAACTATCATCACAAGCACACCCCCATTCCAGAAGCCATTGTTAATCTTTTGAAACCAATTTATACCCGCCTGGGAAGTAGGGCACTTCTTGAGAAGTGCGTGGATGGTTGCACACAGAATGCAAATGAGTCCTTGCATTCTATAGTGTGGAAGATGTGTCCCAAGACATTGCATTTAGGAAAGACAGCAGTTGATACTGCCTGTGCTCTGGCTGTGTGCTCCTGGAATGATGGACAGAGTTCCTGGAAGACCATTGGTGATAAGCTAGAGAATTACAGCTTACTCCCATTGCATCAGGCTGTCTCCAGAGCAGGGATGTTGCTAGGATGAAGAAGGCAAGGTACAGGGCAACGGAGCGAGCCAAAACTTTGAGGAGAAGGGCCAGGCGGGTGAGGAAAGGGTTTGAGGATCAGCAGCAGAGGAGTGAGATTGTTATGTATGCTGCTGGTGCTTTTGACACTGCTACCCCATGCCCTAGCAATCAGCCAGGACCTAGCAACCAGTCAGGACCTAGCAGGGGAACTGGCAAGCGACCCATGAATCACGAGCCAGGATTAGGGAAGAGGGGAAAAAACAGTTTAGTTACTCTTGTGTGTGTTGTGTTCTGGTATATAGTGCCATAGTTTGTTATGTGTCATTTTGGATGATTTTTGTCTGTATATTCCTCCCTTTAGTTCAATGATTGAACTGCCTTTCTTATAATGCCTATTCCCGAAAAGGGATTTTTTGGCCTCCCTGCTTTATACTTGGAGTAAAGAGGATATATTCTGGTTCCTCTCAATGAGATCTATGTAATGACATTCTTAGTTTTTCATTTTAAGCAAGTATATTTGAATTGGCTTTAGAATAGTTGGCTTTAGAATAGTACAGAAAATCTTTTTCATGACTAAAAAAAATCATAAAAAATCATCTAACACACCTTTTCACAAAAACTCCATGTAGTTGCATTCTTTGTACATGTTACTTGATAATTTCCTTGTAGTAAGTTGTGAATCCCTAAAGTAAACACTACTCCAAATATGGCTGTCCTGGCCAAACGACAAAAGGTCACTAAGGGAGGCTTTTACCATTTCTGGGGTGGTCGACACAACTTGTCATAACTTTTTTGTTTCTTTCTCAATGCAGGTGAATTTTTATCAAGATGCAGTGTATTGAATGTGCTTTCTTTTGATATGCTCAGATTTCGCTACCTAGGTGAAGTTATGGATCCCACCTCGGTATCAGGGGCAAATATTCTAACTCATGGCCACTTAGTCCTAAACACTTCCCACTTAGGAAGTGCTTAGAGTGAACATAGAAGTGCAAAGTGAATGACTAAAAAGATCATTAGCACAACAACTGAATTTTAAGAGAGGTCAACCTGAAGTTCTAAACATGGTATGTATATCCATATGCATACCTCCACCATGGATGCACTTAAACATGTTTTAGACATTCACTTTATAGAGCAGAGAAAGGGCTTTCAAATGATATATTAAAATCTTGTATAGATTAAAAAATGAGCAAGTGAGAATATTTCCTGATTCGGAAACAGTTATTTTCAGGAGAAGCCATGAAAAGTGGGTGTTTTTTTTGGTATTTATCGAAATGATGACGGTTGCCTGACAGGATGCGCAGATCATGTGATGACAGCACAGGGCTGCATGGTAACTGTGGTAATTGGTAGCTTACTGAGAGCTTCATTTAGAGTCCTTTTCCAGACTTCTATCATGAACGGTTACGGAGATACGCTTACCTTAGGCAGGAGCACCGTCTTCAAGATACAAACGGTATTTTGTATATTTAAAGCTTGATAATGTGATATAGCATGCACAAAAAGGTGCATAACTTCATAATGGAGCGTTGAAATACTCTGAAACTTGAAACTTAACAACTACATGCATCAAGGTATAGAATAGAGCAATAAAAGTGTTTTTTTTAATCATTTAAAAAAAAATGGTAAAAGCCTCCCTTAAGTCTGGATCAGTTGGAGCTGGGTGGTTGTCACAGTATATATATACCAGAAGGTATATAGTTCAGTGTATAGGTATATACACATCATACAAAATTTCAAAAAATAATTCCAAACAAGAGAGGAGTGAGTAGTTATAATTTTTTGGTTGTTGTTGTTTTTTTGCCCATCCGACCCCCTTAACTTATTACTCTAACATTCTTAAATATCAGTATTGTATTTGTAATACTTTGGATATATTTGGAGTTTTAACTGGTATAAAATTCAGAGTTGAGTGGGCGTATGCTCAGGAGAGCAGCTAGGGCTAGGCTCAGGAGAGTGGGCTTATGCTCAGTTGGCTAGGGTTAGGGTCAGAAGAGCTAGGCTCAGGAGAGTGGGCTTGTGCTCAAGAGAGTGGCTAGGGTTAAGCTTAGGGGAGTGGCTATGGTTAGGCTCAGGATAGTAGGCTTATGCTCAGGAGAGTGGCTTAGGCTCAGGAAAGTGATTAGGGTTAGAGTCAGTCGAGTGATTAGGGTTAGGGTTAAGGGTTAGGGTTAAGGCAATGGCTAGAACAATCTTGACAATGCTGAAGTCCCAACATGAATTGTGTACTAATATTATTGTGACATGAAGTATTTTCCCAAAGTGGGCATGGACACAGAACACACTGATGATAGGTAAATATTTTATCTCACTCTAGTCCCCCTCCCCCAATATTCAAGATCCTCAGTCACAAGCAACTGTTGTGCTTGGTGTCCAATTTCCTCAGCATGGAAGAACTATACACAGACTCTGATATGAATGCTCCAAAAATTAGAAATGTTAAAAATTCCACAATAATGTCAACGGCACTAGGGGTTAATCAGTAAAAGAGTTAAGATTTGATTTTGCAAGTGATCTATCTGGCCAATGAAAAGTTCCATCAAATTCAAACTGCTTACCCGGCTTCCTTGGGTATCTAAGCATGCATGAGCTGATAGACCCTTCCCTCATGAGTGCATGCAATAGCCTTCTTCTCCCCTCATGAGTGCTGTCAGAAACTCTCTCCCTGTGACCACTTATAAGCCACTAGCAGTTTCTGATGACACCAAACCCTTGTCTGAGAACCTAGATGCACCACACCTCTTGCCCTCAAGACCTTGGTAAGACCAATACACTAACCTCACTCCCTCACTAGAGCTTGGGAATTAAAGAACAATAAAACAATGGCACATTAAAACATATATCAATAAGCACAATATCACTAGTAATCTATCTTGTTCGATGATAGACTTACTCAGTCTTAATTGTCTTTCTTAATCGTTCGCTTTCTTTCTTTCTTTGTTCTTCTTTTTCTCTCTTTGCAGTTCTTCTCTTTTATAGATTCTGTCACAGTTCACGTAGTGGTTTTGTGGGTAGTCTGTCTTCTCTGGTCTCTGTGGTTTTACACCTTCTGATATAGGTGAGTAATCAGGCGAGAGATTCCCACAGGTTGTTCCTCCTTTCCCAGAGGTGTCAGAGGCAGTCACAACGTGATTCCCACAGGTTGTTCCTCCTTCTCCAGAGGTATCAGAGGCAGTCACAACGTGATTCCCACAGTTTGTTCCTCCTTCTCCAGAGGTGTCAGAAGCAGTCACAACGTGATTCCCACAGGTTGTTCCTCCTTTTCCAGAGGTGTCAGCAGTTTTCAGGATGCTCCCTGACACTCCCCCATCGTTCAAGTGAGAGCCATGCTCTCGTGATAGGCCATCAGCATTGGCATTGCGTGTGCCAGGCTTGTGTACAATCTTGTAGTTGTACGGTTGCATCAGCAGAGCCCATCGTGCTAGTCTTCCATGGCTATCTTTCAGTCGTGACAGGTATGTCAATGGATTGTGGTCAGTCTGGATCGTAAATTCGGTACCCTCCAGATAAACGCGAAAGTGTCTGGTTCCTTCGATAACCGCCAGGGCTTCTTTCTCGATGGTCGAATATTTCCTCTCCCGTAGAAGAAGTTTCCTGGATGCATAGGCGATTGGGTGTTCCTCTCCCAACTCATCAATCTGGGCAAGAACAAAACCAATGCCACTATCAAAGGCATCAGTTTGTAAGATAAATGATCTATGCCAATTAGGTGTGGATAGAACTGGGTAATTGGTGAGAACTGTTTTCAATTCCTGGAAAGCCTGTTGGATATGCTCATTCCACTCAATTAAGTTGGGTTTATCCTTTTTAGTAAGGTCTGAAAGGGGGGTGGCTATAGTCGAGAAATTGGGTATGAATTTTCTGTAGTACCCACACAATCCCCAAAAAGCTCTCACATCCTTTATATATAGTTGTTGGTTGCCTAAAGCTTTGTACGGCTTGTACCTTAGCTAGCAAAGGCTGTACTGTTCCTTGCCCCACAATATGCCCTAAGTAAACACATGTGTTACACGCAAACTTGCACTTTCGATTTTTGATTGTTAATCCTGCTTTTCGAAGTCTCTCGAAGATGTCCTTGAGATGTGTGAGATGTTCATCCCAAGTATGGCTGTGGATAATAATGTCATCGAGGTATGCCGCAGCGAAGGACTGAGTTCCTTCCAGCACATGATCCATTAGTCTCTGCAACGTAGAGGGTGCAGCCATGAGTCCAAAGGGCATGGTACGGAACTGAAACTTCCCCCACGGCGTCACAAATGCTGTCTTTTCTTGGCTAGATTTAGCCACTGGTACCTGCCAGTACCCTTTCGTCAGATCTAAAGCTGAGCCTTCCCCACATCATCAATTAGATCATCTATACGTGGTATAGGATACGGATCTACCTTGGTTACTAAGTTAAGCTTCCGGTAGTCAATGCAGAGACGCTTGTCTCCATCCTTCTTTGGTATACTAGAATAGCTGGGGCTGCCCAAGGACTTTTAGATGGAACGATAATACCCATCTCCAACAACTCCTTGATTTCTCTGCGTAAATATTCGTGCGATGCATGTGGTAGTCTGTAGGGGGGTAGTCGAATCGGACTTGCATCACCCGTGTCAATTACGTGTTCCACCAATGTCGTAAGTCCTGGCTCATCACGATAATGTCAGCAAACTCCTACTTCAGTTGTAAGAGTTCTTCTGTCTGTGAAGAGGTAAGAGCAATGTTATTTTCCTGGGATTGAATACCTTCTGTAGTATCCTCCTCAATGATGTTGTCAACAGATAGAAATACTGCTGGTGCTGGTGAATGCCACGCCACGTCTTGATCCCGTTCACATGGAAGGTACGTAGTCGTTTCTGTCCTTGGCCCATGTCAACTTCATATGTCACATCGGTCACCTTGCATGTGGTTTGCATCGGAGCCCTCCATTCGTTTTCCAGCTTCCTGGGTTGGAAAACCAAGACAAAATCACCAATATCATATGACCTACTCACAGCCTTTTTGTCATAATAATAGATGTGTTTTTCTTACGCATCAGTTTCATTTGCAGCAGCCAACTCCCGCACTGTCTCCATCTTCTCTCGAAGGAGTTGAAGGTACTCGATTACGGGTCGACCTTCTTCTTCTGTCTCATTGGTCCACAGCTCTACCAACTCATCCAGTGGTGTCCTCATCTTTCTGCCAAATAAAAGCACAAACGGCGAGTAACCCGTTGATTTGTGGGTTGTCCCACGGTAAGCCCACAATACATAGGATAGACACTTATCCCATTCTAACCCATGTTTTTTAGTTAACTTACGAAGCAGACGCTTCAGGGTGGAATTCCATCTTTCCACCATCCCATCAGTTTGTGGATGATAAGGGGATGTCTTGATCTGCTGTATTTCAGACCTCTCACAAAACCCTCTCATGGTTTTAGAAATAAAATTGGACCCATTATCGGTGAGTATTTCTCTTGGCACCCCCAATCTAGCAGTGAGCTCCACTAGACAGTCAATTACTGATTCTGTGGTCACGTTTCGTAGAGGAAATGCCTCTGGCCATTTTGTTGCATAATCTTGTACTACAAGTACATATTTGTTACCTGCTTTTGTTCTTTTTGAGGCCCAAAGATATCCATCGCTATGCGGTCAAATGGATTCTTGATGATTGGCAGCGGATGAAGCGAAGCTCTCTTCAAGGTTGCTGGGGCAGCTCGCTGGCACTCTGGACAGGATTTACACGCTTCTCTTATGTCTACGGTCATACCTGGCCAGCTAACCCTCTGTCGGAGAGTATCCAGAGTTCTTGTCTCTCCAAAATGTCCCGCAGTTGGGGAACAATGTGCAAGCTTCAGCACCCCTGTCCTACAGATTGAGGAACAACTAACAAATTAGTATCCCCTTTTTTGTACGGTCTTCGCCTTAGTAGCCCCTTCTCCCAAAACACATCCCCATCCTTAGCCTCCTCAGCCTCCTGTCTCCATTTCTCCAGTGTAGGGTCTGTTGCTTGGAGAGAGCGTAGTTGGCTAGGGGTAACTTGTTCCGGCCATAGAGGATCTTCTGTAGCCTTATCTGGGAAACAACGTTGGGTTGGGACAACAATTAGTTCATCATCAAATTTGTACATGTTACCCAAACTTGACTCTTCCTCTTCCAAAGGTTCTAGAGTCTGAATGATTGCTTCATCCTGCTTCTGTTGCGACTCTGTGGCTTCCTGCTGTCGGTTGTGTCCAGCTCTAGTGGTCACCATGGGGCCACATCAGGAAGTCTCACTTCTTCCGTTGGTTGAGTCTCCTCCTTGACATCATCCTCAAGCATCTCTCTGAGTAGCTTCCTGAAGTGTGGTACATCTTTCCCCAAAAGCATGTCCACATTGATGTGAGGTGATACACCCACTGCAAGCTCGTGTGTCTTCCCGTCTATCCGTAACTCAATTCTCGTGGCAGGGAACCAAGTCTTTCGAGAACTAGCAGTGGTGTAGGGTATTTTTCATCCTAGTCGGTCTTTGCTGTCGATGCACCTCGGATGTACTATGGATTTCGAGCAGCCTGTGTCCAGCAACGCCACTACAGACTTGCCGTTGACCTTGGCCATTCTTGTCCAAGTTGGTAAATTCGTCCGGATGTATGTGCTCTGTCCAAAATTGACATTGTCCATTTTTACTCGACAATTTTTTCGAAAATGTCCTTTTTTTCCACATCTGAAACATTCGATATGTTTCAAGTCCCTACCGGATGGAGAGTAGACACCTTTATTTCCCTCTGCATCTGAATGCTTCTGCTCCAGTGGTCTTGGGTGATTCCGAGTGTCCCTAGGTTTCGGTCCAAAACTCTCTCTCTGGTCGGATTTCTTTGGTATTCCTCCTCCTTGTCGCTGACTGGACAAATAGCGTACAATAGTCTCACCCAGTTCCTCATAAGTGTCGGGGTGCAACCGTCGCATTTGCCCCTCCAACCACCCTGGAAGACGCTTTAGTGCTAGCACAGTATCTCGTTCCGTCTTGTTGGAGGAGTCCAACCACTGGTGGAAGGACTGTTTGTACGACATGAACCATCCATCGGGGTTAGTTCCGTCGAATGTCTGGTCAAATACCTTGGCTCGGTATGTTTCAGAGGTTAACTTGTAGATATTCAAGAGGGCTTCTTTGACCTGCTCGTAATCGGTCTGACTCAGTCCTGGCAGAGCGGCCACTGCTGTCAACCCTTGACCAGACAACGAACCTCTTAAGTAGTTCGCCCAATGTCGGGCTGGCCAACCATTCGCGCTGGCTGTCACCTCGAACATTTTCAAGTATGCACCCATATCGTCGGTGCCTTCACTAAACTTCTGCAAGTTTATCTTGGTAGGTGCTACTTCTGCTGATGGTGGAGGAAATCGTGATGATAGGAGCTGAGCCCAACGTTCTTCTTGACGTTCTTGACGTGCCTCCCTTCGTTCTTCCTCTCGCTGAAGTCTTTCTTCCTCCCTTTGTGCCTGTCTTTCTTCTGCTTGAACGAATCGCGTCATTAGCAGCGTTCCAGATATAATAGGTTCTTCTGCAATCGTTGCTTCTTCTGCCATACCATCCCTAGGAATTTTCCCACTCCGTAACTCACGGTCTTCTCCAGGCCGCGCTCGTTCGTGAGACATGCTCGCGGGTTGCATATATTATACAGAACACAATTAACCAATAGTAAGATAATGTCGCTCTAATAAACGACAAAAGAAAAGGATACAACAGAAATATGCACTGTCCCTAGGGACTAACACTGTATGATATCCTAGGGTAGGGTTTTGTTTCACAGGCTCCTAGATACGAATACCCGAGCCGTTTCCCTGCTAACGTAGCAATAGAGAAAAGAAAAATAGATGCTCCGACCAACTAGGAACTCCTGTCCAAGTTGTCTTCCACTAGGATCCAACACTGTTTCGCTGATCCCACTGCTGCCACCAAATGTCAGAAACTCTCTCCCTGTGACCTCTTATAAGTCACTAGCAGTTTCTGATGACGCCAAACCGTTGCCTGAGAACCTAGATGCACCACACCTCTTGCCCTCAAGACCTTGGTAAGACCAATACACTAACCTCACTACCTCACTAGAGCTTGTTAGGAATTAAAGAACAATAAAACAATGAATCAAATGCACATTAAAAACATATAATCAATAAGCACAATATCACTAGTAATCTATCTCTTTCGATGATAGACTTACTCAGTCTTAATTGTCTTTCTTAATCGTTTGCTTTCTTTCTTTCTTTGTTCCTCCTTTTCCAGAGGTGTCAGCAGTTGTCAGGATGCTCCCTGACACTGTATACAGATGAAATTTTCTTTCAATAGAGAGAAAATTGAGTGAAGAATTGGACCTTTTAGAAGAAATTGTTCATGCAACTTCCTCAATAAGATGTTCCGGTCCACGCTGTTGAAAGCCTTTTTGAAATCTACAAAGAGACTATAGAAAGGCATACGAGGCATATCTAGAGCTGTAGTAGCTGCCGCAATGAGATACCTTAAGGGATTTTCCGTAGACTGCCCGTGGCGAAACCCAAATTGCTCAACTGGTCGAATGGGATCCATGACGGGTCTAATTCTCCTTGTTATTAATTTTGAGAAAACCTTTTGGATTGCAGATGAGTGCAATTCCTCTGTAGTTATTAGGATCAGTCCTTCCTTTATTCTTATAAAGGATTTTCATTGTACTGGTTTTCCACACTTGTGATATTTCCCCACTATAAAGGCAACAATTGAAGAGGTCCGTCCAAAGGTCTTTTGCTACCTCTGCTGATTGTTTCAATACTTCATTACTAAGGTTGTCATGGCTCACTGCCTTCTTATTTTTTGCCGCTTGAATGACTTTATAAACCTCTCTCTCTGAGAAGGGCTGATTATACAGCTCATCTACACCTTCTTCAAGGTCTTGAAATATGCCTACAGAGTTCGTGATATCATTATCAGGATTGAGGAGTGATTTAAAGTGAGTTGTCAGTGTCTCTAAGGGAATTGGGACAGCCGAATTTAAAGACTTCTTGGATATCACTAACCACGGGAACTCTTCAGCTTCTCTGACAATCCTTTCTGTTTGAAAAGCATCATACTCATTCTTTTTCTTCTTTCTTAGATCTTTGTAACACTTCCTCCACTCACAGTACAGGGATCTAAGATCTGCGTATCCAGATTTTATGAGGTGTAGAAGGTGTATAGTACAACATCTAATCTCTCCGCACTCTCTATCATGCCATGCTTTCCATTTCCTCATTCTGCAGCGGGGAATAATTGTACAATCCATCAGTGCTGGTCTGAAGACCTGTAGACCATCATCAATATAACCTCATGAGAATTTCTTTCTTGATTCCTTCAAATATGGGTGGTTAATAAATTTCATCGTATCAATAACTCGTGGAGTGAGAGGTTTAGTGGGCTGGGTCTGCACTTCATATTGTAAAACCATTGTCCATGTTGCTGTAATGGGGAGATGTTAATGGGGAGATGTTTCCTCATTGTTGAGTTACCCTGTGAAATATGAATTTGTGATGTTTGAGGAGTGGAGAAAATTAGGTCTATGGTACTAGTTCCAATTGTGACATATGTATGTCCATTGGATCACTTCTTAGTTCAAGGGAATTGTCTCTCATAACTTGAAGCAGGGCTTGAAATTTTGGTGAATCCTTTTTGTCTGCACGGTCTCCTCCAGCAATAATCAGATTTCCTACTCTGGAAACCTCGTTTAAAATCTCCAGAAGTGAATCTGTTACTTCTTCTTTAGGAATGGTGGGTGACATGTAAGAAGCAATAAGGGTTCCTATGGAGGTCGACACTGCTATTGAAAGGTCATTGCTGCATATGAAGGTTGGGTTAAGCCATGGTTTCACTGCTATCGTGATGCCACCACTTGGTCGTCCCCGAGCTACGGCTGAAGTAGCACAATTATCAAAAGTGTAGAACCCAAGAATAGATGAGGGCTTTGTTTCAAAAGTATTCATAATTATTATGTCAACTGAGAGTTTATTGATAGTCTGGAATATCTTGATCTTTTACCTCATCCTTGGGATGGCGGGAAGAAAATGGTCTGGTGTCTCTATCATATAGCTGTGCTTGAGAAGCAGGAGTTCAACACTTCACTGCCTATGCTAGGATAGAGTCATTTGAAATAGTACACAACCTTGCATAGTGATGATAACTCACAGCTAGCTGACAGTTACTTGTCTATATTACAGCTTCAACAAGTTTGCCTTCTTGTGGAGAATTGAACTTGGCATTCATCCTTCCTCATGCCGAATATAATTGGTAAAAATACTGCAATCTGATTCGGGCTGCAACTATATTTGCATGACCACATCATATATGCTAGAGGGACCAGATCCTAGTCTTCCCTCGTCCCTAAGATAAAGGCTTAGGGTAGGATAAGGCTGGGATATATTATGCCCATATTGTTCCTTGATCTATGTGCTTTCCAATGATATAAAAGATTAATCTATAGGCATATTTTCTCAGAAGATACATGCAGAAATATCAAGGCATTCCAAAAAAATAAACACTTCTGCCCCAACACTTCCCCCTCACCCATACTTACAAACCAAAAGAAATAAGGCTAGGATAGGACACTAGGATAGAGTTAGGGGTAAGGTAAGGAGGGCTAGGGCTGGGATAGGGTGGGACATGGCTGAAGCAAAGGCAAGTGCTAGGATAAGGCTACTGCATGTAGGGCTAGTGCTGGGATAAGGCTACTGCATGTAGGGCTAGTGCTGGGATAAGGCTACTGCATGTAGGGCTAGGGCTAGTGCAAGGATAAGGCTACTGCATGTAGGGCTAGTGCTGGGATAAGGCTACTGCATGTAGGGCTAGTGCTGGGATAAGGCTACTGCATGTAGGGCTAGGGCTAGGATAAGGCTACTGCATGTAGGGCTAGTGCTAGGATAAGGCTACTGCATGTAGGGCTAGGGCTAGTGCTAGGATAAGGCTACTGCTAGGGCTAGGATAAGGCTACTGCATGTAGGGTTAGGGCCAGTGCTAGGATAAGGCTATTGCATGTAGAGCTAGGGCTGCATAAGTGTACGATGATCTCTGGATTATAAAGTGGACCTGGCACAAGTAAAGTAAATGTCCACCAAAATGTAATTCAATGCTCAGTGCAGAGCTACCGGGTTTTTTTTAAATTGGTATATAACCAAAGGTGTGTCTGATGATGTCATCTAAATGTGTTTTTGTTTATTTTTTATTGGTAAAGGTGTATCTGATGATGTCATCTAAATGAAGTTATTTTTTTGTGGTAAAGGCGTGTCTGATGATGTCATCTAAATGAAGTTATTTTTTATTGGTAAAGGCGTGTCTGATGATGTCATCTAAATGTGTTTTGGTTTATTTTTTATTGATAAAGGTGTGTCTGATGATGTCATCTAAAAAAATTTTTTTATTGGTAAAGGTGTCTGATGAGAAAGGTGTCTGATGATGTCATCTAAATGTGTTTTTTATTGGTAACCTGATGATGTCATCTAAATGTGTTTTTGTTTATTTATTTTTTGTTGGTAAAGGCGTGTCTGATGATGTCATCTAAATGTGTTTGTTGTTATTTGTGTCCTTACTTATCTGATAACTCCAGCTGTTTTCTTACAGTAACTTTCTCGACAATCAATTTACTTATGAAATGTTCCGGCTAGATGGTCTAGCCAAAATGTCGAGTGGGCAAATTTAAATTGATTAATCAAGAAAGTCTCTGTATATATACTATGTCAACTAAGAGTTCTTATAAAAGAAGTGAATTTCTTTTCAAGTGCTTTAGGAAAGTGGATGGTCATTTTACATCTTGTACTCGCCATGTGTGTGTGTGTGTCTGTGTGAGTGTTATTGTTATGTGTGTGCATGTGTGTGTGTGCATGTGTGTGTGTGTGCACGCATGCATGTGTGTCTCTGTGTGTGTGTGTGTGTGAATATCACCTTAGAACTTAGTCTGGCACCTTTCCCCCAAGTAAGAGTTAAAGTTGTTATTGTGGTTGTACTTGTTGCTATGGTGCAGCATTATTGTGGTTGTACTTGTTGCTATGGTGCAGCATTATTGTGGCTGTACTTGTTGCTATGGTGCAGCATTATTGTGGTTATACTTGTTGCTATGGTGCAGCATTATTGTGGTTGTACTTGTTGCTATGGTGCAGCATTATTGTGGTTGTACTTGTTGCTATGGTGCAGCATTGTTGTGGTTGTACTTGTTGCTATGGTGCAGCATTGTTGTGGTTGTACTTGTTGCTATGGTGCAGCATTATTGTGGCTGTACTTGTTGCTATGGTGCAGCATTATTGTGGTTATACTTGTTGCTATGGTGCAGCATTATTGTGGTTGTACTTGTTGCTATGGTGCAGCATTATTGTGGTTGTGCTTGTTGCTATCGTGCAGCATTATTGTGGTTGTACTTGTTGCTATGGTGCAGCATTGTTGTGGTTGTACTTGTTGCTATGGTGCAGCATTATTGTGGCTGTACTTGTTGCTATGGTGCAGCATTGTTGTGGTTGTACTTGTTGCTATGGTGCAGCATTATTGTGGCTGTACTTGTTGCTATGGTGCAGCATTATTGTGGCTGTACTTGTTGCTATGGTGCAGCATTATTGTGGCTGTACTTGTTGCTATGGTGCAGCATTATTGTGGTTGTACTTGTTGCTATGGTGCAGCATTATTGTTGTTGTACTTATTGCTATGGTGCAGCATTATTGTGGTTGTACTTGTTGCTATGGTGCAGCATTATTGTGGTTGTACTTGTTGCTATGGTGCAGCATTATTGTGGCTATACTTGTTGCTATGGTGCAGCATTATTGTGGCTGTACTTGTTGCTATGGTGCAGCATTATTGTGGTTGTACTTGTTGCTATGGTGCAGCATTATTGTGCTTGTACTTGTTGCTATGGTGCAGCATTATTGTGGTTGTACTTGTTGCTATGGTGCAGCATTATTGTGGCTGTACTTGTTGCTATGGTGCAGCATTATTGTGCTTGTACTTGTTGCTATGGTGCAACATTATTGTGCTTGTTCTTGTTGCTATGGTGCAGCATTATTGTGGCTGTACTTGTTGCTATGGTGCAGCATTATTGTGGCTGTACTTGTTGCTATCATGCAGCATTATTGTGGTTGTACTTGTTGCTATGGTGCAGCATTATTGTGGCTGTACTTGTTGCTATGGTGCAGCATTGTTGTGGTTGTACTTGTTGCTATGGTGCAGCATTGTTGTGGTTGTACTTGTTGCTATGGTGCAGCATTATTGTGGTTGTACTTGTTGCTATGGTGCAGCATTATTGTGGTTGTACTTGTTGCTATGATGTAGCATTATTGTGGCTGTACTTGTTGCTATGGTGCAGCATTATTGTGGTTGTACTTGTTGCTATGGTGTAGCATTATTGTGGTTGTACTTGTTGCTATGGTGCAGCATTATTGTGGCTGTACTTGTTGCTATGGTGCAGCATTATTGTGGTTGTACTTGTTGCTATGGTGCAGCATTATTGTGGTTGTACTTGTTGCTATGGTGCAGCATTATTGTGGTTGTACTTGTTGCTATGGTGCAGCATTATTGTGGCTGTACTTGTTGCTATGGTGCAGTATTATTGTGGTTGTACTTGTTGCTATGGTGCAGCATTATTGTGGTTGTACTTGTTGCTATGGTGCAGCATTATTGTAGTTGTACTTGTTGCTATGGTGAAGCGTGATGGTTGTACTTGTTGCTATTGTGCAGCAAGCATATTTGGACAGTGGGATGAGCTGCACTATGTGTCGGTCCGGTAGGCAGTGCGCAGATCTTCTCCAAAGGGCCCAGCGGAATGAGGTGGATTGGACGGAGCCCAGTATCCTTGTCAGACACCCCGAAGGAGTAAGTTGTGTTGGTGATGATGATTCCGGTAGTGATGATGGTACCAGTGGTGATGATGATGCCGGTAGTGATGATGGTGCCAGTGGTGATGATGGTGCCAGTGATGATTATGGTGCCGGTGGTGATGATGGTGCCGGTGGTGATGATGGTGCCAGTGATGATGATGGTGCCGGTGGTGATAATGTTGCCAGTGGTGATGAAGGTGCCAGTGATGATTATGGTGCCGGTAGTGATGATGGTGCCAGTGATGATGATGGTGCCGGTGGTGATGATGGTGCCAGTGATGATGATGGTGCCGGTGGTGATAATGGTGCCAGTGGTGATGATGGTGCCAGTGATAATTATGGTGCCAGTGGTAATAATGGTGCCAGTGGTGATGATGGTTCTGGGTATGATTATAGTGCCGGTGGTGATGATGGTGCCAGTGGTGATGATGGTTCCGGTGGTGATTATAGTGCCGGTGGTGATGATGGTGCCAGTGGTGATGATGGTGTTTGGTAGTAATGAGTAGAAGTCAATGATGGTATGGGTATTGTTATCTGTATTGTTTGTGCTATCTTGCATTTTAGGATCCTGTGATATCCATAAGCGTTCCTGATGCTTGTAACAACATTGCCCACTTGATGAGGACCGCCTCCACCTATTGTGGGGTGAGGGAAGGAAGGAGGGGGGGATATTGCAGGGAGGAGCTAGAGGTAGTGGGAGGAGTCCCATGGAATAACAATAATGGGAAAGGGTGTGGTGTATATGTACGGTCAGCGGGGGTGGTTGGGGTGGGAACTTTAGAGAGGGGTGGGAGGGAGTGTGGGTGTTAATGTGTAACTGCTCAACAGGTCTTCAAGTTGGTATGTCATTGTTGTTGTTGACATTACAACAAGCCAAACTAAACTTTACCTTGCCAGCATGTGGTGGATAGCTAGCTACCAGTATATAGTAGGCTCACACGAGTCTTAGCATCTCATTATTCCTGATGAAGGCTAGAGCATCTAGTCGAAATCTCGAGGCAATACAATTTCAAGTTGATTATTGAGAAGGTTATTGTAATGTTATTATGTCAATTGAGAGTTCATTGAGAGATTCTTTTTTTTCTTCTTTCTTTTTGGGGGGGGGGGGGGGGAATGTGCTCCTCTTTTAAAATACTTATAGAGATCATAAAATATTTAATACCGCAGGACATTTAGTATATTATAATATAAAACATCAGGGTTTATTGGGTAGCTGGATTAGTCCACAGATTGACAAGAAGTGTTTTGCCTATATCATAGAGCAAGCACTATATTCCTGTAGCAAGAACTGATGTGGTAAGGTCATTGGTGTTTTGGTATTGCATTGCTCTTCTCCATAAGATGATGTCTGCTCGTAATATATCATGTTGTCCATCAACCTATCTCTTAAAAACAAAAATGTATGTCATAGCATGATTTGGGCAGAGTGTCCTCGGGAGTGTGATATATCAAATCCCGTTAAACCTCTCATGTAAGTATTAAGTGACTCTTGTAGCATCTTGGTTATGTCTAGTATTCATTCTGCAGTGCTTTAGGTCTTGCTTCACATGTGGCTGTCGTCATGTTCCTGCAGATACAAGATTGATGATGGTGATGATGTGTTGCACTCGGAGAGATGGGCACGTCATTCAAGAAACTGCTGCATGTTATCAAGCCTGTATCTATACTTGGTTGAAGTGCTGTTGGAAGTCGAGTCACCTCTGTCTGACCTTGCCAGTTGTGCCACTCTCTACGCTGGTGATTTCATGGTTTCCTTCTTTGCTGCACATTTTCAGCAATAATGGTTAGTTGCAGCTGCTGCTTGATCTCCATAAGTTTCCATCTCTGCACCATTAACTGGCTGCACTCCACCCTCACCAGCACACTCTGTAGTGGCCCGTCCCAAAAAGCAACAGGGCAAACTACAAACTTTACGCATTAATTGGGTCTCGATTATTACTTTACGAATCTCATTACATCGCTTCCTCTGGCATACTAGACACCCCTGCTATAACTTTAAAACTCTATGAAAAATAGCTGGATTTTCAATGGATGGCACTAAAACTTTGTCGAGGTGATGTTGCATGCTGGATGCACATTAATGAAGGTATCTCTTGATGTACTCCATTGGCATGCAGGAGTCTGGTCAGGGCTAGGCGCTTGGGGTACCAGTGAGCATTGCACATGCAACTATTATAAGGATTTTCGCCTCCCAAAAATGTTTCCAGAAGAAGTTCTGGAATCTATTAAGTGATTGTTCCTTGATTGCATCTTGCGGCAAGTAAAGCAAGATGAAGGCTAGAGCATCTAGTCGAAATGTCGAAGACAGTAAAATTCAAGTTAATTATTGAGAAGGTCATTGTAATTTTATTATGTCAACTGAGAGTTTGTTGGGAGTTTATTTCCTGATGAGGCTAGAACATCTTTTAAGAGTAAAATTCAAGTTGGTTACTGAGAAGGTCTTTGTAAGGGAAATGCTTGTTCTGGTGAGATAGCTGAACACAACTCCTGGCTGATCATTGTACACTTCTACAGTGTACATCGCATGCCCTACAGTTCCATTTGTTTGGTAATCTGTATCACATTTCTAAAGGGAAGCAACAAGGAAGTCTGCATTTTACGTACAACTGTCAGACAGAGACTTTGACTTCCAGCTGCTGCTGAGTGGGAACTGTGCCACTGCAAACTACAGGCTAAGGCTAGCATTTAAACATATAGTTTATTTTCACTTGTATTGGGTAACTGTATTTACAGTTCTACCTTGCGCCATCACTGTCGGAGCCAGAGTTGGTATGTACTAACTGCCTGATCCCAAAGGCACCATCAACACCACTTCACAGTTTTTGGCAGTTGATGAAGTGCTTGTGGTGAAGCCATTTTTTTCATAGACACTTCCAACATGCTGTTCACGCTGATTGTTGGGATCCCCCAACATTGCAGCAAACCTTGACCTCAACCTTTGCCAAATCCGTGCAACTGTTAATTAAGTACGTGTTAATTACTTGAACTATTATGTATTATGTATGATGCAACATGGTGGCAAACCTCCTGACTGTCTGTGTGGAAACACCCGATTGGTCAGAGGTTACATCATGATTCATGGACATTCCAATATATGTATGTATGTATGCTCTGAGATAGCCAGACTAGTTAGACTGCTCTAAGACATCAAGACTCTGCTTGTAAGTCATTTGAAATATAATAAATCTTTACCTATATTCCTATTGAGAACACAGCCTTACAACAAGGCTGTATCAGAACCAGTCCAGAATAGACGTGTTGATGCTTGCCTAGTGGTGAGCGCCTAACATCTGGTGGCAGCGACCGAGACAAACTCAGCCTTCGAAGCAGACTCGCCCACACCTCAGACCAGACTACCTCTTCACCCAACAGACCGCAGACCCAGTGCCTACTCCCTCGCGAACAGCTACAAAGGACAAGCACTTACTACCTAAGACCTACAGACTTATCAGCAAATTTTGACCCTGAACCACCTCAACAGGGACAAGAACGGAATCGGTACCTGGATGCAATCAACACAGAGATGGATGAGAAATTTGACTCCAGAATTGTGACACGGTCACAAGCCCATACCAAATCCAGCTCCTACGATAACCACCTCGAAACTGGAATGGCAGACAATATTAGAGATGAACACTCTATGGAACAAGACCCCCTTCAGCATCAGCCAACTGAAACATGCCATGTCTCATGGACAGAGCCAGCGGCAGCTGAAGCAGTCGCCCAAGCAGCAACTCCTGCCCTTGACCCTACTCTTCTTCGTATCCTAGAGCAGATCCAAATACAAAATACAGCCTTCCAACAAGCCCAACAGCAGACCAACGAGACATTAGCAAAGGCTATAGGCAGGCCTATCACAGTGGCTCAGCAGACTAAACCACCTACTCTCCCACCAATCTCCAGTGGACCTCAAGGCCAACAAGACATTGCCCGCTTTGAGGCACACATGAAAACATATGGAGTGAACAAAAGTACCTGGGCCACTGAATTAAGAGCTCTACTCAGAGGAGACTTGACTAACTTGGCTATGTCAATGCCCACAGAAGAGCTAGGAGATTATGATGCCCTCAAGCGACAACTGTATGCCCATATGGGTGTTTCGAAATCAACACAGTTCAATAACTGGTTCAACCCCAAGATCAACCCAACAGAGACCATCACACAGGTGGGTTACAGAACAGCTGAAGCAGCAAGAACCTGCACCAAAGATTGCACCTCTGTCAAAGAAGTCATTGATCTCATTACCAGGGAAATCGTTTATAAACAATTGAACCCGAGAATAACCACCCATGTGAGGGCCCAGAAATCCTCATCCTTGCAGGACCTGTTGAGCATTGCTGATGAATATGTTGCTGACAGTGGCAGAGGAAGGGAATCTGCCTGGAATAGGAACACTGTGAACCCTCAACCCACCTACCAGAAGCCATATAGGCCATTCAACGGTCACAAGTCTCAGCAACAACAACCTCAAGCTCAACCCGAGACCCAGTCTCAGACCCAGCCTCAGATCGATCAACCCAAGCCACATCCTCCCTTCCAGCAACAGGGCGGAGTCAGACCAACCACTAACACTTCAGCACAGCACTGTGGTTCAGATGGGAATCAATTCAAGCCACAGCATAAGCTTGCAAAGTACTTTGACAAAGAGAAAGGACCTTTGTGCTTTAACTGTCAGAAGTGGGGTCACCTCGGAGCTGTGTGTCCCAACAGGAATGTGCTTGCCGTCTCCACAGACGACCAGGACAACACCTCCCCAGCACCTACCTTCATGCCCAAGCTGTTACTGGTAGGCAGCATCTTCGGCAAACCTGTCAGATTCCTTCTAGACTCTGGAGCGGACCACTCTCTCATCAACTCTAGCGTCATAGAACAATTTAAGCAGTGGAATCTACCAGTTCCAGAACCATCAGGATCCATCATGACCCGATGTTTTCGGGGTAAGTCAGAGGCTAATCTAACAGTTGATCTCCCATGTCTCCTTCCAGGTTCTGAAGTCTCTGTCAACATGGCAGTGACTGACAACCTTGACCATGATGCCCTCCTGGGCAGAAATTTCAGAAATATCCATGCACTCATTCACCAGGCCACAGCAGCAGATCCCCAAAACATCTTAGCCGTCCAGACAAGAGCCCAGACCCAGACAGAAGCTCGACAAGACCTTGCTGATCAAGCTGACCGGGCCCAAGATGGGCTCGAACCCAACTCCCTTGAAGATCTGCTAGGGCCCGACTATGATTTCCCAAGGACGAACATGTCACACCAGACAGACCCAGACAGCGACACTGACTCCAGTGGAGAAGAAGACATGCAGCAGAATAACGCAGCCAATCTCATCCAGGATCAAAGAGCAGACAATACTCTGAAGGATCTCTGGAAGTCAGCAAACAAGGAAGACTCAACATTTGTGACCAACAAAGGAGTCTTGATGCGCAAGACAAAAGACAAACTCGGTGAACCCTATACCCAGGTCGTCGTGCCGAAATCGCGACGACTAGAAGTACTGAAGCTAGCTCACTCGGCCCCAGCATCTGGACATACAGGAGCTAACAGGACCAAGTTGAAGGTCCTAAAGAATTTCTTCTGGCCTGGCATCGGAAAAGAGACAACAGAATTCTGCAGATCTTGTGAAAGATGCCAAAAGACTGCCAAGAGGACCAATAACCATGCCCCTCTCACTATTACCAACCCGCCAATTTGTCGACCATTTCAGAAAGTGGCTATTGATATCGTGGGGCCACTCCCCCTCACTCGTAGCAAGAACCAGTTCATTCTTAGCTACATTGATGTTGGATCAAGGTATCCAGAAGCCACCCCCCTCAAGGAGACAACAGCTACAGAAGTGGGGAAGGCCCTAATGAACATTATTTCCCAGCTATCATTACCAGAGGAATTTCTCTCTGACAGAGGATCAAACTTCCTCTCTGCGGTTCTGAAGGAAGCCTTCAAGTTCCTTGGAGTTCATCACTCAAAAACGGCACCTTACCTCCCCCAGTCTAATGGAGCAGTAGAGCGCTTCCATCACTCTCTGTTCCAGATGATTAGGAGCAGCTCACAAGAAGGACAACAATGGGACGAACTCCTCCCCTACCTACTCTTCGCTTGTAGAGAAGCTCCGTGCTCCACCACTGGCTTCTCTCCCTTTGAACTGGTGTTCGGCAAGCATGTCCGTGGGCCTCTAGACATCCTACGGCAGAGCTGGACACCTAACAGTCGCTCTCCTCAACTTGCTACAGACTGGCTTCTCAAACTTAGAGATGACCTACACAAGATGAGGAAGTTAGCAGCAGATCAGCAGGCCACAATCCAAGAGAGGACAAAGAGATGGCACGACCAGACCACCAAGACAATCACCTTCAGCCCAGGAGACCTCGTCCTTGTCTTTACCCCAGTCATCACTGGGACCAAAGCCTCAAAACTCCAGGACAGATGGGAAGGACCTTTCGAGGTGGTAGAACAAGTATCCCCAGTGATCTACCGTGTCGACACCCAAGACAGAAGGAAAAGCATCAGAACTGTGCACGTCACAGCAATGAAGGTATGGTTACTGCCGGTACATGACATTGCATTTCACTCTGTTGAGCACACAGAATGTCCAGACCTACCAGACTATCACTCAGATGATAACCACCCTTTTCCATAAGGTCAAGACCACCTCTCGCAAGAGCAGCTAAGATTCTTCCAACGACTCTGGGATGACTTCCCGACCGTGACCTGTGCCAAACCAGGAAGAACTCAGGCTGCAACACATCACATCAAAATCGGAAATGCCTCACCAGTGCACCCTCAGAAGAGCAACAGATGGACAAGAACCTCTCGAAGGAGGGGCGATGTTGGGATCCCCCAACATTGCAGCAAACCTTGACCTCAACCCTTGCCAAATCCGTGTAACTGTTAATTAAGTACGTGTTAATTACTTGAACTATTATGTATTATGTATGATGCAACATGGTGGCAAACCTCCTGACTCTCTGTGTGGAAACACCCGATTGGTCAGAGGTTACATCATGATTCAGGGACATTCCAATATATGTATGTATGTATGCTCTGAGATAGCCAGACTAGTTAGACTGCTCTAAGACATCAAGACTCTGCTTGTAAGTCATTTGAAATATAATAAATCTTTACCTATATTCCTATTGAGAACACAGCCTTACAACAAGGCTGTATCAGAACCAGTCCAGAATAGACGTGTTGATGCTTGCCTAGTGGTGAGCGCCTAACACTGATGTACTGCAGCCATTTCACATTCCTTGAAATAATAAATGGCACAACAAGCCATTGCATTCCACTGGCTGTTAGTAGAGTTTTCTTCCTGTGAGCTCAGTGGATTAACAGATAATAGTAAGGACGAGGCAGATGCCAGACAGACAGAGGCTTCTACAAAAATACTAGCAATATTAAAATTAAAACTTCGGGTAGATTTCAAAGTGATCATAGTGTGTATTTAAATCCCTTTTATCAAAGTTTTTGTAGGTGCTGGCAAGTTCACTGTACAGAGAATGCACGTGTATTCTCATACATGTGTATTCTCATACATGTGTATTCTCATACATATGTATTCTCATACATGTGTATTCTCATACATGTGTATTCTCATACATGTGCATTCTCATACACACGTGCATTCTCATACATGTGCATTCTCACACATGTACATCCTCATACACATGTGTGAGAATGTACATGTGTGAGGATGCACATGTATGACAATATACATGTGTGAGAATGCACATGTATGAGAATGCAGATGTAGGAGAATGCACATGTGAGAATGCACATGTATGAGGACGCAGATGTAGGAGAATGTACATGTGTGAGAATGCACTTGTATGAGAATGCACGTGTGAGAATACACATGTGTGAGAATGCACATGTGTGAGAATGCACATGTGTGAGAATGTACATGTGAGAATCCACATGTATTTTGTAAATTTCTTGTCGGAAGCTAAAGCATTGAGCATTGCACTTGGCATTTGCAGCGAGATATTCACTTACTGCTTAAACGTTGACTGATTAAATGCCCGGCGGGTTCTAGGAGCCCCTTCCAATGCAGCAACCCTGTGATGTGGCTTGTTCTTGTTGTTTTGATGATGATTGATGTTGTATGTGTGTCTAGCACTACCACAACACCCACAGACCTCATGTTCCAGGCTCCCCGTCTCACACTCACACACTCAGATACCACACCCCTCATGTGGAACGCTCGGAAGTTGTCAACCTTGTGAGTCTCGTTATTGACAAGTTCTTTGGTTCTTGCTTGTAGTTTTGTTTGTTTGTTGTTATTTTGTTTGTTTGTTTGTTATTTTGTTTGTTTGTTTGTTTGTTGTTATTTTATTTGGTTGATACTTTTGTTTGTTTGTTGTTAGTTTGATAAATCTCTCTGTAATTGGTTATTTGGTTTGCTTGTTATGATGGAATGAACTCTGACCTGAATACTTGTAATGTGGAATGAACTCTGACCTGAATGATTGTAATGTGGACCTGAATGATTCTAATGTGGAATGAACTCTGAACTCTGACCTGAATGCTTGTAATGTGGAATGAACTCTGACCTGAATGCTTGTATGATGGAATGAACTCTGACCTGAATGCTTGTATGATGTATGATGGAATGACCACAGTCTTTTTAAATACCTGCAGGGATGAGGATGGTGAAAAAGGAGTGTATTGACAAAGGAGTGGATATTGCCTGTGGTAACAATTACCTGGATTGTTGTCTTGAGCAGTCTAAAATAATAATAATTAAAAAAACGTATCACACATGATGAATGCACTTACTATCTGGAATAAACCCGATGAAATAAAGCTGGAAAACCCAGGATACAACCACGAGATATTTATTCTGTATTTTAGATCGTCTGTATAGCGATTAAGCATCTCGTGAAAGTGTTTTTTCATGGCTTAGCCCATCAGAGGGTGCTAGCACTCTCTATATTGGTTGGACACACTTTTTAAAATGACATGGAAAATCTCATTGCATGAGAAGCTTTTTGGCTCCCTAATGTCGTTTTTGACCGCTGTAACCCGCCGAAGAAAAAAAGACTCCCGGGTACCAAAAACCCTGTTAAAGGTATGGAAAACCTTGAAAATCTCCTTCAAGTATCTATCTATCTATCTATCTCTTTTCCCCCCTCCTGCAACTTGCATACACTAGATCCATTTATTTACACCAAAGACAGCAAGTGTTCCAATGCATATTCACAACTGGAGTGTTGGGTAAGGATTAGGTAGTATGTAATTTCATGAGTCATGCCACCAAAGCTAACACACATGCTATAATTATTACAAGAACAATTGACCCGCACTCAGTTCTGCTCTTTGGTTGGCGGAGCTCTCCTGTGCAACTGTTACCATGTCCTTGAAGGAGTCTGTAGCTGAGCCTACATGGCTACAGTCAACAATATCAACAAGACATGTGTTGATGTGTGTACAGCAATAATAAAATGAAAAAATTACAAAGATGTTTAAAAGCCCTCGAGTCCCAGTAGCTCCGAGTTGTACTTTGTAATCCTCTAATTTGGTGTATTCTGCCATGCTCGACTATTGGAGGGTGCGGTAGCACTTGCTGTATTTGCGTATTTCACAAAGTGGCAGGTGGCAAAAACAAACACCAAAGCTCATGTTAGCTAAAACTCACGCCAACAGCTTCCTAGCTGCCTAAATGATGATTTCCACTGAAAAAACTCCACGTGAGATCCTTCACTAAGGTAGTAAACTGGAAGAAGAAAGTCTATGGAAAGAGCAAACAAAAACGCTCTTGAAATTCACCTTCAAAGATCAGTGTTCCCACTACTTTTATAGAATAACATAAAATCTTTATAGTGTTCAGAAGACTGTAAATGGATTGAGCAACTAATCTGTTTCAGAAAAGGGGTGTAGAAAGGTGCTATCAAGCTAGCCTCGTGCCGTTTTATAATTCTAAATGGGTAGAATTGAAACAAGTTATAAGGATTGCCTGTTAAAAAGGGCAGAGACAAGGCTGTACCCATGACCACCAGTTATATTTTCCCTTACCATTTACATTTAAAATGCTAAAGCGTCATTTAACTTTATTGTCTACATGGGACAGTCATGTTTCTTTTCTGACTGGTTAATATGATGTGGTTGTGTTTTTTTAAATTGGAACTTTTTTGTTCTTGTTGTGTACGATATTAAATGGTAAGTGGTCATCTGACTGGTTCTATACAGGCACAGTTTCTTTCTAACATGTCAATTCGGTGGATAGTTGACCAAAAAAATTGTTCTTGTTTCTGAATTTATAGTTTCATAAGATGTTAGCCCATGAAATGGTACAAATGGAAGCACATGAATAACATATGACAATTAGATCCAGCTAGCCTGCCACCATTAGGTTCATTAGATACAGCTAGCTTGCCACCATTAGACTCATTGGACCCAGCTAGCTTGCAACCATTAGGCTCGTTAGATCCAGCTAGCTTGCAACTATTAGGCTCATTAGATCCCAGCTAGCTTGCAACTATTAGGCTCATTAGATCCCAGCTAGCTTGCAACCATTAGGCTCAATAGATCCCAGCTATACTGCAACCATTAGGCTCATTAGGTCTGAGCTGGCTTGCCACCATTAGGCTCCAACCATTAGGCTTATTAGGTCCCATCTAGCCTGCAACTATTGGGCTCATTCAGTGTTCTCCCAGAATTTTTGTTAGGGATGTTGGCATGTCATTTGTGGAGTAGTGGACTAATGGCCTGTGTTTTTTGTTCTTGTAGTCATTACTCTCTTTACAGGTTGCATGAGGTACGCATTAGACATGAGCTATGAATCAGTACAGTATCATGCAACAACCAGAACTATAATATGATTGTTCAACAAATTATATTGAAGCCTGCCAGCTCATATAATAGTGAATATAATTTTCTTTGACATATTTCATGGTGAAATAACTATTGTGTTACTGTTTACAATGATCTTTCTGGAAGAAATGGTTTCATAAACACCAAGAGAGGAAAAAATGGAAACTTGAAAGTGATGGTCAAGCCAAAATCTCTCCTAAATCACTGCACCATCTCCCCAAACCCAAGTCAGCCTACCGTTATGTAGCACTCGCTCTTCACATGCTTCACTAAGCTCTGCCTTATTTAGAGTCATGTGAGGCAAGTCGATCCATGTTGCTCGGCTGATGGCGATGTTTCTAGGCCTATGATTATGTTATTGGCAGAGCGAACACACCACACCTTGTCCATCCTCCAACTCGAACATCCAAGGAAAATTCAATTTCCATTTTTATCAATGCCAGCCTTCCTGTGCTTGTTTGAGCTCTGTTAGGAACACCCTCATCTGTACTAAACTTTGGGTAATTTCTCTCGTGAGACAGGAGATCTCAAATTTTCATTAACCACACAATATAGAGCACAGTTGAGCACTCCTCTCGGAGTAAATACTGATACAAGTGTAAAAGACTCGAGACATTTTATGAATGTAGTCAAAAATGCATGCATTAGTTCAGATGAGATGCTAGTCAGTTTTGATTATCCTCTCTTTTCACTTGTGTACCCACAGATGAGGCAGTGGATGTGATACATAACATGTTGAAGAAGGATGGGACCCTGGAGGATAGAACTGCATTGCTTCCTGACAGACTCACTGAACTGTTGGAGATTTGTCTAAAATCAACTTCAAGGGAGATTTAAAGGAAAGGAGCTCTCTCCTCTATCTGCTATGGTGGCCAATTTGTACATGGAGTTCTTTGAGGAGCTGGCCTTGAAGTCAGCATCAACCAAACCTGTCCTATGGGAAAGATGTGTAAATGACATATTCTGCATAGTGAAGAGAGAGTCAGATAAAGAACTCCCAAACCATCTAAAGAACATCAGGCCCACCAAGTTTACCACGGAGTTGGAGAGGGATGGCCAACTTCCTTTCCTTGACTGCTTGCTGCATAGGAGAGGAGAGGATGGCATGCATGGACTCCACAGTTTACAGAAAAAAGACACATACAGAGAGATATCTTCACTGTGGTTCACACCCTTCACCATGGTTCATACCACCCAGTTCATGTCAGAAGAGGGATCATGAAGAGCCTCGTTGACAGAGCCAGAAGAGTGATTACCACCAAGAAGAACTGAATAGGATGACTGACTATCTTCGCCGAGTATTTTCTAATAACGGTACCCAATGCCGTCCTCTCAGCTTCAAGAAAGTCACCGGGGGAAGGAAGGGAAAAAGGTCATGAAACTGAAACCCCCCCCCCCACCTTAATCATTGCCCCCTATGTGGTTGGCCTAAATGAAGTTATCAGACGGGTGTGGAGAAAGTTTGATATCTGAGTGTTTTTTTAAATCTGGCTTGACATTAATATCCCAGCTTACCATGGTCAAAGATAAATTGGACACTACCATGATGTCATCAGTTGTGTATAGGGTTCCTTGCATCTGTGGGGAAGTGTACATTGGTGAGATAATGAGGAGGTTGGAGACCCGAATCAAGGAGCATAAAGATGCTTACAGAAGGGCAGAACTTAAGAAGTCTGTTATCGCAAAGCATGTGTGGAGCCAACACCACTCAACCTTGTGGGAAAAGAGACCACTGATGGATAGTCAGAAAATGGAGAGAGTTACTGCTGAGATCAGTGCTTCAATCAAGATCTAGGGCGGTAGCTGCCGGTTGCTGTGTCTCAACTTTGAAGTCTATGCACCTAAAATCACGCCCATCTTCATTTGTCTGATGTACTGCTGCACTGTTATTCAGATGATCATGAATCACATGCCATTTGTTGTGTGGAATGCATTGCCAGTGAGTGTGGAGGTATTGCACTGTTTTTAGATTGTAATTTGCCCTAATGAAGATCGAAGTATTTTGGTTGAAATGTTGACTTCAAAAACCAAAAAGCTGATTTAAAGATAAATCTTAAAGCATATGATGTCAGCTATGAGTAATCGTACAAATCATATAATTATATTATATATACACACACACACGCTAAAACTCGTATCTCGGCTAAAAACAGCTTCTGAGCTTCCTGAATCATGGCTTTGGCTGCTATTAAGATTCCCAGCAGGCCTGAGATCCTTCATCAGGAGTAAATCGGCAGACTAAAATCAGTAATAGGCATGGAAACCCCTTAAAATTCATCTTCAAGTATCTCTCTATCATCTGTATATTATACTAGTCCCTGTTGTTTTCCCACACATGACTTGCTTACAGTAAGTCCAGTACCAGAGACCCAAAGCTTCCTATGCACGTCCTTGCCTCATCATTTACTTAATTGCAGGGGAGTAACCTTGTGTAGTGGTGGTTGGTGACGATGCAATTGAGCTAGCTTGTGTAATGTTAATTAGAATTTGAATTTGATAAAGATAATTATTTACTTGACTTGATCTGTGCTGTGCACCGGAATCTGAACTTGTTAGTCAGTTGATTCACCAATGAAGATCTCCAAAATCCATAAGCCAAAGCAAGCAACTGTACGACAATGAATTTGTGTGTAATAAAAGCTAAGAAAATATGGTATTGGATAGCATCTGTTATGTTCGGAGTTCTCTGTGCAACTCTTGCAAAATCCTTGAAGGAGGTTATTTATAGCTGACCCTTGACTGTAAAGCGGTAAGGTATGGCTCATTGTATTTGCTGACTTGTTTAGTTTGCAATAATCAAAAATAAAGGTAGGTAATGTTTGATAGGAGTTGTCACTAGCACTGCTAAATAATTATAAACAAGAACAAAGATGTTTCTGTTTGCAGAAAAAAATTGGATTCATAGGGCAGAAAAAGAAGGAAACAAGAGTGTGTAGCCAGGTGGATCACAACTTGTACGACACTTTATACCACTTAAAATTGACTGCTTTTTTCCAAATACATGTATGTATTATTGAAGGCATGTAGGTTGATTTTTATTGCTGCATTCTCCAGACCTTAGACACTAAATTTCTCTATAGTGCTATGTGAGGGAGGCGCCATGCTCATTTACTAGCCTATGGCAGCAGACAAGGGTGCCATCAATAGCTGAGTAGCCATGTTAATATTGAAATTTGTGAGGGTTACCAAGAATGTTTTCAGATGCACAATTCTGATCACATGATCATCTAACTATCATCCCAGTGAGGAGATTGGGTTGGGGATGGGGGAAAGGAAAAAGCCAAGTACCTGACTTGATGCAGCAAAAGGACGATGACCACAGTGTGCGCAAGTCGGCACATTTATTCTATATTGTGCTCTCTACACTATTGTCACAATGAACTATGAACTGCATATGCATCCTACACTTGCTGATAATGTGAGGCTTGGCCAGCATATTAAAGTTGATATGAGTAGACCCATGGCCTGATTGTTGTGCATGGTGCATAGTGTTTTAATTTGTTGTTTTGTTGTTGTTAATTACAAGTTATGAAGGGATTTTGCATACTGTGGAGTAGAGACCTAAAACTCAACAGCTAAATATATATACACATCATGAAAAGGGAGGAAAGAACTGAATATTTATTATTATCTCGGCTTATCTCGGCCAAGCAGGTAATTTTTTTGGCCCCAGTTTGTTTGTCGGTCTGTCATCTTTTAGCAGAATTACACAAAATATTATGGATTTACACGCAATTTTATGGATTTACACGAAATTTTATGGATTTACATGAAATTTTATGGACATTTTGGTGATCAAGGGCCAATCCATTACATTTTGGAGGTTTGTGTTTCTAGAAGCCACCATCGCCAAGAATGGCATAGCATCTGGCGTCTTAGGCCATTTGTTTAGATACACCGGAGCAAGTGTGGTTAATGTTGCAACAATAGTTATGCAACATGGAGACAACAAAAGAGACTAGCTATGTTATATCTAACTATATAGCAAGGTTGCCTTCCCTGGAGCCTATCTCTTTGTTCAGAATGATTATGAAAGAAAAATTGTTGGTAGTGGCACAAATTTGCAGTCTCAGATGGCTCTTCCTGTTCTTACTGTTTTTTTAATTTTTTATCATAACTCCCTTCTTTACTACTTCCCTTTTTATGCTTCCAATATGACTTTTAGCTGAACATGAACAAGAACTATTGTTCCTGATGAAGGCTAGAGCATCTAGTCGAATAATTCCTGATGAACGCTAGAGCATCTAGTCGAATATTTCCTGGTGAAGGCTAGAGCATCTAGTCGAATATTTCCTGGTGAAGGCTAGAGCATCTAGTCGAATAATTCCTGAAGAAGGCTAGAGCATCTAGTCGAATAATTCCTGATGAAGGCTAGAGCATCTAGTCGAATAATTCCTGATGAAGGCTAGAGCATCTAGTCGAATAATTCCTGATGAAGGCTAGAGCATCTAGTCGAATAATTCCTGATGAAGGCTAGAGCATCTAGTCGAATATTTCCTGATGAAGGGTCATTGAAGGCCGGAGCATCTGGTTGAAGCATAAAGAGAATACAATTTCATTGAGAAGGTTATTGTAAGAACATTAATGTTCTTACTCAGTTAAAAGTGACATTGGATAAGGTAAAGGTGGGTGGCATTTTCTACCATTGGTAGTGGAAAGTTTTGGTGTTGTGACAAATCATGAAGATGATCACCTCCAAAGCCTCCACCTTAACTCCATAATCTCAGCATAAGTCTGGATATCTCCATCAACTCTCCATTTTCCAATGAGTAGATGATCATCACTAGATCTATGACCCGATGATCCTCAACAAAATATTTGCAGAGGGTTTAGAACAGAGGGACTGTAACTTAACCTACAGTATATACTTAACTATAAAATGCCGTGCAGTATATATGTACGTGTAGAGTTCACCATTTTGAAATATATATGGGCAACCCAATAAAGTGAGTGCTACTCTCTGATCTGTGTGAAGACATGCCAATCTTCCAATGAAGATACAAAATATTATTTACACTGCTTGAGGTTTCTTTGAGAAGAACTACACACTATATATTAGCAACTGTATATTAATTCACTCATACAATGGTTAGTGTCAGATGTCAGTTCCCTGTTTACCCAACTATTTTTGGGTACAATTAATTTAATGAGAGGTAATTTTTATGTATTACTAAACAACTGGTCTTGTATCAACTCCTTGTCTGATATGCACAGGTGAACAGACCTCGAGTTTTGAACATACAGACTGCACATTGCTCCTACACCATCTCGGGTGAGAGGTGGACACAGATGAAAGAGGCCGCACCGATCATCAAGCATATGATCAAGGTGGATCCAGGACAATCTGTTGAAATCTCTCTCTCTCAGTTCTGACTCCTCCTACCCCCCTCACACCCTTTGTTGTTTTGTCTCCTATTAATCACATATTTATTGGGAATCTGAATCGCCTGAATCACAATGTTCACTTCATGTGGTCCATAATTAATGGTGATGACATCTCCTTCCTCCTAATGGGTGATTATTATGAAGTCATACACTAGGCCTGTAGGCAGACTTTTGAAAATTAGGGTGCAGATTGCACATGCAGTACACCACAGGGTAATCTTGGGGCATGCCCCGCACCCCACCCCAAATTGTTGTTGTGTAAATTTGGTATAGCAAAACTTCTGTTTAGTCAAATAACAAATTTGCCCTCTCCATTCTGCGAGGGTTCATCTGCAAAAACAACTTACAAATATTATTTATACTAATTTCAGTTTCATAGTTCATGTGTATTAAGGTGTTATGTACACCAGACTATATTAAAGCTAAAACTGTTCTTCTTTTTGCTAGACTGCGAATAATTGTTCAAACATCTGAGAGTAGATGTTGATCTTTTGCAAGAACATGAGCTTAATGGGATTGTAGCAAAATGTTTTAGCAATGTATATTTTAATTAATTTATTAGTATTGTTGTTGTTGCTGTTGCTGTTATTATTATTATTATTACTATAACTATTACTATTATTTCATTATTTATTTTAATTTGTTTATTTGTTTATTTATTATTATTTATTTATTTATTTTTTTTATTTTATTTATATATATATTATATATATAAATATATTTGAACATATCTGGATCACGTGTGCCGGTAGCACATGGTGGATAGGTATATAGCAGGTTCATGCGAGTCTTAGTATCTCAGATGAAGGCTGGAGCATATATATAGTCAAATGTCAGGAGAATACACTTTCAAGTTAATTATTGAAAAGGTTATTGTAATGTTCAGTGGGAACAACACTTTATAAGGAGTCACTCAGTGTTTCTGGATGATCTTCTTGTGGAGCAAGCAGCCACTTGGACTTCCAGCGACAGAGTTTTACATTACAACTAGGAAGATCATCGGAATAGAAACTAATTGCCTCTTCTATATTGCTAAAAAATGAGCTATTGGTGATGTTTACAGGTAAAATCCCTTGAAGGGAGCTGCTTGATTACTGTGAGGCTGTGATTGATGACATATCACTTCTTAGGTGGTCAAGGAAAGGAGCTTTTTTTTTTAAAAGAAATCTTCAACCGATGTAAATTCTGGGTTTGAATGATGTTGTTGACGCTGACTTAAACGTGGCATTGATATAGATATTCCTGTGTTCAACAATTCTATTGCTATATATACAAAAAATTATGTTGGCAATATTCTCAGTAATTTGAGTTCCTCACAGTGTATTGCATGACTGTAGACACACCAGACACTGTGTCCTTATTCTTGCCCTGAATTATAACAACAGGTAGTGTAAGGAACAGTATAGTAGGTGTTAACATCAAGTAAAGAAACTCCAACAATTCCAAAGCTTTCGTATGAGCGAGTGCATTCTTCTCAGTTTCTGGTAACCACCCTTCATTATAAGGGTAAAGTTAGAACCCCCATACAAACTTACCTCACACACCTTGATCAGGAATAGATGAGCCAGGGAGAAACATTCCCAGCCATCTATATTTTCAACCCAACAAGTTTTACAGATATTAAGGAGAGGGATCCTACTTGATGTTGTGTTCTGAGAGTCCTCCCCTTTTTGCTGAACAATCTTAATGTGGTTTATGTTTCTGATGGGTGGAACTGAGCAAGAATTGAAGATGGCAAGATTGAGTGAATCGCTATTACAATGCATATCAAGTGCCTTGGGTTGCCTTACATAAATTCTTGCTTGAACACCTGCTTTTCCTCCACTCGTGAGAAAGCACTATCATATTCTTGACCATGCAAGTTGCTTAAGACGAGATTCTCCATAATGCCAACTGCTCTAACTCTAATTTGATAAAGGCTATAAATTCTTACCAAATGTTACATCCATCAGTGAAGCAAAGACAAATGGGCAAATGCTCAACATTATGACAGCTCATTTCATCTGCTAGAACAGAGAATTATGTAGCTGTATTCACTTCAGCAACAATACCAGACAAACTTACACCATGGCTAATGACGTTGGTGATATTATTCTGTGAGGTAGGAGAAACGTACGTTGCATTTTTAGCCTTTGGACTACTGAAGTGGTTAAATAACATCATTGTCTGTCTCGGCATACTTTTTAAGAAGTGCCCAAAAATTTCTTGGATTTTTACTATGTTGGAAATTTTTCTACGTCGCAATTCTCTGTTTAGCCAGAAAAAAATTACTGCACCGAGTATTTGACAAATGATCAGTTGCTACTCACCCTTGTAAGCAGGGTTCTCCCTGAGGAAAAATATTGATGACTTGCATATCTCAACTATATCTACAACAAATTCAAAGATGCATTTTGTCTGGGAGATGAGCCCAGCATCTGTAGAAGGATCATGGATGGTGTTTCCTCTGGCCAGGTGTCATTTTTACTGCAGACTCCTCTGACAATCCACCCACTCCTCTCAAATGCTGTGATACCATGTCAGTTCAAAGTACACTATCTCTGCTCTTCAACTTCTGCAACTGTCATACACTTGAATGCCTTTCCTAATGCTCTAAACTGGGGTAGGTTCACTTGGAGATGTGGATATCATCTTACAGTTATTGGCATGCTACATAGCTCAACATCTTCCCAAAGAAGCAAACTCCATGCCGACCTGCAAGGTTTTATGCAAGTGACAATCCCATTCCCCAGGATGACCACATATTGTGATCATCAGTTACTGGAACTTACAATTCCTTTTAACTATCCCATGGTGACAAACGATGCTGGAAGATGGAAGAGTGAGAAGAAGGATGATCAACTAGTGCCCAGTGACTGGGATACTAGAGGTCAAGTCCTCACTGACAACATTAGAACTGGAACACTGGTTGCATGCTACCGCAAACCTTTGCAGGGTTTTAGGAAAATATTGCTGAGATCTTGAAACATCAAATCAGGTGTCTATTTGATGTTGTCGAAATAGTATCCCAGGTTGCAACTCTTGGTCCCAAGTAATATTCAGAGCCACGATAGAACTAGAGAGGCCTGACAACCATCAGAAAATTGGTCGCCATTAGCATCACTGCTTTACCTTCTGTGTATCAGCTTCCAGTCATCATTACAATAACCTTCTCAATAATCAACTTGAAATTGTATTTTCTCGACGTTTCGACTGGTTGCTCTAGCTTTCATCAGGAATATTCTAGTAATCAGTTCATTTTTACTTTGGCTGTGTGCCCTTGCCAAGCCTTGTAGGACTATGTCCTAGATACTAGGCATCTTACTCATCTAGGGCAATTATCGATGCCGTGCATTCAACTTTAAATTAAAGTTGGTTTTCTCTGTAATGTGACTACCCAATTAAAAAAAAAAAGATTGTGACAACATTGTCAGACTATCTGCTCACATGCTTGTCACAAGGTTGTCGCAAGGTTGTAATGAGGTTGTAAAATCATTGCTCGTTTAAATTTTTGCTATATACAAACCTTGGCTCGAGGTTGTTTATAATTATTGTTAGAATATTTTTCACATGTTAAACCTAAAAAAATTTCTATAATCCCTCTGGAAGAAAATAATCATTCATTATATTAAAACAAAAGAAATGTGAATTCAATGAATTTGTGAGCATATAATCAAAATAGAGAGTACTTAGTGACTACTCCTTCATATAACTTTTCTTCTTTCCACCAAGCACTCACCTACAACTCATCTGCGCCAATTGGCATTGTCGTGAAACACCCTCAACTTAGGACTGGCCGAAGCCTGAAGATAATAAATATAGTTTTTGTCACATACATCACATATACATGGAACTTTAATACAGAGTGTGATATCCCCAAGATTAACAGTGACACCTGAATGATGGCACCACTCTAATTGGTGAGGAAGTTTTACTCCAACGCTGCAATGTATCCATCCAATACTATAGCTATCATGATAACTTCACTAATAATAACTGTATCACAGTGATAATGACAATAATATGACAACACATATGTGCACAGAACCTGATCATCAACTGACAAACACATGGCCACAGAGACCAAAACAACAAGAGCATGATCAACCCAACATGTTAAAATGATGTGTACGATACAAGACCACAAACCCCAAACATATGTAGCAGACTAACTTATACGTGTATATAACTACATGCACCATCACAACAGCTGTCAGCTGCACATTTAAAAATAGCATAAATTCACACTATATAACAAGTGGGGTTTTTTTCTCAAGGAGTTAAAAAAATTTAGGTTTTCACAGACTTTTTATCCTCTACGCGAAAAATGTGCCCTCCAATTATCAGGTACAGTAGTAAGGTCACAAAGGGCTTGCAATAACCATGAAAATTATGAAAATTATTATGCAAAATATAGTGATCTCGGAACTTTAGCTCCTCCAAAAACAAGTGCTATATATGTACATACCAGTGTAGGGGGATATTCTGTCTCCCTCTGAACTGATTTTTCATTTTGTCCCCCATTAGGCGGAAGTATACCCAAAAGCCAAAATATACTAGTAAACCCCCATCCCCCCCCCCCCCCCCCAACGCCCCCAACTTTTGTGATGATTTAAGATAAGGATGCTAATAATTGTGTTGCTATTGGTGAGATCTTTGATGAGATAGCAAATTATGATAAGCTTTAATGAATGATTTAGAGGACATATAATAATTTCTGACTGATCATTTTTCGGACTTTTTAATCATTTATTTTTATAGTCAAGCATCCACCTACAAGAAGTTAGTCAGTATAGCAAGAGAACTAACTAATCAAAGCTATTATTGTTTACAGTTTATTACTAAATTTACACATGCACTATAAGTAGTTATCTGGTTTTGTTTAAGGTCCGTTTTAACTATTGTCACAGGAGAAACTTATGAGGAAACCAACTTATCACTTCTTAGTACAAAAACATGCAGCTATCCATCACTCAGCTCAGTTCGGTGTTAACTATTGTCACAAGAGTAGCTAAGCTTCTGAGGAAATCAACTGATAAACGTGCATTATAAGCATATAGTTGTTGGAAGGTCCATGCTGTTCACGATCTTCACCGATTGGGGTGGTTTGGCTGAGTAGAGAAATTGGGTTGATTGGTCTTTGCAGGACAGTTTGAAGTCTTCTGGTAGTAAAATTGCAACATCCTACGCAAGTTATGTGTGGGGGAAAGTGGAAAGATCACAGTAAAAATGGAAGTGTGTAGGACACATGTGCCTATTGATGCCACGGTGTATCATACACAACCAAATTTTAGGAGCATGTTTCTTTTAAAGCGTAACAGCAAGTGTTACTTCAACTAGTGCACTAGCAGTCTGGTCTAGAATGGAGGGGAAGCCCACAAGTTAGGCATTGAAGCTTCGCAGTAGTAGTTTAGCAGTTAGCTATCTGAATGTCTTAACCCCCCCTCCCCCCTCCCACCCCCCACTAGATCTGCCATTGTTGCTACCAGGGATGTTGAAGAGTAAGGCAGAATCATCAACAGTAGTATGTATAGTAAGAAAAAGAATGCTTGGTTTCAGCACTCGTGATGGGTTATACGCATACTATTACAAGTAGCTGATGAATATCTCGGAATGAATCAATATCACCAGATGCAAGTACCAGAAGGAAAGTGTCTGGAAGTGAGCTATTATAGTCTCCTTGCCCTTCAGCCTGCTGTGACCAACTTTTTGTATTTTTCCATATAACCTGCTATCATCTAACTCGTTTTGTAAAGACCTGTGGATAAGAAAGCCTTCACCCCCAATAAAGCAAGGTTTCCTTTAGCTAATACCGCTGAAGTCACTGCTTACTTGATTGACAAGAAAAATCAGTCTCACGACACAACTGCTTACATCTGAACATCCTTCATTTGACTGAAAATGGAGGCAAGAAGTGGGATAGCAATGTGCCACATGGAATAGCACTGGGAACATTGGTTCTATTCCTTAGCAGGCTCGTCAGATTCAAATGTTATGCTAGGGCAAGAACTTTGTCATACCAGAAACTGAAAACTGTATCGACACTGTTTCGTGTGTGGAGTCTAACTGTATTGATCATTTTGTAAGCATCACACACCTTATCCATGTTTATGTAACTTTGATGATGAGACTGACTTCATCTAGGACATTATTTGTTATTGTACACTGCAATACAATGAAACTTTCAGCCCTTGTACCTTCACCTTATTGTCCCTGTCACAATTTCAATTTCCATCTTGTGAAGCCAAGTCAGGATACACATACAGGGAAATGAAAGCATCCAAAAAGTGATGACAGCTTCCTTCATTTCAAGAAGGCCCTCCAAACACATGTATATGTTCCATCAACAGCCCAGGATGAGTCAGGCCTCCAAACACATGAAAGTGTTCCATCCACAGCCCAGGATGTGTCAGCCAACATGTCTTCATGTTTTGTTATCAACAACCCTCTGCAGCTTTGGAAAAAGATATAAACCTCATTGATTAGAGCAATTAGATCCCTCAACTGATGAAGTTTGCATAAAGCAGTAATAGATAAATTAAGGCAGTGAGACAAGCATGTAACTATAAGTTAAACGAGATATTTCCATGATTTTGGCTTCAAGCATGTAACTATAAAGTTAAATAAGAAATTTCCTTGATTTTGGCTTGTACACCTGTCACCTCAGATGACATTACTGCAGCTCCAAAATTATGCCTGGCTGTTGGAGCCAGGAGACTAAGGGATGAGAGAGAGATCCCAAGATCTTTTTAATATAATAATTATCTCTAAATTCAGAAAATTATGAGACATTTCCTGATGTCCGGATTTTTTAAGGAAGTTAAATCCACAAATCTCAAACATAACGAGATAGTGTCTTGGCTCTATAGTATGAGGGTTAGTGATCTCATCAGCAATTACAGTCAAGGGTATCTCCAGTCTAGTTTGAATATAGGTGTTACCTTACCATAGAGGCACAGATGTGGCTTACTTCATTGTTTTGCTGCTATTTAATAAGAGGTGATCCTGAAGACAGGTATTGCCCTTCTGCAAAAGCTACAGAATGGCTATGCAGTTGCTGTTTTAATATCATCAACAAAATTCACTCTATACTCTTAATTCACCTGAAAGGTAAGGCTAAGAACTCCATGGCAAGCATAATTTAATGCAGAATTCATTATTATTCTGTTCTTGTTCAGACTGCTGTTTCACTATATAGCTTATTATCAATCCTTGCATCCCAGTTCCAAAATCTTAACAAAAATTAATGATAAGCCTGTTTCAGCATTGAAATCTTCTCATGAGAAGTAAAAGTACCAACACTAACAAGTGCCTCTAAATGGGTCTTGATAGAGTGCAGGTACTAAAACACTTGCCATGTCTACCATCTCTGTGCCATAAGGAAAAATAATACAGTAGCGACAAAGACCACTTTCTAGCACATTGCACATTGATGTTAAGCCATTGCTGCTGAAAGGAGGCACTCCAGCAACTGGTTACCGTATGAAAATGAGGATTGAAGCTGGCTTAAAATGACTGAGGAAATATTGCATATTCATATGCACTAAACTATCATTAGCCACATAGGTCAGGAACACACAAATAAATTTGATGTTTTGCAGAGAAGTGTGTCCAGGGACCAACAGAACTTCCACAGGTAACAATTGTAGGAACAGCTAAGAGCATTGCCTTAGCTTCTTGTTAAAGAGCACCTAATGGCATTCTAGATGAAGCTGTGCTGAGGCCTTGACAGACAGTGCATCTGGAAATATTGAGTAGTAGGGTGCATATTATATGTAGAAAAATTTATAGAGGCATATAAAGTGTCAGAATATAAAAAATATATATATATGTATATACATGTATATATATATATATATATAGTATATAAAGCTCTGACAATTCACATGGTTGGATCGAGGATTGGTAGAGGAGAGCCTATATATTAGTTTTTTTAGTGTCTGATGGATGCCACAATGCAGGTTTTTAATTGTATTATAAGACTCAGACAGTGTTCCTGGTAGATATATATGTTCCATCCAATCTATGAATCTGCCCAATCTATAGATTGCGCAGCACAATCTATGAATTCATAGATTGGATGCCAATCTATAGATTGTGCTGCACCTTATTAACACCCTTTGCAACAGATTCATAGATAGGATGGAACATTATATGTTCCATCCAATCTATGAATCTGCACAATCTATAGATTGGGCTGCACAATCTACGAATTCATAGATTGGGCTGAACAATCTATAGATTGGGCAGATTCAGCAGAGACATGGAGATTCATAGATTGGATGGAACATATATAGCTAACAATAGCGTTGTAGAACAGTTTCCTACAGAAGTAGTAGACATAAAGCATAATGTTGGATTGGTATTCTTAAGCCTTATAACGGCTGAAATATAATAGCAAGTTCGAAATGCAGTTGATAATTGGTCGTTTACGTTATTTGAAAAAGTATACATTATAGATATAAATTGTTGAAGTAATTTTATACTTTTACAGTGAACAGGTTGTTCTTTTGAGAGGGTAATTTGATGAATGTTATCCAGTCCAGGGAATGGTGTCATTGTCCCACTCTCAAAGCACTTCTTCAAGTGAGTTCTCATTAGTGTTTGTTTCCACACACAATCACAGGGAGGAATTCCGTGGCAGATCGGAATTGCTGTCGCGATTGCAAAGAGGCCACAGTCTGTTGCACCCACTTGTTCTTGGGCCTCCATCAAATGTACTGTGACATCAGACTTGGTCGTAAGGGAGCAAATTTGATTGGATACATTCTTACTCAATCTAGTGGTATTCAGGCTATCATATACTCTGACATCAGCTTGAAATACATTGCTCTCATTGATTAGCTGGACTCCATTTGATTTTATTTATTTCCACTGGTTATCCTGCCCAAGCAGAGTATTCTGCAGACTATATTGACTGCTGGAAACTGCTTCTGCAGAAGTATTTGTGCAGCATTGATATGCCTATCATTTAACCGATTTCCCTCTTCAAGAACTTCTTTGTCTCTGATGCTGAGGAATGGATCAGGTAGCCAGAATTCTATGCTGACCTGTTTGACAATATCAAGTGTATTATCTTTGTGAGTCTGACTCTCTATGACTTCCTTTCAGTATTCTAACTATCTTTGCTCCTTTTGCCATTGTTATGGTCTTGCTCTTGGCACATCCGTGAGAACTGTCACTGCATAAAAACTCCATAGCATTCCTTGCAGAATTCTTCAAATATCTTTTTTTGCTCTACACTTGCCATGTCACTTTTCTTTATCTGCCAAGTCCATGACTCCATGTGGAACTTTTTCTCAGTATCACTTTTTTCTACATCATTACACTCTCAGTTGCAATCATCACTTTCTCTGTTGCAAAGGGTGTTAATATGCTACCATGTGTTGAAGTGTATTGATTGGCAGGCAATAGATGGGAATTCATAGATTGTGCAGCACAATCTATAGATTGGGCAGATTCATAGATCCGGATGGAACATATATAATAATAATGTTAATATAGTTGATGAAGACTCCTGTCTTTGGAAACTAAGTGGTTACCTGTTCAACAAAAATGTCATCCAGAAATTCTGCCCGATTCCGTGAAGCAATGTTGCACACAGACTCTTCCTAATATCTTCACTCAGCTAAAGCTTTTTACACTTCTCTTCCTTGGGTGAATGGACATCAACTCTCAGGTAATCAACAATTAATTACCTATAGTGCACTCAAAGAGAGGAACACTTAAGTCCTTCAGCCTTGATTCATGTGAACTATGGAACTGAAACTAGTAGCCATAATATTTGTAAGTTATTTCCTCAAAAGTACTCACATAGAATGGAGAAGGGAAACTTGTTATTTGATTGACATTGTCAAATGGAATTTCATTCTCAACGAACTCTTAGTTGACATAACGAAATTACAATGACCTTCTCAATAATCAACTTGAATTTTTACTCTCTCGACTTTTTAACTAGATGCTCTAGCCTTCATCAAGAATAAGTTGCTTGATGAAAAATCTTGGGTAGGAACACAGTCTCTAGAAATAATAAACAAAATTCTTCAGCTAATGCCTCATAAAGTATTACATTCAATGATTGGCAGTTTACTTTCTCAGCGGTGGTTTGCACTATTAGCTGATGAAACAAGGGATGTCTCCAATGAACAGTTGGTTGTTCTGCGATGGGTGTCAGACAATTATGATGCTATTAATGAAGATTTTTGGGGGCCTCATTAAACTTGATGCAAAGATTGCTTAGTTTCTTTAGCCATTCCGTTTGAATATTGCTGTGGTCAGGGCTATGATGGGGCGAGAAATTTTCAGGGTCATGTTAGTGGTGTTGCTATACAATTTGAAGAAGAAAATATATCTGCTATTTCTGTTCCCTGTCTTGCACATTGTGTGAAGTTGTGCCTGCAAGATAGTGCCAGAAATAGCAAGTGTATAAAGGAAGCCTTAAATTTTGCTATGGAAGTGATCCAATTGATAAAATATTCACCAAAGAGGCAAGTAGTATTTGAAAAAGTTCAAAGTCAGCAAGAAGGCTCATCAAAATCTGGAATTTGTACTCTTTGCCCAACGAGGTAGACAGTCCGCACTGTAGCAATGCAACGAATTCTTGATAATTATGAAGCACTTCAAGTAACACTGGAAGCATCCTTGCATGGTTCAGATGACTGCTCTAGGCGAGCTAGTGGCATAGTAGTACTCATGGACAAATATTGAACCTACTTTGGCTTAAAGCTTTCTGTACTAATCTTTAGTATCACAGAACAGTTGTCAGTTACACTCCAAGGATGGAATTATTCTAGTGTTGAAGATTACTGTGCTGCAGTTAATGTAATCATTTAAGCTCTAACCAAGTACAGAGATGATGAAATGTTCAAGAAGTTTTTTGAGGCCATCAAAGAAGAAGCTAGAGAGAAGTGTGAGGAACCAGTATTACCAAGGCAACGTTAAGTTCCAAGTAGATTAAATGATGGGTTGGATGAGCATACTTTTGGATCTATAATATATACGTAACTATTACAGAAAAGAGTATTTTGAAGTTATCGATGGCATAAAAGGCTGTCTTGAAAAATGGTTTAAGCAACAGAATTTTCTCTTTGTGAGAGGTGTCGAGAGACTGCTGATGGATAGTGCAAATGGCAAGCAAGTCACACTATCTCAAGAAATTGTTGACATTTACCAAAGAGATATTAACATGCAAAAGTTAAAGCTTCACCTTCAGCTCCTTCCAGATGCTATGATGTCTATGGATCAAATTCCAGTTAAGGAAGTCACACGAATCCAAATAATTTGTGATGTATTCAACATGCAGCCTCGCTTAAAAACATTTATTACAGAAGTTCATAAGCTGCTTAGGCTCTATTACACTATACCCGTCACCACTGCTTCAGCTGAGCGAAGTTTTTCTTCTCTTAAGCCAATTAAAAGTTACTTGAGAAATTCAATGTCACAGCAACAAGTAAATCATTGTATGCTGCTCCACATACATCAGGACAGAACTGATAGCTTCAACATACATGGCACCACGAAGGAATTTATTGAAAGAAATAACTATTTTGGACATGTCATCTCTAATTGAGCTAAAGAAATTAATTTTTTTTGCTACTCCTCTAAATGTTTACTAACACTAATCCAGGACATAAGCACCCAACCACTAATACAGGACATAAGCACCCACCCACTAATCCAGGACATAAGCACCCACCCACTAATCCAGGACATAAGCACCCACCCACTAATCCAGGACATAAGCACCCTCCCACTAATCCAGGATATAAGCACCCGCCCACTAATCCAGGACGTAAGCACACACCCACTAATCCAGGACATAAGCACCCACCCACTAATTATGTGGATGTTTATTATTATGTTAAGTTTTAAAACAACAACTATCTTTATGTCTAGAAGTGCGGAATGAAGGGATGCAGGGAGAGTTGTGCCTCCCACACCATTAGTAGTCTCAAGTTTACTTGCCAGTAAATATTAATTGAACAGAAAAATTACACTACACATATAGCAATTGTATTATTGTATTACACACTGTGACTGCCTACATTCCATGACTTATGACCATTATTTTATCTAGGACAATTTTGGGATAGAGTATTTGCTGATGATTAAACTGATGATTCACATAGTAGCTATATATATATAATATCATGATTGTGCATATAGTGTATAACAAGCTCTACTACTCCTATTCTAATGGTGAAAACTGCTACATATATGGTATCTCTATCTTGCTCTGCGCCCCACCCCACCCCCAATATTTTTTTCCTACCTACTCCACTGCATTGTAAAGATGTAGTAGCCATGGAAAATTAGTCAACATCAAACATTTTGGGAAAATCTTTTGGAATCAATTTGCTGTCAAAATGACCAAGCAACACTAACAAAAGGCGCTAGCCCCAACCTCTGAAATGAGGAGGAGGAGGAAGAGGAGAAGCTGTTATTTGATGACTGGCTGGATACAAGATGACTGACTTAATCTGTTACTTGCATTGTTAATTATAGCATTTGCACTTGCTACATGATAATTTGAGTTACAAGAAAGTTGCAATATTTGATGGCAGATCAAAATTCTGAGAATGCAAACAAAATTGATTGCACTCATTCAAACAGTTGTAATTTCCCCACATTGAGATGTAATTCTAGATGAAGAAGCATTATTGAGGTAATTATAAGCACAGCTAACTGTTCACCCTACACAAACAAAATGGCTGCATGCATAAACTATAATGTGGTGGTTTTAATAGCTACGGACCTTCAACAAAACCGATTAACTATATACTTATATATAATGCATGTTTATCAGCTGGTTTCCTCATTAGCTTAGCTACTCTTGTAGCAATAGTTAGCACAGAACTGAGGCAAGTGACAGATGACTGCACGTTTTTGTACCAAGAAGTGATCAGTTGGTTTCCTCATGAGTTTACTCCTGTGACAATAGTTAACACGGACCTTCAACTAACCCAGATAACTACTTATAGTGCATGTGTAAAATAATGTGTATCTCTGTGTATCATATGAATGTGTGTGTATTTAGTAGTAAACTGTAAATAATAACAGCTTTGATTAGTTAGTTCTGTTGATATACTCACTAACTTCTTGTAGGTAGCTGCTCGACTATAAAAATAAAAGACAAAAAATGTGTTTTATAAAATAAAAAAATTACTTAAAAAAGAAATGATCAGTCAGAAATGATTATTATAGGTCCTCTGGCTATATAATTCATTGCTTTATATAAAAATCTGCTTAATTTTTGCCAATAGCAACACAATTATTATCAGCCTTATCTTAAACCACACAAAAGTTGGGAGGGGTGAGGGGGTGAGTTTGCTAGGATATTTTGGCTTCTGAGGATATTTCAACCTAATGGTGGACAATATTCCATAGAATATTATGTCCCCCAGGACATCATAGAATTCTAGGTCTGAGAGTTTATCGTAGGAAAATCTGTTTAGAAGGAGACAGAATATCCCCCTACACTGATATATACAGAGCCCTTATGTGACCTTACTATTGTACCAAAGCACATTTTTCGCATACAGGATAAAAAATCTGCGAAAACCTAAAAAAATTAACTCCTTGAGAGAAAAAAACAATACTTGTTAGCTATATAGTGTGAATTTATGCATAGTTATAACTATTTTTAATATGCAGCTGACAGCTGTTGTAATAGTGCATGTAATTATATATGTATAAGATATTGTTCATGCACTTGCTAATCTGCTACATATGTTTGAGGTTTGTGGTGTTCTGCACATCATTTTAACATGTTGGGTTTATCATGGTCTTGTCGTGTTGGTCTCTGTGGCCATGTTTTTGTCATTTGCTGATTCTCAGGTTCTGTGCACATATGTGTTGTCATACTATTATCATTATCACTGCGATACAGTTACTATTAGCAAAGTTTATCGTGATAGCTATATTTTTGGATGGATACATTGCAGTGTTGGAGTAAAACTTCCTCGCTAATTAGAGTGGTGCCATCATTCAGGTGTCAATTAATCTTAGGGATATTAATATATATCTGTATTAAAGTTCTGATGTATGTGACAACAATTATATTCAGGCTTCGGCCAATCCTAAGTTGAGGGTGTTTCAGGACAATGCCAATTGGCACAAATGAGTTGCATAGTGAGTGCATGGTGGAAAGTAGAAAAGTTATATAAAGGAGTAATCATTAAGTACTCTCTATTTTGATTATATGCTAACAAATTCATTGAATTCACATTTCTTTTGTTTTAATATATGAACTATTATTTTCTTCCAGAGTGATTAGATTTTTTTTTAGGTTAACGTGTGGAAAGTGTTCTAACAATTATAAACAACCTCGAGCCAAAGTTTGTAGCAAAGATTTAAACGAGCAATGAATTTACCATTTTACAACCTTATTACAACCTTGTGACAACCTTGACAAGCTTGTGAGCAGGTGGGCTGACAATGTTGTCACTTGTCACAACCTTATATTTTTTTTGTACTGAGAAAACCAACTTTAATTCAAAGTGGAATGCACGGCATCAATAATTTCCCTAGATGAGTAAGATGTCTTGTATCTAGGACATAGTCCTACAAGGCTTGGCAAGGGCACACAGCAAAAGTAAAAATAAATAAAATAAACTGATTACTGAGAGCATCTAGTTGAATATTCCTGATGAAGGCTAGTTCATCTATAATGTATTCCTGATGAAGGCTAGAGCATCTAGTCAAAATGTCGAGAGAATACAATTTCAAGTTGATTATTGAGACAGTTTTTTAATGATTACTGGAAGCTGATACACGGGAAGTAAAGCAATGATGCTAATGGGGACCGATTTTCTGACGGTTGTCAGGCCTCTCTAGTTCTATCGTGGCTATGAATATTACTTGGGAGCCAGAGTTGCAACCTGGGATACTATTTCGACATCATCAAAGAGACCCCTGATTTGATGTCTCAAGATCTAAGCAATATTTTCCTAAACCTTTGCAGTAGCATGCAACCAAGTGTCCCAGTTTTGAACGTTGTCAGTGAGGACTTGACGCCTCTAGCATCACGGGCACTAGTTGAGATCATCCTTCTTCTCACTTTTCCATTTTCCAGCATCATTTGTCACCATGGGATAGTTAAAGGAGTTGTGAGTTCCAGTAACTGATGATCACAATATGTGGTCATCCTGGGGAATGGGATTGTTACTTGCATAAAACCTTGCAGGTCTGCATGGAGTAGGCTTCTTTAGGAACATGATGAGCTATGTAGCACGCCAATAAGTGTAAGATGATATCATATCTCCAAGTGAACCTACCCCAGTTTAGAGCATTAGGAAAGGCATTCAAGATGTGCATGACAGTTGCAGAAATTGAAGAGCAGAGATGGTGTACTTTGAACTGGCATGGTAACACAGCATTTGAGAGGAGAGGGTGGAGTGTCAGAGGATGTCTGCAGTAAAAATGATACCTGGCCAGAGGAATCACCATATGATCCTTCTACAGATGCTGGTCTCAACTTCCAGACAAAATGCATCTTTGGATATTTTGTCGATATACCTATTAATGCATGAGATATTCAAGTCATCAATATTTTTCCTCGGGGAGAGCCCTGCTTACAAGGGTGAGTAACAACTGATGGTAGTATTGTGGTTGAATGGGTGAGTCCTCCAGTCCTTCTTGGAGATGTGGGTTGTTGAAGATGAATACAGATTGTTAAAATAGTTTTTAAATTCTGGTGGGAGTTTAATGAAATGGCTAGCATGGATGTATATATGAGTGAGAAACTGAACCAAGAGCAATCTTCAAATCTATGAAACTCAAAGAAAGAGGGTAATGGAATTTATAGACATTCTCCAAAGATGAATTGAACAGAGGATACATGCTCTTACATCCATTCACACCTTGTAGGAATCCCTTCAGGAGAGATTGGTCTATGGTGAAGTTAAGAGTGAGGAAATCCTCCCAACTATTTGCAAGAATCTTGTGGCACTAGCTACTGATGTAATAGGGAGGAAATTTGAAGGGCACTGGGCCTCTCTTTGTTCACTGTTTTCAGCATAGCATGACACCATGATGAAGGTGGGATTTGCGATTAAAGGAGAATTTTGTAAGTAAGTGATAGGTAGAGAATAACTTCTTCGGATGATGGTAGAAGGAGCAGATTTGGAAGGGCACTCACTAAGCACCTTCTTGATGATTCTAGGGATGATAAGAACTGTATGATAGTCTACAAGTCATCACTACTGGGAACATGATATACCTTTGGCACCCATTCCAGAAAACCTCCGCCTCCTTAGAATTCACAGCAAAGTATTTACACACTTGATCCGAAGGACATGCTAAGATGAATTTTTGTGTTTGGTCAACACACACATCTTTAGCATAGTGCCAAAGGTTGGATCTGAAGGCCTTTTCTTGAGCTGTATCTTCTACTTATCACGATGGTCCCATTCCTTTTTGAGTCTGTTGTCAATTCTTACCAAGTTTTGAAAAAGTAGCTATTATACAACCTGTTCTTCTGTAAATGTTCTTAGCTTATCTAGGTATTCCAGCAGCCTTTTCAAACCTTCTTGTTCTTCTAATCAGAACTGTGGCCTGTCCCTGGATGATTCCTTCACTATGTTATATCTTTCCAAGTGTGCATTTAATAGAGATGAAAAGTAACCTTCAGTTTACATCTAGCTTTCCAATCTGAACTTTGGTTGGCTTTGGTGATAGTAGCAGTGGCCATTTGCGAGAGGGTATTTAGAGTCACCATTTGCCATTACCACTATAGAAAATACAACATATACAAGTACTGTGAGTGAAAGCATCTCCTATAAAAGTAAACTACAACTAAAATTTAAACTTGCAATGATTTTCTCCTTGAAATTAACTCCCATGACATTTCGACTAGAGCATCGTTATGTCAACTGAGAGTTTGTTTAAAACTTAATTTACTTAAATTTGCTCCTGATATGTATATTGTGAGTTCATGAACCAGTAACCAAGTTGTGGCTGAGTGTAGGCTTTGGGACAGTATCCAAGACCTACCTTATGATTGAAATATGATGTGGGAGTGTACTTACCTGAGGAAATTGCATCCAAGAGTAACAGTGGAGAGGGGATCCCTCGAGTTGTACATGGAGAAGCTGGCAGTCCTTTGTTTGATGTGCAACAGTGGCAGTCATGGGCAGTTGTTAGAAGAACTCTGTTCCATAACTTACAGTCAAACTTCCACCAACACCAGTTCTCTCCAACAATAATAGCTATATATCTTATGCCCGGAGCAAAACATGGCATGCAAAAGTCAATGTCTCTGAGAATTCATTATTTGCAGCAGTTAGATGAAATATCCTCTATTATTGTGCTGTCAAATTGTTATGTTAGACAGTACTTACAGTGATGTATGTGCCTTGACCTTTCATCCTTAGCAGTTAATATACCACCAAAAAACACAACAATACAACACAGAATGGGGAGTCATAATTCACATTCGTAAATACAATGATGGAACATTGATCCAAGGACCTCTGGTCAGTGTGCATTTCCCTCAACACAGAGAATCCTCCTATCACAGATAGCTAGTTATGAATGTTCCCACCACATTCACTGCACACAGAAGTTATTCAAAAGTGACTTGAGTCACCTATATCGGCCACTCTGCGGTGGCTAGATATGAGTCACACAACCTGATAGTGGCCATAGATCATTAACCTAAGGTAATGATCTACCACTCGACTTTCAGAGAGCATGTTTGAACCACCTCCAAAGGTGCATCAGGTGTGCATTAGAATGCAATTCCTAATGGTAATGCTTTTAATTCCTATTTTGAATATGCATTGCAGACTTCATTATTTTCCTGCCCACATTTACCGTTAGAATGGGGTCACCTGTGGGAGAGGAATGTATAAATTCAAAAGATCTGCTAGTGGACACTTCAGTCCTTTTAGGCTGTAGCTGCCTGACCCATCTAGGAGATGAAGATTGTACTACTTCTCTTTCTTCTGGTTGGATCTGTATCACAGAGCAACAGTGAAGTTATGTACCTACTATGTATTCGGCCTTCAGGCTGGACATGAGCAAAGATTTATTAGGTGATAAGTAGTACTCATAGTAGTTTTAGGAAGCACCGAGATTTCATGGTTATAGTGTAGGATTACTTCTGCTTCCCAATCATTTCCACCTCCCCTCCCCCATCCTAAAGCCTTTGCAAAAAGAGAGTGTTTTTCTCTCCCCACCTGGCTGTCTCAATGCAACCTGCATGAAGCTTCATATTGCAGTCACTTGAGATGCTGTGAACTAAGTTTAAAATATCTTATATAATAGCCAAGCCTGAGGGAGGCACAAGTTATTAAATTTGAATTATGGCCTTACACCTTGGCTTTCGCTCATTCTTAATGTGCCAATTATATGCCGTGGTAATTCAAGCTGAATGCATGGTATCACTTGTTTGAGAAACATGTAGTCTGCTCTTCTCTTGTATACAAACTGTGTGGGGCACGGCTTCCCAATGCATATAGAGTTTAAATGCAGATCTATAGAGGTAGACCTGAACTGGGCCCTAGACACCCACCAGTACCAACAGTTATTGCTAGGGTAGGACCAGACCCAATTTTAAATATAATACTCTTGGAAAGCCATGCATTACCATGGTGCTTTGTATCATATGGTCCAAAATATTTTCCTTTGAGCCTAAATGTCCTCGTACTAAATACTCTGGCCTTAATTTAGTGTGCAGAATGCACTGTACAAGTTGCTTCCCAATTTTGCCCCACACAAGTATGAAGCAAGCTTAACAAACAAACTAAATCATATAATTATTGTCCACCACCATCAGCACATGAATGTGTGTGTGTCATAAGAAGCTATAGGCAGGAGGTTATACTGTAAAGTGGGAGGGGCCTATAAATGCAGGGATAGCATGCCATGAAACTTGAAGTTAACAATAACAACAAATGAACAAAATACATGAGATCACTTAAATCAGTGACTCTGAATCAAAGAAAGCAGTCTTTTGAATATTCCAAGATGCTACAAAGAGGAAATATACTCGAGGAAGTCACAAAGAGGAAATAGAAATATTACAATAAGCATATTGTAGGAAGTGCTACAGCAGTAATCCAGAAGAAATTCGTGCTGAAACCACCTGCAGTCCTAGGACTTTCTGCAGTGACTGCTACACGAGTTGTGTTGAAGCTCCCTTCTATATTGCTATTCAGCTCACAAGCAATTTCAAACACAGATCCTTCGCTGTACAAAATCAATGAGAACAACATTCAAAGTCTTCCCATTCATTCTGAGGAAATTGGACCATCCAGTGGAAGCATTCAGAATAAGACTGTTGCAAGTCATCTGTGCAAAAGGGAGGCATAGATCCAAGTTGAATGCACAATGTCACTTTTGATAGTATCTTTGCAAATCAGGTGTTCTTCTGCTCCTCTTAAGATAGCGCATGTTCTTTCCCCATGTGATGGAATCCATGGTAGTGTAGGGAGGTGGATGAAGCCAAGGTTTTGATGCCAGGGGATCTAGAACCAACTACTGCTCAAATAATACAAAGATTCTCTAATTTTTTCAGTGGCGTGCCTCAAAGCAGGCCAAGTGTTCCCATTAGATGTGAAAAAGTGCTCATCTCTGTAGTAGCTGCTCCTTCACCACATCGTTGCTCAAGGATGTCTGCGATCACATCTGATCAGCAAGTGGAAGATCTTCCGCAGGGATATTGTTGGTAAAGTATAAGCCAATTATTTCATTGCCCATCCATTCGTCCACTTATTCGAAGATATGAATGATGTTTCCTCCATATCTGTATCCATTCTGAGCATTATCTGATAAACTGGCCTGACATGACACAAGTCTACTTGTGTTCAAGTCACCAAAATCAGGAATGGCACACATCGTTGGGAGAATGGATATGTCGAGACCCAGGAATTTTATACCTAGGTCTAGCTGGTCAGTAATAGAGAGGTTCTGATTCCTAAAGCTGACAGACTGAGAGGACATGCTTCCCTGGCAGTTTCTGACTGATCCATTAAATCCTGATCCTGCTGCATGGGATCCTGGGAGAGTGATCTGATTGAACCTCAGCTCGCAATACTCTGACCGTCCAATACAATTTTGAGCTGTAACAAGAAGGAAAAACAAAGAACAATAGTTGCCTCGTAATTTATAGTGACATGGTCCAAAGTTTCATATATCCAGTGATCATGACATTTTTTTGTCACAGAACCATAGTGTACCCATAAATAAACTCTCAATGAACTCGCAGTTGACATAATATATAACCTTCTCAATAATCAACTTGAAATTGTATCCTCTTGATGAAGGCTAGAGCATCTAGTCGAAACGTCGAGAGAATACAATTTCAAGTTGATCATTGAGAAAGTTGGTAATGCATAGTATTGCAGGTGTATATATGTAGGTATATTATCATATGTTGAGGGTCGAAATTATTTTCAAATAAGAGGCACAAACATTTGCCCACAATGCAATGTTGTGCATTTGCCAGTAGCCACTACTAGCCAGAGAAGCTGGAGGAGCCAGCTTAACCTCACATAGCCTTGTAGTGAACTGGTGAGTAACAGCTTGATGAAGGTCCCAGATAACCAGGAGTGAAGTCTGAGGAAGAGAAAAACCTACTTGGTCTAAATTTGTGTGTAGAAGAATAATGTTTTCAGTGAATACACGAACAGTGCACCACAGATATAACATTAAATCCCTGAAGTGAACAACAAATGTGTACACTCTTGGTTGTGATATATACATGGGCACACTCTTGGTTGTGATATATACATGGGCACACTCTTGGTTATGATATATACATGGTACATTCTCGGTTGTAATATATACATGGTACACTCTTGGTTGTAATATATACATGGGCACACTCTTGGCTGTGATATATACATGGTGCACTCTTGGTTGTGATATATACATGGGTACACTCTTGGTTGTGATATATACATGGTGCACTCTTGGTTGTGATATATACATGGTGCACTCTTGGTTGTGATATATATAAATGGTACACTCTTGGTTGTGATATATACATGGTGCACTCTCGGTTGTGATAAGTTCAAGTGGGCTAAGCTACCAAAAAAGGTTTCACGCTATGCATTCTGCAAATTATGTAATCATGATTATTGGCATTGCATATGGCGGCACCAGAGACCTGAGAAAACATGCTGTGTATATTTCAGCAAGTAAAAGTGTGGAATCTGCAAGCTCTCTTACCTCATACATTCGAAACAGAGATGGACCAAAGCGAGAAGAAGCTGTCATAGCAGCAGAGGTTAAGTTTGCTTTCTTTCTAGCAGAGCATCACCTCCATTTTTGGTAGCTGATCACTGCTCAAAATTGTTTCCTGCCCTGTTTCCAGATTCTGCAATTGCAAAATCTATAAAATGTGGCCGGACTAAAGCCACGGCTATTGTGAAAGTAGTAGTTGAAGAAGTAGTTTCTGATTTACTTACCCGTCTTGATGAATCTAATTTTTTTCAGCTTACATACAGATGAAACACCACTGACATTACCGTTAACCAACAATGCGGTATTATGATCCGGTTCTTTGACAATACCACTGGAAAATGTTGGTGCTTTTTCCTAAAGTTGGTGCTTATTGACTCTAATTTCAGTGGCAATGGACCTATATGCTAATCTAGTGGGACTGGGCTCTGATGGTGCTAATGTCATGCTGGGAAAAAGAGATTCTGTATTGACTAAATTAAAAACTAATCAACCCTCTTTGATGGCCTTTCACCATAATAGCAGCCTTAATCGCTAATCATGCATGCAGTGTCTTGCCCGATATTCTTGATGATATTACAGTTCAAATTTGATACTTCTTCCATAAAAGCCCAAAACGTCAACGCACCTTTGAAAATTCTCAAGTTTTCACCAATATTAAGCCACACAAGTTGCTTAAAACAGCACAAACGAGGTGGCTAAGCTTGGAAGTCTGTGTAAATAGACTATATACTAGAACAGTTTCATGCTCTGAAACTTCTTTCTTATTTCAGAAGTACAGAAGCTGTTGTTTTCAGAATAAAAAATGGTCTTGAGAATTCACTTTGTAAATTATATTTAATGTTTCTGAGTGATTCATTGCCTGTTATTAACACCTTTAACAAAACGATGCAATTGCAATCACCTACAATACATTTCCTTCACCAAGAGGTCCAGTAATTTTTTTTGCTATGTTTTTTCCCACCATCTTCTGTGCAAAAGGCTAGTATTTCAGCTCTTAATCTTGTGGAATAATGACTATCATCATTATGATTAGCTATTATACACATAACTATATTCATTCTAGTTTGTGAGCATGCTCAGTATATTGTGGAGGGAAAACCCTTAACCTCTTTACCTCATGCTATCTTGATTTGCTAAATGTTAAACTACTGGTGAATCTCTTTGAATCCCGTTGCATCTCATTACATGGTGTCAGAAGTATGGCAAGTGTAAGGTTACAGCCACCTATATACACCCTTTTCTTTCAAAAACCCTGATGACTGGCCACGATGGAAACGTAGGTTTCAGCAGTATAGGCAGGCATCTGGCCTAGCCACAGAAGGGGAAGAAAAGCAAACAGGAACCCTACTATATTGTATGGCTGAAGATGTCCTGTTATCAACAGATATCTCTGAGGAGGACAGAAAGAAGTTTGATACTGTCATCGACAAGTTTGACTCTTTCTTTAAAGTTCGAAAGAATACAGTCTTCGAACGTGCCCGATTTAATCGCCGTATCCAGGGAGAAGAGGAGACCGTTGAACAATTCATTACCATCCTCTATCAGCTGGCAGAAAATTGCGCTTACGGAGACCTCAGAGAAGAATTGATACGAGACAGGATAATAGTGGGAATACGAGACAGTACTCTCTCAGAACGCTTGCAAATGGACCCCGACCTGACTCTGGAAAAAACTAAATGAATAGTTAGACAGAAGGCAGCAGTCCATGACCAACAGAGGATTCTCCAGAATGGGCTTAAGCAATAGAAGCTCCTGGAAGTGATCAAACACAGAGATCACATAGGGCAATCGAAAAGTCGAGAGATTGGGAGGTCATATTCCAAGGGAAAGGCATACTCCTCCAAAGAAAGGAAGTCTCACCCTAGACATGAAAGCAAGTGCAACAGATGTGGTAAAGGACAGTACTCCAGGCAAAACTGCCCAGCTCGAGAAGCAGCGTGTCACTCATGCAAAAAGAAGGGTCATTACAGTTCTCAATGTTTCTCAAAGTCAGTGAATAACATCACAGCATCAGCAGAAGAGGTGCACCAAGACGATGCATTTTTAGACACAGTCAGCTTCCAAGAAATAGGAAGTGCATGGACAGTTACACTTCTGTTAGACAACCAAGAAGTCCTTTTCAAGGTTGATACAGGAGCAGAAGTTTCTGTGATTTCAGAGAAAATGATGAAGTATCTGAAGGTGAACCCAAGTAGGCTAAAGGAACCCACAAGGAGATTGTATGGAGCCTCCAGAAAGGCACTGGATGTTGTTGGTGAGCTAATAATGCACCTTACATTCAAAGGGAGATCTAGCACACAGACTGTTTATGTGATCAGGGGAGTTCAAAATAACCTCCTGGGCCTACCTGCGATTAAGGCACTCAATCTTGTCACTCAAGTCAACTCAGTTGAGGAAAACATCCCAGAGAAATATCCAGCGCTCTTTACAGGACTGGGAACGTTTCAAGGTGAATATGGAATTCAGTTGAAACCTGATGCACAACCATTTGCACTGTTTACACCAAGAAACGTCCCATTGCCTTTGCGAGAGAAGGTTCATCAAGAGTTGAGTAGAATGGAATCATTGGGAGTGATATCTAGAGTGGAGAAGCCGTCGTCATGGTGTGCAGGCATGGTAATTGTTCCCAAGAAATCAGGATCTATTCGTATCTGTGTGGATTTCCGAGCCCTCAACGCGAATGTGTTACGAGAAGTTCATCCCTTACCAAAAGTGGATGATACCCTAGCCCAAATTGCTGGAGCCACGGTATTTAGTAAGTTGGATGCCAACTGCGGGTTTTGGCAAATACCACTGAATGAATTTTCAAAGGATCTCACAACTTTCATCACACCCTATGGCAGGTATCGATTTAATAAGTTACCATTTGGGATTACAAGTGCACCGGAGCATTTTCAGCGGCGGATGAATGAAATGCTAGTTGATCTGGATGGGGTTCTCTGTCACATGGATGACATCCTTGTCGTTGGAAGAAACCAACAGGAACACGACGTCAGGCTACAGAAGGTCCTCCAGAGAATTCAGCAAGCAGGTGGTACTCTAAACCGAGAGAAGTGTGAGTTTGGAAAGGACAGTCTTACCTTTCTGGGTCATGTGCTTGACAAAGAGGGAGTGAGGCCAGATCCACGGAAGACTCAAGCTGTTCGAGAGATGGAAAAGCCAGGAACGATATGATCTTCGGAGATTTCTTGGCATGGTGAACCAGCTGGGAAAGTTTAGTCCAAATATATCGAAGTATTCACAGCCTCTGCGTGAATTGCTGTCCACTAAGAAAGCATGGCTATGGGGACCACCTCAAGATGATGCATTTGAGAAGGTGAAGAAGGAACTAACTCAGCCAGTTATTTTAGCACTGTATGATCCAAATTTAAAAACCAAGATTTGTGCAGATGCCTCAGCTTTTGGACTGGGAGGCGTGCTACTTCAGTATCACTCAGTCACTGAATGGAAACCTGTTGCATATGGGTCAAGGTCCCTTACAGAAACGGAACAGCGATACTCACAAATAGAGAAGGAAGCATTGGCACTAGTGTGGTCATGTGAGAAGTTTTCAGATTATATCATTGGGAAGCAGATCGAAATCGAAACTGACCATAAGCCTCTGGTCCCATTGCTAGGGAAAACAAATCTTGACAGTTTACCTCCTAGAGTGTTAAGGTTCCGACTTCGACTTACACGATTTGATTACAGTATACATCATGTACCAGGAAAGTTACTGTATACAGCTGACACATTATCCAGAGCTCCTTTAGTCTCAGAAGAATCATCCCAGGAGGACAAGGAAACGAAATCCTTCGTTCAAGCTGTTGTCTCTTATTTGCCTGCAAGCAAAGATCGACTGGACAAATACAGGGAGGCTCAGAGAAGCGATCCTATGATAAACTTCTGTACAAACAAATGGCCAAACAGACACAGCATCAAGGGAGATCTGTCGAAATACTGGGTGGTGAGACGGGACCTAAATGTCAGCGACAGTCTTTTACTGTATGGAAAGAGAATTGTGGTACCCAAGGCTCTACAAGGAGAAACTCTCGACAAAATACATCATGGTCATCAAGGCATCCAGAAGTGTCGCTTGCGAGTCGCAACTGCAGTGTGGTGGCCAGGAGTTTCTAAGGATGTTGAGGCTCACATAAAGAGATGTGCAACGTGTGTGAAAAATGCTCCGCCAACAGTAGAACCTCTACTTCAGTCACCACTTCCAAGTTTCCCATGGGAACGAGTAGCATCAGATCTGTTCCACCTGAAAGACTCTACATATTTACTTGTGGTCGACTATTACTCGAGGTTTATAGAAATCACAAAGCTTACCTGTACAACCTCTACTAGTGTCGTAACAGCATTGAAGGAGATATTTTCGAGACATGGTATACCGTCTGTGTTTGTGAGTGACAATGGGCCACAGTTTGCGTCGGGAGAAATGAAAGTGTTTGCTGATAGCTACAACTTCACACATATTACGAGCAGTCCTCATTATCCTCAGTCGAACGGATTAGCGGAGAGAACAGTGAAGACTGTAAAGAATTTGATTCTACTCTCCAGATCCCCACATCGCTTTGATGAGCTACAGGTCGACACCATTGTCCTGGTGTGGATTGAGTCCTGCAGAGCTGTTGATGGGTCGAAGAATTAGGACTGACATTCCTCAAGCAAAGAGAGAATTCATTCCTAACTGGACACACATCAAAGATTTCAAGGAAATGGATGCAAAGCACAAGGTCGAGCAGAAGAGATGTTACGACCAACGTCATCGAGTCAGAGATGCTCTACCTTTTCCAGTTGACTCACCTGTGTGGGTTACTATGCAAGGGAGACAAGTTCCAGGGAGAATTACAGAGTCTGCTCATGCTCCAAGGTCTTACCTGATAGAGACACCGTCTGGTCAGGTTAGAAGGAATCGGAGACATCTCCACGCAAGATCTGAAATGGAAGAATTCGAAAGATCTAAATGGAAGAATTCGATAGATCTGAAATGGAAGAATTCGATGAAACAACAATGACTGTAGAAAATGATGAAACTTCTACATCTCAACAACCACCACCCACAAGGGGTATTCAGACACGATCTCGTACAGGAACAGCTATCATGCCTCCAGTCCGATACTGCTAACTGGGAAGGGGAGATGTGGAATAATGACTATCATCATTATGATTAGCTATTATACACATAACTATATTCATTCTAGTTTGTGAGCATGCTCAGTATATTGTGGAGGGAAAACCCTTAACCTCTTTACCTCATGCTATCTTGATTTGCTAAATGTTAAACTACTGGTGAATCTCTTTGAATCCCGTTGCATCTCATTACAAATCTAGATGACGAGGACCAGTTTCTTCCCCTAGAAGAAGTATTCGTGGGTCAAAAAGCAGAAAGCTTTCTCTCTGGTGAGAATAATCTCTTGTCGAATGAAGTCAGGAATTTTTGGGTGGCTGCAGCAAAGTATACTATTAAAAAACTGCCAGTTGATAAAGACTTTTTAAAAAACTTAAGTTGGATTTCTCTTCACAACCAAGAGTATGGATATGCTAGACAGGTACTGTTTGTTGCATCATGCCTTAAACAAGCCATCAAAGAAGACGAAAAAGGTCGGCTTAATGAAGAATTTATTGACTACTGTACTGCTGAGCTCCCTCCTGAAATTGTTACTACAAAGGACAGTTATTGCTACTGGCATCAAGTTGGGCAAGTCAAAGATGTTTCTGGAGAATTTGGTTATCAGCTCCTCAGTAGGTTAGCTAAAGCAGTGATGATAATAATTCCCCATGGCAATGCAGATTGGGAGAGGACATTTAGTCATATTAATTGGACTGAATAAAACCAAGGTACAAAATAGTTTGAGTGTGGATACTTTATCTGCATTGCTTCGATTACAAGTGAACACAAAGGAACCTTGTTTCGACTTCAAACCAACAGCAATGCTTCAAAGATGCAAGAATGCTATTTCTGAACTCATTTAATATCGGTGTTAAAAAAAATAATACTTTGGATATATTTGGAGTTTTAACTGGTATAAAATTCAGAGTTGAATAACATGTATTAGGATTAATGAGACAAGGGAGTTGGCAGTCCTGGAGTGGGCTTATGCTCAGGAGAGCAGCTAGGGCTAGGCTCAGGAGAGTGGGCTTATGCTCAGTTGGCTAGGGTTAGGTTTAGGAGAGTGGCTAGGGTTAGGCTCAGGATAGTAGGCTTATGCTCAGGAGAGTGGCTAGGATCAGGCTCAGGAAAGTAATTAGGGTTAGAGTCAGTAGAGTGACTGGGGGTTATGGTTAAGGCAATGGCTAGAACAATCTTGACAATGCTGAAGTGTCCTCCCAATATGAATTGTCTACTAATATTGTGACATGAAGTATTTTCCCAAAGTGGGCATGGACACAGAGCACACGGAGTCCCACTCTCCCAATATTCAAGATCCTCAATCACAAGCAACTGTTGTGCTTGGTGTCCAATTTCCTATGCATGGAAGAACTATACACAGACTCTGATATGAATGCTCCAACAATTAAAATTCCACAATAATGTTGTCAACGTCTCTAGAAACACTAGGGGTTAATCAGTAAAAGAATTGATTTTGCAGTGATTTATCTGGCCAATGAAAAGTTCCATCAAATTCAAACTGCTTACCGGCTTCCTTGGGCATCTAAGCATGCATTAGCTGATGGACCCTTCATGAAACTGTTACCCACTTGACACCACAAGTAACTATATGTTACTGCAGTGACTGCCCTTTTAAAATATCAAAAATAAATTCATCCTTGAGGCTGATGGGCAACTTTCAGAGCTCCAGCTGCTCGATTATAATATCATATTGGAACACAAGATTTTTTAATATAATTGGAACGTAAAGTAATACAGCCAGGACACATACATTCAATTCAAGCAATACAAAGCAGCTGTTTAAATAGCTGCACAAAAGTGGAGAACTCAATGGAACACACAATACAATGCAGCACAGACTAGAAACCACACCCAGTGATGGTTGCACATGAGAGTCGCTGCAGCTCCACTTGCAGTTTCTTGAGTAGTGATAACAGTTCCTTGAGGAATCGCAGTGCTACCTGGAGACAGGGTACCACTTGTACCTCCATTGCTGCCTGTAATGAAGTCTCTTACATTCTTCCTATTCAGCTCGACAGCGACTTCATACACAGTCATGTCAAGCTGTACAAAATCAATGAGCACAACATTCAAAGTCTTTCCATCCATCCTGAGGAAATTGAAGCATGTAGTGGAAGCATTCAGAATAAGACTGTTGCAAGTCTTCTGTGCAAAAGGGAGGCATATTTCCAAATCGAATGCATTCAGGATCACAATGTCACTTTTGTTGGTGTCTTTGCAGATCGGTTGTTCTTATGCTCCTCTGAGGATAGGGCATGCTCCATTCCATGTGCTGGGCTCCATGGTAGTGTAGGGAGGTGGATGAAGCCAAGGTTTTGATGCCAGTGGACCTAGAACCAACTCCTGGTCAAATAATACAAAGATTATCTCATTTGTTTCAACGGCGAGCCTCAGAGTAGGCCAAGTGTTCCCATTAGATGTGAAATAAGTGCTCATCTTTGTAGTAGCAGCTCCTTCACCCCATCGTTGCTCAAGGATGTCTGCAATCATCTGACCAGCTAGTGGAAGATCTTCTGCAGGGATGTTGTTGGTGAAGTACAAGCCAATTATTTCATTGCTATTGACCCTCATCCATTCATCTACTTGTTGGAAGATATGAATGATGGTTCCTCCATATCTGTATCCAAGCTGAGTACTATCTGATAAACTTCCCTGACATGACACAAGTCTACTTGTGTTCAAGTCACCAAAATCAGGAATGTCACATGCCATTGGGAGAATGCATATGTCAAGACCCAGGAATCGTATACCTAGGTCTAGCTGGTCAGTAATAGAGAGCATCTGATTCCTAAAGATATAGTCAGACCGAAGGGATATGTTTCCCTCACACAGTTTCTGACTGATCCATTAAATCCTGATCCTGCTGCATGGGATCCTGTGAGAGTGATCTGATTGAACCTCAGCTCGCAATACTCTGACCGTCCATTACAATTTAGAGCTGTAACAGGAAGGAAGAAAACAACACCTCACAATTTATACATTGACCAGATAAGGTGAGAGGTAATAGTTTCAATATTTAAGCTGACTCATGGTAGCTTATATGGAATATATATTACAAGAGCTATTCGCAGGTTGCAATTGAAAGGCGATGAGACAAGACAACTCTACAGCACTTCTTCACATTTTGTGTAATAGGAACTTGCCAACTTCAAACTCCGAAGATGCAGGAGCACACAAATCCATAAAAAGCGCATAGACCAAGAACGGCTTTTTATTACGCATAACGGTAATCACCACAGTCATGGATTTGATCAAGTAATCAAGTATGCGTATAATGACACATCACCACAGTCATGGCTTTGATCAAGTAATCAAATATGGGTAATGGCACATCACCACAGTCATGGCTTTGATCAAGTAATCAAATATGGGTAATGGCAAATCACCACAGTCATGGCTTTGATCAAGTAATCAAATATGGGTAATGGCACATCACCACAGTCATGGCTTTGATCAAGTATTCAAAGAAGAGATAAAGGATCAGAACGATTAATTTGGTCAACTGATTTTATTCGTGGCTGGAGTCTAATGGGAATGTTACTGGCTATGAAGCCATTGTTACACTGCATTACACATGCCTGAAGTAGGGGTAGTCCATCAGTACGTGTATATGTTGGTCATAAAAAGAAATTGGGAAGTTTCACTCTTTACCTGAAGTAGAGATTCTAATCTCACTGCTAAAGACAAAGGAAATCTCTAATCTCGGTGCTAAAGACACATGGGTATTCTCTAATCTCGCTGCTAAAATGGGAAACCTTTGTGTAATCTAGTAATTTAGCAGCTGTGTCACGTGACCCAAGTTATCATTTAGCACTTTCAATCCAGTACGCTAGCTCTATAAAAAGAGTTTGCTCTAACTATTTGTACTCGGGCATCCATTACCTCAGTTCATGGAAGATTAACCCAAGGTATGTAAGGTCACAAAGTGCGGGCCCTATGAATGCATTCTTGTTAGCAAATGTAATTACAGACTTCTTTACATTCTGAATACGCAAAAGACAAATCAAGTTTTGCAGACTTGCAAGCATATAATTACATTATAGGGCTCACACTTATAGTCCATAACATATCATGAATGTACCAGAAAATAAATGTGAGAGGTGTGCACAGTTTCAGTGCACAAACACATCTCCCCTCTAAGATTTGCAGGTTTGCGGAAGACGCAGAAGGCTACATGCACGGTTGTGGCTGGCAAATACCATACAGTGCTAGTTATACGAGACCTTTCCACACCATATAAGATCAGTTCCTTCATGGCAAGAAAATTGACTGCACAGACATGCATAAGTTATCCCAACACCTACCTGGGATCACTTCAGCTCCATTCCAAATATTCAGCTTTTCAAAACACCAACAATATGTGTTGCATGAACTCAAAGACACACACACAAAAAAACAAGCATTTGCCACCGCAATTAGCCCAGGGTGGTCACTGGCATGCCCTGAGAGAGATTACTGAGGCAAGGAGATTGTGATGTACAACTCGTGTAGTGGCTGAAATGAAGAGGGGTATTTTTACTTTGTTCAGAAGCTATGTGTGACCTTTATAAACACGACATATTTAGTCACTTTTACAACATTCATTAGTCATACAACATAGAGGGTACACACACGCGAGAGCAATATGCATTATATGGAGGACAGTCAAGGAAGGCACCTTGAAAGGATATGCAATACTGAAGCAAAAAAGTAGAACCAGAAAAATACCCACAAAATCTGCCAAGTCAGTTACAGTGCAGTGCCATCTTCCTATTTTCTATCTCTCTGTGTCTATCTCTCTCTCTCTCTGTTTATCTATCTATCTCATCTATCTAACTGTCTGTATGTCTGCTATCTAGAGAAAACCAAACCTTCCTCTGTGCTCAACTATACAAGAACAAAACCATATAAACATTTGTTATAATTTTTCAAGTATTTTTGTGTATTTGTTTGTTTGTTTGTTTGTTGTTGTGTTGTTGTGTACATCATCTGAGCACTGGAGAACTAGACCAAGTCAGAGTTCAGAGCTTATGGAACTCCATGATTTTAAACACTTGTTCCAACTTTTTTATCCTTGTCCACTACACATATCAACACATGCCATGCCTTGTTGCTATTGTTACCTATATCCACATATACCATGTTGTCCACTACACATATCAACACATGCCATGTCTTGTTGCTATTGGTACCTATATCCCCATACACCATGTTGTTCACTACACATATCAACACATGCCATGTCTTGTTGCTATTGTTGCCATGTGGGGACCAGTTGCAGACTCCTTCAGAGAATTACACAGACCTCCACCAACCAACAGATGTTTTCAACCACAGCCTCCTTTGAACTTAGTAATCGTTTCCCAGGAGCAGAAATTCCAAAACAAACAGGTGTAGGAACGAGTGGAGCCAGTCATTCATGTTTGCATCATAGATGAACTTACACTGCAGTACTGCTTTATTTTGAAATTGGTTGTTCATAGACATGCACTGGAGACTTTAGAGTCCTATGATTCTATAATGGTATACAAGATGTGCGAAGGGGGAGAGAGATAGAAACATAGATCTTTTGAAGATTTCTTCAACGAGGGTTTGTTTTCACACTTTTTATGGTTTTGAGGTCTTCCGGTTTAAAGCCTCAAGGGCCGGTTCTCAATATGTCGCTGACAACTAGCAACATGAAATGAAGAACACGTCATTTTTGTGATATTGTGAACATGAAGTAGCTTCGCTTGAATTAGACTCAATTTCTATTCTAGCTCAAGTCACGACGAGTCAGTCGACACGTGTTGGTTTGCTTTATTTGTGTTTCTACCACCACAAAAATTAGATGAATGAGGAAAGGTTGATAGAGGCAGTGAGGAACTTTCCTGGCATCTTGGTGTACCCTACGAGTCATGTAGGGGTTGAAGGTTCATAAATTAATGAGTGGAGTTTGTAATTCCGAGTGAAAGTTCAATTTTGATAGTTCGATGCGATGCGATGCAATGAGGCCGCTATTGAGAACAGCTCGAAGTAATGTGACCGGGAACCAGGCACCACACAATGCAAAGGCCTTGTGACATATTGTGAAGTCTTTAGGGAAGGCGCTGGGAATTTAAAAGCTAAAGCCCATAATTTAGGAAGTGAAGAAGCTAATATTGTGAGTTTGGGGTTGGGTCGCCATCGACCAGTAGGTCAATCCAATATAGGGAGTGAGAGAAATCACACTGAGGTTGGGGCCTTGCTTAGAAATTATAAACTCGTTCATATTTTAGTGTCCCTGGTATGACTACCAGAAATAGCACAAACTGCAGTGTTTTACATGTAGCAAGCCATAGGCCTAGCGCTAGGGCTAGGGCTAAGGCAAAACAGTGCTTGCTGAACAACAGTTAATCTAAAGCAGCTGGATACCTGTTCACTAGACCAAGTACCGGTATAGCTGGACACAAGCTAAGCAGTAAGATGGAGCGTGTGTTGAGGAGAGCTAGGAGGAGTTCAGAAATTGAAGAGGAGACACGTGATCAGGTAGGAGAAGAAAGAAAAGAAAGAGGAGAAAAGGCAGAGGGGCGGGGGTAAGGAAGATGAGGGAGCAAGGTGAGGAAGATGAGGGAGCAAGTTGAGGAAGATCAGGGAACAAGGTGAGGAAGATGAGGGAGCAAGTTGAGGAAGATCAGGGAGCAAGGTAAGGAAGATGAGGGAGCAAGGTGAGGAAGATGAGGGAGCAAGGTGAGGAAGATGAGGGAGCAAGGTGAGGAAGATGCGGGAGCAAGGTGAGGAAGATGAGGGAGCAAGGTAAGGAAGATGAGGGAGCAAGGTGAGGAAGATGAGGGTGCAAGGTGAGGAAGATGAGGGAGCAAGTTGAGGAAGATCAGGGAGCAAGGTGAGGAAGATCAGGGAGCAAGGTGAGGAAGATGAGGGAGCAAGGTGAGGAAGATGAGGGAGCAAGGTGAGGAAGATGAGGGAGCAAGGTGAGGAAGATGAGGGAGCAAGGTGAGGATGATAAGGAAGCAAGGTGAGGAAGATGAGGGAGCAAGGTGAGGAAGATGAGGGAGCAAGGTGAGGATGATGAGGGAACAAGGTGAGAAAGATGAGGAAGCAAGGTAAGGAAGATGAGGGCACAATGTGAGGAAGATGAGGGAGCAAGGTGAGGAAGATGAGGGAGCAAGGTGAGGAAGATGAGGGAGCAAGGTGAGGAAGATGAGGGAGCAAGGTGAGGAAGATGAGGGAGCAAAGTGAGGAAGATGAGGAAACAAGGTGAGGAAGATGAGGGAGCAAGGTGAGGAAGATGAGGGAGCAAGGTGAGGAAGATGAGGGAGCAAGGTGAGGAAGATGAGGGAGCAAGGTGAGGAAGATGAGGGAGCAAGGTGAAGAAGATGAGGGAGCAAGGTGGACTAGATGCAAGTCATTTTGGGTGGACCTGGAAGTCAAAAGGAAGAGGAAAGATAATGAAAATGAAGATTTTAAAAATTGTAGGAGAGGTTGTGGAAGGGGAGAAGGAAGTGCTGGAGGAGTTTGCTAAACAATGGCAAGGGCTTGGGAGTAAGGATATTTGATGAACTCTATCCGAAAGTGAAGGAGAAGAGCATGTGAAGGAGAAGAGGATGAGTAGGAGAAGATGATGTGAAGGAGGAAGAAGATGTGAATGAATTGTGCTTGTAGATACCCTGCATTTTGGGAGTGGGAGAAGAGTGTGGGCCTCTTACCGTATCTGAAATGGAAGAAAGGCTCCTGGCCAGCATGGATACTGAATAAGGTCTTATGGAGTAGCCAAAGAAGGAGACAGTGTTATGTTTGGCATTGAATGTTGAAATAAGGGGTAGTCCTCCTGAGTGCAACAGCAAACTAGGTGTGCTTTATAAAGGAAGTTGACACTTAACCACTAGAAATATTGTAAGTGGATTACTTGGAACAATTGTATTGGGAATGATATTTACAAGGGAAGGGTGGAGTGGCGGAGGCCATGATCCTCATAGGGCTCATGGTGGTTTTAGAGATGGGCTTTGACAAGCTTCTTCGTGACGAGAGGTATGTGAGGCGAGGAAGGGAGAACACCTTTTATGGCATTCTAATTAAACAAGGGGCATTCTAATTAAGCAAGGGGCATTCTAATTAAGCAAGGGCATTCTAATTAATCAAGGGCATTCTAATTAAGTAAGGGGAGTTCTAATTAAGCAAGGTGTAGGACTCTATGCAGAGAGCAAATCTCTTGTATAAACTGACCAAAGGGAAGGAGGGCCCATTGTTGTGATTGCGCAGTTATTAAGATGGAGTGGTGGCCAATCCACTGGTGGATGAAGAAGGTTTGGAAACAGGCTAGACTTCGGGAAACATGCCCTCTGTCCCTAATTTAATATATTGGGGGTGGAAATAGTTGAGGAACTTGGGTGGACTGAGTATAGGAATGGTGTGGCATGAGTGGGCGTGGTGCAGACTTTGTTGATTGCTAGTTAGAAATAGTGAGCTATAAGGCATGCTTAGCAATGGGGACATGTACTGCGGTAGGGCATGCTTAGCAATGGCATGAACTGCAGGAAGTGGATATGTTAGTTTAATATGCAAGCACAAGCAATGCTAATATGAAAAGTGATTTGCACGATAAACTTGGAAGATCACCGGAGGGAACGGAATGGACAGGAATAATAATCAACTGAGGGGAAATAGGCAGGGGGTGTTGTGGCCACAAAAGAGGCAATCAGTGAAAGTAATTTGTCGGGTGGTTGTGTAGGAAGTAACAACAGATGGTACCAGGCAGAGGAGGTTGATTCTTTGAGCATATGGCTGGAGTCTGGTGGGAAAGACCAAGGCCTGGGCATGAAGTTCACTCAAATACAAATACATCCACATATAAGACGTCCTCTTGTATCATGAAGGCTAGAGCATCTGGTCGAAACATTGAGAGAGTAAATTTCAAGTTGATTATTGAGAAGGTCATTGCAATTTCATTACATCAACTGAGAATTCATTGAGCATCTAAGAATCTCCCTCTAGCTTCTACCTGCAAGAGTAGCAACAGCTCAAGTAGAGTCATCAGCTGGATATGGAAACAACCAGCAAATCCTCACCTAGAGCTAGTCACATGCCCCGGAACCTTTCACTCATCTCTAAGCCCCCAGAGGAAAAACTTCTTGGCCTTGCCCACCTTTCAGATCTAGATTTTTATGTCTCCAATCAGAACATGCATAGATGATGTAATGTGTTGCATTGTTGTTGTTGTTGTTGCTGCATATTAACCCTTAGACCGCTTTAGCTGTTATTGTTAAAAATACCCCAGACGCCGTGGCCCCAATAACCGCCGTTTTTTAATTAATCAAAAAACCACCGATTTTTAATCAACGCCTTTTTTTGTCGGTCGGCTGATTTATCACCAGATCTAGGCAGGATGCAAGTCGATCATTACCATTTACAGAACACGAAGGTAAACAGCCCTAAAGAAGTAAAGCTTCTCCAAAGTAAGTTGAGTGTACTTTGATATTAGTTATTGGGTCAGTTTAGCTTGTGTATAGGCTTCTGCCAACTAGCTAGCTAGCAATGGAGAATTAGCGCTATCTCTGGGATGAACTAAAGGTTCCTAGTTACAGATACTGTGTAGTGTAGATAGCTATGCTAAGCTAGACACGCTAATTATAGGCTTCTGCCAACTAGCTAGATAGCTATGGAGTATTAGCGCTATCTCTGGGATGAACTAAAGGTTCCTAGATACAGCTGCTGTGTAGTGTAGATAGCTACGCTAAGCTAGATACACTAAGGGCTGGCTGTATGTTAGCTCCTCGGGTCTGTTTTACGTAGAGAGAAACACTAAGCGCTGGTATCTCCTACTGATATTTGCTAAATACCAGCAGGAGCTAGGAAACTGCCAGATCATAGTTTAGCTCATGAACTAACCTATCATTATTACTTCATTATACTTTGTGGATATCATAGTTTAGCTCATGAACTAACCTATCATTATTACTTCATTATACTTTGATGATATCATTATAGTGATGAAGATATAGTCTGATTAGACTGCTGGAGCTGGAAGAGGTCTGGCTGACAGTTGCACTGCTGGAACTGGAAGAGATACTGCTAGCGGCACTACAAACCCTAACACAACCAACACCACCTCCACCAACACCACCACTATCAACACCACCATCCACAGCACCAATAGCATCATCATCACTACCACTATAACCTTCTTCATCATATCCATCAAAATCTTCATCACTGTCTTCAGCATCTAATAATCTTATAATGTGTTATATCTCTCCATCATTTGTAACTCACTTCAGTGTACTTGCCTACTTCAAAGAATATCTAAAAACAAAACACAACAGCCAACTAGCTGTCTGTATCCTATGTCAAAAGAAGAATAACAGATCTCTCAGATCAACTACGAAGTGCAGCTGTAAGAATAAGCAGCTGCGCAATAAACCAATAAACGCTAATGAAATCAATTATAACGCACTTCAATGTACTTGCCTACTTAAAAAAATATCTTTAAAAAAAACACAACAGCCAGCTAGCTATCGGTATACTTTCTCAAAAGAACAAGAACAGATCTCTCAGATAAAATACAAAGTGCAGCTGTAAGAATAAGCAACTACGCAACAAACGCTAATAAAAATTTACATATTTTAGGAGCGTGTATATACGCCACTGGCGTGTGAGAGTAGATTTCAATTGGCGTGTATAGACGCCACCGGCGTTCTAAGAGTTAATACTTGCACATTGAAACAAGAAACAGGCCATGTTGCTCAGCTGCACCTTCCACATGGCCCTAAATTCCCAACCAGAGGACCTGTTTGGCTTCTTAAATGCTATTTTTGTGAGTGTGTGTTTTCCGAGGCTCCAGTTTCACTTGTAACTGGACCCTTGACAAAAGCTGCTGTCTATCCTATAGTGTTGCTAAGACACTCAACCACAAATAATAACTCCCACCCTTATCCACACACACCTTCGCCCCTTTCTTTTCAAACTCAGCAAAAGAGGACTTGAAGCAACAACTCGAATCTTTGAAGACCTAGCTAGAACTAGGGATAAAAGAAAGTCTATCACTTGTTACTTGGGAACTCTTTGAGGATTTAGAGATATCCTTTCCTCCATTCCTTTGATGATGTAAGGGATGCTTCACTTAACACAGCAAGAGGAGACAGAGCTCAGCACTGCATCCAGCCAGGCTCTCCAACTGAATGGACAATTTGCAATATTGACTAAAATACACAAGCTACCGATATCAAGTGAATCCTGTCATTAGTCCCCAGCTTGAGTGGTTGGCCAATGCCCAGATTTTTGCCTCTGCACACCAGATCTAATCCTGAAAAGCAATTCGGTAAAGGGTCTGGGGAGGAGTAGCTTTCTTGCTAACTTCATCACATGAATGCAGGTGTGAGTCACTCAACGAATAAATGAATAAATTCTCATGCTTCACAACCTGGAAGCCTGTCAGCCATTCCAGAGGTGCTGAGGCCACCTTGTATCTGTGGATGTCTCGATGATGTCCATCTAGTGCTCATCCTACTCCCCCAACCAGGATCATTCAAGAATGTTGAAGGGCAAAGGCTAGATAGGGCTGGAAATAAAGAGTACGGCTAGGGCTGGAAATAAAGGGTAGGGCTAGGCTGGAAATAATCCCAGTATGTTCAGGCAGGATTGGACCGTTATCAAAACCGACAGCTCCAAAATATATGAAACACTTTCCGAGTGTACTACAGTAACTAAGGCTACAAGGTAGCAATGGGCCTGATTTCAGGGAGTCACTCTAGTAACTAAGGTTATAAGACAATAGGACTGATTTCCATTGGTCACTATAGTAACTAAGGCTAAAAGGTAATGGGACTGATTTCCAGTAGTATAGTAACTAAGGCTACCAGATAATGGGACTGATTTCCAGCAGTCACCATAGTAACTAAGGTAATGGGACTGATTTCCAGCGGTCACTATAGTAACTTCCCAAGTGCATTATGCAAGATATAAAAGAACTACAGCCACTGGCTCTATCTGCAGGTTCATTAAGCAAACATGAACCATAGCAGAGGTTTCACTTAGAAGCTGCACATGGTCCAAGTGAGTGGATCATTTAATTAGCCCTGATTAGACACCTCATGGCAGAGAGGCGTTTTCCTGGTTCCCACATGCTTGGGAGAGCTTGTCAGCACGCACCCATGTCCCAGGTATACATACATATACATGGCCTACATACATATACATGGTATACATACATATACATGGTATACATACATATACATGGTATACATGCATACACATGGTGACATACACATGTGTTTATCCAAAACACTAATTTCTAACCTCTACTATTATCTTTATATATGTCACTTTGGAGGGGGGATGGGGGAAACCCGCCTGTAGGGCTTTTATGACATCACAACAATTGAAACATCCCCCTCTCAATATTCCAGCATGGTTCACTCTAATTATAGCCAACCATGGTTCCGCCTACTTCACCTATGCACACTCTATAGTCATGCACCTGCACAAACAGGACATCCACAGCCCTGGCTGCTTACTCCTCATCAAGACAAGTTATGTTAAATGGAACCCAACAGCAGGGTGTACAGAACCCAACATCAGGGCGCACAGAACCCAACAGCAGGTGCATGGAACCCAACAGCAGGTGCACTGAACCCAACAGCAGGTGCATGGAACCCAACAGCAGGTGCACTGAACCCAACAGCAGGTGCACTGAACCCAACAGCAGGGTGCATGGAACCCAACAGCAGGTGCACGGAACCCAACAGCAGGTGCATGGAACCCAACAGCAGGTGCACTGAACCCAACAGCAGGGTGCACGGAACCCAACAGCAGGTGCATGGAACCCAACAGCAGGGTGCACTAAACCCAACAGCAGGGTGCACTAAACCCAACAGCAGGGTGCACAGAACCCAACAGCAGGGTGCACGGAACCCAACAGCAGGTGCACTGAACCCAACAGTAGGTGCACGGAACACAACAGCAGGGTGCACAGAACCCAACAGCAGGTGCATGGAACCCAACAGCAGGGTGCACGGAACCCAACAGCAGGGTGCATGGAACCCAACAGCAGGTGCACGGAACCCAACAGCAGGTGCACTGAACCCAACAGCAGGGTGCATGGAACCCAACAGCAGGTGCACTGAACCCAACAGCAGGGTGCACGGAACCCAACAGCAGGTGCATGGAACCCAACAGCAGGGTGCACTAAACCCAACAGCAGGGTGCACAGAACCCAACAGCAGGGTGCACGGAACCCAACAGCAGGTGCACTGAACCCAACAGTAGGTGCACGGAACACAACGGCAGGGTGCACAGAACCCAACAGCAGGTGCATGGAACCCAACAGCAGGGTGCACGGAACCCAACAGCAGGTGCATGGAACCCAACAGCAGGGTGCACTAAACCCAACAGCAGGGTGCACGGAACCCAACAGCAGGTGCATGGAACCCAACAGCAGGGTGCACGGAACCCAACAGCAGGGTGCATGGAACCCAACAGCAGGTGCATGGAACCCAACAGCAGGGTGCACGGAACCCAACAGCAGGTGCATGGAACCCAACAGCAGGTGCACTGAATCCAACAGCAGGGTGCACTGAACCCAACAGCAGGCGCACGGAATCCTACGCGAACACATATCTTATCACTTTCAGTTCCCTCCCTCCTTTGAGCCTCCTCAAATATGGACTGCTACAGATGTAGCAGAGAAGAGTAACTGCATAAAATTCTACTAACTCGTGACAATCTGAAGTGTCAGTTCTGCAGTGACCTCTGTTACTATTACCACGTCTGCACTCGGCACTTCCTGCTCCAGGCAGTTTGACAGGAATGATAGATCATGACATCAGCAATGGTGCTGAGGGCAAAGACTTGTCAAATTCCTCGTAAATGTTCTCATACATGTACACACTTCAAATGATTTCCTCGTCTGTTCAGGTGGACTAGCTCGAGTTCTTACAGCCTCTCCTCTCCTCACAATCATTCTGTAATTGCTAGAGTGAACATCCCTTACCTTTATCGATCTATTTGCAATAGTGTCTACATTTTCCATGTTGATATGTCACCTATTAAGTGACACCGACAACACAATAGCCCCGCGCCCCCTCCACTACGCACACACACAAATACCTACTATAAAGGAACACTTCCAAAGAGTCTGCACAGATTCTGTAAACTCACTTAAAAAAATTAAACTCCAGACCAAAATTCAAAAACTGTTATTGACGATTAGTTCAGAAACAGCACATTCTTTCTGCAGATGTCCCAAGTCCATTCCTAATGGCTGAACCACAGATGGTCGTGGGAAGAGGAGAGGAACTGGAGGGTCTCAACTGGTACCAGTTGGCAACAAAATATAATGTATACATGTATGTGTATATACATATACACATATACATGTATATACACATATACATGTATATTATATAATATGTATATATTTTTGGTGGTATTTTTATTTCTATTATTTAATTAGCCTTGACTCTTACCAAGCACAAGAGTGTATCTACAAGAGATGGGAAGAGCTGGCACTCACCTGTGGATACTGCAACACAGATTATATCCTATTTTCTGGCTTCTATTGCTGACATGCCTGCTGGTGAGTGCTTGTGCTCAGGTACAGCTAGCCTCATTTCAGACGTTTGTTGCCAAGGCCATAGCATTAGCTTGCTCCTCCCCCTGTTGAATCAACTCCTGAGAAACAAGTTGCCTCCAGAGCACAACATATGAGAAAAAAGTTGCCTCCGGAGCGCAATACCTGAGAAACAAGTTGCCTCCAGAGCACAACAGATGAGAAACAAGTTGCCTCCAAAGCACAACAGATGAGAAACAAGTTGTCTCCAGAGCACAATAGCTGAGAAACAAATTGCCTCCAGAGCACAACACCCGAGAAACAGGTTGCCTCCAGAGCACAACACCTGAGAAACATGTTGCCTCCAGAGCACAACAGAGTGCCAACATGCAACAGCGAGAGCTAGGGCTGGACCTAGGATAATAAAGGGCCTCAATAAAGATGCTCTCCTGGTAACAACACTGGCATCAGCGATCACAAATATTTTATATGTAGCCTGGTAAACTCTGTCTCTGGTTGACTCCACCCCTTAAGACTCGAATTGGAGTAGACCTTTTTCCCCTCTTTTTTCCGCTTTTTTCCCTTCTTCCCATCATTCTATACCTTCACTATTAAACTAGCTGCATTTCAAGTTTCAACATTTTATTGTCAACCATTCTTGAGTTATGATACTTTTTATCCTCACATTTCATTGCACAACTCTGCGCGATGAACAAGAACAAGCCTGAATAAATGCAGTAAGTTGGATCGTTCATAATATAATAACCGTTCATGGCCAAGACTTGAAACTTGGCTAAAATATCGCTCAGTTCATTTCCGTGCTCTCTGCGCAAAGGGGGGTATATAGGTCTGCTCCTGCGCACGCCACGTTGTTCTTTCTCAGTTCTCAACTTTGATCGAACCTCTGTGTGATTCTAGTGCGATCCTAAAGCTATTATCATGCATCGTTCCAGTTGTCGTCGGAAGAAGAGACCCAAAGTCTTCCCTGGGGTACGACCGGTGAAGAAGATGAGAAGAGAAGCTGAAGACACGAGTGATGCTGGCTCTTCTTCACCGTCAAACCCTCCGGTTCGGACTAGTAGCGAGTCCGTAGTAGGTCCTCCCCGAGTACCAGCTAGAACAGGTCAGTCTGTTGTTCAGGCTGGCCTTTTGCATGCGAGCGCTGAACTTGTTGGTTTGGGGCAGGCTGCTGGGGAGCCTGTGTCAAGCATGAGGCAGATTGCTGGGGAGTCTGCTTCAAGCGTGGGGCAGATTACTGGAGAGTCTGCTTCAAGCGTGGGGCAGATTTCTAGGGAGTCTGCTTCAACCTTGGGACAGATTGCTGGTGAATCTGCTTCAAGAGTGGGGCAGATTGCTGGAGAGTCTGCTTCTATCTTGGGGCAGATTGTTGGGGAGTCTGCATCAAGACTGGGGCAGATTCGTAGGGAATCTGCTCCAATTTTGAGGCAGACTGCTGTGGAATCTGTTTCAACCTCTGTGGAATCTGTTTCAACCTCTGTGGAATCTGTTCCTGTTACCATGCACTCTCAGACTGCTAGTCAACGTAAATTGAAAAAGGTTGCTAGTGGGGCTGGTAAAGCCAAGCTACTCGATGAAGATTGTATGGGTAGAGGCAATCGCATTGTCAGCATTTCTACCTTGTCCCACATTTCTGACTTTGTGAGATGTCCAACCTGCAATTCAAGTGTTAGTCTTTCTGAAGGTGTAGGTAACCGAAGAGGGTTAGTCACAATGTTGTCTTTGGACTGTAATGGGTGTAGCTGGAAGTATAACATTACTGATCCACGCAGCAGTGAGGCTAAGGGTTTGAACAGCAAATCAGTGTTCGGAGCTAGGTTGATGGGAAAGGGGAGGACAGGACTTGCCACATTGTCTGCAGCTCTAGATTTTCCCCCTCCAGTGACTGGCAACTCTTACTCAGAACACACCCAGCATGTCTGTTGTGTTCTGGGTAAGAGTGTCCGTCAAAATCAATTAGGTGCTGTGGCACGTTTACGTGCTGAGTACAATGTCGGCCCCAGTGAGCTTTTGGACATTACCGTCACTTATGACGGTACTTGGTCCAAACATGGTTTCACTGCGTTGTATGGTGTTGGTGTTGTCATGTCCTGGGTAACGGGGGAAGTCCTTGATACGGAGTTACTTTGTAAGTACTGTTCGGGTTGCAAATTATACAAAGGGCCTGAAGAGGGTCCCGAGTATGAGCAGTGGTGTGAGGGGCATAAGGATCGCTGCACCCTTACACATACAGGTTCGTCTCCAGCAATGGAGGTCGCCTAGGAAACTCTTTTCGAGGTCTATTTCGAAGTACAACCTTAGGTATAAAACGGTCATCAGTGATGGCGACACCAAAACTGTTAGGATGTTGAATGCTGAAAGGGTTTATGGAGAAATCCAGATTGTAAAACACGAGTGTGTGGGACATGTTCAGAAACGCGTAGGCACGCACCTTCGTAAGCTAAGGACCCGATTTGCACCCCTTCTGAAAGACGCTAGGGCAGCTAAAAAAGCTGCCAAAGATGAACTTGCAACAGCTAAAAGCAAGCTAGCTTCACGGAGACGTAGTCGGAGTTCTAGAGGGGGCTCCCAAAGGGGTGTTCAGCGACGCTCACAAGGGGGTGGTACTCTTGAGGACTCCGGTGAAATCTCTGAGATGCAGCATGAAGTCAATACAAAATTGGGTGTTTTGCGTTCTGCTGAAGCTAAGCTGAAAGATCTGCCTGCTCTTAGGGGGCGTCTTACTGATGCGTTGATATGTAAGCTTCAGAAATATTATGGAAATAATATTAGGCGCAATGTCGGCAATTTAGATGAGATGGTGCGTGCCTGCTGGGCTTCTTTTTATCACTCGTGCTCACATGACGGTCATCCACAGCATGATTACTGCCCTACTGACCAAGGTACCTGGTATTGGTATAATCGTGATGTACTTGATGACAATTTGGATAATATGCCTGACAAAGTACCACTCATACCCCCTGATCTCGCACCGATCGTAAAAATCGAGTGGGGCACGTTTTGTGAACGTGCCCTTCTAGCTCGTTGTGTGCATGGTGCTACACAGAACCAAAATGAGTCCTTCAATGCACTCATTTGGAACCGTTGTAGCAAAGCTGACTTTTGTTCTCCCACCTCGGTACAGGTGGCTATTCACCTGGCTGTGCTTACGTTCAATGAGGGTAGGTGCTCGCTACTGCCCATATTTGAACAACTAGGGCAAGCACAGCCTAGTCCATTCTGTGCCCGAGTGCTTGCAAGTGATGATAGCTCAAGGCTTTATAAGTCTAAGCTATATGATTCTCAGTGGGAGAAGGAAAGGAGGCATAAACAGAGAATTGCTAGGTTGAAATATGAGAGTGAACTTATAAATGTCGAGGGGGTAACTTATGAACCTGGAGGGTTTGATTGAGCGAGCTCTACCCCATGGAGGACTTTGGCGTCTCTTGGTGTTTGGGATGATGATGATGCTTGTACTTACAGTGCTGAACTCCAAACTGAAATTCATATAGTCAATTTATCATAAAATAACTCTTTCATCAATATTTTCCAAACTGATTTATTATGAAATGTAATTTTCATGTAGTGACATCACATGATACCGTGTAACTCATTCAATTTTTGTCTGTAGTAAATAATTTTTATATATTATGAAAGCTCTTGCATTACTCCTTGTTTTCAATACATTTATAACCAATCCAGTCATTTTCTGATGAGAGATATAGTCAGTCTGACGCATAAAAATGATTGGGGGTGTTGGGGGGAATCAAAAATCAAAAATCAAACAAACTATTCAAAACACGTATCTGTGATCACTCTAATATCACCATAAATAGCAAGTGTTGAAGACCTGTGGTTCGGGTACAGGAGCGCATCTAAACATTTTAAAGGACCTTTGTGGTTTTTCCCATGTTTCAGTACTAGTTTATTGCAACACCATTATTCTTATGTCATTGGAAAGCACCTAGAATGAGCTACATTTTGAGACCATAATCTTTGGAAATGGATTAAGCATTCAATAGTTATGACACTTTTTTTTTTAACCTACAAAAGGGTCGATTCTCCCGTTAATACAGACATGGCATATACCCTGTTAAGAACCTTATGTTCAGCTGTCAGCATAATCTACACTAAGAGGGGGGGGTAACATGTCTTGTGTAATGTAGGAAGTTTATTTGATAAGTTCAGTGACCTCCAGTGGATGTTTGCTATGATCAGGAGTGGAGAAAGAGAACGAGTGTGGGGTGGGGTTCCTGTGGAGGGGAAGGAGAACTACTACCTCAGTTGCCTCTATCAGCCCAACACTAGTACTCCCTCCACCATCACTACCCTCCCCTCCACCATCACCTCCTCCCATCCACTATCACTACCCCATCCCTTCCACCATTATCTCCTCCCACTCCACCATCACCACCCTCCCCTTCCACCATCACCGCCCTCGTCCTGCACCACCTCTTTAATCACTATCCCCATCCCGACAATTCTCCCTATGAAACAATGCTATTGAATAATTAGCATTGTGTCACATGACCCAAGGCTTGCCAAGCCATTAGGCAGGATGGTAACTAAAAGTTGTTTCTTGAAACTAACTGGGTTTGCTCCAGCACCAACAGAACTCTCTGCCAGAGCTGTAAGCTCAAAGTGCTTGGATCAACCCCATTATCAATACTCCATAGGTTAGTCCTAACATCAGCTAGGGTTAGGACAATAGCTAGGGTTAAGGCAATGGCTAGGGTTAGGGCCGAGGCTGTGGCTAGCATTAAGGCTAGGGCAATGGCTACAGTTAGGTCATGGCTATGGTTATGGCTAGAGTTAAGGCCATGGATGTGTCTAGGGTTAAGGCTAGGGCAATGGCCAGGTTAGGGTTAGGGATGAGGTTAGGGTTAAGGTGAGGGTATTAGCCAGGGTATTAGCCAGGGTTAGGGCCAGGGCAGGGCCTAGAGTTAAGACTAGGGCAATGGCTAGGGTCAGGAGGGTTAAGACTAGAGCAATGGCCAGGGTCAGGAGGGTTAAGACTAGGGCAATGGCCAAGGTTAGGAGGGTTAAGACTAGGGCAATTGCTAAACCAGTCCCAATGATGTCATCATGATGATGTAATACTAGGATTATGACCCGAAGAAGAGCCCCAGAGATGACAAGCAGCCCAACTCAGTCACTCCACCCCACCTGGACAATGCTGAGCATCATGTGATCCCTGCCACATAGATGAGCAGGCACACTGCCCATATATAGTACCTACTGAGGCTAGAGGTGGTATCTACTACTTGAAGACAGCACAGCATGAATGGTGTACAACTTTAACTAGTACTCATGTCCTTGTCCATAAGTGGCAGCACATTCTTTGTCCTACTACACTGGCTAGGGGAGAGTGCTAGAGTTAGATACGAAACAACTTTGAACTCTGGATATCCACAGTTGGTCCTAGATTTTCCGCGGCTGAGCCAGCAGGATAAACAGGTTTGGTCGGCTTCATTGAGAGAGGGGGAAATGATTTCACAGCTATTGTGCTGGCAGTGAACTAGCATTGCACTCACAAGGTGCCTCCGTGGAGTCCAGACAACCTGAGGCAATATACTCTGCAGAATTGGATGAGCATCCTTCGCACATCAGAGAAGGCTGGGCTCACCTCGTTGCTAGACAACCATTCTTGCAAGGGGAGGCGAGGCGCATGGGAAACCGGAACTCTCTAAATATGTCCCTTCAGTTCAGTTCGCTGAAGCAACTCCCAGCACATGGCCCCACATGGCCAACTAGGCAGAACCATTACCTCCTACCTCACGCACGCACCATTGCATGCGCACACACACACACATTCCGATGTATAGTCACAACAACTCATGTATTTCCAGTGGTCTGTATTGCACTTTAAACTAATTAGAATAACTCTCCCCCCAATGTTTTAGGCAGAGGTTTTGGCAGCTGCTAAATGCCATAATGTTCACTAATTCAAGTAAGTATCAACAAAATCAGAGGTGGCAAAGCAAATAAGGACCAATGGCGGCATTATCTGAATAGGAAGATTACGACCTTAGACAGTCTTTCCCAACTGTGGGAAGAATAGAATGCAGACTCCAGAATTTAATGGTATCTAACTCAGAACCCCCTCCCCCCCATCCAAAAAGACTTCAATGTAATGTAACTTAAACCTAAATAAAAGCCCCAGAATACCTCAATAGTGGCGATACTTAACATCAGTCCCTGGTTAGCAAATCTTCATCCAACCGGGAACCACATCTTCAGCCAATCAGGGATCATGCAGAATCAGACCAGATAATTATAGTAATGGGAGGGTGGGGTTGGTCAGTTGAGCTGCTGTCGGGGGTGGGGGGGGGGGGGGGGAGGGGGGGAAGGAACTTGTGTTGAAGGAGAGCTTGGGAGCTTTTTAAATTGATCGCAAGACGATTCAGAACTGCTGCTAGCCAGTCACCTCACCACCTGATCAGTACTGCAAGATGACGCAGGCATACTCATAGGCTCAGCACTGCAAGATGACGCAGGCATACTCATAGGCTCAGCACTGCAAGATGACGCAGACATACTCATAAGCTCAGCACTGCAAGATGACGCAGACATTCTCATAGGCTCAGCACTGCAAGATGACACAGACATACTCATAGGCTCAGCTCTGCAAGATTATGAGGACATACTCATAGGCTCAGCACTACAAGATGACACAGACATACTCACAGGCTCAGCACTGCAAGATGACGCAGACATACTCATAGGCTCAGCACTGCAAGATGACACAGACATACTCATAGGCTCAGCACTGCAAGATGACGCACATACTCATAGGCTCAGCACTGCAAGATGACGCAGACATACTCATAGAATCAGCACTGCAAGATGACACAGACATACTCATAGGCTCAGCACTGCAAGATGACACAGACATACTCAGCACTGCAAGATGATGTAGACATACTCATAGGCTCAGCACTGCAAGATGACGCACATACTCATAGGCTCAGCACTGCAAGATGACGCAGGCATACTCATAGGATCAGCACTGCAAGATGACACAGACATACTCATAGGCTCAGCACTGCAAGATGACACAGACATACTCATAGGCTCAGCACTGCAAGATGACACAGACATACTCATAGGCTCAGCACTGAAAGATGACAGACATACTCATAGGCTCAGTACTGCAAGATGACACAGACATACTCATAGGATCAGCACTGCAAGATGATGTAGACATACTCATAGGCTCAGTACTGCAAGATGACACATCTACATACTCATAGGCTCAGCACTGCAAGATGACGCAGACATACTCATAGGCTCAGCACTGCAAGATGACACAGACATACTCATAGGCTCAGCACTGCAAGATGACGCAGACATACTCATAGGCTCAGCACTGCAAGATGATGCAGACATACTTATAGGCTCAGCACTGCAAGATGATGCAGACATACTTATAGGCTCAGCACTGCAAGATGACGCAGACATACTCATAGGCTCAGCACTGCAAGATGACACAGACATACTCATAGGATCAGCACTGCAAGATGATGTAGACATACTCATAGGCTCAGCACTGCAAGATGACGCACATACTCATAGGCTCAGCACTGCAAGATGACGCAGGCATACTCATAGGATCAGCACTGCAAGATGACACAGACATACTCATAGGCTCAGCACTGCAAGATGACACAGACATACTCATAGGCTCAGCACTGCAAGATGACACAGACATACTCATAGGCTCAGCACTGAAAGATGACACAGACATACTCAGGCTCAGCACTGCAAGATGACACATACATACTCATAGGCTCAGCACTGCAAGATGACACAGACATACTCATAGGCTCAGCACTGCAAGATGACACAGACATACTCATAGGCTCAGCACTGCAAGATGACACAGACATACTCATAGGCTCAGCACTGAAAGATGACACAGACATACTCATAGGATCAGCACTGCAAGATGATGTAGACATACTCATAGGCTCAGTACTGCAAGATGACACAGATATACTCATAGGATCAGCACTGCAAGATGATGTAGACATACTCATAGGCTCAGCACTGCAAGATGACGCAGACATACTCATAGGCTCAGCACTGCAAGATGACGCAGACATACTCATAGGCTCAGCACTGCAAGATGATGCAGACATACTCATAGGCTCAGCATTGCAAGATGACACAGATATACTCATAGGCTCAGCACTGCAAGATGACGCACACATACTCATAGGATCAGCACTGCAAGATGATGCAGACATACTCATAGGCTCAGCACTGCAAGATGACGCAGACATACTCATAGGCTCAGCACTGCAAGATGACGCAGACATACTCATAGGCTCAGCACTGCAAGATGATGCAGACATACTCATAGGCTCAGCACTGCAATGAAGCAAGCAAACTTAAGGCGGTGCTATGGGTCAGATATAAATTTTCATTTGAAGATGTTAGGATTATCAATTGAACGAAGAAGAAACAGCTGCATAACATTTGAATTTAATTCTTTGCTGTCAGTTCCCCATTTCCTCAGAGGAATACCTTGCCTAGCTAGGAACTGTATATTTTCTAAAATTGTTTTCAATATTTGAGACGATATCCAGGTTTTTTACTTGCATGACCAATGTCAATCAGCTCATCGATGCTCTTAGCTTGGGTTGGTAAGATAAAAAGGGCTTCACATGCCTACTCAGACTCATGGTATTTCTTTATCTTAGATATTCCATCTTTCCAATTGGAAAAGCCAGCTGATATCTATATAAAATAAGATATGGTAGATGTAAATATGCTAACTTGCTAACTATAGAATATGCTTACAAAGGCACTATCTGGACTTTTTGAAGCCAAAATCTTCTTTTGAGCCACTGCCTTTGTACAACAAGCATGGCAAAAAATGATGTCCTGCTCTACATCATGAAGAAATATATTTCTAGTCAAGTGTCTGAAGGTCTCTCCTGATAACTTGGACATAAACAACTACGTTTTATTTGTATCTTCTTCCACGAGAGCCTCCGGTGCAAATAAACTTCGACATAACTTCTGTTCCACATCTACCAGTCGTCACTTCTATTATAATAAGAGTTGTCCACTTGTGGAATTCATTAGTGCCAATAATCCACATGTCCTTGTCATTCTACAGTATCAAGCATCACATTATTGACTTTCTCTTTCTCTGGGACCATTTCTTGTCAAACGTTGACCCTGATACTCCATGCACATTTCACTATATCTGTCCTTGTTCCTCGTGCTCTATAATTCCCCACCTCTAATAATACTCATCCTGGCTTCACCAAATTATGGTCAACAATCTCTTGCTGTTCATGGGTTTTTAGTGTAGCTAGTATAGCTAATAAAAAATTACATTCACTGTGGTGTCTACTGATCACTTAACATTGTTTAGTCAGTACTGTAGTGACCAAACAACTGTAGTGACCAAACAATAGACTGTCTGTTACGTATAGCAGGCAACTAGCTTATATATATATATTTTGGCCCACCTGGCCCACCCTGCTAAACCACCCCTGAGTAGGTACATATATACCTTCACTGTTGCTCTGTGATACAGATCCAACCAGAAGAAAGAGAAGTAGAATCTTCATCTCCTACCCGGCTCAGGCAGCTACAGCTCAAAAAAACAACTGTAACGTCCACTAGCTGATCTTTTGAATTTATACATTCGGATGATTCCTGTCCCACAGGCCACAGGTGACCTCATTCTAAGGCATAATTATAACTTTGCGTATCGAATTACCATTATCTAATGCACACCTGATGCGGTTGTTCACGAGCTCTCCTAAAGTCAAGCGATACGTACGGTCTCATGCATATGGGCGGTTACAGCAACTTTTTGTTCTTCTTTGTTTTTTTGTTTTTTAACAAGCTTGTACATATAAATACATCAATCCAGAAATCCAGAAAAACAATTCAAGCCTGTCCATCCACCATGGGGCCCGGGGAGGGAGGCAGCTGAAAAAATTGGTATCATGTGTCTGGTCCACTGATGATGGGGCAGAAAGTAGCATTCCACATGATCTTCCAGCAAAATACGTCTCTACATCTTCTCCCTTCTCTAACTTTCTGAAAGTGACTATCCTCAGTTTGCGTCACCGATTTGCACAATTTGCCTGGGGAGTGGCGCGCTCACGTAATAACAATGAAATGCAGTACAATACAGATAAAAAATGTGCTAGCTAGTTTTCGTCCTCTTCTCCAGGTTCTTCTAGCTCTTCCAACTCATCAGCTTCCCAATCACACATCCCTGCGAAAGTCGTCGTCGTCACTCTCCTCATCAACTTTCTTCGGAATGCATTCCCTGATGAAGTCATCATCTGAACCATCCATGTAGGGCTGCAGATTTTATACAAATATTTGTATTTTTCTAACCTTGTACAGTATCTTTGGATGTATTTTAATAATCTTTGTATTTAGGTACTATTATCACTGTGACTATGACTCTGCAACTGGAGACCTGCTTTGGGGGTTTAAATTTCAAAATAATTATTGTTAGCTCTGTAGAACGTTTAAACCTGGGCAAGGTGATGGCAAAGCACATTGTCAGTGATCAGCAGGGACCTCAGGAGACAAGTATTGTGAGTAGTGCTAGTAGAAGTTCTAACCAGTCGGTGTCACTGTCAGAGTATCTATAAATCTGCAAGCTCTCTTACCTCATACATTCGAAACAGAGATGGACCAAAGAGAGAAGAAGCTGTCATAGCAGCAGAGGTTAAGTTTGCTTTCTTTCTAGCAGAGCATCACCTCCATTTTTGGTAGCTGAGCACTGCTCAAAATTGTTTCCTGCACTATATCCAGATTCTGCAATTGCAAAATCTATAAAATGTGGCCGGACTAAAGCCAGGGCTATTGTGAAAGTAGTAGCTGAAGAAGTAGTTTCTGATTTACTTACCCGGCTTGATGAATCTAAGTTTTTCAGCTTACATATATACAGATGAAACCGACATTACCGTTAAATGCAGTATTATGATCCAGTTCTTTGAGAATACCACTGGAAAGGTTTGTTGCTTTTTCCTAAAGTTGGAGTCAGTGCAGAAGGCTGACGCAGCAAGTTTATTCCAGGTCCTAGACTCTAATTTGAGTGACAATGGACCTATAAAATATGCTAATCTGGTGGGACTGGGCTCTGATGGTGCTAATGTCATGCTGGGAAAAAGCGATTCTGTTATGACTAAATGATTTAATGTCATTTAGTCATAACATTAAAAACTAATCAAACCTCTTTGATGGCTTTCACTGTAATTGCCATATAGCAGCCTTAATTGCTAATCATGCATGCAGTGTCTTGCCCGATATTCTTGATGACATTACAGTTCAAATTTGGTATTTCTCCCAAAACGTCAACGCACCTTTGAAAATTCGCAAGTTTTCAAGCCATACAAGTTGCTTAAAACAGCGCAAATGGGGTGGCTAAGCTACTAGAACAGTTTCATGCTCTTCTTTCTTATTTCAGAAGTTCAGAAGAGAAGCAAGCTGTTGTTCTCAGAATAAAAACTGGTCTGAGAATCCACTTTGTAAATGTTTCTGAGTGATTCATTGCCCGTTATTAACACCTTTAAACAAAACGATACAATTGCAATCATCTACAATACATTTCCTTCACCAAGAGGTCCAGTCATTTTTTAAAAAGATTTTGCTACGCTTTTTTTCCACCCCCTTCTGTGCAAAATGCTAGTATTTCAGCTCTTAATCTAGATGACGAGGACCAGTTTCTTCTCCTAGAAGAAATATTTGTGGGTCAAAAAGCAGAAAGCTTTCTCTCTGGTGAGAATGATCTCTTGTCGAATGAAGTCTGAAAGTTCAGGGGGACATGCAGAAATTTTTGGGTGGCTGCAGCAAAGTATGCTATTAAAAAACTGCCCAGTTGATAATGACTTTTTGAAAAACTTAAGTTGGATTTCTCTTCACAACCAAGAGTATGGATATGCTAGACAGGTACTGTTTGTTGCATCATGCCTTAAACAAGCCATCAAAGAAGACGAAAAAGGTCTGCTTAATGAAGAATTTATTAACTACTGCACTGCTGAGCTCCCTCCTGAAATTGTTACTATTATTGCTACTGGCATCAAGTTGGGCAAGTCAAAGATGTTTCTGGAGAATGTTAGCTAAAGCAGTGATAACAATTCCCCATGGCAATGCAGATTGGGAAAGGACATTTAGTCATATTGGACTGAATAAAACCAAGGTACGAAATAGTTTGAGTGTGGATAGAAGAAAATTTTTAATGAAAAGACAAAGTTATAAATATATATTGACAATACCTCGGACACATGCGTACATCATGATACATGTCTGTTAGAATGTAGGGATGGGCATGGCAAGGGCAAGAGGGAGGTGGGGTAGAAATGCAATTACATTTTAAAGAAAAGGATTAAGATTATCTGCATTGCTTCGATTACAAGTGAAAACAAAGGACCCTTGTTTCGACTTCAAACCAACAGCAAGAATGCTTCAAAGATGCAAGAATGCTATTTCTGAACTAATTTAACTTATTACTCTAACATTCTTAAATATCAGTATTGTATTTGTAATACTTTGGATATATTTGGAGTTTTAACTGGTATAAAATTGAGAGTTGAATAACATGTATTACGATTAATGCGACAAGGGAGTTGGCAGCCCTGGAGTGGGCGTATGCTCAGGAGAGCAGCTAGGGCTAGGCTCAGGAGAGTGGGCTTATGCTCAGTTGGCTAGGGTTAGGGTCAGAAGAGCAGCTAAGGTTAGGCTCAGCTTGTGCTCAAGAGAGTGGCTAGGGTTAAGCTTAGGGGAGTGGCTATGGTTAGGCTCAGGATAGTAGGCTTATGCTCAGGAGAGTGGCTTAGGCTCAGGAAAGTAATTAGGGTTAGAGTCAGTAGAGTGATTAGGGTTAGGGTTAAGGGTTAGGGTTAAGGCAATGGCTAGAACAATCTTGACAATGCTGAAGTCCCAACATGAATTGTCTACTAATATTATTGTGACATGAAGTATTTTCCCAAAGTGGGCATGGACACAGATGATAGGTATATAGCTAAATATTTTATCTCACTTGAGTCCCCCTCCCCCAATATTCAAGATCCTCAGTCACAAGCAACTGTTGTGCTTGGTGTCCAATTTCCTCATCATGGAAGAACTATACACAGAATCTGATATGAATGCTCCAAAAATTTGAAATGTTAAAAATTCCACAATAATAATGTCAACGGCTCAAGAAACACTCGGGGTTAATCAGTAAAAGAGTTAAGATTTGATTATGCAAGTGATCTATCTGGCCATTGAAAAGTTCCATCAAATTCAAACTGCTTACCCGGCTTCCTTGTGTATCTAAGCATACATTAGCTGATGGACCCTTCCCTCATGAGTGGCAATAGCCCCCTCATGAGTGGATCTAGGCATGCAATAGTTCTTCTCCCTTCATTACCCACTTGACACCACAAGTAACTATATGTTACTGCAGTGATTGCCCTTTAAAAATATTATTCATAAATAAATTCATCCTTGAGGCTGATGGGCAACTTTCAGAGCTCTCACCAGCTGCTCGATTATATCATATTGGAACACAAGATTTTTTTTAATAATTGGAAAGATACAGTCGTTTTACCTAAAAGTAATACAGCCAGGACACATACATTCAATTCAAAAAATACAAAGCAGCTGTTTAAATAGCTGTACAAAAGTGGAGATCTCAGAACACACAATACAATGCAGCACAGACTAGAAACCACACCCAGTGATGGTTGCACATGAGAGTCGCTGCAGCTCCACTTGCAGTTTCTTGAGTAGTGATAACAGTTCCTCGAGGAATCGCAGTGCTACCTGGAGACAGGGTACCACTTGTACCTCCATTGCTGCCTGCAATGAAGTCTCTTACATTCTTCCTATTCAGCTCTTGAACAACTTCATACACAGTCATTTCAAGCTGTACAAAATCAATGAGCACAACGTTCAAAGTCTTCCCATCCATCCTGAGGAAATTGAAGCATGCAGTGGAAGCATTCAGAATAAGACTGTTGCAAGTATTCTGTGCAAAATGGAGGCATAGATCCAAGTTGAATGCATTCAAGATCACAATGTCATTTTTGTTGGTGTCTTTGCATATTGGTTGTTCTTCTGCTCCTCTGAGGATAGCGCATGTACTTCCCCATCTGCTGGGCTCCATGGTAGTGTAGGGAGGTGGATGAAGCCAAGGTTTTGATGCCAGGGGACCTAGAACCAACTCCTGGTCAAATAATACAAAGATTCTCTCATTTGTTTCAACGGCGTGCCTCAGAGTAGGCCAAGTGTTACCATTTGATGTGAAATAAGTGCTCATCTTTGTAGTAGCTGCTCCTTCACCCCATCGTTGCTCAAGGATGTCTGCGATCATCTGACCAGCTAGTGGAAGATCTTCTGCAGGGATGTTGTTGGTGAAGTACAAGCCAATTATTTCAGTGCTATTGACCCTCATCCATTCATCTACTTGTTGGAAGATATGAATGATGGTTCCACCATATCTGTATCCAAACCGAGTACTACCTGATAAACTGCCCTGACATGACACAAGTCTACTTGTGTTCAAGTCACCAAAATCAGGAATGTCACACGTCTTTGGGAGAATGCATATGTCAAGACCCAGGAATCGTATACCTAGGTCTAGCTGGTCAGTAATAGAGAGGTTCTGATTCCTAAAGATACAGTCAGACTGAGAGGATATGCCTCCCTGGCAGTTTCTGACTGATCCATTAAATCCTGATCCTGCTGCATGGGATCCCGGGAGAGTGATCTGATTGAACCTCAGCTCGCAATACTCTGACCGTCCATTACAATTTTGGGCTGTAACAGGAAGGAAGAAAACAACTCCTCACAATTTGTACATTGACAAGATAAGGTGAGAGGTAATAGTTTCAATATATTAGGTGACTCAGCTTGGAACATATATTACAAGAGCTATTCGCAAGTTGCAATTGAAAGGCGATGAGACAAGACAACTCTACAGCTCTTCTTCACATTTTGTGTAATAGGAACTTGCCAACTTCAAACTCCGAAGATGCAGGAGCGCACTAATCCATAAAAAGCACATAGACCAAGAACGGCTTTTTATAATGCTTAACGGTAATCACCACAGTCATGGCTTTGTCAAGTAATTAAGTGTGTATAATGGCACATTACCACAGTCATGGCTTTGATCAAGTAATCAAGAAGAGATAAAGGATCAGTACGCCTGATTTGGTCAACTGATTTTATTCGTGGCAGGAGTCTAATGGGAATGTTACTGGCTATGAAGCCATTGTTACACTGCATCACACTTGCCTGAAGTAGGGGTAGTCCATCAGTATGTGTATATATTATCATAAAAAGAAATTGGGAAGTTTCACTCTTTACCTGAAGTAGAGATTCTAGTAGGGATTATAATCTCACTGCTAAAAACACAGGAAATCTCTAAACTCGCTGCTATAGATACATGGGTAATCTCTAATCTCGCTGCTAAAGACACATGGGTAATCTCTAATCACGCTGCTAAAGACACGGAAATCTCTAATCTCGCTGCTAAAGACACATGGGAAATCTCTAATCTCGCTGCTAAAGACACATGGGTAATCTCTAATCTCACTGCTAAAGTGGGAAACCTTTGTGGAATCTAGTAATTTAGCAGCTGTGTCACGTGACCCAAGTTGTCATCAATCCAGTACGCTAGCTCTATAAAAAGAGTTTGCTCTATTTGTACTCGTGCATCCATTACCTCAGTTCATGAAAGATTAACCAAGGTATGTAAGGTCACAAAGTGTGGGTCCTATGAATGCATTCTTGTTAGCAAATGTAATTACGGACTTCTTTACATTCTGAATACGCAAGATAAAAGACAAATCAAGTTTTGCAGACTTGCAAGCATATAATTACATTATAGGGCTCACACTTATAGTGCATAACATATCATGAATGTACCAGAAAACAAATGTGAGAGGTGTGCACAGCTTCAGTGCACAAACACATCTCCCCTCTAAGATTTGCAGGTTTGCGGAAGACGCAGAAGGCTATATGCAGGGTTGTGGCTGGCAAATACCATACAGTGCTAGTTATACGAGACCTTTCCACACCATATAAGGTCAGTTCCCTCATAGGCAGAAAATTGACTGCACAGACATGCATCAGTTATCTTAACCCTTAGAACCCTATGCTCCCTAATATGTGTGTGCCTGCCACCCTGTGGTCCTGGAGAGAAAAAATTACTAAAAAGTTTAAGGGGTGACATCTTCAAACTTTAATTTTTATTTTTTTAACCTGTGGTTACAACTTTAGAGCTCAGTAGATTCTGCAAACTTCATGGTATGGACTTGATATATAGCTCAAAAGATAGGTCTCTCTGTGTGCTCTCTTTTGATACTAAAATATGTTTCATAGGTATAACTATAGGCAAGTTACTAGACCCTAAAGTGGAGGGATCTCAAAAACCTGCATCCCAAAGTCCCCATCCAGAATAACTCCAGATTGCTAAGTGCAAAAAAAAATTAAATTGGTACGAGTGGCTAGAGGAAGCCCTAGAGCATGCAATGACCTTTTTCATTAGGCGTTAAAAATTTATTACCTGGTCAAGCTCGCGGGTGGAAAATTGAAGGCGGTGACACATCAACGCCTTCAATTTTCCAAACGCGCGCTTGACCAGGTAATCAATTTTTAACGCCTACTCAAAATGGTCCTTGTATGCTCTAGAGCTTCCTCTAGCCACTCGTACCATTTTTAATTTTTTTGCACTTCGCAACTCGGAGTGGTTTTGGCCGGCGGTTTTCGGGTGCAGGTTTTTGAGGGCCCTCCGCTTTAGGGTCTAGTAACTTGCCTATAGTTATACCTATGAAACATATTTTAGTATCAAAAGAGAGCACACAGAGAGACCTATCTTTTGAGCTATATATCAAGTCCATACCATGAAGTTTGCAGAATCTACTGAGCTCTAAAGTTGTAACCACAGGCAAAAAAAATAAAAAAAATTAATGCAGATGTCCCCCCCCCCCCCCCCCCCCCTTAAAGTTGATTATAATGCCAAAAAAAAACAACAAAAAAAATGGGGGGGGGAAAAAAAGGGGGAAAAAGCCGAAAAACCGGCCGCTCGGGTATATACCACTCTAGGTATCGGCCGAAAAACCGGCCGCTCGGGGTCTAAGAGTTAATGTCTACCCGGGTTCGCGGTTCAGCTCCATTCCAAATATTCAGCTTTTCAAAACACCACCAATATGTGCTGCATGAACTCAAACACACACACACCAAAAAACAAGCATTTGCCACCGCGATTAGCGGCTGGTCACTGGCATGCCCTGAGAGAGATTACTGAGTTGGGAAGGCAAGGAGATTGTGATGTGCAACTTGTGCAGTGGCTGAAATGAAGAGGGGTATTTTTACTTTGTTCAGAAGCTATGTGTGACCTTTACAAACACGACTTATTTAGTCACTTTTACAACATTCATTAGTCATACAACATAGAGGGTACACACATGCGAGAGCAATATGCATTATATGGAGGACAGTCAAGGAAGGCACCTTGAAAGGATATGCAATACTGAAGCTAAGAATAGAACCAGAAAAATACCCACAAAATCTGCCAAGTCAGTTACAGTGCAGTGCCATCTTCCTATTTTCTATCTCTCTGTGTCTACCTATCTCTGTGTCTATCTATCTATCTTATCTATCTAACTGTCTGTATGTCTGCTATCTAGAAATAACATAGAAAACCACACCTTCCTCTGTGCTCAACTATACAAGAACAAAACTATATAAACATTTGTTATCATTTTTCAAGTATTTTTATGTATTTGTTTGTTAGTTTGTTTGATGTTGTGTTGTTGTGTACATCATGGCTGAGCGCTGGAGAACTAGACCAAGTCAGAGTTCTACAAAGTTGAATTCAGAGCTTCTGGAACTCCATGATTTTAACACCTGTTCCAAATTGTTTATCCTTCCTTGTCCACTACACATATCAATGCCTTGTTGCTATTGGTACCTATATCCACATACACCATGTTGGCCACTACACATATCAACACATGCTATGCCTTGTTGCTATTGGTACCTATATCCGCATACACCATGTTGTTCACTACACATATCAACACATGCCATGTCTTGTTGCTAATGTTGCCATGTGGGGACCAGCTGCAGACTCCTTCAGAGAATTGCACAGAACTCCCACCAACCGACAGATCTTTTAAACCACAGCCTCCTTTGAACTTAGTAATAGTTTGCCAGGAGCAGAACCTCCAAAGCAAACAGGTGTAGGACTGAGTGGAGCCAGTCATTCATGTTTGCATCATTGATGAACTTACACAGCAGAACTGCTTTATTTTGGAATTGGTTGTTCATAGACATGCACTGGAGCATTTAGAGTCCTTTCATTCTATAATGGTATACAAGATGTGCGAAGGGGGAGAGAGATAGAAACATAGATCTTTGAAGATTTCTTCAACGAGGGTTTGTTTTGAGGTCTTCCGGTTTAAAGCCTCAAGGGCCGGTTCTCAATATGTCGCTGGCAACTAGCAACATGAAATGAAGAACACGTCATTTTTGTGATATTGGGAACATGAAGTAGCTTCGCTTGAATTAGACTCGATTTCTATTCTAGCTCAAGTCACGACGAGTTAGTCGACACGTGTTGGTTTGCTTTATTTGTGTTTCTACCACCACAAAAATTAGATGAATGAGGAAAGGTTGATAGAGGCAGTGAGGAACTTTCCTGGCATCTTGATGTACCCTACGAGTCATGTAGGGGTTGAAGGTTCATAAATTAATGAGTGGAGTTTGTAATTCCGAGTGAAAGTTCAATTTTGATAGTTCGATGCGATGCGATGCAATGAGGCCGCTATTGAGAACAGCTCGAAGTAATGTGACCCGGAACCAGGCACCACACAATGCAAAGGCCTTGTGACATATTGTGAAGTCTTTAGGGAAGGCGCTGGGAATTTAAAAGCTGAAGCCCATAATTTAGGAAGTGAAGAAGCTAACATTGTGAGTTTGGGGTTGGGTCGCCATCGACCAGTAGGTCAATCCAATATCGGGAGTGAGAGAAATCACACTGAGGTTGGGGCCTTGCTTAGACATTATAAACTCGTTCATATTTTAGTGTCCCTGGTATGACTACTAGAAATAGCACAAACTGCAATGTTTTACATGTAGCAAGCCATAGGCCTAGTGCTAGGGCTAGGGCTAAGGCAAAACAGTGCTTGCTGAACAACAGTTAATCTAAAGCAGCTGGATACCTGTTCACTAGACCAAGTACCGGTATAGCTGGACACAAGCTAAGCAGTAAGCTGGGGCATGTGTTGAGGAAGAGCTAGGAGGAGTTCAGAAATTAAAGAGGAGACACGTGATCAGGAAGGAGAAGAAAGAAAGAGGAGAAAAAGGCAGAGGGGCGGGGGTAAGGAAGATGAGGGAGCAAGGTGAGGAAGATGAGGGAGCAAGGTGAGGAAGATGAGGGAGCAAGGTGAGGAAGAATGAGGGAGCAAGGTGAGGAAGATGAGGGAGCAAGGTGAGGAAGATGAGGGAGCAAGGTGAGGAAGATGAGGGAGCAAGGTGAGGAAGATGAGGGAGCAAGGTGAGGAAGATGAGGGAGCAAGGTGAGGAAGATAAGGGAGCAAGGTGAGGAAGTTGACACTTAAAATCACTGGAAATATTGTAAGTGGATTACTTGGAACAATTGTATTGGGAATGATATTTACAATGGAAGGGTGGAGTGGCGGAGGCCATGATCCTCATAGGGCTCATGGTGGTTTTAGAGATGGGCTTTGACAAGCTTCTTCGTGACGAGAGGTATGTGAGGCGAGGAAGGGAGAACACCTTTTATGGCATTCTAATTTAACAAGGGGCATTCTAATTAATCAAGGGCATTCTAATTAAGTAAGGGGAGTTCTAATTAAACAAGGTGTAGGACTCTATGCAGAGAGCAAATCTCTTGTACAAACCGACCAAAGGGAAGGAGGGCCCATTGTTGTGATTGTGCAGTTATTAAGATGGAGTGGAGGCCAATCCACTGGTGGGATGAAGATGGCTTGGATAAAAGTCTAGACTTCGACAAACATGCCCTCTGTCCCTAATTTAATATATTGGGGGTGGAAATAGTTGAGTAACTTGGGAGGACGGAGTATAGGAATGGTGTGGCATGAGTCAGTGTGGTGCACACTTTGTTGCCTACTAGTTAGAAATAGAGAGCTATAGGGCATGCTTAGCAATGGAGGCATGTACTGCAGCAGTGCATGCTTAGCAATGGAGGCATGTACTGCAGCAGGACATGCTTAGCAATGGAGGCATGTACTACAGCAGGACATGCTTAGCAATGGAGGCATGTACTGCAGCAGGACATGCTTAGCAATGGAGGCATGTACTGCAGCAGGCATGCTTAGCAATGGAGGCATGTACTCCGGTAGGGCATGCTTAGCAATGAAGGCATGTACTGCGGTAGGGCATGCTTAGCAATGGAGGCATGTACTGCGGTAGGGCACGCTTAGCAATGGAGGCATGTACTGCGGTAGGGCATGCTTAGCAATGGAGGCATGTACTGCGGTAGGGCATGCTTAGCAATGGAGGCATGTACTGCGGTAGGGCATGCTTAGCAATGGAGGCATGTACTGCAGGAAGTGGATATGTTAGTTTAGGGGGGGGGGGGGTGGTAATGTAGTGTGATTGTGTAGGAAGTAAACCAACAGGTGGTACGAGGCAGAGGAGGCTGATTCCAAAGCTAGATCTAATTATGAGCATATGGCTGGAGTCTGGTGGGTAAAGACCAAGGCCTGGGTGCATGAAGTCCACTCAAATCTAAATACTGCCACATAAAAGATGTCCTCTTGTACCAACTTCCTGATGAAGGTAGAGCATCTGGTCGAAACATTGAGAGTTTATTTCAAGTTGATTATTGAGAAGGTTATTGCAATTTCATGTCAACTGAGAGTTCATTGAGTGTATTAGAATCTCCCTCTAGCTTCTACCTACAGTTCTGGGAATAATCTGTACATGTATTAATCTCATCATTTTCTCATGCACTGCCTTCAGAAGAAGAAAAGGACTGAAACCAAGTGTGGCACACATGCTGCCTAGGACCATATAAATGTCTACACAGAACTGTAAAAACCCATCAACAGGTTACATTTAGATGTACAAGTGAATTTTAGGCTAGACTAGTTAATTGATTTTAGCAAATTCCTTTCAGAATGTAGATTCCAATGTATTCTGGCAGTTTTCCATACCACTGTCTCTATGAGTGCTTGTGGTCAGGTACAGCTAGCCTCATTTCAAATGTTTGTTGCCAAGGCCATAGCATTAGCTTGCTCCTCCCCCTGTTGAATCAACTCCTGAGAAACAAGTTGCCTCCAGAGCACAACACCCAAGAAACAAATTCCCTCCAGAGCACAACACCTGAGAAACAAGTTGCCTCCGAAGCGCAATACCTGAGAAACAAGTTGCCTCCAGAGCACAACAGATGAGAAACAAGTTGCCTCCAGAGCACAATAGCTGAGAAAAAAGTTGCCTCCAGAGCACAACACCTGAGAAACAAATTGCCTCCAGAGCACAACACCCGAGAAGCAAGTTGCCTGCAGAGCACAACAGAGTGCTTGGGATTACCAACATGCAACAGCGAGAGCTAGGGCTGGACCTAGGATAATGAAGGGCCTTACTAAAGATGCTCTCCTGGTAACAACACTCGCATCAGCGATCACATATATTTTATAGGTAGCCTGGTAAACTTGGTCTCTTGGTGACTCAACCCCTTAATATGGACATGGCATATTAAGAACCTTATGTTCAGCTGTCAGCATAATCTGCACTGAGTGGGGTGGTGGGTAACATGTCTTGTGTAATGTAGGAAGTTTGTTTGATAGGTTCAGTGACCTCCAGTGGATGTTTGCTATGATCAGGAGTGGAGAAAGAGAACGAGTGTGGGATGGGGTTCCTGTGGAGGGGAAGGAGAACTACTACCTCAGTTGCCTCTATCAGCCCACCACTAGTACTCCCTCCACCATCACTACCCTCCCCTCCACATCACCTCCTCCCATCCAATATCACTACCCCTCACCATCACCTCTTCCCACTCCACCATCACAACCCTCCCTTCCACCATCACCGCCCTCCTCCTCCACCACCTCTTTAAGCACTATCCCCATCCCGACAATTCTCCTATGAAACAACGCTATTGAATAATTAACATTGTGTCACATGACCCAAGGCTTGCCAAGCCATTAGGCAGGATGGTAACTAAAAGTTGTTTCTTGAAACTAACTGGGTTTGCTCCAGCACCAACAGAACTCTCTGCCAGAGCTGTAAGCTCAAAGTGCTTGGATCAACCCCATTATCAATACTCCATAGGTTAGTCCTAACATCAGCTAGGGTTAGGGTTAGGACAATAGCTAGGGTTAAGGCAATGGCTAGGGTTAGGCCCGAGGCTGTGGCTAGCATTAAGGCTAGGGCAATGGCTACAGTTAGGTCATGGCTAGGGTTATGGCTAGAGTTAAGGCCATGGATGTGTCTAGGGTTAAGGCTAGGGCAATGGCCAGGTTAGGGTTAGGGATGAGGTTAGGGTTAAGGCGAGGGTATTAGCCAGGGTTAGGGCCAGGGCAGGGGCTAGAGTTAAGACTAGGGCAATGGCCAGGGTCAGGAGGGTTAAGACTGGAGCAATGGCCAGGGTCAGGAGGGTTAAGACTAGGGCAATGGCCAGGGTCAGGAGGGTTAAGACTAGGGCAATGGCTAGGGTCAGGAGGGTTAAGAGTAGGGCAATGACCAGGGTTTGGAGGGTTAAGACTAGGGCAATGGCTAGGGTCAGGAGGGTTAAGACTAGGGCAATGGCCAGGGTCAGGAGGGTTAAGACTAGGGCAATGGCCAGGGTCAGGAGGGTTAAGACTAGGGCAATGGCCAGGGTCAGAAGGGTTAAGACTGGGGCAATTGCTAACAATGATCTGATAGTAGTGCCAATAATGTCACATGATGATGTAATACTAGGATAATGACCCGAAGAATAGCCCCAGAGATGACGAGCACTGCAACTCAGTCACTCCACCCCACCTGGACAATGCTGAGCATCATGTGATCCCTGCCACATAGCATGTTTTCAAGTAGTGGATACCACCATCCTTATATGGCAGTGTGCCTGCTCATCTAGTGGTCACATGATGCTCAGCATTGTCCAGATGGGATGGAGTGACTGATGGCCAACTAGAAAGAACCATTACCTCCTACTCACGCATGCACCATTGCATGCGCACACACACACACACATTCCGATGTATAGTCACATGCCTTGTGTTCTATCACAACAACTCATGTATTTCCAGTGGTCTGTATTGCACCTAGGGCTAGGGCTAGGGCTAGGGCTAGGGCTAGGGCTTTAAATTAGAATAACTTCCCCCCCAATGTTTTAGCGGTTTTTGCAGCTGCTAAATGTCGTTAATGTTCTCTAATTCAAGTGTCTACAAAATCAGAGGTGGCAAAGCAAATAAGGACCAATGGCAGCATTATCTATCTGAATAGGAAGATTACGACCTTAGCCCGACCTTCACAACTGTGGGAAGAATAGAAGGCAGACACGCCTAGATGCTAAATCCAGAATCTAACCGAGAACCCCCCTACCCCCCCCCCCCCCCCCCCCCAGACCTTAATTTAACCTAAACCCAAATTAAAAAATCCAGAAGACCTCAATGGTGGCTGTGGTAAAGATAGTTAACCATCAGCCCTGATCTTCTTCCAAACAGGAACCACACCTTCAGCCAATCAGGCATCATGCAGAATCAGACTGCGAGATGACACAGACATACTCATAGGCTCAGCACTGCAAGATGACGCAGACTTACTCATAGGCTCAGCACTGCAAGATGACGCAGGCATACTCATAGGCTCAGCACTGCAAGATGACGCAGACTTACTCATAGGCTCAGCACTGCAAGATGACGCAGACTTACTCATAGGCTCAGCACTGCAAGATGACGCAGACATAGTCATAGGCTCAGCACTGCAAGATGACGCAGACATAGTCATAGGCTCAGCACTGCAAGATGACGCAGACATACTCATAGGCTCAGCACTGCAAGATGACGCAAACATACTCATAGACTCAGCACTGCAGGATGACGCAGACATACTCATAGGCTCAGCACTGCAAGATGATTCAGACATACTCATAGGCTCAGCACTGCAAGATGACACAGGCATACTCATAGGCTCAGCACTGCAAGATGACGCTAACATACTCATAGGCTTAGCACTGCAAGATGATGCAGACATACTCATAGGCTCAGCACTGCAAGATGACGCAGACATACTCATAGGATCAGCACTGCAAGATGAGAGGCATACTCATAGGCTCAGCACTGCAAGATGACGCAGACATAGTCATAGGCTCAGCACTGCAAGATGACGCAGACATAGTCATAGGCTCAGCACTGCAAGATGACGCAGACATACTCATAGGATCAGCACTGCAAGATGACACAGACATACTCATAGGCTCAGCACTGCAAGATGACGCAGACATACTAATAGGCTCAGCACTGCAAGATGACGCAGACATACTCATAGGATCAGCACTGCAAGATGACGCAGACATACTCACAGGCTCAGCACTGCAAGATGACGCAGACATACTCACAGGCTCAGCACTGCAAGATGACACAGTGTTGGCTGTGAGAGGAATTTTGTTAAGAGGACTTGAAAGCAGCTCCTCTACCTAAACGTGCCGTCTCAGGAAGTACTTTATGCAGGAATTCTCAGAGCACTAATGGAAGACCATGCAGAAGCTGTCAAGAACTTGTTCAAGTGAGAGTTTGCACTCTTGACACTGTTTAGTGTATGCTCTCCATCATTAGCACACCTCTGCTCTAATTATCCTTCCTATAATTATATGCCCACTAAGTAGCCAGCTTTCTCCGTCCATGGAGAGCTGCAGTACGTGTGTGTACCACACCAAGATTACTTTCTGTATGATCATGACAAAAATACCCCACCTCCATGGCTATAGCACGTGGATGAATTTAAGTAACTACGTCAGAATGAAATTCCAGCCTCCTCTCCTGTCCAGCCAATTCTCACTTGCCAGTTTTCTTTCCTCTAGTTTCGAACCTACCGCCAGTTTCTCGATCTTTCTCTTCACCATGATGACCATTCCTTATTTATATAAGCCCGCTATGTTTAGGACGGGTGACCCATTCATATTATCTTACATGTTATTCCCAACTCCGAATGTATGCAGATGATGCTAAATGTGGGAGATCAATCAAGAACTCGGTGAATATGTGGTAGACACATAGACATGTACATAAATAGATGCATGCACTATATGCTGCAATAGCAAGGTCTTCATCCAATTCCCCGAGAAGAATATGTGAATGACAGAAAAGACAGTCTTCTAAACTTGAGAGGCCAGTGGAGAATGCCAGGATGGCAACGAGGTCAGAGGTTGCAACACTTCTGAAAATTGTGATTAACTTGCCAGCAATCTGTCTCAGGTTCAGAGTGGTGCATTAGAATTTGCCAAGATGATGATGTGACTACAGCACGATCAGACACTGCTGTTTGGTTTGTACAAAGTCAGCATGCTCATGAACTTTTTAATACCTGAGGTCGTCTAACATGTGGTGTCCACATCATAATTACATGCAAGTGGGGTCATCTTCAAACAGATCTATAGCCCACTGGATCTGAGATGCCTAGTACAGGGCTACTAAATTCCCAATAAGAATTCCTTTAATTTTTTTAAAATATATTTAAATTTATATATTTATTATTATTAGAGCCACCCATGTGCCTTGCGGGAACATACAGGCCCCAACAGAGAAAAAAATGCAAAGTTCTGATCAGACAAACACACACACATACACGTTCCGATGGACAATATATGATTTAGTTTGTTTGTTAGGCTTGCTTCATACTTGCGTGGGGGCAAAATTGGGAAGCAACTTGTACAGTGTATTCTGCACACTAAATTAAGGCCAGAGTATTTAGTACGAGGACATTAGGGCTCATAGGAAAATATTTTGGACTATGTACGATACAAGGCAACTTGGTAATGCACAAACTGCATTAGATGTGGCTTTCCAAGAGTATTATATTTAAAATTGGGTCTGGTCCTACCCTAGCAATAACTGTTGGCACTGATGGGTGCCTAGGGCCCAGTTCAGGTCTACCTCTATAGGTCTGCATTTAAACTCTATATGCATAGCATACATTGGCAAGTATTGCCCCACACAGTTTGTATACAAGAGAAGAGCAGACTACATGTCTCTCAAACAAGTGATACCCATGCATTCAGCATACAAATTTAATAACTTGTGCCTCCCTCAGGCTTGGCTATTATTATAAGAGGACTGCATATTCTAAACTTAGCTCACAGCACCTCAAGTGACTGCAATAGTGAGGCTTCTTGCAGGTTGCATTGAGACACAGCCAGGTGGGGAGAGAGAAACAAATATCATCTCTTTTTGCATAGCTTTAGGATAGGGGAGGGGAGGTGGAATTGACTGGGAAGCAGAAGTAATCACGCTAACCGTGAAATCTCGGTGCTTCCTAAAACTACTACGAGTACGATTTATCACCTATTTAGTAATAAGTCTTTGCTCAAGTCCAGCTTGAAGGTCGAATACATAGTAACAGGGGTGGCTCAGCCACTCAAAGGTTGAGTGGGTCAAGAGGAGGATGAGGCTGCTTGAGGCCACGAAAAATTATTTTTTAAATGTCAAATATATAGCCATTAGAAGTTCATGATTTTTGTCTATTCAACTACTGTTCTACCATGGTTTGAGTCACAATTGAGTTATGAAATTACACATTACAAATCAAATCTACCAAAATATTGCATGCCTGTGTTCATTAGCGAGTGAATTGATTACCAATATATCTAAAAGGTTGATTTTGTCCAGTCTATCCTGATGCACATACAAAAGTAATAATTTATTAAGGCGAAGTTGAGTCATTGTAGATCTGAGATAGGTTTTGAGACGCCTAAGGGCACTAAATGACCTCTCACTTGTTGCATTCGTTGCTGGCAATACAAGCAACAGCTTCACTAAGACGATGACTTCCGAAAATAGATGGTTGGTAAGATAAAAAGGGCTTCACATGCCTCCCTATGATACTCAGACTCATGGTGTTTCTTTATCTTAGATATTCCATCTTTCCAATTGGAAAAGCCAGCTGATATCTATATAAAATAAGATATGGTAGATGTAAATATATATTTATAGCTAACTTGCTAACTATAGAATATGCTTACAAAGGCACTATCTGGACTTTTTGAAGCCAAAATCTTCTTTTGAGCCACTGCCTTTGTACAACAAGCATGGCAAAAAATGGTGTCCTGCTCTACATCATGAAGAAATATATTTCTAGTCAAGTGTCTGAAGGTCTCTCCTGATAACTTGGACATAAACAACTACGTTTTATTTGTATCTTCTTCCACGAGAGCCTCCGGTGCAAATAAACTCCGACATAACTTCTGTTCCACATCTACCAGTCGTCACTTCTATTATAATAGAGTTGTCCACTTGTGGAATTCATTAGTGCCAATAATCCACATGTCCTTGTCATTCTACAGTATCAAGTATCACATTATTGACTTTCTCTTTCTCTGGGACCATTTCTTGTCAAACGTTGACCCTGATACTCCATGCACATTTCACTATATCTGTCCTTGTTCCTCGTGCTCTATAATTTCCCACCTCTAATAATACTCATCCTGGCTTCACCAAATTATGGTGATTGTCCCTCAAAAATCTCTTGCTGTTCATGGGGTTTTCCTGTCATGTCGCTGATATTATGTACCCTGTCATGTAAAGTTAAAAAAATTATAATAAAATTTAAAAAATTTAAAAAATTGAAACCACTGTGCGCTCGACAAGATCTCAACCTTGACCCTACTTCTTCTTGGGGAAATTAAACTTTTCCCCTGAATAAAATGGTTCAATGCACTCACTAACAGCCATTAATGATCATTCCAGCTGGCTCTACTTCAGATAGCCTGTTGACCTTTGAACTATAGTGTAGCTAATTAAAAATTACATTCACTGTGGTGTCTACTGACACTTAACATTGTTTAGTCAGTACTGTAGTGACCAAACAATAGACTGTCTGTTACGTATAGCAGGCAACTAGCTAAATATTTATATATATTTTTTGGCCCACCTGGCCCACCCTGCTAAACCACCCCTGCAGAGTAGGTACATACCTTCACTGTTGCTCTGTGATACAGATCCAAACAGAAGAAAGAGAAGTAGAATCTTCATCTCCTAGCCGGTTCAGGCAGCTACAGCTCAAAAAAACAACTGTAACGTCCACTAGCTGATCTTTTGAATTTATACATTCGGATGATTCCGTCCCGCAGGTGACCCCATTCTTAGGCATAAATTAGCGTATCGAATTACCATTATCTAATGCACATCTGATGCACCTGATGCGGTTGTTCCACGAGCTCTCCTAAAGTCAAGCGATACGTACGGTCTCATGCATATGGGCGGTTACAGCAACTTTTTGTTCTTCTTTGTTTTTTTGTTTTTTAACAAGCTTGTACATATAAATACATCAATCCAGAAATCCAGAAAAACAATTCAAGCCTGTCCATCCACCATGGGGGCCCGGGGAGGGAGGCAGCTGAAAAAATTGGTATCAAGTGTCTGGTCCACTGATGATGGGGCAGAAAGTAGCATTCCACATGATCTTCCAGCAAAATACGTCTCTACATCTTCTCCCTTCTCTAACTTTCCGAAAGTGACTATCCTCAGTTTGCGTCACCGATTTGCACAATTTGCCTGGGGAGTGGCGCGCTCACGTAATAACAATGAAATGCAGTACACAATACAGATAAAAAATGTGCTAGCTAGTGTTCGTCCTCTTCTCCAGGTTCTTCTAGCTCTTCCAACTCATCAGCTTCCCAATCACTCATCCCTGCGAAAGTCGTCGTCGTCACTCTCCTCATCAACTTTCTTCGGAATGCATTCCCTGATGAAGTCATCATCTGAACCATCCATGCAGGGCTGCAGATTTTATACAAATATTTGTATTTTTCTAACCTTGTACAGTATCTTTGGATGTATTTTAATAATCTTTGTATTTAGGTACTATTATCACTGTGACTATGACTCTGCAACTGGAGACCTGCTTTGGGGGTTTAAATTTCAAAATAATTATTGTTAGCTCTGTAGAACGTTTAAACCTGGGCAAGGTGATGGCAGAGCACATTGTCAGTGATCAGCAGGGACCTCAGGAGACAAGTATTGTGAGTAGTGCTAGTAGAAGTTCTAACCAGTCGGTGTCACTGTCAGAGTATCTATAAATCTGCAAGCTCTCTTACCTCATACATTCGAAACAGAGATGGACCAAAGAGAGAAGAAGCTGTCATAGCAGCAGAGGTTAAGTTTGCTTTCTTTCTAGCAGAGCATCACCTCCATTTTTGGTAGCTGAGCACTGCTCAAAATTGTTTCCTGCACTATATCCAGATTCTGCAATTGCAAAATCTATAAAATGTGGCCGGACTAAAGCCAGGGCTATTGTGAAAGTAGTAGCTGAAGAAGTAGTTTCTGATTTACTTACCCGGCTTGATGAATCTAAGTTTTTCAGCTTACATATATACAGATGAAACCGACATTACCGTTAAATGCAGTATTATAATCCAGTTCTTTGAGAATACCACTGGAAAGGTTTGTTGCTTTTTCCTAAAGTTGGAGTCAGTGCAGAAAGCTGATGCAGGAAGTTTATTCCAGGTCCTAGACTCTAATTTGAGTGCCAGTGGACCTATAAAATATGCTAATCTGGCGGGACTGGGCTCTGATGGTGCTAATGTCATGCTGGGAAAAAGCGATTCTGTTATGACTAAATTAAAAACTAATCAAACCTCTTTGATGGCTTTCACTGTAATTGCCATATAGCAGCCTTAATTGCTAATCATGCATGCAGTGTCTTGCCCGATATTCTTGATGACATTACAGTTCAAATTTGGTATTTCTCCCAAAACGTCAACGCACCTTTGAAAATTCGCAAGTTTTCAAGCCATACAAGTTGCTTAAACAGCGCAAATGGGGTGGCTAAGCTACTAGAACAGTTTCATGCTCTTCTTTCTTATTTCAGAAGTACAGAAGAGAAGCAAGCTGTTGTTCTCAGAATAAAAACTGGTCTGAGAATCCAATTTGTAAATGTTTCTGAGTGATTCATTGCCCGTTATTAACACCTTTAAACAAAACGATACAATTGCAATCACCTACAATACATTTCCTTCACCAAGAGGTCCAGTCATTTAAAAAAAAGATTTTGCTACGCTTTTTTTCCACCCGCTTCTGTGCAAAATGCTAGTATTTCAGCTCTTAATCTAGATGACGAGGACCAGTTTCTTCTCCTAGAAGAAATATTTGTGGGTCAAAAAGCAGAAAGCCTTCTCTCTGGTGAGAATGATCTCTTGTGCTTGGTACCTGTACCCAGCCTAATCCTAGACACTAGAAAACAGCATAGTGGGGGCCAGCACAGTGGGTGCTTGCTACCTGTACCCAGCCTAATCCTAGACACTAGAAAACAGCATAGTGGCCCAGCACAGTGGGTCCTGGTAACTAAAGCTACAAGATAGCCACAGATTACCAGCAGTCACTATAGTAACTAAGGCTACAAGGTATCAATGGGACTGATTTCAGGCAGTCACTATAGTAACTAAGGCTAGAAGATAATGGGACTGATTTCCAGTGGTCACTATAGTATCTGAGGCTATAAGATAGCCACAGATTACCAGCAGTCACTGTAGTAACTAAGGCTAAAAGATACTGATTTCCAGCGGTCACTATAGTATAACTTCCCAAGTATATACATTATAAAAGAACTACAGCCACTGGCTCTATCTGCAGCTTCATTAAGCAAACATGATCCACGGCGGAGGTTTCACTTAGACGCTGTACTGGTCTGAGTGAGAGGATCATTTAATTAGCTTCCTGATTAGACCCTTCATGCACAGAGAGGTGTTTTCCTGGTTCCCACACGCTTGGGAGAGCTTGTCATGCATCACGCAGCCATGTCTAGGTATATATTCATATACATAGCATACATACATATACATGGCATACATACATATACATGAAATACATACATATACATGGAATACATATATATACATGGCACACATACATATACATGGCATACATACATACACATGGCATACATACATATACATGGAATACATACATATACATGGCATACATACATATACATGGAATACATACATATACATGGCATACATATATATATACATGGCATACATACATATACATGACATATGTACATATACATGGCATATTACATATACATGTCATACATACACATGCATGGTATAAGACATGCATATGTGTTTATCCAAACAATAGCAAAACACTAATTTCTATTATCTTTATGTCAGTGGGGGATGGATGGGGGAAAACTGCCTGTAGACATCACAACAATTGAAACGTCATTTAGCCCTCTCAATATTCCAGCATGGTAGAGCCAGTTCACTCTAATTATAGCCAACCATGGCTCCACCTACTTCACCTATGCACACTCTATAGTCATGTACCTGCACAAAAAGGACATCTACAGCCCTGGCTGCTTACTCCTCATCAAGACAAGTTGTGTTCAATGGAACCCAACAGCAGGGTGCACTGAACCCAACAGCAGGGTGCATGGAACCCAACAGCAGGGTGCACGGAACCCAACAGCAGGGTGCATGGAACCCAACACCAAGGTGCACAGAACCCAACAGCAGGGTCCATGGAACCCAACCACAGGGTGCACGGAACCCAACAGCAGGGTGCACGGAACCCAACAGAAGGGTGCATGGAACCCAACACCAAGGTGCATGGAACCCAACAGCAGGGTGCATGGAATCCAACAACAGGGTGCACGGAACCCAACAGCAGGTGCACGGAACCCAACAGCAGAGTGCACGGAACCCAACAGCAGGTGCACGGAACCCAACAGCAGGGTGTACGGAACCCAACAGCAGGGTACGGAACCCAACAGCAGGGTGCACTGAACCCAACAGCAGGCACACGGAATCCTACGCGAACACATATCTTATCACTTTCAGTTCCCTCCCTCCTTTGAGCCTCCTCAAATATGGACTGCTACAGATGTAGCAGAGAAGAGCAACTGCTAGATTACTAGAGTCTTGTCTTCCTAATAGTGGTATAGGGCAGAATAATGGTATAGGGTGGAAAATTCCTAAAAATCGAATAAGAGTATAGACCTGAATAAGAGTATAGGGTGTGTTTACTTCTCCTTTGGCAGTGTGTAAAAATCATAGGAAATGCTCAGAAAGACATGAAAAATGATATCAAGCTATTATTAGATCATTGCATCACAAGATTGTTGTATAATTATGTATACATATGTATATGTATAAATACATATGTTCACATATATGTATACATATGTATATTTATATACATTATATATGTATACATAATACATATATATGTATACATATGTATACATATATATAATATGATAATAATTTTTTTGTGTTTTTCTTAAATGTTTACAATATGAGGTTTTAAGAATAATATTTAGGGAGTTGGTGAATGTTGACGTGAGGAAGATAAGGGGATGAGGGAGTGTTGGCTGGAGGTGAATATGGTATATAGGGGTGCTGCCAACAAAAAAAGGCTTGATGTGTGGATGGCATTGAGAAGGTTTGGATGCGTATCAGAAGTCTAGGGCAGACACAGATGATTTGCAAAATCATATACGCTAATTAACACAGATTAATGGCTTAACATCTTATACCACCAGAACGAGCGTGGTAATTAGTCATGCCCTTTTGACTTCAAAAAAATAATTACTAATAACAAATGCAAGGCATTGAATGGAGAGCCAAAGTGATGGAGACAGACTTTACCTCGTCCCCCTGTGTACAGCACTGTTAGATGGCAGTCCCTAGCACTGTAGCATAGCTGAAGGCAGTACCAATCTGTGTATTATTGTCGTCATGATGTTGCCATGCTTGGATGGTGATATGGAGAAGTAGCCCAAGAATGGTATGTATATATTATTCCCCGCAGATTTCTAACCGTGCAGGTTGAACCTCATGCCCTGCAATGCAATGGGATGGCAGACTCTGAAATGGAAATGTGCATGTGGAAGTGTTGGCTGTGAGAGGAATTTTGGTAAGAGGATTTGAAAGCAGCTCCTCTACCTAAACATGCCATCTCAGGAAGTACTTTATGCAGGAATTCTCAGAGCACTAATGGAAGACCATGCAGAAGAAGGCAAGAACTTGTTCAAGTGAAAGTTTGCACTCTTTACACTGTTTAGTATATGCTCTCCATCATTAGCACACCTCTGCTCTAATTATCCTTCCTATAATTATATGCCCACTAAGTAGCCAGTTTTCTCCATCCATGGAGAGCTGCAGTATGTGTGTGTACCACACCAAGATTACTTTCTGTATGATCATGACAAAAATACCCCACCTCCATGGCTATAGCACATGTTAATGAATTTAAGTAACTACGTCAGAAGGAAATTCCAGCCTCCTCTCCTGTCCAGCCCATTCTCACTTGCCAGTTTTCTTTCCTCTAGTTTCCAACCTACCGCCAGTTTCTCGATCTTTCTCTTCACCATGACGACCATTCCTTATTTATATAAGCCCGCTATGTTTAGGACGGGTGACTCATTCATATTATCTTACATGTTATTCCCAGCACCTGATGTATGCAGATGATGCTAAATGTGGGAGATCAATCAAGAACTCTGTGAATATGTGGTAGACACATAGACATGTACATAAATAGATGCATACGCTATATGCTGCAATACCAAGGTCTTCATCCAATTCTCCGAGAAGGCTCTCTTTGCTTATTCTCTTAAAAATACGTGAATGACAGAAAAGACAGTCTTCTAAACTTGAGAGGCAAGTGGAGAATGCCAGGATGGCAACGAGGTCAGAGGTTGAAACACTTCTGCAAATTGTGATTAACTTGCCAGCAATCTGTCTCAGGTTCAGAGTGGTGCATTAGAATTTGCCAAGTTGATGATGTCACTATTGCACCATCAGCTGCTGCTGTTTGGTTTGTACAAAGTCAGCATGCCCATGAACTTTTTAATATCCGAGGTCAGCCAACATGTGGCTGTCCACATCATAATTCCATGCAAGTGGAGCCATCTTCAAACAGATCTCTAGCCCACTGGATCTCAGATGCGAGCTATTGCAGGACTGCTAAATTCCCGATAAGAATTCCTTTAATTTTTTTAAAATTATTATGGCCTTAATAGAGCCACCCATGCACCTTGTGGGAACATACAGGCACCAACAGAGGAAAATATTCAAAGTTGATGATCAGACACACAAACACATACATACATACATGTACTGATGGACAATATATGATTTAGTTTGTTTGTTAAGCTTGCTTCATACTTGTGTGGGGCAAAATTGGGAAGCAACTTGTACAGTGCATTCTGCACACTAAATTAAGGCCAGAGTATTTAGTACGAGGACATTAGGGCTCAAAGGAAAACATTTTGGACTATGTAGGGTTGGACACAAGGCACCTTGTTAATGCACAAACTGCATCAGATGTGGCTTTCCAAGAGTATTATATTTAAAATTGGTTCTGGTCCAATAACTGTTGGTACTGATGGCTGCCTAGGGCCCAGTTCAGGTCTACCTCTATAGGTCTGCATTTAAACTCTATATGCATAACATACATTGGCAAGTCTTGCTCCACACAGTTTGTATACAAGAGAAGAGCAGACTACATGTCTCTCAAACAAGTGATGCCATGCATTCAGCATACAAATTTAATAACTTGTGCCTCCCTCAGGCTTGGCTATTATTATAAGAGGACTGCACAGCTGCCATATTATAAACTTAGCTCACAGCATCTCAAGTGACTGCAATAGTGAAGCTTCATGCAGGTTGTGTTGAGACACATCCAGGTGGGGAGAGAGAAACAAATATCATCTCTTTTTGCTTAGCTTTAGAATGGGGGAGGGGAGGGGGAATTGACTGGGAAGCAGAAGTAAGCTAACAGTGAAATCTCCGCGCTTCCTAAAACTACGATTTATCACCTTTCTAGTTAAGCCAATTAAAAGTTACTTGAGAAATTCAATGTCACAGCAACATGTAAATCATTGTATGCTGCTCCACATACATCAGGACAGAACTGATAGCTTCAACATACATGGCACCCCGAAGGAATTTATTGAAAGAAATGACTATTTTGGACATGTCATCTCTAAAGAAAGTAATTTTTTTTTGCTACTCCTCTAAATGTTTACTAACACTAATCCAGGACATAAGCACCCACCCACTAATACAGGACATAAGCACCCACCCACTAATCCAGGACATAAGGACCCACCCACTAATCCAGGACATAAGCACCCACCCACTAATCCAGGACATAAGCACCCACCCACTAATCCAGAACATAAGCATCCACCCACTAATCCAGGACATAAGCACCCACCCACTAATCTAGGACATAAGCACCCGCCCACTAATCCCGGACATAAGCACCCGCCCACTAATACAGGACATAAGCACCACCCACTAATCCAGGACATAAGCACCCTCCCACTAATTATGTGGATGTTTATTATTATGTTCAGTTTTAAAACAACAACTATCTTTATGTCTAGAAGTGCACAAGTTGGAATGAAGGGACGCAGGGAGAGTTGTGCCTCCCACACCATTAGTAGTCTCAAGTTTACTTGCCAGTAAATATTAATTGAACAGAAAAATTACACTACACATATAGCAATTGTATTATTGTATTACACACTGTGACTGCCTACATTCCATGACTTATGACCATTACTTTATCTAGGACAATTTTGGGATAGAGTATTTGCTGATGATTAAACTGATGATTCACATAGTAGCTAATATCATGATTGTGCAGTGTATAACAAGCTCTACTACTCCTATTCTAATGGTGAAAAACTGCTACATATATGGTATCTCTATCTTGCTCTGCGCCCCACCCCAACCCCAATATTTTTTTCCTACCTACTCCACTGCATTGTGAAGATGTAGTAGCCATGGAAAATTAGTCAACATCAAACATTTTGGGAAAATCTTTTGGAATCAATTTGCTGTCAAAATGACCAAGCAACACTAACAAAAGCGCTAACCCCAATCTCTGAAATGAGGAGGAGGAGGAAGAAGAGAAGCTGTTATTTGATGACTGGCTGGATACAAGATGACTGACTTAATCTGTTACTTGCATTGTTCATTATAGCATTTGCACTTACTACATGATAATTTGAGTTACAAGAAAGTTGCAATATTTGATGGCAGATCAAAATTCTGAGAATGCAAACAAAATTGATTGCACTCATTCAAACAGTTGTAATTTCCCCACATTGAGATGTAATTCTAGATGAAGAAGCTTTATTGAGGTAATTATAAGCACAGCTAACTGTTCACCCTACACAAACAAAATGGCTGCATGCATAAACTATAATGTGGTGGTTTTAATAGCTACGGACCTTCAACAAAACCGATTAACTATATACTTATATATAATGCATGTTTATCAGCTGGTTTCCTCAGAAGCTTAGCTACTCTTGTAACAATAGTTAGCACAGAACTGAGGCAAGTGACGGATGACTGCACGTTTTTGTACCAAGAAGTGATCAGTTGGTTTCCTCATGAGTTTACTCCATTGACAATAGTTAACACGGACCTTAAACAAAACCAGCTAACTACTTATAGTGCATAATGTGTATCATATGAATGTGTGTGTATTTAGTTACAAACTGTAAACAATAACAGCTTTCATTAGTTAGTTCTGGTGCTATACTGACTAACTTCTTGTAGGTGGCTGCTCGACTATAAAAATAAAAGACAAAAAATGTGTTTTATGACAAAAAAAAATTACTTAATAAAGAAAATAATGATCAGTCAGAAATGATTATTATAGGTCTTCTGGCTATAATCATTCATTAAAGCTTTATATATCTATCTCATAAAAATCTGCTTAATTGCAACACAATTATTAGCAATAATTACAGCCTTATCTTAAACCATCACAAAAGTTGGGAGGGGTGAGGGGGTGAGTTTGCTAGGATATTTTGGCTTCTACGGATATTTCAACCTAATGGCGGACAATATTTCATAGAATATTATGTCCCCCAGGACATCATAGAATTCTAGGTCTGAGAGTTTATCCTAGGAAAATCAGTTTAGAGGGAGGACAGAATATCCCCCTACACTGATATATACAGAGCCCTTATGTGACCTTACTATTGTACCAAGTAATTGGAGAGCACATTTTTCGCATACAGGATAAAAAATCTGCAAAAACCTAAAAAATTAACTCCTTGAGAGAAAAAAAAACAATACTTGTTATATAGTGTGAATTTATGCACTATTTTTAATGTGCCGCCGACAGCTGTTGTGATAGTGCATGTAACTATATACATGTATAAGATATTGTTCATGCACTTGCTAGTCTGCTACATATGATGGGGTTTGTGGTCTCGGTGCACATCATTTTAACATGTTGGGTTTATCATGCTCTTGTTGTGTTGGTCTCTGTGGCCATGTGTTTGTCAGTTGCTGATTCTCAGGTTCTGTGCACATAATTATGTGTTGTCATATTATTATCATTATCACTGTGATACAGTTATTATTAGCAAAGTTTATCGTGATAGCTATATTTTTGGATGGACACATTGCAGTGTTGGAGTAAAACTTCCTCGCTAATTAGAGTGGTGCCATCATTCAGGTGTCACTTAATCTTAGGGATATTACTATCTGTATTAAAGTTCCGTGTATATATATGTGATGTATGTGACAAAATTATATTTATTATCTTCAGGCTTCGGCCAATCATAAGTTGAGGGTGTTTCAGGACAATGCCAATTGGCACAAATGAGTTGTATAGTGAGTGCATGGTGGAAAGTAGAAAAGTTATATAAAGGAGTAATCATTAAGTACTCTCTATTTTGATTATATTATGCTAGCAAATTCATTGAATTCACATTTCTATTATTTTTTTCTAGAGTGATTAGATATTTTTTTAGGTGGAAAGTGTTCTAACAATTATAAACAACCTCGAGCCAAAGTTTGTAGCAAAGATTTAAACGAGCAATGAATTTACCATTTTACAACCTTATTACAACCTTGTGACAACCTTGACAAGCTTGTGAGCAGGTGGTCTGACAATGTCGTCACTTGTCACAACCTTCTTCTTTTTTTGTATGAGAAAACCAACTTTAATTCAAAGTGGAATGCACAGCATCAATAATTTCCCTAGATGAGTAAGATGTCTTGTATCTAGAACATAGTCCTACAAGGCTTGGCAAGGGCACACAGCAAAAGTAAAAATAAATAAAATAAACTGATTACTGGAATAATCCTGATGAAGGCTAGAGCATCTAGTTGAATATTCATGATGAAGGCTAGTTCATCTATATATAATGTATTCCTGATGAAGGCTAGAGCATCTAGTCAAAATGTCAAGAGAATACAATTTCAAGTTGATTATTGAGATGGTTATTGTAATGATTACTGGAAGCTGATACACAAGAAGTAAAGTAGTGATGCTAATGGGTACCGATTTTCTGACGGTTGTCAGGCCTCTCTAGTTCTATCGTGGCTATGAATATTACTTGGGAGCAAGAGTTGCAACCTGGGATACTATTTGACATCATCAAAGAGACCCCTGATTTGATGTCTCAAGATCTAAGCAATATTTTCCTAAACCCTGCAAAGGTTTGCAACCAAGTCTCCCAGTTTTGAACGTTGTCAGTGAGGACTTGACACCTCTAGCATCCCGGTCAATGGGCACTAGTTGATCATCCTTCTTTTCGCTCTTCCATCTTCCAGCATCGTTTGTCACCATGGGATAGTTAAAAGGAGTTGTGAGTTCCAGTAACTGATGATCACAATATGTGGTCATCCTGGGCAATGGGATTGTCACTTGCATAAAACCTTGCAGGTCTGCATGGAGTATGCTTCTTTAGGAAGATGATGAGCTATGTAGCATGCCAATAACTCTAAAATGATATCATATCTCCAAGTGAACCTACCCCAGTTTAGAGCATTAGGAAAGGCATTCAAGATGTGCATGACAGTTGCAGAAGTTGAAGAGCAGAGATGGTGTACTTTGAACTGACATGGTATCACAGCATTTGAAAGGAAAGGGTGGAGTGTCAGAGGATGTCTGCAGTAAAAAATTATACCTGGCCAGAGGAAACACCATCCATGATCCTTACAGATGCTGGTCTCATCTCCCAGACAAAATGCATCTTGAATGACTTTGGTTGGCTTTGGTGATAGTAGCAGTGGCCATTTGCGAGAGGGTATTTAGAGTCACCATTTGCCATTGCCACTATAGAAAATACAACATATACAAATACTGTGAGTGAGAGCACCTCCTATAAAAGTAAACTACAACTAAAATTTAAACTTGCAATGATTTTCTCCTTGAAATTAACTCCCTTGACATTTCGACTACAGCATCGTTATGTCAACTGAGAGTTTGTTTAAAACTTAATTTACTTAAATTTGCTCCTGATATGTCCATTGTGAGTTCATTAACCAGTAACCAAGTTATGGCTGAGTGTAGGCTTTGGGACAGTATCCAAGACCTACCTTATGATTGAAATATGATGTGGGAGTGTACTTACCTGAGGGAATTGCATCCAAGGACCACAGTGGAGAGGCGATCCCTCTCGAGTTGTACGTGGAGAAGCTGGCAGTCCTTTGTTTGATGTGCAACAGTGCCAGTCATGGGCAGTTGTTAGAAGAACTCTGTTCCATAACTTAGAGTCAAACTTCCACCAACACCAGTTCTCTCAACAATAATATGATGCCCGGAGTAAAACATGGCATGCAGAAGTAACCATATTCAATGTCTCTGAGAATTCATTTATTTGCAGCAGTTAGACGAAATATCCTCTATTGTGCTGTCAAATTGTTATGTTAGACAGTACTTATAGTGATGTATGTGCCTTGACCTTTCATCCTTAGCAGTTAATATACCACCAAAGAACACAACAATACAACACAGAATGGGGATCATAATTCATATTGGTAAATGCAATGATGGAACATTGATCCAAGGACCTCTGGTTAGTGTGGATTTTCCTCAACATGGAGAATCCTCCTTTCACTGATAGCTAGTTATGAATGCTCCCACCACATTCACTGCACACAGAAGTTATTGAAAAGGTCTAGCTGGTCAGTAATAGAGAGGTTCTGATTCCTAAAGCTGACAGACTGAGAGGATATGCTTCCCTGGCAGCTTCTAACTGATCCATTCAATCCTGATCTGCTACATTGGATCCCGGGAGAGTGATCTGATTGAACCTCAGCTCGCAATACTCTGACTGTCCATTACAATTTTGAGCTATAACAGGAAGGAAAAACAAAGAACAATAGTTGCCTCGTAATTTATAGTGACATGGTCCATATATCCAGTGGTCATGACATTATTTTTGTTTCAGAACCATAGTGCACCCATAAATATACTCTCAATGAACTCACAGTTGACATAATAACATTACAATAACCTTCTCAATAATCAACTTCAAATTACATCCTCTTGATGAAGGCTAGAGCATCTAGTCGAAATGTCGAGAGAATACAATTTCAAGTTGATCATTGAGAAAGTAGTTGTAATGCACTCATAGTATTGGAGGTATATATATTTATGTATATCATTATATGTTGAGGGTCGAAATTATTTTCAAATGAGGGGCACGAACATTTGCCCACAATGCAATGTTGTGCATTTGCCAGTAGCTATATATATATTCCCGCTAGACAGAGAAGCTGTAATACACTCTTGGTTTCGACTTCAAACCAACAACAACAATGCTTCAAAGATGCAAGAATGCTATTTTTTAACTCATTTAACTTATTACTCTAAATATCAGTATTGTATTAATAATACTTTGGATATATTTGGAGTTTTAACTGGTATAAAATTCAGAGTTGAATAACATGTATTAGGATTAATGAGACAAGGGAGTTGGCAGTCTTTGAGTGGGCTTATGCTCAGGAGAGCAGCTAGGGCTAGGCTCAGGAGAGTGGGCTTATGCTCAGTTGGCTAGGGTTAGGGTCAGAAGAGCAGCTAAGATTAGGCTCAGGAGAGTGGGCTTGTGCTCAAGAGAGTGGCTAGGGTTAAGCTTAGGGGAGTGGCTATGGTTAGGCTCAGGATAGTAGGCATATGCTCAGGAGAGTGGCTTAGGCTCAGGAAAGTGATTAGGGTTAGAGTCAGTCGAATGATTAGGGTTAGGGTTAAAGCAATGGCTAGAACAATCTTGACAATGCTGAAGTGTCCTCCCAATATGAATTGTCTACTAATATTATGACATGAAGTATTTTCCCGTGGGCATGGACACAGACCACACTGATGATATTAATTTTATCTCACTTGAGTCCCCCTCACCCAATATTCAAGATTCTCAGTCACAAGCAACTGTTGTGCTTGGTGTCCAATTTCCTCAGCATGGAAGAACTATACACAGACTGTGATATGAAATTAGAAATGTTAAAAATTCCACAATAATAATGTCAACGGCTCAAGAAACACTAACACTAGGGGTTAATCAGTAAAAGAGTTAAGATTTGATTTTGCAAGTGATCTATCTGGCCAATGAAAAGTTCCATCAAATTCAAACTGCTTACCCGGCTTCCTTGGGTATCTAAACATGCATTAGCTGATGGACCCTTCCTTCATGAGTGCATCTAGGCATGCAATAGCCTTCTTCTCCCTCATGAGTGGATCTAGGCATGCAATAGCCTTCTTCTCCCTTCATTACCCACTTGGCACCACAAGTAACTACAGTTACTGCCCTTTTAAAATATTATTCAAAAATAAATTCATCCTTGAGGCTGATGGGCAACTTTCAGAGCTCTAACCAGCTGCTCGATTATATCATAATTATTGGAACACAACATTTATAATTGGAAAGTTACAGTCATGTTGTACAATGAAGTAATACAGCCAGGACACATACATTCAATTCAAGCAATACAAAGCAGCTGTTTAAATAGCTGTACAAAAGTGGATATCTCAGAACACACAATACAATGCAGCACAGACTAGATACCACACCCAGTGATGGTTGCACATGAGAGTCACTGCAGTTCCAATTGCAGTTTCTTGAGTAGTGATAACAGTTCCTTGAGGAATCGCAGTGCTACCTAGAGACAGGATACCATTTGTACCTCCATTGCTGCCCGCAATGAAGTCTCTTACGTTCTTCCTATTCAGCTCGAGAGCAACTTCATACACAGTCATGTCAAGCTGTACAAAATCAACGAGCACAACATTCAAAGTCTTTCCATCCATCCTGAGGAAATTGAAGCATGCAGTGGAAGCATTCAGAATAAGACTGTTGCAAGTCTTCTGTGCAAAAGGGAGGCATATTTCCAAATCAAATGCATTCAAGATCACAATGTCAATTTTGTTGGTGTCTTTGCATATTGGTTGTTTTTCTGCTCCTCTGAGGATAGCGCATGTACCTTCCTAGCTGGGCTCCATTGTAGTGTAGGGAGGTGGATGAATCCAAGGTTTTGATGTCAGGGGACCTAGAACCAACTCCTGGTCAAATAATACAAAGATTCTCTCATTTGTTTCAACGGCGAGCCTCAGAGTAGGCCAAGTGTTCCCATTAGATGTGAAATAAGTGCTAATCTTTGTAGTAGCTGCTCCTTCACCCCATCGTTGCTCAAGGATGTCTGCGATCATCTGACCAGCAAGTGGAAGATCTTCTGCAGGGATGTTGTTGGTGAAGTACAAGCCAATTATTTCATTGCTATTGACCCTCATCCATTCATCTACTTGTTGGAAGATATGAATGATGGTTCCTCCATATCTGAATCCACCCCGAGTACTATCTGATAAACTGCCCTGACATGACACAAGTCTACTTGTGGTCAAGTCACCAAAATCAGGAATGTCACACATCGTTGGGAGAATGCATATGTCAAGCCCCAGGAATCGTATACCTAGGTCTAGCTGGTCAGTAATAGAGAGCACCTGATTCCTAAAGATACAGTCAGACTGAGGGGATGTCATTCCCTGGCAGTTTCTGACTGATCCATTAAATCCTGATCCTGCTGCATGGGATCCCGGGAGAGTGATCTGATTGAACCTCAGCTCGCAATTCTCCGACCGTCCATTACAATTTTGGGCTGTAACATGAAGGAAGAAAACAACACCTCACAATTTATACATTGACCAGATAAGGTGAGAGGTATTATTTAAGCTGACTCATGGTAGCTTATATGGAATATATTTAACAAGAGCTATTCACAAGTTGCAATTGAAAGGTGATGAGACAAGATAACTCTACAGCTCTTCTTCACATTTTGTGTAATATGAACTTGCCAATTTCAAACTCCGAAGATGCAGGAGCGCACAAATCCATAAAAAACACTCAGACCAAGAATGGTTTTGTAACAGCAATCGCCAAAGTCATGGCTTTGATCAAGTAATCAATTATGGATAATGGCACATCACCATAGTCATGTCTTTGATCAAGTAATTAAGAAGATAAAACAGATCAAAATGTTCGATTTGGTCAATTGATTTTGTTGCAAGGTTCACTCATGGCAGGAGTCTAATGGGAACATTATTGGCTATAAAGCCATTGTTATACCGCGTCACACATGCCTGAGGCAGAGTCAAGTAATCAAGTAGTCCATCAGCATGTGTATAATTATGTTTGTCTGATAAAAAGAAATGTGGAAGTTTCACTCTTTACCTCAAGTAGAGATTCTAATCTCGCTGCTAAAGACACATGGGAAATCTCTAATCTCACTGCTAAAGACACATGGGAAATCTCTAATCTTGCTGCTAAAGACACATGGGAAATCTCTAATCTCACTGCTAAAGACACATGGGAAATCTCTAATCTCACTGCTAAAGACACATGGGAAATCTCTAATCTTGCTGCTAAAGACACATGGGTAATCTCTAATCTCGCTGCTAAAGAAACATGAGTAATCTCTAATCACGCTGCTAAAGAAACATGGGTAATCTCTAATCTCGCTGCTAAAGACACATGTAATCTTGCTGCTAAAGACACATGGGTAATATCTAATCTCGCTGCTAAAGACACATGGGTAATCTCTAATCTTGATGCTAAAGACACATGGGTAATCTCTAATCACGCTGCTGAAGTGGAAAACCTTTGTGTAATCTAGTAATTAAGCAGGACCCAAGTTGTCATTTAGCACTCTCAATCCAGTATGCTAGCTCTGTAAAAAGAGTTTGCTCTAACTATTTGTACTCATGCATGCATTACCTCAGTTCATGAAGGATTAACCAAGGTATGTAAGGTCACAAAGTGCGGGTCCTATGAACGCATTCTTGTTGGCAAATGTAATTACGGACTTCTTTACATTCTGAATATGCAAGATAAAAGACAGATCAAGTTTTGCAGACTTGCAAGCATATAATTACATTATAGGACTCACACTTATAGTGCATAACTTATCATGTATGCATCAGAAATCAAATGTGAGAGATGTGCACAGCTTCAGTGCACAAACACATCTCTCCTCTAAGATTTGCAGATTCGCGGAAGATGCAGAAGGCTATATGCACGGTTGTGGCTGGCAAATACCATACGGGCTAGTTATACGAAACCTTTCCACACAATATAAGGTCAGTTCATAGGCAGAAATTTGACTGAACAGACCTGCATAAATTATCTTAATGCCTACCTGGGATCGCGGTTCAGCTCCATTACAAATATTCAGCTTTTAAAAACAACACCAATATGCATTGCAGAAACTCGAAGACACCCCCACCCCAAAAGCATTTGCCACCGCGATTAGCATAGGCTAGTCACTGGCATGCCCTGAGAGAGATTACTGAGTCAGGGAGGCAAGGAGATTGTGATGTACAACTTGTGTAGGGTGCATAGTGAAGATAGTTGGGGAAATAAAGAGGAGTATTTTTACTTTTGTTCAGAAATGATGAAGCTCTACTTTTCATATGTTTCTTGCCGGCTAATGATTGTATACTGTGCATGTTCAATGCTAAAACTATATGTGTGTGTGACCTTTATAAACATGACTTATTTAGTCACTTTTACAACATTCACCAGTCACAACATTACAATCACGTATCCAATCAGTGCAGGAAGACAGAGCATCCCTGGCATAATATGTGGTTAATATAGAGTGTACACAACACACGAGAGCAGTATGCATTATGTGGAGGACAGTCAAGGAAGACAACTCAAAAGGATAAGCAAATACTAAAGCTAAGAATAGAGCCAGAAAAATACCCCCAAATATCTGCCAAGTGTTAGCAGTGCAGTTGAATCTTCCTATTTTCTATTTATCTATCTGTCTATTTATCTACCTGTCTGTGTGTGTCTATCTATCAATCTAATGCCACAAGGAAAAACCTAGTAAACCACACCTTCTTCTGTGCTCAACTATACAAGAACACAAATGTATCAACATTTGTTCAAGTACTTTTGTCTATTAGTTAGTTAGTTTGTTTGTTGTTGTGTTGTTGTGTACCATCATGGCTAAGCGCTGGAGAACTAGACCAAGTCAGAGTTCTACAAAGTTGAATTCAGAACTTCTGGAACTCCTGGATTTTAAACACTTACTTTAACTTGTTTATCCTTGTCCACTACACATATCAACACATGTCATGTCTTGTTGCTATTGTTGCCAATATCCACATACACCATGTTGTCCACTACACATATCAACACATGCCATGTCTTGTTGCTATTGTTGTATATATCCACATACACCATGTTGTCCACTACACATATCAACACATGCCATGTCTTGTTGCTATTGTTGTATATATCCACATACACCATGTTGTCCACTACATATATCAACACATGCCATGTCTTGTTGCTATTGTTGCCTATATCCACATACACCTGTTGTCCACTACACATATCAACACATGCCATATCTTGTTCCTATATCCACATACACCATGTTGTTCACTACACATATCAACACATGCCATGTCTTGTTGCTATTGTTGCCTACATGTATATCCACATACACCATGTTGTCCACTACACATATCAACACATGCCATATCTTGTTCCTATATCCACATACACCATGTTGTTCACTACACATATCAACACATGCCATGTCTTGTTGCTATTGTTGCCATGTGGGGACCAGTTGCAGCCTCCTTCAGAGAATTGTACAGAATTCCAACAACCAAACAGCAGATATTTTCAATCACAACCTCCTTTGAACTTAGTAATAATTTCCCAGGAGTAGACACCCCAAAGCAAACAGGTGCAGGAGCGAGTGGAGCCAGTCATTCATGTTTGTATCATTGATTAACTTACACAGCAGTACTGCTTTATTACTGGTCATAAACATGCTTTAGAGTCCTCCGATAGTTAACCTTCTATAATGGTATACAAGATGTGCGAAGGGTGAGAGAGATAGAAACATAGATCTTTGAAGATATCTTCAACGAGGGTTTGTTTTCACACTTTTTTGGTTTTGAGGTCTTCCATTGAGGTCTTCCGTTTAAGCCTTCAGGGTCGGTTCCCAATATGTTGCTGGCAACTAGCAACATGAAATGAAGAACGTGTCATTTTTGTGATATTGTGAACATGAAGTAGCTTCGACTGAAATAGACTCAATTTCTATTCTAGCTCCAGTTGCGACGCGCCGATCCACACGTGCTGGTGTGCTTTATTTGTGCTTCCAACACCACAAAAATTCTGCTTAAGGAAGAGATGAATGTGGAAAGATTGATAGAGGCAGTGAGGAACTTTCCTGGAATCTTGATGTACCCCACGAGTCATGTAGGGGTTGAAGGTTCATAAATGAATCGGTGGAGTTAGTAATTCTTAGTGAAGGTTCAATTTCAATAGTTCGAAGTTATGCAATGCAATGCAATGAGGCCGATATTGAGAACAGCTCGAAGCTACCCAATGCAACCCGGAACCACGCACCACACAATGCAAAGGCCTCGCGATGTATTGTGAAGCAAAGCCTTTAGGAAAGGATTCAAGGAACGGTGGGAATTTAAAATCTGAAGCCCATCATTTAGGAAGTGAAGAAGCTAATATTTTGAGTTTGGGTTGGGTGGCCCATCAACCAGTAGGTCAATCCAATATAGGGAGTGAGAGAAATTACACAGAGGTTGGGGCCTTAACTAGATTTTATTTTTATAAACTCGTTCATATTTTAGTGTTGATGATATGATTGTCAGCAATAGCATAAACTGCAGTGTTTTACATGTAGCAAGCCATAGGCCTAGGGCCACGGCTAGGGCAAAACAGTGCTTGCGGAGCAATAGTCAATCTAAAGCAGCTGGATACCTGTTCACTAGACCAAGTATACCGGTAGTTATAGCTGGACACAAGCTAAGCAGTAAGATGGAGCATGTGTTGAGGAAGAGCTGGGAGGAGTTCAGAAGTGAAGGGGAGTTGTGTAACACGTGATCAGGAAGGAGAAGAAAGAAAGAAAGAGAAAAGGCAGTGGTTGTGAGGAAGATGAGGGAGCAAGGTGAGGAAGATGAAGGAGCAAGGTGAGGAAGATGAGGGAGCAAGGTGAGGAAGATGAGGGAGCAAGGTGAGGAAGATGAGGGAGCAAGGTGAGGAAGATGAGGGAGCAAGGTGAGGAAGACCAGGGAGCAAGGTGAGGAAGATGAGGGAGCAAGGTGGACAGAAGCTAGTCATTTTGGGTGGACATGGAAGCCAAAAGGAAGAGGAAAGATAATGGAAATGAAGATTTAAAAAATTGTAGGAGAAGAGAAAGAGGAGAAGAAAGTGCTGGAGGAGTTTGCTAAACAATGGCAAGGGCTTGGGAGTAGGATATTCAAGGAACTCTACCCGTAAGTGAAGGAGAAGAGGATGTGAAGGGGAAGAGGATGTGAAGCAGAAGGGGATGTGATAGAGAAGAGGGTGTGAAGGAGAAGAGGATGTGAAGGAGGAGAGGATGTGAAGGAGAAGAGGATGTGATAGAGAAGAGGGTGTGAAGGAGAAGAGGATGTGAAGGGGAAGAGGATGTGAAGGAGGAAGAAGATGTCAATGAATTGTGCTTGTAGATACCCTGCATGTTGGGAGTGGGAGAAGAGTATGGGCCCCCTACTGTTTTTGAAATTGGGGAAAGGCTCCTGGCCCACATGGATACTGAACTGTTTTACAGAGTAGCCAAAGCATGGAGACATTTTTATGTTTGGCATTTGAATGTTGAAATAAGGGGCCGTCCTCCTGAGTGGACCAGCAACCTAGGTGTGCTTTATAAAGAAGTTGATACTTAACCCACTGAAAATATTGTAAGTGGAGTACTTGCAACAATTGTATTGGAATGATATTTACAAGGGAAGGTTGGAGTGGCGGAGGCCATGATCCTCATAGATCATGGTATGTTTTAGAGATAGGCTTTGACCAGCCTCTTTGTCACGAGAGGTATGTGAGGCAAGGAAGGGAGAACACCTTTTATGGCATTCTAATTAAGCAAGGGACATGCATGGGGAATTTTAATTAAACCAGGGATATTCTAATTAAGCAAGGGCATTCTAATTAAGGAAGGTGTAGGACTCTGTGCCGAGAGCAAATCTCTTGTATAAACTGACCAAAGAGAAGGAGGGCCTATTGTTGTGATTGTGCAGTTATTAAGATGGAGTGGAGTCCAATCCACAGGTGGGATCAAGATGGTTTGGGTTATAGACTAGACTTCGACAAACATGTCCTCGGTCCCTAATTTAATATATTGGGGGGGAAATAGTTGAGGAACTTGGGAGGGTGGAGTATAGGAATGGTGATTGGCATGAGTGGGTGTGGTGCACACTTTGTTGCCGAAGCAACGTCTCAGTGGAAGAGAGAGCAGCAGGACATGCTTAGCAATGGGGACATATGCTGTTTTCAAGTGTCTAGGATTAGGCTGGGTACAGGTAGCAAGCACCCACTGTGCTGGCCCACTATGCTGTTTTCTAGTGTCTAGGATTAGGCTGGGTACAGATAGCAAGCACCCACTGTGCTGGCCCACTATGCTGTTTTCTAGTGTCTAAGATTAGGCTGGGTACAGATAGCAAGCACCCACTGTGCTGGCCCACTATGCTGTTTTCTAGTGTCTAAGATTAGGCTGGGTAGAGGTAGCAAGCACTCACTGTGCTGGCCCAGTGCTGTTTTCTAGTGTCTAGGATTAGGCTGGGTACAAGTAGCAAGCACCCAATATATACTTAGTCGAAATTTATACAAAGCGAATAAGCAATGGCGATCCATTTGTAGACTTGGATGGAACTGATGTCAACGAAAGGAAGTTTTAGAGAAACTGAAGGTCAAGAGTAGCAACAGCCCAAGTAGAGTCATCAGCTGGATATTAAAACAACCAGCAAGCCCTCGCCTAGAACTAGTCACATGCCCGGAACCTTTCACTCATCTCTAAGCCAGATAAAGCTCTCTGGTCCCCTGAGGAAAAACAACTTGGCCTTGCCCACCTTTCAGATCTAGATTTTTATATATATCACCAATCAGAACATGCATAGATGATGTAATGTGTTGCGTTGTTGTTGTTGTTGTTTTTGCTACTTGCACGTTAATTTTGTGTTGTTGAAACAAGAAACAGTCGATGTTACTCAGCTGCACCTTCCACATGGCCCGAAATACCCAACCAGAGGACCTGTTTGTCTTCTTAAATGACATTTTTGTGAGTGGGTGTTTTCTGAGGCTTCAGTTTCACACTTGTAACTGGACCCTACAAAAGCAGCTGTCTATTCTATAGTGTTGCTAAGACACTCAACCACAAATAATCACCCCTCCCCTACACAACCACTTCCCCCCCCCCCGCCTTCTTTTCAAACTCAGCAAAAGAGGATTCAAAGCTACAACTTGAATCTTTAGCTAGAACTCGGGATAAATCTCGCACAGAGAGTCTTTTACTTGTTACTTGAGAACTCTTTGAGGATTTAGAGATATCCTTTCCTCCATTCCTTTGATGATGTAAGGGATGCTTCACTAACACATCAAGTAGACCTCTGCACTGCATCCAGCCAGCCTCTCCAACTTAATCGACAATTTGTAATATTGACAAAAAATACACAAGGTACCAATAGCAAGTGAATCCTGTCATTAGCCCCACAGCTTGAGGGTTGGCACATATTTTTGCCTCTGGACACCAGGTCTTAAACCTGAAAAGCAATTTGGTAAAGGGTCTGGGGACGGGTAACTTTCTTGCTAACTTCATCACATGAATGCAGGTGTCAGTCACTCTACAAATAAATGAATAAATTCTCATGCTTCACAACCTGGGAGCCTGTCAGTCGTTCCAGTAGTGCTGAGGCCAGCTTGTATCTGTGGACGTCTCGATGATGTCCATCTAGTGCTCATCCTACTCCCCCAACCAGGATCATTCAAGAATGGTGAAGGGCAAAGGCTAGAAACAAGAGCTAGGGCTGGAAATAAAGGGTAGGGCTAGGGCTGGAAATAAAGAGTAGGGCAAGGGCTGGAAATAAAGAGTAGGGCAAGGGCTGGAAATAAAGAGTATGGCTAGGGCTGCAAATAAAGAGTAGGGCTAGGGCTGCAAATAAAGAGTAGGGCTAGGGCTGGAAATAAAGGGTAGGGCTAGGGCTGGAAATAAAGAGGAGGGCTAGGGCTGGAAATAAAGGGTAGGGCTAGGGCTGGAAATAAAGAGTAGGGCTAGGGCTGGAAATAAAGAGTAGGGCTAGGGCTGGAAATAAAGAGTAGGGCTAGGGCTGGAAATAAAGAGGAGGGCTAGGGCTGGAAATAAAGGGTATGGCTAGGGCTGGAAATAAAGAGTAGGGCTAGGGCTGGAAATAAAGAGTAAGGCTAGGGCTGGAAATAAAGAGTAGGGCTAGGCTGGAAATAATCCCAGTATATTCAGGCAGGACTGGACCGTTATCAAAACAGACAGCTCCCAAAATATATGAACCACTTTCCAAGTGTAACTAAGGCTACAAGGTCATGGGACTGATTTCCAGCAGTCACCATTAGTAACTAAGGCTACAAGGTAATGGGACTGATTTCCAGCAGTCACCATAGTAACTAAGGCTACAAGGTAATGAGACTGATTTCCAGCAGTCACTATAGTAACTTTCCAAGTACATTATGCAAGATATAAAAGAACTACAGCCACTGGCTCTATCTGCAGCTTCATTAAGTAAACATGACCCATGGCAGAGGTTTCAATTAGAAGCTGCACATGGTCTGAGTGAGAGGATCTTTTAATTAGCTTCCTGATTACACACCTCATGTGCACGAGAGACGTTTTCCTGGTTCCCACATGCTTGGGAGAGCTTGTCATGCATCACGTAGCCATGTCCCAGGTAATGCATGCATATACATACATATACATGGCATACATACATATGCATGGCATACATATACATGACATTATGTCATGTATATATGTATGTATGCCATGTATATGTAGGTATGCCATGTATGTATGTCATACATACATATACATGGCACATACATATACATGTCATGGAAGGGGGGAAACCGCCTCTAGAGCTTTTATGTCATCACAACAATTGAAATGTCATTTAGCCCTCTCAATATTCCAGCAAGGTAGAGCCAATTCACTCTAATTATAGCCAACCATGGCTCCACCTACTTCACCTATGCACACTCTATAGTCATGTAGCCTGCACAAACAGGACATCCACAACCCTGGTTGCTTACTCATCATCAAGACAAGTTATGTTCAATGGAACCCAACAGCAGGTGCACAGAACCCAACATTTGAGTGCATGGAACCCAACAGCAGGCACAGAACCCAACAGCAGGGTGCGTTGAACCCAACAGCAGGTGCACAGAACCCAACAACAGGTGCATGGAACACAACAGCAGGGCACACAGAACCCAACATCTGGGTGCACGGAACCCAACAGCAGGTGCATGGAACCCAACAGCAGGTGCATGGAACCCAACAGCAGGGTGCACAGAACACAACAGCAGGTACATTGAACCCAACTGCAGGTGCACAGAACCCAACAACAGGTGCATGGAACACAACAGCAGGGTGCACAGAACCCAACAACAGGTGCATGGAACACAACAGCAGGGCGCACAGAACCCAACAGCAGGGTGCACAGAACACAACAGCAGGTGCATGGAACCCAACAGCAGGTGCATGGAACCCAACAGCAGGGTGCACAGAACCCAACAGCAGGTGCATGGAACCCAAAGAAGGTGCACAGAACCCAACAGCAGGGTGCATTGAACCCAACAGCAGGGTGCACAGAACCCAACAGCACGTGCATGGAACACAACAGCAGGGCGCATGGAACCCAACAGCAGGGCGCACGGAATCCAACAGCAGGTGCACGGAACCCAACAGCATGTGCATGGAACCCAACAGCAGGGTGCACAGAACACAACAGCAGGTGCACAGAACCCAACATCAGGTGCACGGAACCCAACAGCAGGGTGCACAGAACCCAACAGGGTGCACAGAACCCAACAGCAGGTGCACGGAACACAACAGCAGGGTGTGTGGAACACAACAGCAGGGTGCATGGAACCCAACAGCAGTTGCACAGAACCCAACAGCAGGTGCATGGAACCCAACAGCAGGGTGTGTGGAACACAACAGCAGGGTGCACGGAACCCAACAGCAGGTGCACAGAAATCAACAGCAGGGTGCACGGAACCCATCAGCAGGTGCACAGAACCCAAGAGCAGGGTGCACAGAACCCAACAGCAGGGTGCACAGAACCCAACAGCAGGTGCACGGAACACAACAGCAGGGTGCATGGAACACAACAGCAGGGTGCATGAAATCCAACAGCAGGTGCACAGAACCCAACAGCAGGGTGCACGGAACCCAACAGCAGGTGCACAGAACCCAACAGCAGGGTGCATGGAACACAACAGCAGGGTGCATGAAATCCAACAGCAGGTGCACAGAACCCAACAGCAGGGTGCACGGAACCCAACAGCAGGTGCACAGAACCCAACAGCAGGTGCACGGAACACAACAGCAGGTGCACAGAGTGCACGGAACACAACAGCAGGTGCACAGAGTGCACGGAACACAACAGCAGGGTGCATGGAACCCAACAGCAGGGTGCTTGGAACCCAACATCAGGGTGCATGGAACCCAACAGCCCTAGCCCTAGCCCAACTTTCAGTTCCCTCCCCCCTTTGAGCTTCATCAAATATGGACTGCTACAGATGTAGCACTGCTAGATTACTAATCATGACAATCTGAAGTGTTAGTTGTGCATTGACCTCTGTTACTATTACCACGTCTACATTCGGCACTTCCTGCTCCAGGCACTTTGACAGGAATGATAGATTGTGACATCAGCCCATGGTGCTGAGGGCAAAGACTTCCAATTCCTCATAAATGGTCTCATACACACTTCAAATGGTTTCCTCGTCTTTTACAGCCTCTCCTCACCCAACAATTCTGTAATTGCTAGAGCTACTACCCCTTAGCTTTATTGATCTAATTTGCAATAGTGTCTACATTTTCCATGTTGATATGTGACCTATTAAGTGACACCGACAGCACAATAGCCCTCCCTCCCCCCCCCCCCCTCTGCCGCGCAAACACACACACAAATACCTACTATAAAGGAACACTTCCAAAGAGTTTGCACAGATTCTCTAACTCGCTGTTAAAATATTAAATTCCAGACCAAAATTCAAAAACTGTTATAGATCATTAGTTCAGAAACAGCACATTCTTTCTGCAGATGTCCCAAGTCCATTCCTAATGGCTGAACCACAGATGGTCGCGGGCAGAGGAGAGGGTCCCAACTGTTACCAGTTGGCAACAAAATATAATATATACATGCATGTGTATATAATACATATACATACACATATTATATACACATATACATGTATATACATTATATACACATATACATGTATATACATGTATACACACACATATACAATATTACATGTATGTATATATTATATAATATGTATATATTTTTGGTGGAATATTGATTAATATTTTTTAATTAGCCTTGACTCCAATACTTATCAAGCGAGACAAGAGTGTATCTACAAGAGATAGGAAGAGCTGGCACTCACCTGTGGATACTGCAACACAGATTATATCCTATTTGCTGGCTTCTATTGCTGACATGCCTGCTGGTGAGTGCTTGTGCTCAGGCACAGCTAGCCTCATTTCAGATGTTTGTTGCCAAGGCCATAGCATTAGCTTGCTCCTCCCCCTGTAGAATCAACTCCTGAGAAACAAGTTGCCTCCAGAGCACAACATCCGAGAAACAAATTGCCTCCAGAGCACAACAGCTGAGAAACAAATTGCCACCAGAGCACAATAGCTGAGAAACAAGTTGCCTCCAGAGCACAATACCTGAAAAACAAGTTGCCTCCAGAGCAAAGCGGCTGAGAAACAAGTTGCCTCCAGAGCACAATACCTGAGAAACAAGTTGCCTCCAGAGCACAACGGCTGAGAAACAAGTTGCCTCCAGAGCACAATAGCTGAGAAACAAGTTGCCTCCAGAGCATAATACCTGAGAAACAAGTTGCCTCCAGAGCAGAACAGCTGAAAAACAATTTGCTTCCAGAGCACAACACCTGAGAAACAATTTGCCTCCAGAGCACAATATCTAAGAAACTAGTTACCTCCCCCAGAGGACAACACCTGAGAAACAAATTGCCTACAGAGCACAGCACATTGGAAACAAGTTGCCTCAAGAGCACATAGGCTGAGAAATGAGTTGCCTCCAGAGCACAACACCTGAGAAACAAGTTGCCTCCAGAGCACAACAGCTGAGAAACAAGATGCCTGCAGAGCACAACAGAGTGCTTGGTATTACCAACATGCAGCAGCGAGAGCTAGGGCTGGACCTAGGATAATGAAGGGCCTCACTAAAGATGCTTCCCTGGTAACAACACTGGCATCAGCGATCACATATATTTTATAGGTAGCCTTGTAAACTCTGTCTCTGGTTGACTCCATCCCTTAATATGGACATGGCATATACCCTGTTAAGAACCTTATATTCAGCTGTCAGCATAATCTACACTAAGGGGGGGGGGGTGGGTAACACGATGTAGGAAGTTTGTTTGATAAGTTCAATGACCTCCAGTGGATGTTTATATGATCAGGAGTGGAGAAAGAGAATGAGTGTCCTGTGGAGGGGAAGGAGAACTACTACCTCAGTTGCCTCTATCAGCCCACCACTAGTACTCCCTCCACCATCACCACCCTCCCCTCCGCCTCCCCTTCCACCATCACCCTTCTCCTCCACCACCTCTTTAATCACTATCCCCATCCCGACAATTTTCCCTATGAAACAACGCTATTGAATAATTAGCACTGTGTCACATGACCCAAGGCTTGCCAAGCCATTAGGCAGGATGGTTATTTCTTGAAACTAACTGGGTTTGCTCAGCACCAACAGAACTCTCTGCCAGAGCTGTAAGCTCAAAGTGCTTGGATCAACCCCATTATCAATACTCCATAGGTTAGTCCTAACATCAGCTACATGTAGGGTTAGGCTACGACAATAGCTAGGGTTAAGGCAATGGCTAGGGTTAGGGCTGTGGCTAGGGTTAGGGCTGTGGCTAGAGTTATGGCTAGGGCAATGGTTACAGTTAGGTCAAGGGTTGTGGCTAGGATTATGGATAGAGTTAAGGCCATGGATGTGTCTAGGGTTAAGGCTAGGGCAATGGCCAGGGTCAGGAGGGTTAAGACTAGAGCAATGGCCAAGGTCAGGAGGGTTAAAACTAGGGCAATGCCCAGGGTCAGGAGGGTTAATACTAGGGCAATGACCAGGATCAATAGGGTTAAGACTATGGCCAGGGTCAGGAGGGTTAAAGAGTAGGGCAATGGCCAGGTTCAGGAGGGTTAAGACTAGGGCAATGGCCAGGATCAAGAGGATTATGACTAAGGCCAGTGTCAGGAGGGTTAAGAGTAGGGCAATGGCCCAGGTTCAGGAGGGTTAATACTAGGCAATGGCCAGGGTCAAGAGGGTCAAGACTAGGGCAATGGCCAGGGTCAAGAGGGTTAAGACTATGGCTAGGGTCAGGTTAAGACTACAGAGTCAAGAGGGTTATGACTATGGCCAGTGTCAGGAGGATTAAGAGTAGGGCAATGGCCCAGGGTCAGGAGGGTTAATACTAGGGCAATGGCCAGGGTCAAGAGGGTTATGACTATGGCCAGGGTCAGGTTAAGTCAAGAGGGTTAACACTATGGCCAGGGTCAAGAGGGTTAAGACTAGGGCAATGGCCAGGGTCAGGAGGGTTAAGAGTAGGGCAATGGCCAGGGTCAGAAGGGTTAAGACTAGGGCTATGGCCAGAGTCAGGAGGGTTAAGACTATGGCCAGGGTCAGGAGGGTTAAGACTAGTGGCAATGGCAATGGTCAGGAGGGTTAAGACTAGGGCAATGACCAGGTTCAAGAGGGTTAAGACTATGGCCAGGGTCAGGAAGGTTAAAACTAGGGCAATGGCAATGGTCAGGTGGGTTAAGACTAGGGCAATGACCAGGTTCAAGAGGGTTAAGACTATGGCCAGGGTTAGGAGGGTTAAGAGTAGAGCAATGGCCAAGGTCAGGAAGGTTAAGACTAGGGCAATGGCCAGGGTCAGGAGGGTTAAAACTAGGGCAATGGCCAGGGTTAGGAGGGTTAAGACTAGGGCAATTGCTAAACCAATCCAACAAGATCTGATAGTCCCAATGATGTCATCATGATACTAGGATTATGACCCGAACAATAGCCCCACAGATGACGAGCACCCCAACTCATCAGTCACTCCACCCCACCCCACCTGGACAATGCTGAGCATCTGATCCCTGCCACATAGATGAGCAGGCACACTGCCCATATAAAGTACCTAGAGGTGGTATTTACTATTTACAGATGAATGGTGTACAACTTTAACTAGTACTCATGTCCTTGTCAATAAGTGACAGCACATTCTTTGTCCTACTATACTGGCTAGGGGAGAGTGCTAGAGTTAGATAGGAAACAACTTTGAACTCTGGATATACACAGTTGGTCCTAGATTGTCTGCGACAGAGCCAGCGGACTATAAAGGTTTGGTCAGCTTCATTGAGAGAGGGGGAAAGATTTCACAGCTATTGTGCTGGCAGTGAACTAGCATTGCACTCACAAGGTGCCTCCGTGGGGTCCAGACGACCTGAGGCAATATACTCGGCAGAATTGGATGAGCATCCTTCATGGATACCAGAGAAGGCTGGGCTCACCTTGTTGCTAGACAACCATTCTTGCAAGGGGAGGCGAGGCGCATGGGAAACTTGAACTCTCTCTCTCTAAATATGTCCCTTCAGTTCAGTTCACTGAAGCAACTCCCAGCATATGGCCCCACATGGCTAACTAGGCAGAACCATTGCCTCCCACACCATGCACACACACATACACACACACACCAAGCCTTGTGTTCTATTACAACAACTCATGTATTTCCAGTGGTCTGTATTGCACTTTAAACTAATTAGAATAACTTCCCGCCCCAATGTTTTAGGCAGAGGTTTTGGCAGCTGCTAAATGTCATTAATGTTCTCTAATTCAAGTAAGTGTCTACAAAATCAGAGGTGGCAAAGCAAATAAGGACCAATGGGGGAATAGGAAGATTACGACCTTAGACCGACCTTCACAACTGTGGGAAGAATAGAACGCCTACACACCTTCAGCCAATCAGGGATCATGCAGAATCTAGATGTCGAAAGATATTTATAGTAATGGGAGGGTGGGGGTGGTCTGTTGACGCTGCTGTCGGGGGGAGGAAGGAACCTGTGTTGAAGGAGAGCTTGGGAGCTTTTTAAATTGATTGCAAGACCATTCAGAACTGCTGCTAACCAGTCACCTTACCACCTGATCAGCACTGCAAGATGACGCAGACATACTCATAGGCTCAGCACTGCAAGATGACACAGACATACTCATAGGCTCAGCACTGCAAGATGACACAGATATACTCATAGGATCAGCACTCTGCAAGATGGTGCAGACATACTCATAGGCTCAGCACTGCAAGATGACACAGATATACTCATAGGATCAGCACTCTGCAAGATGGTGCAGACATACTCATAGGCTCAGCACTGTAAGATGACGCAGACATACTCATAGGCTCAGCACTGCAAGATGACCCCGACATACTCACAGGCTCAGCACTGCAAGATGACACAGACATACTCATAGGCTCAGTACAGCAAGATGATGCAGACATACTCATAGGCTCAACACTGCAAGATGACCCTGACATACTCACAGGCTCAGCACTGCAAGATGACACAGACATACTCATAGGCTCAGCACTGCAAGATGACACAGATATACTCATAGGCTCAGCACTGCAAGATGATGCAGACATACTCATAGGCTCAGCACTGTAAGATGACGCAGACATACTCATAGGCTCAGCACTGCAAGATGACCCCGACATACTCACAGGCTCAGCACTGCAAGATGACACAGACATACTCATAGGCTCAGTATACTGCAAGATGACGCAGACATACTCATAGGCTCAGCACTGCAAGATGACCCCGACATACTCACAGGCTCAGCACTGCAAGATGACACAGACATACTCAGCACTGCAAGATGACGCAGACATACTCATAGGCTCAGCACTGCAAGATGACGCAGACATACTTATAGGCTCAGCACAGCAAGATGAAGCAGACATACTCATAGGCTCAGCACTGCAAGATGACACAGACATACTCATAGGCTCAGCACTGCAAGATGACGCAGACATACTCATAGGATCAGCACTGCAAGATGACGCAGACATACTCATAGGCTCAGCACTGCAAGATGACCCCGACATACTCACAGGCTCAGCACTGCAAGATGACACAGACATACTCATAGGCTCAGCACTGTAAGATGACCCCGACATACTCACAGGCTCAGCACTGCAAGATGACACAGACATACTCATAGGCTCAGCACTGTAAGATGATGCAGACATACTCATAGGCTCAGCACTGCAAGATGACCCCGACATACTCACAGGCTCAGCACTGCAAGATGACACAGACATACTCATAGGCTCAGTACTGCAAGATGACGCAGACATACTCATAGGCTCAGCACTGCAAGATGACCCCGACATACTCACAGGATCAGCACTGCAAGATGACGCAGACATACTCATAGGCTCAGTACTGCAAGATGACGCAGACATACTCATAGGCTCAGCACTGCAAGATGACACAGACATACTCATAGGCTCAGCACTGTAAGATGACGCAGACATACTCATAGGCTCAGCACTGCAAGATGACCCCGACATACTCACAGGCTCAGCACTGCAAGATGACGCAGACATACTCATAGGCTCAGCACTGCAAGATGACCCCGACATACTCACAGGCTCAGCACTGCAAGATGACACAGACATACTCATAGGCTCAGCACTGCAAGATGACGCAGAGGCTCAGCACTGCAAGATGACGCAGACATACTTATAGGCTCAGCACAGCAAGATGACGCAGACATACTCATAGGCTCAGCACTGCAAGATGACACAGACATACTCATAGGCTCAGCACTGCAAGATGACGCAGACATACTCATAGGCTCAGCACTGCAAGATGACACAGATATACTCATAGGCTCAGCACAGCAAGATGACGCAGACATACTCATAGGCTCAGCAATGCAAGATGACACAGACATACTCATAGGCTCAGCACTGCAAGATGACGCAGACATACTCATAGGCCTAGCATTGCAAGATGACACAGACATACTCATAGGCTCAGCACTGCAAGATGACACAGACATACTCATAGGCTCAGCACTGCAAGATGACACAGACATACTCATAGGCTCAGCACTGCAAGATGACGCAGACATACTCATAGGCTCAGCAATGCAAGATGACACAGACATACTCATAGGCTCAGCACTGCAAGATGACGCAGACATACTCATAGGCCTAGCATTGCAAGATGACACAGACATACTCATAGGCTCAGCACTGCAAGATGACACAGACATACTCATAGGCTCAGCACTGCAAGATGACACAGACATACTCATAGGCTCAGCACTGCAAGAAGACGCATACATAATCATAGGCTCAGGAGTTGTTTGGTTGCTTAGCAACAAAACACAAAGCAAGACTGGCTATACCAAAGCATTGTCTGTTGTTGTTTATAAGATAAATAGACGATCACTATCGGGAGAGTGAAGGGTGTGGTGTGTATCGGCATCCCCGACTCAGCAGAAGCACAGAATAAGAGGTGGGCTTAGTGAGGAAAGCCTTAAATCCAGAGGTCCATGTGTTTGAATTAAAGATTGCTTGTTTCACACTCGGGAAGGGTCATCAAGTCAGATTTGATATCAATCTTGGTGGTGGTGGAGAAAACATGAAAGGGTTAAAAAGGGTGGGGTGGGGAACACTTCCTGGAAGTGTCATGTGAAGGGTGGCTCAATTCCTTCTATTATAATCGCTCAACCCCAATGGTAAACCCTGGCATGGCTCTTGTTGACAAGGGATGCCTGGTCATGTACTGCTGCCTGCTACACCATCTACTAATGCACCAGAGACAAATTGTTTGCACTGCATTCAGAGTTTCCCAAGAATACTTTCGTCTCCAAGCATCACCCATGTTAGTTTAACAACCCCCAGCCAAGTTTAGCAAATAGATATGCTCCTCTTCAATAGACTTGAACTCAGTGAATATGGTTGCATACATTCTCTCTCCTAGCATTTCTGTATATAGCTATGAGTATACTCTCTCCTGACATGGCCACTTTGTCTGAGCCTATCTAGACATTGCTGCTCAGCTTTCCTGCTGGAGCTCACTATTTTTTCCCTTTTCTCCAGTGCAAATCAAAACAGTGCTAGCCTTTGCTCCAGCTTGTCTGGGCTCCCTTCTCAAACAATGCTAGCTTTTGTTCCAGCTTGTCTGGGCTCACTTCTCAATCTGTTCCCACACTTTGTTCTGTAGTTGAGTTTCTTTGTGCAGAGCACAGAAGGGGCAACTAACATCTCCAGCTTCGAGCTTCTCAGCTAGCTCGGAAGTGTGAATAGCACATTAGCGTAATTTGTGCAAGTCCATCTACCTCAGCCAATGAATAATAGATGTACATGCATACATACAATGAAACCTCCAAGACTATGATATTTCAGTGCCCAGACCAAAAACATTACAAAAAAACACTAGTGCTAATTTACAGCACCTGCAGCTTCACCTCTTCAAGCGCTGGTTTACAATATGCTGCTAGGTCTTCGCGTCGTATCTGTTCACAATACGGAGTCGCCGCTTGAGCAAACTTGAACTTTCACTCAACTGGAACCCCACCCATTAATTAATGGACACCAATGCCCATGTCATTCGCGCATCACGTATATTAAGAAAAGTTCTTACTGCTTTGATAAGCCTTTCGTCATCCGTTCAGCTTTGAAATCACAAGTTTTACTGAAAAATCAAAATAAAGCACACCAGAATGATGAAAACTCAAATAAATGTGCACCAGAATGATGCAATGAGGTCGCAATGCTGCTCAAATAGAACTCGAATAGAAATCGATTCTATTCAAGCGGTGCGACGCAGTGCGACGCAGTGCGATGCGACTCAATTTTGTGTTCACAATATTTAAAAACGACACATTGCAGCGCATCGCTAGCACGTTTTGCATATTGTGAATCAGCCTTTAGAGAAGCTGCAGTAAATGGAACTTCAAAAAAAAATCTTTTTTTTGCAAGCCTCAGAATGCCTAGTTTTTTTGGTACACGGATAGAGATAGAGGGTCATGGAGTATGCATTGTATAAGGTGACTAAGAAATAACTGACGTCCATCGACTGCACTTGTTTAAAGGCACCATGCTGTGAACTTAATATACCTAGGGTGCTGCGTTCACCTGAAATTGGAGCACACTCTTTCTTACTTATCCAGCCTGGTGGTTTGAGAAGGCTAAACAGCTTTTCAGCCATTGTGACAGCTGCTATGTTCCGAAAAGACATCCTAGGTGTCCTTTGCACTGACATAGATACCATAATAGGTAAAGAGTGGCAATGTCCCGATTCTTTTGGTTAAAGATAGCAGTTAACACACACACACACACACACACTATCGATGCTATCGATACACAACACAATAAATTCTCCCCTCCTAGAATTATGAGTGGCAAGGGGCAATGACTTGCTATTTCCCCGAACATGTGGGCAGTAGAGCCTTGAATGCGAACATCCACGTAACTATGGGGATTCTTACATCACAAATACCATCAGCCATTCTCACACGGAACATGCAAAACAACCTGTTCAGCAACATGCAAGATGCTTTACAGAAACATCGATTCAGTTTGGCAAGCGGGGCAGAAACATTTCAACGAGACTGTAGGATCTTTGAAACACTATTGATAAATGCTGCAATGCTTTGTAGGTGGACATTTGATTTTGACAACAATGTGAATTATCACTGAAGGCCTATATGTACATGTACACACATATATATATGTATATGTACATATATATGTATACATATGTATATATATAATAATACGATAATCAGTTTTTTTGTGTTTTTCTTAAATGTTTAACCCTTTCACTGCTGCAGGTAAATAACCCCCCTGTGCTGGCTTTAGGTGATTTTGAAATCAATGGCCCCAAAAAACTAAGAGGTTATTTTGAAATTCTTTTTGTGTATTTGGGTGGGAAAGAGGTTGGCCTATAGGGGAAAAATTGAAATTTGGTATTTTACATAATTAGGTGGTCATGTGACCTCATGGCGGCCATATTGGATTTCACTTTTATCATCAAATCGGTGATAAAAACTACTTTTTCTCCAAGAAATTCTTATGGGATGCCTTTTTCCCCCAATGGATAATGATGAAGATACATAAAATGAATAAAAATATCAATAGTTTGAATTATTTTCATCATTTTATTTTAAAAAAGACAAAAATCAACGTTTGTCGGCAGAATCATGAAAAAACATGAAATTTTCTAACAAATCACTGTAACAAGTGTTCCCAACAATTAGTCATTTATACTCCACACAACCTTCTGGGATCATGGAAATCAGGTATTTCAAGTTCACATGCATATTTTCTAATGTGTTTTGAACATTTATCTGGTTAGCAGCCATATATTTTGGTCACATTGATGTCGTTTCAATCTACAGACATAGCACTGTCACCTTGGCCCTGTGCAGGGCCGGCAAATCATCGATCTCGTCCATGGAATACTCCCAATCACTGTCGGCATTATCGTAGTCAACTGTTGAAAACGATTACCTGTATTGTCCAAATCAAAGTTGTCCTCGCTGTCTGGTCCACAACTTCGTTGCCTGCTGTGAGGCCGCGCTCGCGTCATTTTGCTGCCTACTGCTGGGAAACATGACTTTCCAAGTGAAAATCATCTCTAGTTCATAGAAAAAACAATAGCAGTGCACGCGGGTTTAAAAAATGATTATTTTCACATACCCGGTACTACCGGGTACGCGCAATACGACATTTTTTTCTACCCGGTACTACCGGGTATGCACAGTGAAAGGGTTAATATGAGGGTTTTAAGAATAATATTTAGGGAGTTGGTGAATGTTGACGTGAGAAAGATGAGGGGGTGAGGGAGAGTTGGCTGGAGGTGAGTATGGTAGAGGTGGAAGGTGGTCCTGCCAACAACAAAAGGCTAGATGGTGTGCACAGCATTGGGAAGGTTTGGATGTGTATCAGGTCTAGTGCGGACACAGAGATGATCGTTTGAAAAATCATATACACTAATTAATGGCTTAACATCTTATGCCACCAGAACGAGCGTGGTAATTAGTCATGCCTTTTTGACTTCAACAAATAATTACTATAATATAGTAACAAATGCAAGGCATTGAATGGAGAGCCAAAGTGGTGGAGACAGACTTCACCTCGTCCCCCTGTGTATAGGTCCTAGCACTGTTAGATGGCAGCCGCTAGCACTGCAGCATAGCTGAAGGCCTTATTCAGTACCAATCTGTGTATTATTGTTGTCATGATGTTGCCATGCTTGGATGGTGATATGGAGAAGTAGCCAAGAATGGTATGTATTTATTATTCCCCGCATATTCCCCGCAGATTTCTAACGGTGCAGGTTGAACCTCATGCCCTGCAATGTAATGGGATGGCAGACTCTGAAATGGAAATGAGCATGTGGAAGTGTTGGCTGTGAGAGGAATTTGAGAGGAATTTTGTTAAGAGGACTTGAAAGCAGCTCCTCTACCTAAACATGGAAGTACTTTCTGCAGGAATTCTCAGAGCACTAATGGAAGACCATGCAGAAGCTGGCAAGAACTTGTTCAAGTGAGAGTTTACTCTCTTGACACTGTTTAGTGTATGCTCTCCATCATTAGCACACCTCTGCTCTAATTAAAAAAATTATATGCCCACTAAGTTGCCAGTTTTCTCCGTCCATGGAGAGCTGCAGTACGTGTGTGTACCACACCAAGATAACTTTCTGTATCATCATGACAAAAATACCCCACCTCCATGGCTATAGCACATGGATGAGTTTAAGTAACTACGTCAGAAGGAAATTCCAGCCTCCTATCCTGTCCAGCCCATTCTCACTTGCCAGTTTTCTTTCCTCTAGTGTCGAACCTACCGCTGGTTTCTCGATCTTTATCTTCACCATGACGACCATTCCTGATTGATATATATAAGCCCACTATGTTTAGGATGGGTGACTCATTCATATTGTCTTACATGTTATTCCCAACACCTAATGTATGCAGATGATGCTAAATGTGGGAGATCAATCAAGAACTCTGTGAATATGTGGTAGACAAATAGACATGTACATAAATAGATGCATGTGCTATATGCTGCAATAGCAAGGTCTTCATCCAATTCCCCGAGAAGGCTCTCTTTGCTTATTCTCTTAAAAATATGTGATTGACAGAAAAGACATTCTTCTAAACTTGAGAGGCAAGTGGAGAATGCCAGGATGGCAACGAGGTCAGAGGTTGAAACACTTCTGAAAATTGTGATTAACTTGCCAGCAATCTGTCTCAGGTTGAGAGTGGTGCATTAGAATTTGCCTAGATGATGATGTGACTACTGCACGATCAAACACTGCTGTTTGGTTTGTACAAAGTCAGCATGCTCATGAACTTTTTAATACCCGAGGTCAGCCAACATGTGGTTGCTTACATCATTAAATGCAAGTGGAGTCATCTTCAAACATATCTCTAGCCCACTGGATCCAAGATGTGGAACTTCTAAGCTATTGCAGGGCTGCTAAATTCCCGATAAGAATTCCTTTATTATTATTTATTATTATTATTGTTGTTGTTGTTGTTGTTGTTGTTGTTATTATTATTATTATTATTATTATTATTATTATTATTATTATTATTATTATTATTATTAAGGAGCAACCCATGTGCCTTGCGGAAACCCCAACAGAGGAAAATGTTCAAAGTTCTGATCAGATAAACACACACACATACATACATGTAGTGATGGACAATATATGATTTGTTTGTTTGTTAAGCTCATACTTGTGTGGGGCAAAATTGGGAAGCAACTTGTACAGTGCATTCTGCACACTAAATTAAGGCCAGAGTATTTAGTACGAGGACATTAGGGCTCATAGGAAAATATTTTGGACTATGTACGATACAAGGCACCTTGGTAATGCACAACCTGCATCAGATGTGGCTTTTCAAGAGTATTATATTTAAATTGGGTCTGGTCCTACCCTAGCAATAACTGTTGGTACTGATGGGTGCCTAGGGCCCAGTTCAGGTCTACCTCTATAGGTCTGCATTTAAACTCTATATGCATAACATACATTGGGAAGCCGTGCCCCATATACAAGAGAAGAGCAGACTACATGTCTCTCAAACAAGTGATACCCATTGAATCACCACGGCATACAATTGGCACCCAAAGAATAGTTTTAGCCAAGGTGTTAATTAAGACCATCGTTAAAAACAATGACAAAACATACAAATTTAATAACTTGTGCCTCCCTCAGGCTTGTCTATTATTATAAGAGGACTGCACAGCTGTCATATTTTTAACTTAGCTCACAGCATCTCAAGTGACTGCAATATTGAAGCTTCATGCAGGTTGCATTGAGACACAGCCAGGTGGGGAGAGAGAAACAAATATCATCTCTTTTTGCATAGCTTTAGGATGGGGGAGGGGAGGAGGAATTGACTGGGAAGCAGAAGTAATCCTACATAATGATAAGCGTGAAATTTCGTGCTTCCTACTACTATGAGTACTATTTATCACCTATCTAGTTAATAAGTCTTTAAGTCCAGCCTGAAGGCTGAATACATAGTAGGTACATACCTTCACTGTTGCTCTGTGATACAGATCCAACCAGAAGAATGAGAAGTACAATCTTCATCTCCTAGACCGCTACAGCAGCTCAAAAAGACTGTAGCGCCCACTAGCGAATTTATACATTCCTGCTCCGCATGCTATTGGTGTGGGCGGGAATATAATAAGCTAATGTGCACCTGATGCACTACCGCGGTTGTTCGGGCGTTCCGAAAGTCTAGATCTACGGTCAAGTGATTAATGATCTACGGTCGGTCGAGTGGTCACAGTCAGGTCGGGTTGTGGGATACCGCAGAGTGGCAGATAATAGTAGATTAATAACTTCTGAGATAACTGCTCTAATTTTGGTAACCTGGCTGGTCAAAATGGTCTTCAATGCTCAAGTCCCAAGCTTCATAAAATATCCTCCTGTAGTAATCTTCAGCTGCGATGGAAAATCACCTCCACTGTCACCATCTTCATAGCACCTTGGAAGCTTTCTCTTTCGTGGAAGAACAGGATCGCCAACATCTACCTGCATTGCCTTCGTTTTGACAAAACCCCTTGAAGTTATCATCTGTACGCATTCCCTGTAAGATTTGCTTGACCATTGTAGAAACTTGCTGGCCTTCTGTTGCGGACAGATTCTTGTGCTGCAGTGTACGGCTTAAATTGTCTAAATGTCTCAACAACAACTGTGCTAAAGAAATGCCAATTTTTTTAAATCAAATGTATCCATTTGGGAAGAAATTCCAGTTATTCAGGCCCTAATTTCAGTATCCTTTGACTGATCATAAGCAAAGCCCATAGCTCCTGAAGAACAGTGTAATTGTCAAGCACACTCTTGAGTGTGAGTCTCCATGCACTGTCCAATGGGTAGGACAAAGTTGCTTCAATTCAGGAGTGTCTGGTTCCATAAAAATATTATCTTTCAATGCACGTAGTCTCCTCCCTAAAATAGACGAGCTTTCAGATCTTTGTACAATTCATTCTCCTGACATTATTTGTATTTCTGAAACTTGGCTCTCCTCTGACATCCTTGACTCAGAAATCTCTCTTCCTAGTTTTAATATTTTCCGTCTTGATAGAAGTCGTCGGGGTGGTGGTGTTGCCATTCTTCCCTTCACGCTTGTTCTCTTCCTATAAATTTAAATTCTAAACTAGAACTTCTCCTTATCTCTGTTTTTATGTGTGAGGAGGATGGTAGTTGGGGGAGAGTAGGTGGTGAGGTGCAAGGAGAGTTGTAAGTAGACCCAGGAGTGGAAGGGTGAAGTGAGGCTGAGAAGCGAGGTGTTGAGGGCGGAGGTGGTCTGTCATTCGTAAGCAACTCCCAGCACATGGCCCCACATGGCCCCACATGGCTAACTAGGCAGAACCATTACCTCCTACCTCACGCACGCACCATTGCATGCGCACACACACACACACACATTCCGATGTACAGTCACATGACCTTGTGTTATATTACAACAACTCATGTATTTATAGTGGTCTGTATTGCACTTTAAACTAATTAGAATAACTCTCCCCCCAATGTTTTAGGCAGAGGTTTTGGCAGCTGCTAAATGTCGTTATGTTCTCTGATTCAAGTGTCTACAAAATCAGAGGTGGCAAAGCAAATAAGGACCATTATCTGAATAGGAAGATTACGACCTTAGCCCGACCTTCACAACTGTGGGAAGAATAGAAGGCAGACCCGCCTAGATCTAAATCCAGAATCTAACCGAGAACCCCCCCTACCCCCCCCCCCCCCCCCCAGACCTTAATTTAACCGAAACCCAAATTAAAAAAACCAGAAGACCTCAATGGTGGCTGTGGTAAAGATAGTTAACCATCAGCCCTGACAAATCTTCATCCAAACAGGAACCACACCTTCAGCCAATCAGGCATCATGCAGAATCAGACAAGATAATTATAGTAATGGGAGGGTGGGGTTGGTCAGTTGAGCTGATGTCGGGGGTGGGGGGAAGGAACCTGTGTTGAAGGAGAGCTTGGGAGCTTTTCTAATTGATTGCAAGACCATTCAGAACTGCTGCTACCAGTCACCTTACCACCTGATCAGCACTGCAAGATGACACAGACATACTCATAGGCTCAGCACTGCAAGATGACACAGACATACTCATAGGCTCAGCACTGCAAGATGACACAGACATACTCATAGGCTCAGCACTGCAAGATGACACAGACATACTCATAGGCTCAGCACTGCAAGATGACACAGACATACTCATAGGCTCGTACTGCAAGATGACGCAGACATACTCATAGGCTCAGCACTACAAGATGACGCAGACATACTCATAGGCTCAGCACTGCAAGATGACGCAGACATACTCATAGGCTCAGCACTACAAGATGACGCAGACATACTCATAGGCTCAGCACTGCAAGATGACGCAGACATACTCATAGGCTCAGCACTGCAAGATGACACAGACATACTCATAGGCTCAGCACTGCAAGATGACACAGACATACTCATAGGCTCAGCACTGCAAGATGACACTGATATACTCATAGGCTCAGCACTGCAAGGTGATGCAGACATACTCACTCATACTGACACTTGGTTTTTCCACGAGATCTTTCCCCCTCCATATATACTGGGAAAGGGTCAAGGACAGCCGGCAGGTTTGTGTGGGCTAGTCCAGAATGCTGGCCGGGATCAACCAATCACAGTCCCACCTCCTTTCATCCTGTCATTTTGACGAGGGTATGACCACTATGTGCTGCAGCTAATAAGATAGCCAAATTGAGACTATGATAGAAATTGGAATTTAGGGAGTTGGTGAATGTTGACGTGAGGAAGATGAGGGGGTGAGGGAGAGTTGGCTGGAGGTGAGTATGGTAGAGGTGGGAGAGGTTCCTGCCAACAACAAAAGGCTAGATGGTGTGGACGGCATTGGGAAGGTTTGGATGTGTATCAGGTCTAGTGCGGACACAGAGATGATCATTTGCAAAATCATATACAATAATTAACACAGATTAATGGCTTAACATCTTATGCCACCAGAACGAGCATGGTAATTAGTCATGCCCTTTTGACTTCAACAAATAATTACTATAATAATAATAGTAACAAATGCAAGGCATTGAATGGAGAGCCAAAGTGGTGGAGACATACTTCACCTCGCCTCCTGTGTATAGGTCCTAGCACTATTAGATGGCAGCCGCTAGCACTGTACATAGCATAGCTGAAGGCCTAATTCAGTACCAATCTGTGTATTATTGTTGTCATGATGTTGCCATGCTTGGACGTTGATATGGAGAAGTAGCCCATGAATGGTATGTATTTATTATTCCCCGCAGATTTCTAACCGTGCAAGGTTGAACCTCATGCCAAATGACCATGTGGAAGTGTTGGCTGTGAGAGGAATTTTGTTAAGAGGTCTTGAAAGCAGCTCCTCTACCTAAACATGCCATCTCAGGAAGTACTTTCTGCAGGAATTCTCAGAGCACTAATGGAAGACCATGCAGAAGCTGGCAAGAACTTGTTCAAGTGAGAGTTTGCACTCTTGACACTGTTTAGTGTATGCTCTCCATCATTAGCACACCTCTGCTCTAATTATCCTTCCTATAATTATATGCCCACTAAGTAGCCAGCTTTCTTCATGGAGAGCTGCAGTACGTGTGTGAACCACACAAAGATAACTTTCTGTATCATCATGACAAAAATACCCCACCTCCATGGCTATAGCACGTGGATGAGTTTAAGTAACTACGTCAGAATGAAATTCCAGCCTCCTCTCCTGTCCAGCCCATTCTCACTTGCCAGTTTTCTTTCCTCTAGTTTTGAACCTACCGCCAGTTTCTCGATATTTCTCTTCACCATGCTGACCATTCCTGAGCCCGCTATGTTTAGGACGGGTGACCCATTCATATTATCTTACATGTTATTCCCAACTCCGAATGTATGCAGATGATGCTAAATGTGGGAGATCAATCAAGAACTCTGTGAATATGTGGTAGACACATAGACATGTACATAAATAGATGCATGCACTATATGCTGCAATAGCAAGGTCTTCATCCAATTCCCCGAGAAGAATATGTGAATGACAGAAAAGACAGTCTTCTAAACTTGAGAGGGAAGTGGAGAATGCCAGGATGGCAACGAGGTCAGAGGTTGCAACACTTCCGCAAATTGTGATTTAACTTGCCAGCAATCTGTCTCAGGTTCAGAGTGGTGCATTAGAATTTGCCAAGATGATGATGTGACTACAGCACGATCAGACACTGCTGTTTGGTTTGTACAAAGTCAGCATGCTCATGAACTTTTTAATACCTGAGGTCGTCTAACATGTGGTGCCCACATCATAATTACATGCAAGTGGGGTCATCTTCAAACAGATCTATAGCCCACTGGATCTGAGATGCCTAGTACAGGGCTGCTAAATTCCCAATAAGAATTCCTTTAATTTTTTTAAAATATATTTAAATTTATATATTTATTATTATTAGAGCCACCCATGTGCCTTGCGGGAACATACAGGCCCCAACAGAGAAAAAAATGCAAAGTTCTGATCAGACAAACACACACACATACACGTACCGATGGACAATATATGATTTAGTTTGTTTGTTAGGCTTGCTTCATACTTGCGTGGGGGCAAAATTGGGAAGCAACTTGTACAGTGCATTCTGCACACTAAATTAAGGCCAGAGTATTTAGTACGAGGACATTAGGGCTCATAGGAAAATATTTTGGACTATGTACGATACAAGGCAACTTGGTAATGCACAAACTGCATTAGATGTGGCTTTCCAAGAGTATTATATTTAAAATTGGGTCTGGTCCTACCCTAGCAATAACTGTTGGCACTGATGGGTGCCTAGGGCCCAGTTCAGGTCTACCTCTATAGGTCTGCATTTAAACTCTATATGCATAGCATACATTGGCAAGTCTTGCCCCACACAGTTTGTATACAAGAGAAGAGCAGACTACATGTCTCTCAAACAAGTGATACCCATGCATTCAGCATACAAATTTAATAACTTGTGCCTCCCTCAGGCTTGGCTATTATTATAAGAGGCACAGCTCTCATATTCTAACTTAGCTCACAGCACCTCAAGTGACTGCAATAGTGAGGCTTCTTGCAGGTTGCATTGAGACACAGCCAGGTGGGGAGAGAGAAACAACATTCATCTCTTTTTTTGCATAGCTTTAGGATAGGGGAGGGGAGGTGGAATTGACTGGGAAGCAGAAGTAATCATGCTAACCGTGAAATCTCAGTGCTTCCAAAAACTACTACGAGTACGATTTATCACCTATTTAGTAATAAGTCTTTGCTCAAGTCCAGCTTGAAGGTCGAATACATAGTAACAAGGGTGGCTCAGCCACTCAAAGGTTGAGTGGGTCAAGAGGAGGATGAGGCTGCTTGAGGCCACGAAAAATTATTTTTTAAATGTCAAATATATAGCCATTAGAAGTTCATGATTTTTGTCTATTCAACTACTGTTCTACCATGGTTTGAGTCACAATTGAGTTATGAAATTACACATTACAAATCAAATCTACCAAAATATTGCATGCCTGTGTTCATTAGCGAATGAATTGACTACCAATATCTAAAAGGTTGATTTTGTCCAGTCTATCCTGATGCACATACAAAAGTAATAATTTATTAAGACGAAGTTGAGTCATTGTAGATCTGAGATAGGTTTTGAGACGCCTAAGGGCACTAAATGACCTCTCACTTGTTGCATTCGTTGCTGGCAATACAAGCAACAGCTTCACTAAGACGATGACTTCCGAAAATAGATGGTTGGTAAGATAAAAAGGGCTTCACATGCCTCCCTATGATACTCAGACTCATGGTGTTTCATTATCTTAGATATTCCATCTTTCCAATTGGAAAAGCCAGCTGATATCTATATAAAATAAGATATGGTAGATGTAAATATATATTTATAGCTAACTTGCTAACTATAGTATATACTTACAAAGGCACTATCTGGACTTTTTGAAGCCAAAATCTTCTTTTGAGCCACTGCCTTTGTACAACAAGCATGGCAAAAAATGGTGTCCTGCTCTACATCATGAAGAAATATATTTCTAGTCAAGTGTCTGAAGGTCTCTCCTGATAACTTGGACATAAACAACTACGTTTTATTTGTATCTTCTTCCACGAGAGCCTCCGGTGCAAATAAACTTCGACATAACTTCTGTTCCACATCTACCAGTCGTCACTTCTATTATAATAGAGTTGTCCACTTGTGGAATTCATTAGTGCCAATAATCGACATGTTCTTGTCATTCTACAGTATCAAGCATCACATTATTGACTTTCTCTTTCTCTGGGATCATTTCTTGTCAAACGTTGACCCTGATACTCCATGCACATTTCACCATATCTGTCCTTGTTCCTCGTGCTCTATAATTCCCCACCTCTAATAATACTCATCCTGGCTTCACCAAATTATGGTGATGTTCCTCAACAATCTCTTGCTGTTCATGGGTTTTTAGTGTAGCTAGTATAGCTAATTAAAAATTACATTCACTGTGGTGTCTACTGATCACTTAACATTGTTTAGTCAGTACTGTAGTGGCCAAACAAACAATAGACGGTCTGTTACGTATAGCAGGCAACTAGCTAAATATTTATATATATATATTGGCCCACCTGGCCCACCCTGCTAAACCACCCCTGCAGAGTAGGTACATACCTTCACTGTTGCTCTGTGATACAGATCCAAACAGAAGAAAGAGAAGTACAATCTTCATCTCCTACCCGGCTCAGGCAGCTACAGCTCAAAAAAACAACTGTAACGTCCACTAGCTGATCTTTTGAATTTATACATTCGGATGATTCCTGTCCCAGGTGACCTCATTCTAAGGCATAATTATAACTTCAAAGTCCCCAATGCGTATCGAATTACCATTATCTAATGCACACCTGATGCACCTACCGCGGTTGTTCACGAGCTCTCCTAAAGTCAAGCGATACGTACGGTCTCATGCATATGGGCGGTTACAGCAGCAACTTTTTGTTCTTCTTTGTTTTTTTGTTTTTTAACAAGCTTGTACATATAATAAATACATCAATCCAGAAATCCAGAAAAACAATTCAAGCCTGTCCATCCACCATGGCCCGGGGAGGGAGGCAGCTGAAAAAATTGGTATCATGTGTCTGGTCCACTGATGATGGGGCAGAAAGTAGCATTCGACATGATCTTCCAGCAAAATACGTCTCTACATCTTCTCCCTTCTCTAACTTTCTGAAAGTGACTATCCTCAGTTTGCGTCACCGATTTGCACAATTTGCCTGGGGAGTGGCGCGCTCACGTAATAACAATGAAATGCAGTACAATACAGATAAAAAATGTGCTAGCTAGTGTTCGTCCTCTTCTCCAGGTTCTTCTAGCTCTTCCAACTCATCAGCTTCCCAATCACTCATCCCTGCGAAAGTCGTCGTCGTCACTCTCCTCATCAACTTTCTTCGGAATGCATTCCCTGATGAAGTCATCATCTGAACCATCCATGCGCAGGGCTGCAGATTTTATACAAATATTTGTATTTTTCTAACCTTGTACAGTATCTTTGGATGTATTTTAATAATCTTTGTATTTAGGTACTATTATCACTGTGACTATGACTCTGCAACTGGAGACCTGCTTTGGGGGTTTAAATTTCAAAATAATTATTGTTAGCTCTGTAGAACGTTTAAACCTGGGCAAGGTGATGGCAAAGCACATTGTCAGTGATCAGCAGGGGCCTCAGGAGACAAGTATTGTGAGTAGTGCTAGTAGAAGTTCTAACCGGTCGGTGTCACTGTCAGAGTATCTATAAATCTGCAAGCTCTCTTACCTCATACATTCGAAACAGAGATGGACCAAAGAGAGAAGAAGCTGTCATAGCAGCAGAGGTTAAGTTTGCTTTCTTTCTAGCAGAGCATCACCTCCATTTTTGGTAGCTGAGCACTGCTCAAAATTGTTTCCTGCACTATATTCAGATTCTGCAATTGCAAAATCTATAAAATGTGGCCGGACTAAAGCCAGGGCTATTGTGAAAGTAGTAGCTGAAGAAGTAGTTTCTGATTTACTTACCCGGCTTGATGAATCTAAGTTTTTCAGCTTACATATATACAGATGAAACCGACATTACCGTTAAATGCAGTATTATGATCCAGTTCTTTGAGAATACCACTGGAAAGGTTTGTTGCTTTTTCCTAAAGTTGGAGTCAGTGCAGAAGGCTGATGCAGGAAGTTTATTCCAGGTCCTAGACTCTAATTTGAGTGCCAGTGGACCTATAAAATATGCTAATCTGGCGGGACTGGGCTCTGATGGTGCTAATGTCATGCTGGGAAAAAGCGATTCTGTTATGACTAAATTAAAAACTAATCAAACCTCTTTGATGGCTTTCACTGTAATTGCCATATAGCAGCCTTAATTGCTAATCATGCATGTAGTGTCTTGCCCGATATTCTTGATGACATTACAGTTCAAATTTGGTATTTCTCCCAAAACGTCAACGCACCTTTGAAAATTCGCAAGTTTTCAAGCCATACAAGTTGCTTAAAACAGCGCAAATGGGGTGGCTAAGCTACTAGAACAGTTTCATGCTCTTCTTTCTTATTTCAGAAGTACAGAAGAGAAGCAAGCTGTTGTTCTCAGAATAAAAACTGGTCTGAGAATCCAATTTGTAAATGTTTCTGAGTGATTCATTGCCCGTTATTAACACCTTTAAACAAAACGATACAATTGCAATCACCTACAATACATTTCCTTCACCAAGAGGTCCAGTCATTTAAAAAAAAGATTTTGCTACGCTTTTTTCCCACCCGCTTCTGTGCAAAATGCTAGTATTTCAGCTCTTAATCTAGATGACGAGGACCAGTTTCTTCTCCTAGAAGAAATATTTGTGGGTCAAAAAGCAGAAAGCCTTCTCTCTGGTGAGAATGATCTCTTGTGCTTGCTACCTGTACCCAGCCTAATCCTAGACACTAGAAAACAGCATAGTGGGCCAGCACAGTGGGTACTTGTTATCTGTACCCAGCCTAATCCTAGACACTAGAAAACAGCATAGTGGGCCAGCACAGTGGGTGCTTGCTACCGGTACCCAGCCTAATCCTAGACACTAGAAAACAGCATAGTGGCCCAGCACAGTGGGTCCTGGTAACTAAAGCTACAAGATAGCCACAGATTACCAGCAGTCACTATAGTAACTAAGGCTACAAGGTATCAATGGGACTGATTTCAGGCAGTCACTATAGTAACTAAGGCTAGAAGATAATGGGACTGATTTCCAGTGGTCACTATAGTATCTGAGGCTATAAGATAGCCACAGATTACCAGCAGTCACTGTAGTAACTAAGGCTAAAAGATACTGATTTCCAGCGGTCACTATAGTATAACTTCCCAAGTATATACATTATAAAAGAACTACAGCCACTGGCTCTATCTGCAGCTTCATTAAGCAAACATGATCCACGGCGGAGGTTTCACTTAGACGCTGTACTGGTCTGAGTGAGAGGATCATTTAATTAGCTTCCTGATTAGACCCTTCATGCACAGAGAGGTGTTTTCCTGGTTCCCAAACGCTTGGGAGAGCTTGTCATGCATCACGCAGCCATGTCTAGGTATATATTCATATACATAGCATACATACATATACATGGCATACATACATATACATGAAATACATACATATACATGGAATACATATATATACATGGCACACATACATATACATGGCATACATACATACACATGGCATACATACATATACATGGAATACATACATATACATGGCATACATACATATACATGGAATACATACATATACATGGCATACATATATATATACATGGCATACATACATATACATGACATATGTACATATACATGGCATATTACATATACATGTCATACATACACATGCATGGTATAAGACATGCACATGTGTTTATCCAAACAATAGCAAAACACTAATTTCTATTATCTTTATGTCAGTGGGGGATGGATGGGGGAAAACTGCCTGTAGAGCTATTATGACATCACAACAATTGAAACGTCATTTAGCCCTCTCAATATTCCAGCATGGTAGAGCCAGTTCACTCTAATTATAGCCAACCATGGCTCCACCTACTTCACCTATGCACACTCTATAGTCATGCACCTGCACAAACAGGACATCTACAGCCCTGGCTGCTTACTCCTCATCAAGACAAGTTGTGTTCAATGGAACCCAACAGCAGGGTGCACTGAACCCAACAGCAGGGTGCATGGAACCCAACAGCAGGGTGCACGGAACCCAACAGCAGGGTGCATGGAACCCAACACCAAGGTGCACAGAACCCAACAGCAGGGTCCATGGAACCCAACCACAGGGTGCACGGAACCCAACAGCAGGGTGCACGGAACCCAACAGAAGGGTGCATGGAACCCAACACCAAGGTGCATGGAACCCAACAGCAGGGTGCATGGAATCCAACAACAGGGTGCACGGAACCCAACAGCAGGTGCACGGAACCCAACAGCAGGTGCACGGAACCCAACAGCAGAGTGCACGGAACCCAACAGCAGGTGCACGGAACCCAACAGCAGGGTGTACGGAACCCAACAGCAGGGTACGGAACCCAACAGCAGGGTGCACTGAACCCAACAGCAGGCACACGGAATCCTACGCGAACACATATCTTATCACTTTCAGTTCCCTCCCTCCTTTGAGCCTCCTCAAATATGGACTGCTACAGATGTAGCAGAGAAGAGCAACTGCTAGATTACTAGAGTCTTGTCTTCCTAATAGTGGTATAGGGCAGAATAATGGTATAGGGTGGAAAATTCCTAAAAATCGAATAAGAGTATAGACCTGAATAAGAGTATAGGGTGTGTTTACTTCTCCTTTGGCAGTGTGTAAAAATCATAGGAAATGCTCAGAAAGACATGAAAAATGATATCAAGCTATTATTAGATCATTGCATCACAAGATTGTTGTATAATTATGTATACATATGTATATGTATAAATACATATGTACACATATATGTATACATATGTATATTTATATACATTATATATGTATACATAATACATATATATGTATACATATGTATACATATATATAATATGATAATAATTTTTTTGTGTTTTTCTTAAATGTTTACAATATGAGGTTTTAAGAATAATATTTAGGGAGTTGGTGAATGTTGACGTGAGGAAGATAAGGGGATGAGGGAGTGTTGGCTGGAGGTGAGTATGGTATATAGGGGTGCTGCCAACAAAAAAAGGCTTGATGTGTGGATGGCATTGAGAAGGTTTGGATGCGTATCAGAAGTCTAGGGCAGACACAGATGATTTGCAAAATCATATACGCTAATTAACACAGATTAATGGCTTAACATCTTATACCACCAGAACGAGCGTGGTAATTTGTCATGCCCTTTTGACTTCAAAAAAATAATTACTAATAACAAATGCAAGGCATTGAATGGAGAGCCAAAGTGATGGAGACAGACTTTACCTCGTCCCCCTGTGTACAGCACTGTTAGATGGCAGTCCCTAGCACTGTAGCATAGCTGAAGGCAGTACCAATCTGTGTATTATTGTCGTCATGATGTTGCCATGCTTGGATGGTGATATGGAGAAGTAGCCCAAGAATGGTATGTATATATTATTCCCCGCAGATTTCTAACCGTGCAGGTTGAACCTCATGCCCTGCAATGCAATGGGATGGCAGACTCTGAAATGGAAATGTGCATGTGGAAGTGTTGGCTGTGAGAGGAATTTTGGTAAGAGGATTTGAAAGCAGCTCCTCTACCTAAACATGCCGTCTCAGGAAGTACTTTATGCAGGAATTCTCAGAGCACTAATGGAAGACCATGCAGAAGAAGGCAAGAACTTGTTCAAGTGAAAGTTTGCACTCTTTACACTGTTTAGTATATGCTCTCCACCATTAGCACACCTCTGCTCTAATTATCCTTCCTATAATTATATGCCCACTAAGTAGCCAGCGAAAGTCGTCGTCGTCACTCTCCTCATCAACTTTCTTCGGAATGCTTTCCCTGATGAAGTCATCATCTGAACCATCCATGCAGGGCTGCAGATTTTATACAAATATTTGTATTTTTCTAACCTTGTACAGTATCTTTGGATGTATTTTAATAATCTTTGTATTTAGGTACTATTATCACTGTGACTATGACTCTGCAACTGGAGACCTGCTTTGGGGGTTTAAATTTCAAAATAATTATTGTTAGCTCTGTAGAACGTTTAAACCTGGGCAAGGTGATGGCAAAGCACATTGTCAGTGATCAGCAGGGACCTCAGGAGACAAGTATTGTGAGTAGTGCTAGTAGAAGTTCTAACCAGTCGGTGTCACTGTCAGAGTATCTATAAATCTGCAAGCTCTCTTACCTCATACATTCGAAACAGAGATGGACCAAAGAGAGAAGAAGCTGTCATAGCAGCAGAGGTTAAGTTTGCTTTCTTTCTAGCAGAGCATCACCTCCATTTTTGGTAGCTGAGCACTGCTCAAAATTGTTTCCTGCACTATATTCAGATTCTGCAATTGCAAAATCTATAAAATGTGGCCGGACTAAAGCCAGGGCTATTGTGAAAGTAGTAGTTGAAGAAGTAGTTTCTGATTTACTTACCCGGCTTGATGAATCTAAGTTTTTCAGCTTACATATATACAGATGAAACCGACATTACCGTTAAATGCAGTATTATGATCCAGTTCTTTGAGAATACCACTGGAAAGGTTTGTTGCTTTTTCCTAAAGTTGGAGTCAGTGCAGAAGGCTGAAGCAGCAAGTTTATTCCAGGTCCTAGACTCTAATTTGAGTGCCAATGGACCTATAAAATATGCTAATCTGGTGGGACTGGGCTCTGATGGTGCTAATGTCATGCTGGGAAAAAGCGATTCTGTTATGACTAAATTAAAAACTAATCAAACCTCTTTGATGGCTTTCACTGTAATTGCCATATAGCAGCCTTAATTGCTAATCATGCATGTAGTGTCTTGCCCGATATTCTTGATGACATTACAGTTCAAATTTGGTATTTCTCCCAAAACGTCAACGCACCTTTGAAAATTCGCAAGTTTTCAAGCCATACAAGTTGCTTAAAACAGCGCAAATGGGGTGGCTAAGCTACTAGAACAGTTTCATGCTCTTCTTTCTTATTTCAGAAGTTCAGAAGAGAAGCAAGCTGTTGTTCTCAGAATAAAAACTGGTCTGAGAATCCACTTTGTAAATGTTTCTGAGTGATTCATTGCCCGTTATTAACACCTTTAAACAAAACGATACAATTGCAATCATCTACAATACATTTCCTTCACCAAGAGGTCCAGTCATTTTTTAAAAAGATTTTGCTACGCTTTTTTTCCACCCCCTTCTGTGCAAAATGCTAGTATTTCAGCTCTTAATCTAGATGACGAGGACCAGTTTCTTCTCCTAGAAGAAATATTTGTGGGTCAAAAAGCAGAAAGCTTTCTCTCTGGTGAGAATGATCTCTTGTCGAATGAAGTCTGAAAGTTCAGGGGGACATGCAGAAATTTTTGGGTGGCTGCAGCAAAGTATGCTATTAAAAAACTGCCCAGTTGATAATGACTTTTTGAAAAACTTAAGTTGGATTTCTCTGTATGTTGCATCATGCCTTAAACAAGCCATCAAAGACGACGAAATAGGTCTGCTTAATGAAGAATTTATTAACTACTGCACTGCTGAGCTCCCTCCTGAAATTGTTACTATTATTGCTACTGGCATCAAGTTGGGCAAGTCAAAGATGTTTCTGGAGAATGTTAGCTAAAGCAGTGATAACAATTCCCCATGGCAATGCAGATTGGGAAAGGACATTTAGTCATATTGGACTGAATAAAACCAAGGTACGAAATAGTTTGAGTGTGATAGAAGAATTTTTTTAATGAAAAGACAAAGTTATAAATATATATTGACAATACCTCGGACACATGCGTACATCATGATACATGTCTGTTAGAATGTAGGGATGGGCATGGCAAGGGCAAGAGGGAGGTGGGGTAGAAATGCAATTACATTTTAAAGAAAAGGATTAAGATTATCTGCATTGCTTCGATTACAAGTGAAAACAAAGGACCCTTGTTTCGACTTCAAACCAACAGCAAGAATGCTTCAAAGATGCAAGAATGCTATTTCTGAACTAATTTAACTTATTACTCTAACATTTTTAAATATCAGTATTGTATTTGTAATACTTTGGATATATTTGGAGTTTTAACTGGTATAAAATTCAGAGTTGAATAACATGTATTACGATTAATGCGACAAGGGAGTTAGCAGCCCTGGAGTGGGCGTATGCTCAGGAGAGCATCTAGGGCTAGGCTCAGGAGTGGGCTTATGCTCAGTTGGCTAGGGTTAGGGTCAGAAGAGCAGCTAAGGTTAGGCTCAGCTTGTGCTCAAGAGAGTGGCTAGGATTAAGCTTAGGGGAGTGGCTATGGTTAGGCTCAGGATAGTAGGCTTATGCTCAGGAGAGTGGCTTAGGCTCAGGAAAGTAATTAGGGTTAGAGTCAGTAGAGTGATTAGGGTTAGGGTTAAGGGTTAGGGTTAAAGCAATGGCTAGAACAATCTTGACAATGCTGAAGTCCCAACATGAATTGTCTACTAATATTATTGTGACATGAAGTATTTCCCCAAAGTGGGCATGGACACAGATGATAGGTATATAGCTAAATATTTTATCTCACTTGAGTCCCCCTCCCCCAATATTCAAGATCCTCAGTCACAAGCAACTGTTGTGCTTGGTGTCCAATTTCCTCATCATGGAAGAACTATACACAGAATCTGATATGAATGCTCCAAAAATTTGAAATGTTAAAAATTCCACAATAATAATGTCAACGGCTCAAGAAACACTAGGGATTAATCAGTAAAAGAGTTAAGATTTGATTATGCAAGTGATCTATCTGGCCATTGAAAAGTTCCATCAAATTCAAACTGCTTACCCGGCTTCCTTGTGTATCTAAGCATACATTAGCTGATGGACCCTTCCCTCATGAGTGCATCTAGGCATGCAATAGCCCCCTCATGAGTGGATCTAGGCATGCAATAGTTCTTCTCCCTTCATTACCCACTTGACACCACAAGTAACTATATGTTACTGCAGTGATTGCCCTTTAAAAATATTATTCATAAATAAATTCATCCTTGAGGCTGATGGGCAACTTTCAGAGCTCTCACCAGCTGCTCGATTATATCATATTGGAACACAAGATTTTTTTTAATAATTGGAAAGATACAGTCGTTTTACCTAAAAGTAATACAGCCAGGACACATACATTCAATTCAAAAAATACAAAGCAGCTGTTTAAATAGCTGTACAAAAGTGGAGATCTCAGAACACACAATACAATGCAGCACAGACTAGAAACCACACCCAGTGATGGTTGCACATGAGAGTCGCTGCAGCTCCACTTGCAGAGAGACAGGGTACCACTTGTACCTCCATTGCTGCCTGCAATGAAGTCTCTTACATTCTTCCTATTCAGCTCTTGAACAACTTCATACACAGTCATGTCAAGCTGTACAAAATCAATGAGCACAACGTTCAAAGTCTTCCCATCCATCCTGAGGAAATTGAAGCATGCAGTGGAAGCATTCAGAATAAGACTGTTGCAAGTATTCTGTGCAAAATGGAGGCATAGATCCAAGTTGAATGCATTCAAGATCACAATGTCATTTTTGTTGGTGTCTTTGCATATTGGTTGTTCTTCTGCTCCTCTGAGGATAGCGCATGTACTTCCCCATCTGCTGGGCTCCATGGTAGTGTAGGGAGGTGGATGAAGCCAAGGTTTTGATGCCAGGGGACCTAGAACCAACTCCTGGTCAAATAATACAAAGATTCTCTCATTTATTTCAACGGCGTGCCTCAGAGTAGGCCAAGTGTTACCATTAGATGTGAAATAAGTGCTCATCTTTGTAGTAGCTGCTCCTTCACCCCATCGTTGCTCAAGGATGTCTGCGATCATCTGACCAGCTAGTGGAAGATCTTCTGCAGGGATGTTGTTGGTGAAGTACAAGCCAATTATTTCAGTGCTATTGACCCTCATCCATTCATCTACTTGTTGGAAGATATGAATGATGGTTCCACCATATCTGTATCCAAGCCGAGTACTACCTGATAAACTGCCCTGACATGACACAAGTCTACTTGTGTTCAAGTCACCAAAATCAGGAATGTCACACGTCTTTGGGAGAATGCATATGTCAAGACCCAGGAATCGTATACCTAGGTCTAGCTGGTCAGTAATAGAGAGGTTCTGATTCTTAAAGATACAGTCAGACTGAGAGGATATGCCTCCCTGGCAGTTTCTGACTGACCCATTAAATCCTGATCCTGCTGCATGGGATCCCGGGAGAGAAATCTGGTTGAACCTCAGCTCGCAATACTCCGACCGTCCATTACAATTTTGGGCTGTAACAGGAAGGAAGAAAACAACTCCTCACAATTTATACATTGACAAGATAAGGTGAGAGGTAATAGTTTCAATATATTAGGTGACTCAGCTTGGAACATATATTACAAGAGCTATTCGCAAGTTGCAATTGAAATGCGATGAGACAAGACAACTCTACAGCTCTTCTTCACATTTTGTGTAATAGGAACTTGCCAACTTCAAACTCCGAAGATGCAGGAGCGCACTAATCCATAAAAAGCACATAGACCAAGAACGGCTTTTTATAATGCTTAACGGTAATCACCACAGTCATGGCTTTGTCAAGTAATCAAGTGTGTATAATGGCACATTACCACAGTCATGGCTTTGATCAAGTAATCAAGAAGAGATAAAGGATCAGTACGCCTGATTTGGTCAACTGATTTTATTCGTGGCAAGAGTCTAATGGGAATGTTACTGGCTATGAAGCCATTGTTACACTGCATTACACATGCCTGAAGTAGGGGTAGTCCATCAGTATGTGTATATGTTGGTCTGATAAAAAGAAATTAGGAAGTTACACTCTTTACCTGAAGTAGAGATTCTAGTAGAGATTATAATCTCACTGCTAAAGACACAGGAAATCTCTAATCTCGGTGCTAAAGACACATGGGTAATCTCTAATCTCGCTGCTAAAGACACATGGGTAATCTCTAATCTCGCTGCTAAAATGGGAAACCTTTGTGTAATCTAGTAATTTAGCAGCTGTGTCACGTGACCCAAGTTGTCATTTATCACTTTCAATCCAGTACGCTAGCTCTATAAAAAGAGTTTGCTCTAACTATTTGTACTCGGGTATCCATTATCTCAGTTCATGAAAGATTAACCAAGGTATGTAAGGTCACAAAATGCGGGTCCTATGAATGCATTCTTGTTAGCAAATGTAATTACGGACTTCTTTACATTCTGAATATGCAAGATAAAAGACAGATCAAGTTTTGCAGACTTGCAAGCAGATAATTACATTATAGGAATCGACACTTATAGTGCATAACATGTCATGAATGCAACAGAAATCAAAATGTGAGAGGTGTGCACAGCTGCAGTGCACAAACACATCTCCCCTCTAAGATTTGCAGGTTCGCAGAAGACTCAGAATGCTATATGCACGGTTGTGGCTGGCAAATACCATACGGTGCTAGTTATACGAAACCTTTCCACACCATATAAGGTCAGTTCCTTCATAGGAGGCAGAAAATTGGCTGCACAGACATGCATAAGTTATCCTAATGCCTACCTAGGATCGCGGTTCAGCTCCATTCCAAATATTCAGCTTTTCAGAACACCACCAATATGCATTGCATGAACTCAAAGACACACACACCAAAAAAAAAAGCATTTGCCACCACGATTAGCCCAGGCTGGTCACTGGCATGCCCTGAGAGATTACTGAGTCGGGGAGGCAAGGAGATTGTGATGTACAACTCGTGTAGTGGCTGATATGAAGATACATTGTTCAGAAGCTATGTGTGACTTTAACAAACACGACATACTTAGTCACTTTTACAACATTCATTAGTCATACAACATAGAGGGTACACACACGCGAGAGCAATATGCATTATATGGAGGACAGTCAAGGAAGGCCTTGAAAGGATACGCAAATACTGAAGCAAAAAAGTAGAACCAGAAAAATACCCACCAAGTCAGTTACAGTGCAGTGCCATCTTCCTATTTTCTATCTCTCTGTGTCTATCTCTCTCTCTCTGTTTATCTATCTATCTTATATATCTAACTGTCTGTATGTCTGCTATCTAGAAATAACCTAGAAAACCTTCCTCTGTGCTCAACTATACAAGAACAAAACCATATAAACATTTGTTATCATTTTTCAAGTATTTTTTATGTATTTGTTTGTTTGTTTGTTTGTTTGTTGTTGTGTACATCATGGCTGAGCGCTGGAGAACTAGACCATGTCAGAGTTCTACAAAGTTGAATTCAGAGCTTCTGGAACTCGATGATTTTAAACACCTGTTCCAAATTGTTTATCCTTCCTTGTCCACTACACATATCAATGCCTTGTTGCTATTGGTACCTATATCCACATACACCATGTTGGCCACTACACATATCAACACATGCTATGCCTTGTTGCTATTGGTACCTATATCCACATACACCATGTTGTTCACTACACATATCAACACATGCCATGTCTTGTTGCTAATGTTGCCATGTGGGGACCAGCTGCAGACTCCTTCAGAGAATTGCACAGAACTCCCACCAACCGACAGATCTTTTCAACCACAGCCTCCTTTGAACTTAGTAATAGTTTGCCAGGAGCAGAACCTCCAAAGCAAACAGGTGTAGGACTGAGTGGAGCCAGTCATTCATGTTTGCATCATTGATGAACTTACACTGCAGAACTGCTTTATTTTGGAATTGGTTGTTCATAGACATGCACTGGAGCCTTTAGAGTCCTATGATTCTATAATGGTATACAAGATGTGCGAAGGGGGAGAGAGATAGAAACATAGATCTTTTGAAGATTTCTTCAACGAGGGTTTGTTTTCACACTTTTTATGGTTTTGAGGTCTTCCGGTTTAAAGCCTCAAGGGCCGGTTCTAAATATGTCGCTGGCAACTAGCAACATGAAATGTAGAACACGTCATTTTTGTGATATTGTGAACATGAAGTAGCTTCGCTTGAATTAGACTCGATTTCTATTCTAGCTCAAGTCACGACGAGTCAGTCGACACGTGTTGGTTTGCTTTATTTGTGTTTCTACCACCACAAAAATTAGATGAATGAGGAAAGGTTGATAGAGGCAGTGAGGAACTTTCCTGGCATCTTGATGTACCCTACGAGTCATGTAGGGGTTGAAGGTTCATAAATTAATGAGTGGAGTTTGTAATTCCGAGTGAAAGTTCAATTTTGATAGTTCGATGCGATGCGATGCAATGAGGCCGCTATTGAGAACAGCTCGAAGTAATGTGACCGGGAACCAGGCACCACACAATGCAAAGGCCTTGTGACATATTGTGAAGTCTTTAGGGAAGGCGCTGGGAATTTAAAAGCTGAAGCCCATAATTTAGGAAGTGAAGAAGCTAATATTGTGAGTTTGGGGTTGGGTCGCCATCGACCAGTAGGTCAATCCAATATAGGGAGTGAGAGAAATCACACTGAGGTTGGGGCCTTGCTTAGAAATTATAAACTCGTTCATATTTTAGTGTCCCTGGTATGACTACCAGAAATAGCACAAACTGCAGTGTTTTACATGTAGCAAGCCATAGGCCTAGCGCTAGGGCTGGGGCTAGGGCTAAGGCAAAACAGTGCTTGCTGAACAACAGTTAATCTAAAGCAGCTGGATACCTGTTCACTAGACCAAGTACCGGTATAGCTGGACACAAGCTAAGCAGTAAGATGGAGCGTGTGTTGAGGAGAGCTAGGAGGAATTCAGAAATTGAAGAGGAGACACGTGATCAGGTAGGAGAAGAAAGAAAAGAAAGAGGAGAAAAGGCAGAGGGGCCGGGGTAAGGAAGATGAGGGAGCAAGGTGAGGAAGAATGAGGGAGCAAGTTGAGGAAGATCAGGGAGCAAGGTGAGGAAGATGAGGGAGCAAGGCGAGGAAGATGAGGGAGCAAGGTGAGGAAGATGAGGGAGCAAGGTGAGGAAGATGAGGGAGCAAGGTGAGGAAGATGAGGGAGCAAGGTGAGGAAGATGCGGGAGCAAGGTGAGGAAGATGAGGGAGCAAGGTGAGGAAGATGAGGGAGCAAGTTGAGGAAGAGATCAGGGAGCAAGGTGAGGAAGATGAGGGAGCAAGGTGAGGAAGATGAGGGAGAAAGTTGAGGAAGATGAGGGAGCAAGTTGAGGAAGATGAGGGAGCAAGGTGAGGAAGATGAGGGAGCAAGTTGAGGAAGATGAGGGAGCAAGGTGAGGAAGATGAGGGAGCAAGGTGAGGATGATGAGGGAACAAGTTGAGGAAGATGAGGGAGCAAGGTGAGGAAGATGAGGGAGCAAGGTGAGGATGATGAGGGAACAAGGTGAGGAAGGTGAGGAAGATGAGGGAGCAAGGTGAGGAAGATGAGGGAGCAAGGTGAGGAAGATGAGGGAGCAAGGTGAGGAAGATGAGGGAGGAAGATGAAGGAGCAAGTTGAGGAAGATGAGGGAGCAAGTTGAGGAAGATGAGGGAGCAAGGTGAGGAAGATGAGGGAGCAAGGTGAGGATGATGAGGGAACAAGGTGAGGAAGATGAGGAAGCAATGTAAGGAAGATGAGGAAGCAAGGTGAGGAAGATGAGGGAGCAAGGTGAGGAAGATGAGAGAGCAAGTTGAGGAAGATGAGGGAGCAAGGTGAGGAAGATGAGGGAGCAAGGTGAGGAAGATGAGGGAGCAAGGTGAGGAAGATGAGGGAGCAAGGTGAGGAAGATGAGGGAGCAAGGTGAGGAAGATGAAGGAGCAAGGTGAGGAAGATGAGGGAGAAAGTTGAGAAGATGAGGGAGCAAGGTGAGGAAGATGAGGGAGCAAGGTGAGGAAGATGAGGGAGCAAGGTGAGGAAGATGAGGGAGCAAGGTGAGGAAGATGAGGGAGCAAGGTGAGGAAGATGAGGGAGCAAGGTGAGGAAGATGAGGGAGCAAGGTGAGGAAGATGAGGGAGCAAGGTGAGGAAGATGAGGGAGCAAGGTGAGGAAGATGAGGGAGCAAGGTGAGCAAGATGAGGGAGCAAGGTGAGGAAGATGAGGGAGCAAGGTGAGGAAGATGAGGGAGCAAGGTGAGGAAGATGAGGGAGCAAGGTGAGGAAGATGAGGGAGCAAGGTGAGGAAGATGAGGGAGCAAGGTGAGGAAGATGAGGGAGCAAGGTGAAGAAGATGAGGGAGCAAGGTGAGTAAGATGAGGGAGCAAGGTGAGGATGATGAGGGAGCAAGGTGAGGATGATGAGGGTGCAAGGTGAGGAAGATGAGGGAGCAAGGTGAGGAAGATGAGGGAGCAAGGTGAGGAAGATGAGGGTGCAAGGTGAGGAAGATGAGGGAACAAGGTGAGGAAGATGAGGGAGCAAGGTGAGGAAGATGAGGGAGCAAGGTGAGGAAGATGAGGGAGCAAGGTGAGGAAGATGAGGGAGCAAGGTGAGGAAGAATGAGGGAGCAAGTTGAGGAAGATCAGGGAGCAAGGTGAGGAAGATGAGGGAGCAAGATGAGGAAGATGAGGGAGCAAGGTGAGGAAGATGAGGGAGCAAGGTGAGGAAGATGAGGGAGCAAGTTGAGGAAGATGAGGGAGCAAGGTGAGGAAGAATGAGGGAGCAAGTTGAGGAAGATCAGGGAGCAAGGTGAGGAAGATGAGGGAGCAAGATGAGGAAGATGAGGGAGCAAGGTGAGGAAGATGAGGGAGCAAGGTGAGGAAGATGAGGGAGCAAGATGAGGAAGATGAGGGAGCAAGGTGAGGAAGATGAGGGAGCAAGGTGAGGAAGATGAGGGAGCAAGGTGAGGAAGATGAGGGAGCAAGGTGAGGAAGATGAGGGAGCAAGGTGAGGAAGATGAGGGAGCAAGTTGAGGAAGATCAGGGAGCAAGGTGAGGAAGATGAGGGAGTAAGTTGAGGAAGATGAGGGAAGGAAAATGAGGGAGCAAGGTGAGGAAGATGAGGGAGCAAGGTGAGGAAGATGAGGGAGCAAGGTGAGGAAGATGAGGGAGCAAGGTGAGGAAGATGAGGGAGCAAGGTGAGGAAGATGAGGGAGCAAGGTGAGGAAGATGAGGGAGCAAGGTGAGGAAGATGAGGGAGCAAGTTGAGGAAGATCAGGGAGCAAGGTGAGGAAGATGAGGGAGTAAGTTGAGGAAGATGAGGGAGCAAGGTGAGGAAGATGAGGGAGCAAGTTGAGGAAGATCAGGGAGCAAGGTAAGGAAGATGAGGGAGCAAGGTGAGGAAGATGAGGGAGCAAGGTGAGGAAGATGAGGGAGCAAGGTGAGGAAGATGAGGGAGCAAGGTGAGGAAGATGAGGGAGCAAGGTGAGAAAGATGAGGGAGCAAGGTGAGGAAGATGAGGGAGCAGGGAGAGGAAGATGAGTGAGCAGGTGAGGAAGATGAGGGACCAAGATGGACTAGATGCAAGTTATTTTGGGTGAACCTGGAAGTCAAAAGGAAGAGGAAAGATGATGAAAATGAAGATTTAAAAAATTGAAGGACAAGTTGTGGAAGGGGAGAAGGAAGTGCTGGAGTAGTTTGCTAAACAATGGCAAGGGCTTGGGAGTAGGATATTTGATGAACTCTATCCGAAAGTGAAGGAGAAGAGTTGTGAAGGAGAAGAGGATATGGAGGGAAGAGCATGTGAAGGAGGAAGAAGATGTGAATGAATTGTGCCTGTAGATACCCTGCATGTTGGGAGTGGGAGAAGAGTGTGGGCCTCTGAAATGGGAGAAAGGCTCCTGGCCAACATGGATACTGAATAAGGTCTTATGGAGTAGCCAAAGAAGGAGACAGTGTTATGTTTGGCATTGAATGTTGAAATAAAGGGCAGTCCTCCTGAGTGGAACAGCAACCTAGGTGTGCTTTATAAAGGAAGTTGACACTTAACCACTAGAAATATTGTAAGTGGATTACTTGGAACAATTGTATTGGGAACGATATTTACAAGGGAAGGGTGGAGTGGCGGAGGCCATGATCCTCATAGGGCTCATGGTGGTTTTAGAGATGGGATTTGACAAGCTTCTTTGTGACGAGAGGTAAGTGAGGCGAGGAAGGGAGAACACCTTTTATGGCATTCTAATTAAACAAGGGGCATTCTAATTAAGCAAGGGCATTCTAATTAATCAAGGGCATTCTAATTAAGCAAGGGCATTCTAATTAAGCAAGGGCATTCTGATTAAGCAAGGGGCATTCTAATTAAGCAAGGGCATTCTAATTAAGCAAGGGCATTCTGATTAAGCAAGGGGCATTCTAATTAAGCAAGTTGTAGGACTCTGTGCAGAGAGCAAATCTCTTGTATAAACTGACCAAAGAGAAGGAGGGCCCATTGTTGTGATTGTGCAGTTATTAAGATGGAGTGGAGGCCAATCCACTGGTGGGATGAAGATGGTTTGGGTTACAGTCTAGACTTCGGGAAACATGCCCTCTGTCCCTAATTTAATATATTGGGGGTGGAAATAGTTGAGGAACTTGGGTGGACTGAGTATAGGAATGGTGTGTCATGAGTGGGCGTGGTGCAGACTTTGTTGATTGCTAGTTAGAAATAGAGAGCTATAAGGCATGCTTAGCAATGGGGACATGTACTGCGGAAGTGGATATGTTAGTTTAATATGCAAGCACAAGCAATGCTAATATGAAAAGTGATTTGCACGATAAACTTGGAAGATCACCGGAGGGAACGGAATGGACAGGAATATGTATTGATAATCAACTGAGGGGAAATAGGCAGGGGGTGTTGTGGCCACAAAAGAGGCAATCAGTGAAAGTAATTTGTTGGGGAAAGTAGTGTGGTTGTGTAGGAAGTAACAACAGATGGTACCATGCAGAGGAGGTTGATTCTTTGAGCATATGGCTGGAGTCTGGTGGGAAAGACCAAGGCCTGGGCATGAAGTTCACTCAAATACAAATACATCCACATATAAGACGTCCTCTTGTATCATGAAGGCTAGAGCATCTGGTCGAAACATTGAGAGAGTAAATTTCAAGTTGATTATTGGGAAGGTCATTGTAATTTCATTACGTCAACTGAGAATTCATTGAGCATCTAAGAATCTCCCTCTAGCTTCTACCTGCAAGAGTAGCAACAGCTCAAGTAGAGTCATCAGCTGGATATGGAAACAACCAGCAAATCCTCACCTAGAGCTAGTCACATGCCCCGGAACCTTTCACTCATCTCTAAGCCCCCAGAGGAAAAACTTCTTGGCCTTGCCCACCTTTCAGATCTAGATTTTTATGTCTCCAATCAGAACATGAACATGCATAGATGATGTAATGTGTTGCATTGTTGTTGTTGTTGTTGCTGCATATTAACCCTTAGACCGCTTTAGCTGTTATTGTTAAAAATACCCCAGACGCTGTGTCCCCAATAACCGCCGTTTTTTAATTAATCAAAAAACCACCGATTTTTAATCAACGCCTTTTTTTGTCGGTCGGCTGATTTATCACCAGATCTAGGCAGGATGCAAGTCGATCATTACCATTTACAGAACACGAAGGTAAACAGCCCTAAAGAAGTAAAGCTTCTCCAAAGTAAGTTGAGTACTTTGATATTAGTTATTGGGTCAGTTTAGCTTGTGTATAGGCTTCTGCCAACTAGCTAGCTAGCAATGGAGAATTAGCGCTATCTCTGGGATGAACTAAAGGTTCCTAGTTACAGATACTGTGTAGTGTAGATAGCTATGCTAAGCTAGACACGCTAATTATAGGCTTCTGCCAACTAGCTAGATAGCTATGGAGTATTAGCGCTATCTCTGGGATGAACTAAAGGTTCCTAGATACAGCTGCTGTGTAGTGTAGATAGCTACGCTAAGCTAGATACACTAAGGGCTGGCTGTATGTTAGCTCCTCGGGTCTGTTTTACGTAGAGAGAAACACTAAGCGCTGGTATCTCCTACTGATATTTGCTAAATACCAGCAGGAGCTAGGAAACTGCCAGATCATAGTTTAGCTCATGAACTAACCTATCATTATTACTTCATTATACTTTGTGGATATCATAGTTTAGCTCATGAACTAACCTATCATTATTACTTCATTATACTTTGATGATATCATTATAGTGATGAAGATATAGTCTGATTAGACTGCTGGAGCTGGAAGAGGTCTGGCTGACAGTTGCACTGCTGGAACTGGAAGAGATACTGCTAGCGGCACTACAAACCCTAACACAACCAACACCACCTCCACCAACACCACCACTATCAACACCACCATCCACAGCACCAATAGCATCATCATCACTACCACTATAACCTTCTTCATCATATCCATCAAAATCTTCATCACTGTCTTCAGCATCTAATAATCTTATAATGTGTTATATCTCTCCATCATTTGTAACTCACTTCAGTGTACTTGCCTACTTCAAAGAATATCTAAAAACAAAACACAACAGCCAACTAGCTGTCTGTATCCTATGTCAAAAGAAGAATAACAGATCTCTCAGATCAACTACGAAGTGCAGCTGTAAGAATAAGCAGCTGCGCAATAAACCAATAAACGCTAATGAAATCAATTATAACGCACTTCAATGTACTTGCCTACTTAAAAAAATATCTTTAAAAAAAACACAACAGCCAGCTAGCTATCGGTATACTTTCTCAAAAGAACAAGAACAGATCTCTCAGATAAAATACAAAGTGCAGCTGTAAGAATAAGCAACTACGCAACAAACGCTAATAAAAATTTACATATTTTAGGAGCGTGTATATACGCCACTGGCGTGTGAGAGTAGATTTCAATTGGCGTGTATAGACGCCACCGGCGTTCTAAGAGTTAATACTTGCACATTGAAACAAGAAACAGGCCATGTTGCTCAGCTGCACCTTCCACATGGCCCTAAATTCCCAACCAGAGGACCTGTTTGGCTTCTTAAATGCTATTTTTGTGAGTGTGTGTTTTCCGAGGCTCCAGTTTCACTTGTAACTGGACCCTTGACAAAAGCTGCTGTCTATCCTATAGTGTTGCTAAGACACTCAACCACAAATAATAACTCCCACCCTTATCCACACACACCTTCGCCCCTTTCTTTTCAAACTCAGCAAAAGAGGACTTGAAGCAACAACTCGAATCTTTGAAGACCTAGCTAGAACTAGGGATAAAAGAAAGTCTATCACTTGTTACTTGGGAACTCTTTGAGGATTTAGAGATATCCTTTCCTCCATTCCTTTGATGATGTAAGGGATGCTTCACTTAACACAGCAAGAGGAGACAGAGCTCAGCACTGCATCCAGCCAGGCTCTCCAACTGAATGGACAATTTGCAATATTGACTAAAATACACAAGCTACCGATATCAAGTGAATCCTGTCATTAGTCCCCAGCTTGAGTGGTTGGCCAATGCCCAGATTTTTGCCTCTGCACACCAGATCTAATCCTGAAAAGCAATTCGGTAAAGGGTCTGGGGAGGAGTAGCTTTCTTGCTAACTTCATCACATGAATGCAGGTGTGAGTCACTCAACGAATAAATGAATAAATTCTCATGCTTCACAACCTGGAAGCCTGTCAGCCATTCCAGAGGTGCTGAGGCCACCTTGTATCTGTGGATGTCTCGATGATGTCCATCTAGTGCTCATCCTACTCCCCCAACCAGGATCATTCAAGAATGTTGAAAGGCAAAGGCTAGATAGGGCTGGAAATAAAGAGTACGGCTAGGGCTGGAAATAAAGGGTAGGGCTAGGCTGGAAATAATCCCAGTATGTTCAGGCAGGATTGGACCGTTATCAAAACCGACAGCTCCAAAATATATGAAACACTTTCCGAGTGTACTACAGTAACTAAGGCTACAAGGTAGCAATGGGCCTGATTTCAGGGAGTCACTCTAGTAACTAAGGTTATAAGACAATAGGACTGATTTCCATTGGTCACTATAGTAACTAAGGCTAAAAGGTAATGGGACTGATTTCCAGTAGTATAGTAACTAAGGCTACCAGATAATGGGACTGATTTCCAGCAGTCACCATAGTAACTAAGGTAATGGGACTGATTTCCAGCGGTCACTATAGTAACTTCCCAAGTGCATTATGCAAGATATAAAAGAACTACAGCCACTGGCTCTATCTGCAGGTTCATTAAGCAAACATGAACCATAGCAGAGGTTTCACTTAGAAGCTGCACATGGTCCGAGTGAGTGGATCATTTAATTAGCCCTGATTAGACACCTCATGGCAGAGAGGCGTTTTCCTGGTTCCCACATGCTTGGGAGAGCTTGTCAGCACGCACCCATGTCCCAGGTATACATACATATACATGGCCTACATACATATACATGGTATACATACATATACAGTGGTGTAGCCACCAGTACGGTTGGTACGGTTTCAACCGTACCACTTTTCATTCTCACAAAAATTCCTACCACATTTATTAATTTTCAAGTCCAGTAAATATTTGTGGTTTTAATACTTAATAACTTGTAAGTGTAAATTGCACTCTCATGCATAGACACATAATTACTATGGACCACAAAAAATGTTTCTTGTGGTATAATCTGCTCACATGACTCAAGGTAGATGCCACATGGTCAGGAATCCTTGTCATGCTATGATACTACCAGAGTTGCCACGAGAACCACATCAACCTCTTTCCTACAAGTTTCCAAAAAGGGGTTATGGACAGAAGAAAGTGGTGTACTGCAGTTTTCAGAGTCAATGGTTCTCCCCTTGGAATTTTTTACATTATAACGAGGCTGAAGATGCAGTGTATTGTCATACGTGTGTTAAAGCATTCAGCTTGAACCGGATTAAAACTAGCCTTTTAATGCATCAACAACCTATGTAAGTGTACTAATTATAATAGCTGCTTGTTTTGCTATGAAGAGTCTCTCATATATATACTTACAGGTCAGTACAGGTTTTCACAATTGGAAAGATGCAACAAGGGCTTTCAAAAAACACCAGGAGTCTAAGACGCATGCTGAGGCTATTGAAGCTATTATAACTTTGCCAAAAGCAACTTCTGATGTAAGTGAGTTATTGACTCAAGCTCATAAGCGAGATAAAGAAAATGCACGTGAAATCCTCAAGACAAGTTTAAGGTATCTTGCTAGGCAAGGTATAGCTTTTCGGAAAGCTAATGCAGTTGAATCCAACTTGATTCAATTGCTCAAACTAAGAGCTGAAGACAATGAAGCAATTGACACATGGCTAAATAAAAGTCAAAGAAAATATGTATCTCCAGAAAATCAAAATGAAATTCTAGAGATCATGGCCAATCATGTTATCAGGAAGATCCTTTCCTTTGTCAATAAGTCTCCTTACTTTACATTAATGGTGGATGAAACAACCGATGTTTCAAACAAAGTACAGTTGACAGTAGTGATAAGATGGATAGATGAACAGTTTGAAGCAAGCGAGGGCATGTATCATCTTCAATCCACTACTGCAGAGAGTATTGTGGCTGCAATAAAAGACATCCTTTTACGTTTTCAAATACCTTTCATGAAAATGCGTGGGCAGTGTTATGATGGGTGTAGCACTATGGCAGGGGCTAGAGGTGGTGTAGCAGCAAAAATCCAAGCAATTGAGCCCAAGGCAGTGTTTACTCATTGCTATGGGCATGCTTTGAATTTAGGTGTGGGTGACACTGTTAAGAGAGCTTGCATCATGAGAGACTGTCTCGATACCAGTTTTGAACTGGTGAAGTTAATTAAGTTTTCTCCAAAGCGTGAGGCCACGTGAAGGAAGAAATTGGAAGTATTTCTCCTAGCATTCGAACCTTCTGTTCAACCAGGTGGACAGTCCGAGCAGATGCAATCACCAGTATTCTGGCTAATTATAAGGAAATTTCAAGTTTTATGGGAGAGAGCACTGGTATCCACATCTGACACAGAGATGAAAGCTAGAATTAGAGGGATTGCAAGTCAAATGAACAATTTTTGTTTTCTATTTGGGCTTTTACTGTCACAAATTATTTTAAGACATACTGACAAGCTTAGCATGATGCTACTAAATCCTGCATTGTCAAGTGTGGAAGGACAAGAAATTGCTTCACTCACCATCAAAACTCTACAAAGCATGAGATCTGATGAAAATTTTAACTTGTTTTGGGAATCAGTTGAGATTAAGAGAGTTGATTTAGATGTTGAAGAACCTTCACTTCCTAGGAGACGCAAGGTGCCAAGATGCTATGAACCAGGGCAGAGTGAACCAGAACACCCTCCTACAGCTAAAGATCATTATCGGCAGATCTATTTTGAAGTCTTTGACCTCGCAGTTACTAGTATTGCTGACAGGTTTGATCAGCCAGGATTCAAGATCTATTCGAATGTCGAACAGTTACTTTTTAAAGTCTGCTCTGGCAAGGATTACATGGATGAACTCAGCTCTTTTTGTGATTTTTATGAAGAGGACTTCAGTAAAGATGATCTAGAGGCAGAATTAAAAGTGCTCAAAATCCTCTTCATAGAAAAGACAGAAACAGGAGAAAAACCATCAATATCCTTGTTGAAAAAAATCCTCCAATCTTTAAGCCCAGCTCAGCGAACCTTGATCGGCACTGTTTGTAGAGTATTTCAACTTCTCATGGTGATGCCAGCCACAAACAGTACTTCCGAGAGGTCATTTAGTGCATTGAAAAGAATTAAAACTTATCTCAGGAGCACTATGACACAAGCCCACTTAAATCAGCTTCATTATCATCAAGAACTTACTGATGCCCTTGAAAACTTGTGGGAAATGACTTCATTTTAGCAAAGGACTCACGTCAATCTGTTTTTGCCAAATTCTAAATTATATGTGAATGAATGTGTATTGAATGAATGTGTATTGATCTAATTTAAAAAGTGGGTGTGGCATGAACCCCCCACAACCGTACCACTTCAATTTTCAAGGCTACACCCCTGATATACATGGTATACATACATATACATGGTATACATGCATACACATGGTGACATACACATGTGTTTATCCAAAACACTAATTTCTAACCTCTACTATTATCTTTATATATGTCACTTTGGAGGGGGGATGGGGGAAACCCGCCTGTAGGGCTTTTATGACATCACAACAATTGAAACATCCCCCTCTCAATATTCCAGCATGGTTCACTCTAATTATAGCCAACCATGGTTCCGCCTACTTCACCTATGCACACTCTATAGTCATGCACCTGCACAAACAGGACATCCACAGCCCTGGCTGCTTACTCCTCATCAAGACAAGTTATGTTAAATGGAACCCAACAGCAGGGTGTACAGAACCCAACATCAGGGCGCACAGAACCCAACAGCAGGTGCATGGAACCCAACAGCAGGTGCACTGAACCCAACAGCAGGTGCATGGAACCCAACAGCAGGTGCACTGAACCCAACAGCAGGTGCACTGAACCCAACAGCAGGGTGCATGGAACCCAACAGCAGGTGCACGGAACCCAACAGCAGGTGCATGGAACCCAACAGCAGGTGCACTGAACCCAACAGCAGGGTGCACGGAACCCAACAGCAGGTGCATGGAACCCAACAGCAGGGTGCACTAAACCCAACAGCAGGGTGCACTAAACCCAACAGCAGGGTGCACAGAACCCAACAGCAGGGTGCACGGAACCCAACAGCAGGTGCACTGAACCCAACAGTAGGTGCACGGAACACAACAGCAGGGTGCACAGAATCCAACAGCAGGTGCATGGAACCCAACAGCAGGGTGCACGGAACCCAACAGCAGGGTGCATGGAACCCAACAGCAGGTGCACGGAACCCAACAGCAGGTGCACTGAACCCAACAGCAGGGTGCATGGAACCCAACAGCAGGTGCATGGAACCCAACAGCAGGTGCATGGAACCCAACAGCAGGTGCACTGAACCCAACAGCAGGGTGCACGGAACCCAACAGCAGGTGCATGGAACCCAACAGCAGGGTGCACTAAACCCAACAGCAGGGTGCACAGAACCCAACAGCAGGGTGCACGGAACCCAACAGCAGGTGCACTGAACCCAACAGTAGGTGCACGGAACACAACGGCAGGGTGCACAGAACCCAACAGCAGGTGCATGGAACCCAACAGCAGGGTGCACGGAACCCAACAGCAGGTGCATGGAACCCAACAGCAGGGTGCACTAAACCCAACAGCAGCGTGCACGGAACCCAACAGCAGGTGCATGGAACCCAACAGCAGGGTGCACGGAACCCAACAGCAGGGTGCATGGAACCCAACAGCAGGTGCATGGAACCCAACAGCAGGGTGCACGGAACCCAACAGCAGGTGCATGGAACCCAACAGCAGGTGCACTGAATCCAACAGCAGGGTGCACTGAACCCAACAGCAGGCGCACGGAATCCTACGCGAAGACATATCTTATCACTTTCAGTTCCCTCCCTCCTTTGAGCCTCCTCAAATATGGACTGCTACAGATGTAGCAGAGAAGAGTAACTGCATAAAATTCTACTAACTCGTGACAATCTGAAGTGTCAGTTCTGCAGTGACCTCTGTTACTATTACCACGTCTGCACTCGGCACTTCCTGCTCCAGGCAGTTTGACAGGAATGATAGATCATGACATCAGCAATGGTGCTGAGGGCAAAGACTTGTCAAATTCCTCGTAAATGTTCTCATACATGTACACACTTCAAATGATTTCCTCGTCTGTTCAGGTGGACTAGCTCGAGTTCTTACAGCCTCTCCTCTCCTCACAATCATTCTGTAATTGCTAGAGTGAACATCCCTTACCTTTATCGATCTATTTGCAATAGTGTCTACATTTTCCATGTTGATATGTCACCTATTAAGTGACACAGACAACACAATAGCCCCGCGCCCCCTCCACTACGCACACACACAAATACCTACTATAAAGGAACACTTCCAAAGAGTCTGCACAGATTCTGTAAACTCACTTAAAAAAATTAAACTCCAGACCAAAATTCAAAAACTGTTATTGACGATTAGTTCAGAAACAGCACATTCTTTCTGCAGATGTCCCAAGTCCATTCCTAATGGCTGAACCACAGATGGTCGTGGGAAGAGGAGAGGAACTGGAGGGTCTCAACTGGTACCAGTTGGCAACAAAATATAATGTATACATGTATGTGTATATACATATACACATATACATGTATATACACATATACATGTATATTATATAATATGTATATATTTTTGGTGGTATTTTTATTTCTATTATTTAATTAGCCTTGACTCTTACCAAGCACAAGAGTGTATCTACAAGAGATCGGAAGAGCTGGCACTCACCTGTGGATACTGCAACACAGATTATATCCTATTTTCTGGCTTCTATTGCTGACATGCCTGCTGGTGAGTGCTTGTGCTCAGGTACAGCTAGCCTCATTTCAGACGTTTGTTGCCAAGGCCATAGCATTAGCTTGCTCCTCCCCCTGTTGAATCAACTCCTGAGAAACAAGTTGCCTCCAGAGCACAACATATGAGAAAAAAGTTGCCTCCGGAGCGCAATACCTGAGAAACAAGTTGCCTCCAGAGCACAACAGATGAGAAACAAGTTGCCTCCAAAGCACAACAGATGAGAAACAAGTTGTCTCCAGAGCACAATAGCTGAGAAACAAATTGCCTCCAGAGCACAACACCCGAGAAACAGGTTGCCTCCAGAGCACAACACCTGAGAAACATGTTGCCTCCAGAGCACAACAGAGTGCCAACATGCAACAGCGAGAGCTAGGGCTGGACCTAGGATAATAAAGGGCCTCAATAAAGATGCTCTCCTGGTAACAACACTGGCATCAGCGATCACAAATATTTTATATGTAGCCTGGTAAACTCTGTCTCTGGTTGACTCCACCCCTTAAGACTCGAATTGGAGTAGACCTTTTTCCCCTCTTTTTTCCACTTTTTTCCCTTCTTCCCATCATTCTATACCTTCACTATTAAACTAGCTGCATTTCAAGTTTCAACATTTTATTGTCAACCATTCTTGAGTTATGATACTTTTTATCCTCACATTTCATTGCACAACTCTGCGCGATGAACAAGAACAAGCCTGAATAAACGCAGTAAGTTGGATCGTTCATAATATAATAACCGTTCATGGCCAAGACTTGAAACTTGGCTAAAATATCGCTCAGTACTATTCCGTCATTTCCGTGCTCTCTGCGCAAAGGGGGGTATATAGGTCTGCTCCTGCGCACGCCACGTTGTTCTTTCTCAGTTCTCAACTTTGATCGAACCTCTGTGTGATTCTAGTGCGATCCTAAAGCTATTATCATGCATCGTTCCAGTTGTCGTCGGAAGAAGAGACCCAAAGTCTTCCCGGGGTACGACCGGTGAAGAAGATGAGAAGAGAAGCTGAAGACACGAGTGATGCTGGCTCTTCTTCACCGTCAAACCCTCCGGTTCGGACTAGTAGCGAGTCCGTAGTAGGTCCTCCCCGAGTACCAGCTAGAACAGGTCAGTCTGTTGTTCAGGCTGGCCTTTTGCATGCGAGCGCTGAACTTGTTGGTTTGGGGCAGGCTGCTGGGGAGCCTGTGTCAAGCATGAGGCAGATTGCTGGGGAGTCTGCTTCAAGCGTGGGGCAGATTACTGGAGAGTCTGCTTCAAGCGTGGGGCAGATTTCTAGGGAGTCTGCTTCAACCTTGGGACAGATTGCTGGTGAATCTGCTTCAAGAGTGGGGCAGATTGCTGGAGAGTCTGCTTCTATCTTGGGGCAGATTGTTGGGGAGTCTGCATCAAGACTGGGGCAGATTCGTAGGGAATCTGCTCCAATTTTGAGGCAGACTGCTGTGGAATCTGTTTCAACCTCTGTGGAATCTGTTTCAACCTCTGTGGAATCTGTTCCTGTTACCATGCACTCTCAGACTGCTAGTCAACGTAAATTGAAAAAGGTTGCTAGTGGGGCTGGTAAAGCCAAGTTACTCGATGAAGATTGTATGGGTAGAGGCAATCGCATTGTCAGCATTTCTACCTTGTCCCACATTTCTGACTTTGTGAGATGTCCAACCTGCAATTCAAGTGTTAGTCTTTCTGAAGGTGTAGGTAACCGAAGAGGGTTAGTCACAATGTTGTCTTTGGACTGTAATGGGTGTAGCTGGAAGTATAACATTACTGATCCACGCAGCAGTGAGGCTAAGGGTTTGAACAGCAAATCAGTGTTCGGAGCTAGGTTGATGGGAAAGGGGAGGACAGGACTTGCCACATTGTCTGCAGCTCTAGATTTTCCCCCTCCAGTGACTGGCAACTCTTACTCAGAACACACCCAGTATGTCTGTTGTGTTCTGGGTAAGAGTGTCCGTCAAAATCAATTAGTACTGTGGCACGTTTACGTGCTGAGTACAATGTCGGCCCCAGTGAGCTTTTGGACATTACAGTCACTTATGACGGTACTTGGTCCAAACATGGTTTCACTGCGTTGTATGGTGTTGGTGTTGTCATGTCCTGGGTAACGGGGGAAGTCCTTGATACGGAGTTACTTTGTAAGTACTGTTCGGGTTGCAAATTATACAAAGGGCCTGAAGAGGGTCCCGAGTATGAGCAGTGGTATGAGGGGCATAAGGATCGCTGCACCCTTACACATACAGGTTCGTCTCCAGTAATGGAGGTCGCCTAGGAAACTCTTTTCGAGGTCGATTTCGAAGTACAACCTTACTAGGTATAAAACGGTCATCAGTGATGGCGACACCAAAACTGTTAGGACGTTGAATGCTGAAAGGGTTTATGGAGAAATCCAGATTGTAAAACACGAGTGTGTGGGACATGTTCAGAAGCGCGTAGGCACGCACCTTCGTAAGCTAAGGACCCGATTTGCACCCCTTCTGAAGCTAAGGACCCGATTTGCACCCCTTCTGAAAGACGCTAGGGCAGCTAAAAAAGCTGCCAAAGATGAACTTGCAACAGCTAAAAGCAAGCTACAGCTGCACAGAGACGTAGTCGGAGTTCTAGAGGGGGCTCCCAAAGGGGTGTTCAGCGACGCTCACAAGGGGTAGGTACTCTTGAGGACTCCGGTGAAATCTCTGAGTTGCAGCATGAAGTCAATACAAAATTGGGTGTTTTGCGTTCTGCTGAAGCTAAGCTGAAAGATCTGCCTGCTCTTAGGGGGCGTCTTACTGATGCGTTGATATGTAAGCTTCAGAAATATTATGGAAATAATATTAGGCGCAATGTCGGCAATTTAGATGAGATGGTGCGTGCCTGCTGGGCTTCTTTTTATCACTCGTGCTCACATGACAGTCATCCACAGCATGATTACTGCCCTACTGACCAAGGTACCTGGTATTGGTATAATCGTGATGTACTTGATGACAATTTGGATAATATGCCTGACAAAGTACCACTCATACCCCCTCATCTCGCACCGATCGTAAAAATCGAGTGGGGTACGTTTTGTGAACGTGCCCTTCTAGCTCGTTGTGTGCATGGTGCTACACAGAACCAAAATGAGTCCTTCAATGCACTCATTTGGAACCGTTGTAGCAAAGCTGACTTTTGTTCTCCCACCTCGGTACAGGTGGCTATTCACCTGGCTGTGCTTACGTTCAATGAGGGTAGGTGCTCGCTACTGCCCATATTTGAACAACTAGGGCAAGCACAGCCTAGTCCATTCTGTGCCCGAGTGCTTGCAAGTGATGATAGCTCAAGGCTTTATAAGTCTAAGCTATATGATTCTCAGTGGGAGAAGGCATAAACAGAGAATTGCTAGGTTGAAATATGAGAGTGAACTTATAAATGTCGAGGGGGTAACTTATGAACCTGGAGGGTTTGATTGAGCGAGCTCTACCCCATGGAGGACTTTGGCATCTCTTGGTGTTTGGGGTGATGATGATGCTTGTATTTACAGTGCTGAACCCCAAACTGAAATTCATATAGTCAATTTATCATAAAATAACTCTTTCATCAATATTTTCATGTTATTTTATTGTTGTTGTACTTTTCAAACTGATTTATTATGAAATGTAATTTTCATGTAGTGACATCACATGATACCGTGTAACTCATTCAATTTTTGTCTGTAGTAAATAATATTTGTATATTATGAAAGCTCTTGCATTACTCCTTGTTTTCAATACATTTATAACCAATCCAGTCATTTTCTGATGAGAGATATAGTCAGTCTGACGCATAAAAATGAAATTGGGGGTGTTGGGGGGAATGAAAAATCAAAAATCAAACAAACTATTCAAAACATGTATCTGTGATCACTCTAATATCACCATAAATAGCAAGTGTTGAAGACCTGTGGTTCGGGTACAGGAGCGCATCTAAACATTTTAAAGGACCTTTGTGGTTTTTCCCATGTTTCAGTCCTGGTTTATTGCAACACCATTATTCTTGTGTCATTGGAAAGCACCTAGAATGAGCTACATTTTGAGACCATAATCTTTGGAAATGGATTAAGCATTCAATAGTTATGACACGTTTTTTTAAAAAACCTACAAAAGGGTCGATTCTCTCGTTAATACAGACATGGCATATACCCTGTTAAGAACCTTATGTTCAGCTGTCAGCATAATCTACACTAAGAGGGGGGGGGGGGTGTGTGGGTAACATGTCTTGTGTAATGTAGGAAGTTTATTTGATAAGTTCAGTGACCTCCAGTGGATGTTTGCTATGATCAGGAGTGGAGAAAGAGAACGAGTGTGGGATGGGGTTCCTGTGGAGGGGAAGGAGAACTACTACCTCAGTTGCCTCTATCAGCCCAACACTAGTACTCCCGCCACCATCACTACCCTCCCCTCCACCATCACCTCCTCCCATCCACTATCACTACCCCATCCCTTCAACCATCACCGCCCTCCTCCTCCACCACCTTTTTAATCACTATCCCCATCCCGACAATTCTCCCTATGAAACAATGCTATTGAATAATTATCATTGTGTCACATGACCCAAGGCTTGCCAAGCCATTAGGCAGGATGGTAACTAAAAGTTGTTTCTTGAAACTAACTGGGTTTGCTCCAGCATCAACAGAACTCTCTGCCAGAGCTGTAAGCTCAAAGTGCTTGGATCAACCCCATTATCAATACTCCATAGGTTAGTCCTAGGGTTAAGACAATAGCTAGGGTTAAGGCAATGGCTAGGGTTAGGCCCGAGGCTGTGGCTAGCATTAAGACTAGGGCAATGGCTACAGTTAGGTCATGGCTAGGGTTATGGCTAGAGTTAAGGCCATGGATGTGTCTAGGGTTAAGGCTAGGGCAATGGCCAGGTTAGGGTTAGGGATGAGGTTAGGGTTAAGGTGAGGGTATTAGCCAGGGTTAGGGCCAGGGCAGGGCCTAGAGTTAAGACTAGGGCAATGGCTAGGTTCAGGAGGGTTAAGACTAGAGCAATGGCCAGGGTCAGGAGGGTTAAGAGTAGGGCAATGGCCAAGGTTAGGAGGGTTAAGACTAGGGCAATTGCTAAACCAGTCCCAATGATGTCATCATGATGATGTAATACTAGGATTATGACCCGAAGAAGAGCCCCAGAGATGACAAGCAGCCCAACTCAGTCACTCCACCCCACCTGGACAATGCTGAGCATCATGTGATCCCTGCCACATAGATGAGCAGGCACACTGCCCATATAAAGTACCTAGAGGTGGTATCTACTACTTGAAGACAGCACAGCATGAATGGCTGTACAACTTTAACTAGTCATGTCCTTGTGAATAAGTGGCAGCACATTCTTTGTCCTACTACACTGGCTAGGGGAGAGTGCTAGAGTTAGATACGAAACAACTTTGAACTCTGGATATCCACAGTTGGTCCTAGATTGTCCGCGGCAGAGCCAGTAGACTAAACAGGTTTGGTCAGCTTCATTGAGAGAGGGGGAAATGATTTCACAGCTATTGTGCTGGCAGTGAACTAGCATTGCACTCACAAGGTGCCTCCGTGGAGTCCAGACAACCTGAGGCAATATACTCTGCAGAATTGGATGAGCATCCTTCGCACATCAGAGAAGGCTGGGCTCACCTCGTTGCTAGACAACCATTCTTGCAAGGGTAGGCGAGGCGCATGGGAAACCGGAACTCTCTAAATATGTCCCTTCAGTTCGGTTCGCTGAAGCAACTCCCAGCACATGGTCCCACATGGCCCCACATGGCCAACTAGGCAGAACCATTACCTCCTACCTCACGCACGCACCATTGCATGCGCACACACACACATTCCGATGTATAGTCACAACAACTCATGTATTTCCAGTGGTCTGTATTGCACTTTAAAGAATAACTCTCCCCCCAATGTTTTAGTCAGAGGTTTTGGCAGCTGCTAAATGTCGTTAATGTTCACTAATTCAAGTAAGTATCAACAAAATCAGAGGTGGCAAAGCAAATAAGGACCAATGGCGGCATTATCTGAATAGGAAGATTACGACCTTAGACAGTCTTTCCCAACTGTGGGAAGAATAGAATGCAGACCCGCCTAGATGCTAAATCCAGAATTTAATGGTATCTAACTCCTGAAGAACCCCCTCCCCCCCCATCCAAAAAGACTTCAATGTAATGTAACTTAAACCTAAATAAAAGCCCCAGAATACCTCAATAGTGGCGATACTTAACATCAGTCCCTGGTTAGCAAATCTTCATCCAACCGGGAACCACATCTTCAGCCAATCAGGGATCATGCAGAATCAGACCAGATAATTATAGTAATGGGAGGGTGGGGTTGGTCAGTTGAGCTGCTGTCGGGGGTGGGGGGGGTAGGGGGGGGGGGGGGGAGGGGGGGAAGGAACTTGTGTTGAAGGAGAGCTTGGGAGCTTTTTAAATTGATCGCAAGACGATTCAGAACTGCTGCTAGCCAGTCACCTCACCACCTGATCAGCACTGCAAGATGACGCAGGCATACTCATAGGCTCAGCACTGCAAGATGACGCAGGCATACTCATAGGCTCAGCACTGCAAGATGACGCAGGCATACTCATAGGCTCAGCACTGCAAGATGACGCAGACATACTCATAAGCTCAGCACTGCAAGATGACGCAGACATTCTCATAGGCTCAGCACTGCAAGATGACACAGACATACTCATAGGCTCAGCTCTGCAAGATTATGAGGACATACTCATAGGCTCAGCACTACAAGATGACACAGACATACTCACAGGCTCAGCACTGCAAGATGACGCAGACATACTCATAGGCTCAGCACTGCAAGATGACACAGACATACTCATAGGCTCAGCACTGCAAGATGACGCAGACATACTCATAAGCTCAGCACTGCAAGATGACGCAGACATTCTCATAGGCTCAGCACTGCAAGATGACACAGACATACTCATAGGCTCAGCTCTGCAAGATTATGAGGACATACTCATAGGCTCAGCACTACAAGATGACACAGACATACTCACAGGCTCAGCACTGCAAGATGACGCAGACATACTCATAGGCTCAGCACTGCAAGATGACACAGACATACTCATAGGCTCAGCACTGCAAGATGACGCACATACTCATAGGCTCAGCACTGCAAGATGACGCAGACATACTCATAGGATCAGCACTGCAAGATGACACAGACATACTCATAGGCTCAGCACTGCAAGATGACACAGACATACTCAGCACTGCAAGATGATGTAGACATACTCATAGGCTCAGCATTGCAAGATGACGCACATACTCATAGGCTCAGCACTGCAAGATGACGCAGGCATACTCATAGGATCAGCACTGCAAGATGACACAGACATACTCATAGGCTCAGCACTGCAAGATGACACAGACATACTCATAGGCTCAGCACTGCAAGATGACACAGACATACTCATAGGCTCAGCACTGAAAGATGACATAGACATACTCATAGGCTCAGTACTGCAAGATGACACAGACATACTCATAGGATCAGCACTGCAAGATGATGTAGACATACTCATAGGCTCAGTACTGCAAGATGACACATCTACATACTCATAGGCTCAGCACTGCAAGATGACGCAGACATACTCATAGGCTCAGCACTGCAAGATGACACAGACATACTCATAGGCTCAGCACTGCAAGATGACGCAGACATACTCATAGGCTCAGCACTGCAAGATGATGCAGACATACTTATAGGCTCAGCACTGCAAGATGATGCAGACATACTTATAGGCTCAGCACTGCAAGATGACGCAGACATACTCATAGGCTCAGCACTGCAAGATGACACAGACATACTCATAGGATCAGCACTGCAAGATGATGTAGACATACTCATAGGCTCAACACTGCAAGATGACGCACATACTCATAGGCTCAGCACTGCAAGATGACGCAGGCATACTCATAGGATCAGCACTGCAAGATGACACAGACATACTCATAGGCTCAGCACTGCAAGATGACACAGACATACTCATCGGCTCAGCACTGTAAGATGACACAGACATACTCATAGGCTCAGCACTGAAAGATGACACAGACATACTCATAGGCTCAGCACTGCAAGATGACACATACATACTCATAGGCTCAGCACTGCAAGATGACACAGACATACTCATAGGCTCAGCACTGCAAGATGACACAGACATACTCATAGGCTCAGCACTGCAAGATGACACAGACATACTCATAGGCTCAGCACTGAAAGATGACACAGACATACTCATAGGATCAGCACTGCAAGATGATGTAGACATACTCATAGGCTCAGTACTGCAAGATGACACATCTACATACTCATAGGCTCAGCACTGCAAGATGACGCAGACATACTCATAGGCTCAGCACTGCAAGATGACACAGACATACTCATAGGCTCAGCACTGCAAGATGACGCAGACATACTCATAGGCTCAGCACTGCAAGATGATGCAGACATACTTATAGGCTCAGCACTGCAAGATGACGCAGACATACTCATAGGCTCAGCACTGCAAGATGACACAGACATACTCATAGGATCAGTACTGCAAGATGATGTAGACATACTCATAGGCTCAGCACTGCAAGATGACGCACATACTCATAGGCTCAGCACTGCAAGATGACGCAGGCATACTCATAGGATCAGCACTGCAAGATGACACAGACATACTCATAGGCTCAGCACTGCAAGATGACACAGACATACTCATAGGCTCAGCACTGCAAGATGACACAGACATACTCATAGGCTCAGCACTGAAAGATGACACAGACATACTCATAGGCTCAGCACTGCAAGATGACACATACATACTCATAGGCTCAGCACTGCAAGATGACACAGACATACTCATAGGCTCAGCACTGCAAGATGACACAGACATACTCATAGGCTCAGCACTGCAAGATGACACAGACATACTCATAGGCTCAGCACTGAAAGATGACACAGACATACTCATAGGATCAGCACTGCAAGATGATGTAGACATACTCATAGGCTCAGTACTGCAAGATGACACAGATATACTCATAGGATCAGCACTGCAAGATGATGTAGACATACTCATAGGCTCAGCACTGCAAGATGACACATACATACTCATAGGCTCAGCACTGCAAGATGACACAGACATACTCATAGGCTCAGCACTGCAAGATGACACAGACATACTCATAGGCTCAGCACTGCAAGATGACACAGACATACTCATAGGCTCAGCACTGAAAGATGACACAGACATACTCATAGGATCAGCACTGCAAGATGATGTAGACATACTCATAGGCTCAGTACTGCAAGATGACACAGATATACTCATAGGATCAGCACTGCAAGATGATGTAGACATACTCATAGGCTCAGCACTGCAAGATGACGCAGACATACTCATAGGCTCAGCACTGCAAGATGACGCAGACATACTCATAGGCTCAGCACTGCAAGATGATGCAGACATACTCATAGGCTCAGCATTGCAAGATGACACAGATATACTCATAGGCTCAGCACTGCAAGATGACGCACACATACTCATAGGATCAGCACTGCAAGATGATGCAGACATACTCATAGGCTCAGCACTGCAAGATGACGCAGACATACTCATAGGCTCAGCACTGCAAGATGATGCAGACATACTCATAGGCTCAGCACTGCAAGATGATGCAGACATACTCATAGGCTCAGCACTGCAATGAAGCAAGCAAACTTAAGGCGGAGCTATGGGTCAGATATAAATTTTCATTTGAAGATGTTAGGATTATCAATTGAACGAAGAAGAAACAGCTGCATAACATTTGAATTTAATTCTTTGCTGTCAGTTCCCCATTTCCTCAGAGGAATACCTAGCCTAGCTAGGAACTGTATATTTTCTAAAATTGTTTTCAATATTTGAGACGATATCCAGGTTTTTTACTTGCATGACCAATGTCAATCAGCTCATCGATGCTCTTAGCTTGGGTTGGTAAGATAAAAAGGGCTTCACATGCCTACTCAGACTCATGGTATTTCTTTATCTTAGATATTCCATCTTTCCAATTGGAAAAGCCAGCTGATATCTATATAAAATAAGATATGGTAGATGTAAATATGCTAACTTGCTAACTATAGAATATGCTTACAAAGGCACTATCTGGACTTTTTGAAGCCAAAATCTTCTTTTGAGCCACTGCCTTTGTACAACAAGCATGGCAAAAAATGATGTCCTGCTCTACATCATGAAGAAATATATTTCTAGTCAAGTGTCTGAAGGTCTCTCCTGATAACTTGGACATAAACAACTACGTTTTATTTGTATCTTCTTCCACGAGAGCCTCCGGTGCAAATAAACTTCGACATAACTTCTGTTCCACATCTACCAGTCGTCACTTCTATTATAATAAGAGTTGTCCACTTGTGGAATTCATTAGTGCCAATAATCCACATGTCCTTGTCATTCTACAGTATCAAGCATCACATTATTGACTTTCTCTTTCTCTGGGACCATTTCTTGTCAAACGTTGACCCTGATACTCCATGCACATTTCACTATATCTGTCCTTGTTCCTCGTGCTCTATAATTCCCCACCTCTAATAATACTCATCCTGGCTAATTATGGTCAACAATCTCTTGCTGTTCATGGGTTTTTAGTGTAGCTAGTATAGCTAATAAAAAATTACATTCACTGTGGTGTCTACTGATCACTTAACATTGTTTAGTCAGTACTGTAGTGACCAAACAACTGTAGTGACCAAACAATAGACTGTCTGTTACGTATAGCAGGCAACTAGCTTATATATATATTTTGGCCCACCTGGCCCACCCTGCTAAACCACCCCTGAGTAGGTACATATATACCTTCACTGTTGCTCTGTGATACAGATCCAACCAGAAGAAAGAGAAGTAGAATCTTCATCTCCTACCCGGCTCAGGCAGCTACAGCTCAAACAAACAACTGTAACGTCCACTAGCTGATCTTTTGAATTTATACATTCGGATGATTCCTGTCCCACAGGCCACAGGTGACCTCATTCTAAGGCATAATTATAACTTTGCGTATCGAATTACCATTATCTAATGCACACCTGATGCGGTTGTTCACGAGCTCTCCTAAAGTCAAGCGATACGTACGGTCTCATGCATATGGGCGGTTACAGCAACTTTTTGTTCTTCTTTGTTTTTTTGTTTTTTAACAAGCTTGTACATATAAATACATCAATCCAGAAATCCAGAAAAACAATTCAAGCCTGTCCATCCACCATGGGGGCCCGGGGAGGGAGGCAGCTGAAAAAATTGGTATCATGTGTCTGGTCCACTGATGATGGGGCAGAAAGTAGCATTCCACATGATCTTCCAGCAAAATACGTCTCTACATCTTCTCCCTTCTCTAACTTTCTGAAAGTGACTATCCTCAGTTTGCGTCACCGATTTGCACAATTTGCCTGGGGAGTGGCGCGCTCACGTAATAACAATGAAATGCAGTACAATACAGATAAAAAATGTGCTAGCTAGTTTTCGTCCTCTTCTCCAGGTTCTTCTAGCTCTTCCAACTCATCAGCTTCCCAATCACACATCCCTGCGAAAGTCGTCGTCGTCACTCTCCTCATCAACTTTCTTCGGAATGCATTCCCTGATGAAGTCATCATCTGAACCATCCATGTAGGGCTGCAGATTTTATACAAATATTTGTATTTTTCTAACCTTGTACAGTATCTTTGGATGTATTTTAATAATCTTTGTATTTAGGTACTATTATCACTGTGACTATGACTCTGCAACTGGAGACCTGCTTTGGGGGTTTAAATTTCAAAATAATTATTGTTAGCTCTGTAGAACGTTTAAACCTGGGCAAGGTGATGGCAAAGCACATTGTCAGTGATCAGCAGGGACCTCAGGAGACAAGTATTGTGAGTAGTGCTAGTAGAAGTTCTAACCAGTCGGTGTCACTGTCAGAGTATCTATAAATCTGCAAGCTCTCTTACCTCATACATTCGAAACAGAGATGGACCAAAGAGAGAAGAAGCTGTCATAGCAGCAGAGGTTAAGTTTGCTTTCTTTCTAGCAGAGCATCACCTCCATTTTTGGTAGCTGAGCACTGCTCAAAATTGTTTCCTGCACTATATCCAGATTCTGCAATTGCAAAATCTATAAAATGTGGCCGGACTAAAGCCAGGGCTATTGTGAAAGTAGTAGCTGAAGAAGTAGTTTCTGATTTACTTACCCGGCTTGATGAATCTAAGTTTTTCAGCTTACATATATACAGATGAAACCGACATTACCGTTAAATGCAGTATTATGATCCAGTTCTTTGAGAATACCACTGGAAAGGTTTGTTGCTTTTTCCTAAAGTTGGAGTCAGTGCAGAAGGCTGACGCAGCAAGTTTATTCCAGGTCCTAGACTCTAATTTGAGTGACAATGGACCTATAAAATATGCTAATCTGGTGGGACTGGGCTCTGATGGTGCTAATGTCATGCTGGGAAAAAGCGATTCTGTTATGACTAAATGATTTAATGTCATTTAGTCATAACATTAAAAACTAATCAAACCTCTTTGATGGCTTTCACTGTAATTGCCATATAGCAGCCTTAATTGCTAATCATGCATGCAGTGTCTTGCCCGATATTCTTGATGACATTACAGTTCAAATTTGGTATTTCTCCCAAAACGTCAACGCACCTTTGAAAATTCGCAAGTTTTCAAGCCATACAAGTTGCTTAAAACAGCGCAAATGGGGTGGCTAAGCTACTAGAACAGTTTCATGCTCTTCTTTCTTATTTCAGAAGTTCAGAAGAGAAGCAAGCTGTTGTTCTCAGAATAAAAACTGGTCTGAGAATCCACTTTGTAAATGTTTCTGAGTGATTCATTGCCCGTTATTAACACCTTTAAACAAAACGATACAATTGCAATCATCTACAATACATTTCCTTCACCAAGAGGTCCAGTCATTTTTTTAAAAGATTTTGCTACGCTTTTTTTCCACCCCCTTCTGTGCAAAATGCTAGTATTTCAGCTCTTAATCTAGATGACGAGGACCAGTTTCTTCTCCTAGAAGAAATATTTGTGGGTCAAAAAGCAGAAAGCTTTCTCTCTGGTGAGAATGATCTCTTGTCGAATGAAGTCTGAAAGTTCAGGGGGACATGCAGAAATTTTTGGGTGGCTGCAGCAAAGTATGCTATTAAAAAACTGCCCAGTTGATAATGACTTTTTGAAAAACTTAAGTTGGATTTCTCTGTATGTTGCATCATGCCTTAAACAAGCCATCAAAGACGACGAAATAGGTCTGCTTAATGAAGAATTTATTAACTACTGCACTGCTGAGCTCCCTCCTGAAATTGTTACTATTATTGCTACTGGCATCAAGTTGGGCAAGTCAAAGATGTTTCTGGAGAATGTTAGCTAAAGCAGTGATAACAATTCCCCATGGCAATGCAGATTGGGAAAGGACATTTAGTCATATTGGACTGAATAAAACCAAGGTACGAAATAGTTTGAGTGTGATAGAAGAAATTTTTTAATGAAAAGACAAAGTTATAAATATATATTGACAATACCTCGGACACATGCGTACATCATGATACATGTCTGTTAGAATGTAGGGATGGGCATGGCAAGGGCAAGAGGGAGGTGGGGTAGAAATGCAATTACATTTTAAAGAAAAGGATTAAGATTATCTGCATTGCTTCGATTACAAGTGAAAACAAAGGACCCTTGTTTCGACTTCAAACCAACAGCAAGAATGCTTCAAAGATGCAAGAATGCTATTTCTGAACTAATTTAACTTATTACTCTAACATTTTTAAATATCAGTATTGTATTTGTAATACTTTGGATATATTTGGAGTTTTAACTGGTATAAAATTCAGAGTTGAATAACATGTATTACGATTAATGCGACAAGGGAGTTAGCAGCCCTGGAGTGGGCGTATGCTCAGGAGAGCATCTAGGGCTAGGCTCAGGAGTGGGCTTATGCTCAGTTGGCTAGGGTTAGGGTCAGAAGAGCAGCTAAGGTTAGGCTCAGCTTGTGCTCAAGAGAGTGGCTAGGATTAAGCTTAGGGGAGTGGCTATGGTTAGGCTCAGGATAGTAGGCTTATGCTCAGGAGAGTGGCTTAGGCTCAGGAAAGTAATTAGGGTTAGAGTCAGTAGAGTGATTAGGGTTAGGGTTAAGGGTAAGGGTTAAAGCAATGGCTAGAACAATCTTGACAATGCTGAAGTCCCAACATGAATTGTCTACTAATATTATTGTGACATGAAGTATTTCCCCAAAGTGGGCATGGACACAGATGATAGGTATATAGCTAAATATTTTATCTCACTTGAGTCCCCCTCCCCCAATATTCAAGATCCTCAGTCACAAGCAACTGTTGTGCTTGGTGTCCAATTTCCTCATCATGGAAGAACTATACACAGAATCTGATATGAATGCTCCAAAAATTTGAAATGTTAAAAATTCCACAATAATAATGTCAACGGCTCAAGAAACACTAGGGGTTAATCAGTAAAAGAGTTAAGATTTGATTATGCAAGTGATCTATCTGGCCATTGAAAAGTTCCATCAAATTCAAACTGCTTACCCGGCTTCCTTGTGTATCTAAGCATACATTAGCTGATGGACCCTTCCCTCATGAGTGGCAATAGCCCCCTCATGAGTGGATCTAGGCATGCAATAGTTCTTCTCCCTTCATTACCCACTTGACACCACAAGTAACTATATGTTACTGCAGTGATTGCCCTTTAAAAATATTATTCATAAATAAATTCATCCTTGAGGCTGATGGGCAACTTTCAGAGCTCTCACCAGCTGCTCGATTATATCATATTGGAACACAAGATTTTTTTTAATAATTGGAAAGATACAGTCGTTTTACCTAAAAGTAATACAGCCAGGACACATACATTCAATTCAAAAAATACAAAGCAGCTGTTTAAATAGCTGTACAAAAGTGGAGATCTCAGAACACACAATACAATGCAGCACAGACTAGAAACCACACCCAGTGATGGTTGCACATGAGAGTCGCTGCAGCTCCACTTGCAGTTTCTTGAGTAGTGATAACAGTTCCTCGAGGAATCGCAGTGCTACCTGGAGACAGGGTACCACTTGTACCTCCATTGCTGCCTGCAATGAAGTCTCTTACATTCTTCCTATTCAGCTCTTGAACAACTTCATACACAGTCATTTCAAGCTGTACAAAATCAATGAGCACAACGTTCAAAGTCTTCCCATCCATCCTGAGGAAATTGAAGCATGCAGTGGAAGCATTCAGAATAAGACTGTTGCAAGTATTCTGTGCAAAATGGAGGCATAGATCCAAGTTGAATGCATTCAAGATCACAATGTCATTTTTGTTGGTGTCTTTGCATATTGGTTGTTCTTCTGCTCCTCTGAGGATAGCGCATGTACTTCCCCATCTGCTGGGCTCCATGGTAGTGTAGGGAGGTGGATGAAGCCAAGGTTTTGATGCCAGGGGACCTAGAACCAACTCCTGGTCAAATAATAAATAATACAAAGATTCTCTCATTTGTTTCAACGGCGTGCCTCAGAGTAGGCCAAGTGTTACCATTTGATGTGAAATAAGTGCTCATCTTTGTAGTAGCTGCTCCTTCACCCCATCGTTGCTCAAGGATGTCTGCGATCATCTGACCAGCTAGTGGAAGATCTTCTGCAGGGATGTTGTTGGTGAAGTACAAGCCAATTATTTCAGTGCTATTGACCCTCATCCATTCATCTACTTGTTGGAAGATATGAATGATGGTTCCACCATATCTGTATCCAAACCGAGTACTACCTGATAAACTGCCCTGACATGACACAAGTCTACTTGTGTTCAAGTCACCAAAATCAGGAATGTCACACGTCTTTGGGAGAATGCATATGTCAAGACCCAGGAATCGTATACCTAGGTCTAGCTGGTCAGTAATAGAGAGGTTCTGATTCCTAAAGATACAGTCAGACTGAGAGGATATGCCTCCCTGGCAGTTTCTGACTGATCCATTAAATCCTGATCCTGCTGCATGGGATCCCGGGAGAGTGATCTGATTGAACCTCAGCTCGCAATACTCTGACCGTCCATTACAATTTTGGGCTGTAACAGGAAGGAAGAAAACAACTCCTCACAATTTGTACATTGACAAGATAAGGTGAGAGGTAATAGTTTCAATATATTAGGTGACTCAGCTTGGAACATATATTACAAGAGCTATTCGCAAGTTGCAATTGAAAGGCGATGAGACAAGACAACTCTACAGCTCTTCTTCACATTTTGTGTAATAGGAACTTGCCAACTTCAAACTCCGAAGATGCAGGAGCGCACTAATCCATAAAAAGCACATAGACCAAGAACGGCTTTTTATAATGCTTAACGGTAATCACCACAGTCATGGCTTTGTCAAGTAATTAAGTGTGTATAATGGCACATTACCACAGTCATGGCTTTGATCAAGTAATCAAGAAGAGATAAAGGATCAGTACGCCTGATTTGGTCAACTGATTTTATTCGTGGCAGGAGTCTAATGGGAATGTTACTGGCTATGAAGTCATTGTTACACTGCATCACACATGCCTGAAGTAGGGGTAGTCCATCAGTATGTGTATATATTATCATAAAAAGAAATTGGGAAGTTTCACTCTTTACCTGAAGTAGAGATTCTAGTAGGGATTATAATCTCACTGCTAAAAACACAGGAAATCTCTAAACTCGCTGCTATAGATACATGGGTAATCTCTAATCTCGCTGCTAAAGACACATGGGTAATCTCTAATCACGCTGCTAAAGACACGGAAATCTCTAATCTCGCTGCTAAAGACACATGGGAAATCTCTAATCTCGCTGCTAAAGACACATGGGTAATCTCTAATCTCACTGCTAAAGTGGGAAACCTTTGTGGAATCTAGTAATTTAGCAGCTGTGTCACGTGATCCAAGTTGTCATCAATCCAGTACGCTAGCTCTATAAAAAGAGTTTGCTCTATTTGTACTCGTGCATCCATTACCTCAGTTCATGAAAGATTAACCAAGGTATGTAAGGTCACAAAGTGTGGGTCCTATGAATGCATTCTTGTTAGCAAATGTAATTACGGACTTCTTTACATTCTGAATACGCAAGATAAAAGACAAATCAAGTTTTGCAGACTTGCAAGCATATAATTACATTATAGGGCTCACACTTATAGTGCATATAACATATTATCATGAATGTACCAGAAAACAAATGTGAGGGGTGTGCAAAGCTTCAGTGCACAAACACATCTCCCCTCTAAGATTTGCAGGTTTGCGGAAGACGCAGAAGGCTATATGCAGGGTTGTGGCTGGCAAATACCATACAGTGCTAGTTATACGAGACCTTTCCACACCATATAAGGTCAGTTCCCTCATAGGCAGAAAATTGACTGCACAGACATGCATCAGTTATCTTAACCCTTAGAACCCTATGCTCCCTAATATGTGTGTGCCTGCCACCCTGTGGTCCTGGAGAGAAAAAATTACTAAAAAGTTTAAGGGGTGACATCTTCAAACTTTAATTTTTATTTTTTTAACCTGTGGTTACAACTTTAGAGCTCAGTAGATTCTGCAAACTTCATGGTATGGACTTGATATATAGCTCAAAAGATAGGTCTCTCTGTGTGCTCTCTTTTGATACTAAAATATGTTTCATAGGTATAACTATAGGCAAGTTACTAGACCCTAAAGTGGAGGGATCTCAAAAACCTGCATCCCAAAGTCCCCATCCAGAATAACTCCAGATTGCTAAGTGCAAAAAAAAATTAAATTGGTACGAGTGGCTAGAGGAAGCTCTAGAGCATGCAATGACCTTTTTCATTAGGCGTTAAAAATTTATTACCTGGTCAAGCGCGCGGGTGGAAAATTGAAAGCGGTGACACATCAATGCGTTCAATTTTCCAAACGCGCGCTTGACCAGGTAATCAATTTTTAACGCCTACTCAAAATGGTCCTTGTATGCTCTAGAGCTTCCTCTAGCCACTCGTACCATTTTTAATTTTTTTGCACTTCGCAACTCGGAATGGTTTTGGCCGGCGGTTTTCGGGTGCAGGTTTTTGAGGGCCCTCCGCTTTAGGGTCTAGTAACTTGCCTATAGTTATACCTATGAAACATATTTTAGTATCAAAAGAGAGCACACAGAGAGACCTATCTTTTGAGCTATATATCAAGTCCATACCATGAAGTTTGCATAATCTACTGAGCTCTAAAGTTGTAACCACAGGTAAAAAAATAAAAATATTTTTAATGCAGATGCCCCCCCCCCCCCCCCCTTAAAGTTGATTATAATGCCAAAAAAAAAAAAAAAAAAAATGGGGGGGGGGGGGGGGGGGGGAAAGGGAAAAAAATGCCGAAAAACCGGCCGCTCGGGTATATACCACTCTAGGTATCGGCCGAAAAACCGGCCGCTCGGGGTCTAAGAGTTAATGTCTACCCGGGTTCGCGGTTCAGCTCCATTCCAAATATTCAGCTTTTCAAAACACCACCAATATGTGCTGCATGAACTCAAACACACACACACCAAAAAACAAGCATTTGCCACCGCGATTAGCGGCTGGTCACTGGCATGCCCTGAGAGAGATTACTGAGTTGGGAAGGCAAGGAGATTGTGATGTGCAACTTGTGCAGTGGCTGAAATGAAGAGGGGTATTTTTACTTTGTTCAGAAGCTATGTGTGACCTTTACAAACACGACTTATTTAGTCACTTTTACAACATTCATTAGTCATACAACATAGAGGGTACACACATGCGAGAGCAATATGCATTATATGGAGGACAGTCAAGGAAGGCACCTTGAAAGGATATGCAATACTGAAGCTAAGAATAGAACCAGAAAAATACCCACAAAATCTGCCAAGTCAGTTACAGTGCAGTGCCATCTTCCTATTTTCTATCTCTCTGTGTCTACCTATCTCTCTGTCTATCTATCTATCTTATCTATCTAACTGTCTGTATGTCTGCTATCTAGAAATAACATAGAAAACTACACCTTCCTCTGTGCTCAACTATACAAGAACAAAACTATATAAACATTTGTTATCATTTTTCAAGTATTTTTATGTATTTGTTTGTTAGTTTGTTTGATGTTGTGTTGTTGTGTACATCATGGCTGAGCGCTGGAGAACTAGACCAAGTCAGAGTTCTACAAAGTTGAATTCAGAGCTTCTGGAACTCCATGATTTTAACACCTGTTCCAAATTGTTTATCCTTCCTTGTCCACTACACATATCAATGCCTTGTTGCTATTGGTACCTATATCCACATACACCATGTTGGCCACTACACATATCAACACATGCTATGCCTTGTTGCTATTGGTACCTATATCCGCATACACCATGTTGTTCACTACACATATCAACACATGCCATGTCTTGTTGCTAATGTTGCCATGTGGGGACCAGCTGCAGACTCCTTCAGAGAATTGCACAGAACTCCCACCAACCGACAGATCTTTTAAACCACAGCCTCCTTTGAACTTAGTAATAGTTTGCCAGGAGCAGAAACTCCAAAGCAAACAGGTGTAGGACTGAGTGGAGCCAGTCATTCATGTTTGCATCATTGATGAACTTACACTGCAGAACTGCTTTATTTTGGAATTGGTTGTTCATAGACATGCACTGGAGCATTTAGAGTCCTATCATTCTATAATGGTATACAAGATGTGCGAAGGGGGAGAGAGATAGAAACATAGATCTTTGAAGATTTCTTCAACGAGGGTTTGTTTTGAGGTCTTCCGGTTTAAAGCCTCAAGGGCCGGTTCTCAATATGTCGCTGGCAACTAGCAACATGAAATGAAGAACACGTCATTTTTGTGATATTGGGAACATGAAGTAGCTTCGCTTGAATTAGACTCGATTTCTATTCTAGCTCAAGTCACGACGAGTCAGTCGACACGTGTTGGTTTGCTTTATTTGTGTTTCTACCACCACAAAAATTAGATGAATGAGGAAAGGTTGATAGAGGCAGTGAGGAACTTTCCTGGCATCTTGAAGTACCCTACGAGTCATGTAGGGGTTGAAGGTTCATAAATTAATGAGTGGAGTTTGTAATTCCGAGTGAAAGTTCAATTTTGATAGTTCGATGCGATGCGATGCAATGAGGCCGCTATTGAGAACAGCTCGAAGTAATGTGACCCGGAACCAGGCACCACACAATGCAAAGGCCTTGTGACATATTGTGAAGTCTTTAGGGAAGGCGCTGGGAATTTAAAAGCTGAAGCCCATAATTTAGGAAGTGAAGAAGCTAACATTGTGAGTTTGGGGTTGGGTCGCCATCGACCAGTAGGTCAATCCAATATCGGGAGTGAGAGAAATCACACTGAGGTTGGGGCCTTGCTTAGACATTATAAACTCGTTCATATTTTAGTGTCCCTGGTATGACTACTAGAAATAGCACAAACTGCAATGTTTTACATGTAGCAAGCCATAGGCCTAGTGCTAGGGCTAGGGCTAAGGCAAAACAGTGCTTGCTGAACAACAGTTAATCTAAAGCAGCTGGATACCTGTTCACTAGACCAAGTACCGGTATAGCTGGACACAAGCTAAGCAGTAAGCTGGGGCATGTGTTGAGGAAGAGCTAGGAGGAGTTCAGAAATTAAAGAGGAGACACGTGATCAGGAAGGAGAAGAAAGAAAGAGGAGAAAAAGGCAGAGGGGCGGGGGTAAGGAAGATGAGGGAGCAAGGTGAGGAAGATGAGGGAGCAAGGTGAGGAAGATGAGGGAGCAAGGTGAGGAAGAATGAGGGAGCAAGGTGAGGAAGATGAGGGAGCAAGGTGAGGAAGATGAGGGAGCAAGGTGAGGAAGATGAGGGAGCAAGGTGAGGAAGATGAGGGAGCAAGGTGAGGAAGATGAGGGAGCAAGGTGAGGAAGATAAGGGAGCAAGGTGAGGAAGTTGACACTTAAAATCACTGGAAATATTGTAAGTGGATTACTTGGAACAATTGTATTGGGAATGATATTTACAATGGAAGGGTGGAGTGGCGGAGGCCATGATCCTCATAGGGCTCATGGTGGTTTTAGAGATGGGCTTTGACAAGCTTCTTCGTGACGAGAGGTATGTGAGGCGAGGAAGGGAGAACACCTTTTATGGCATTCTAATTTAACAAGGGGCATTCTAATTAATCAAGGGCATTCTAATTAAGTAAGGGGAGTTCTAATTAAACAAGGTGTAGGACTCTATGCAGAGAGCAAATCTCTTGTACAAACCGACCAAAGGGAAGGAGGGCCCATTGTTGTGATTGTGCAGTTATTAAGATGGAGTGGAGGCCAATCCACTGGTGGGATGAAGATGGCTTGGATAAAAGTCTAGACTTCGACAAACATGCCCTCTGTCCCTAATTTAATATATTGGGGGTGGAAATAGTTGAGTAACTTGGGAGGACGGAGTATAGGAATGGTGTGGCATGAGTCAGTGTGGTGCACACTTTGTTGCCTACTAGTTAGAAATAGAGAGCTATAGGGCATGCTTAGCAATGGAGGCATGTACTGCAGCAGTGCATGCTTAGCAATGGAGGCATGTACTGCAGCAGGACATGCTTAGCAATGGAGGCATGTACTACAGCAGGACATGCTTAGCAATGGAGGCATGTACTGCAGCAGGACATGCTTAGCAATGGAGGCATGTACTGCAGCAGGCATGCTTAGCAATGGAGGCATGTACTCCGGTAGGGCATGCTTAGCAATGAAGGCATGTACTGCGGTAGGGCATGCTTAGCAATGGAGGCATGTACTGCGGTAGGGCACGCTTAGCAATGGAGGCATGTACTGCGGTAGGGCATGCTTAGCAATGGAGGCATGTACTGCGGTAGGGCATGCTTAGCAATGGAGGCATGTACTGCGGTAGGGCATGCTTAGCAATGGAGGCATGTACTGCAGGAAGTGGATATGTTAGTTTAGGGGGGGGGGGGGGTGGTAATGTAGTGTGATTGTGTAGGAAGTAAACCAACAGGTGGTACGAGGCAGAGGAGGCTGATTCCAAAGCTAGATCTAATTATGAGCATATGGCTGGAGTCTGGTGGGTAAAGACCAAGGCCTGGGTGCATGAAGTCCACTCAAATCTAAATACTGCCACATAAAAGATGTCCTCTTGTACCAACTTCCTGATGAAGGTAGAGCATCTGGTCGAAACATTGAGAGTTTATTTCAAGTTGATTATTGAGAAGGTTATTGCAATTTCATGTCAACTGAGAGTTCATTGAGTGTATTAGAATCTCCCTCTAGCTTCTACCTACAGTTCTGGGAATAATCTGTACATGTATTAATCTCATCATTTTCTCATGCACTGCCTTCAGAAGAAGAAAAGGACTGAAACCAAGTGTGGCACACATGCTGCCTAGGACCATATAAATGTCTACACAGAACTGTAAAAACCCATCAACAGGTTACATTTAGATGTACAAGTGAATTTTAGGCTAGACTAGTTAATTGATTTTAGCAAATTCCTTTCAGAATGTAGATTCCAATGTATTCTGGCAGTTTTCCATACCACTGTCTCTATGAGTGCTTGTGGTCAGGTACAGCTAGCCTCATTTCAAATGTTTGTTGCCAAGGCCATAGCATTAGCTTGCTCCTCCCCCTGTTGAATCAACTCCTGAGAAACAAGTTGCCTCCAGAGCACAACACCCAAGAAACAAATTCCCTCCAGAGCACAACACCTGAGAAACAAGTTGCCTCCGAAGCGCAATACCTGAGAAACAAGTTGCCTCCAGAGCACAACAGATGAGAAACAAGTTGCCTCCAGAGCACAATAGCTGAGAAAAAAGTTGCCTCCAGAGCACAACACCTGAGAAACAAATTGCCTCCAGAGCACAACACCCGAGAAGCAAGTTGCCTGCAGAGCACAACAGAGTGCTTGGGATTACCAACATGCAGCAGCGAGAGCTAGGGCTGGACCTAGGATAATGAAGGGCCTCAATAAAGATGCTCTCCTGGTAACAACACTGGCGTCAGCGATCACATATATTTTATAGGTAGCCTGGCAAACTTGGTCTCTTGGTGACTCCACCCCTTAATACAGACATGCCTGTTAAGAACCTTATGTTCAGCTGTCAGCATAATCTACACTGAGAGGGGGTGGTGGGTAACATGTCTTGTGTAATGTAGGAAGTTTGTTTGATAAGTTCAGTGAACTCCAGTGGATGTTTGCTATGATCAGGAGTGGAGAAAGAGAACGAGTGTGGAATGGGGTTCCTGTGGAGGGGAAGGAGAACTACAACCTCAGTTGCCTCTATCAGCCCACCACTAGTACTCCCTCCACCATCACTACCCTCCCCTCCACATCACCTCCTCCCATCCAATATCACTACCCCTCACCATCACCTCTTCCCACTCCACCATCACAACCCTCCCTTCCACCATCACCGCCCTCCTCCTCCACCACCTCTTTAAGCACTATCCACATCCCGACAATTCTCCCTATGAACAATGCTATTGAATAATTAGCATTGTGTCACATGACCCAAGGCTTGCCAAGCCATTAGGCAGGATGGTAACTAAAAGTTGTTTCTTGAAACTAACTGGGTTTGCTCCAGCACCAACAGAACTCTCTGCCAGAGCTGTAAGCTCAAAGTGCTTGGATCAACCCCATTATCAATACTCCATAGGTTAGTCCTAACATCAGCTAGGGTTAGGGTTAGGACAATAGCTAGGGTTAATGGCTAGGGTTAGGCCCGAGGCTGTGGCTAGCATTAAGGCTAGGGCAATGGCTACAGTTAGGTCATGGCTAGGGTTATGGCTAGAGTTAAGGCCATGGATGTGTCTAGGGTTAAGGCTAGGGCAATGGCCAGGTTAGGGTTAGGGAAGCGGTTAGGGTTAAGGCGAGGGTATTAGCCAGGGTTAGGGCCAGGGCAGGGGCTAGAGTTAAGACTAGGGCAATGGCCAGGGTCAGGAGGGTTAAGACTAGAGCAATGGCCAGGGTCAGGAGGGTTAAGACTAGGGCAATGGCCAGGGTCAGGAGGGTTAAGAGTAGGGCAATGACCAGGGTTTGGAGGGTTAAGACTAGGGCAATGGCTAGGGTCAGGAGGGTTAAGACTAGGGCAATGGCCAGGGTCAGGAGGGTTAAGACTAGGGCAATGGCCAGGGTCAGAAGGGTTAAGACTGGGGCAATTGCTAACAATGATCTGATAGTAGTGCCAATAATGTCACATGATGATGTAATACTAGGATAATGACCCGAAGAATAGCCCCAGAGATGACGAGCACTGCAACTCAGTCACTCCACCCCACCTGGACAATGCTGAGCATCATGTGATCCCTGCCACATAGATGAGCAGGCACACTGCCCATATAAAGTACCTAGAGGTGGTATCTACTACTTGAAGACAGCACAGCATGAATGGCTGTATAACTTTAACTAGTACTCATGTCCTTGTGAATAAGTGACAGCACATTCTTTGTCTTACAACACTGGCTAGGGGAGAGTGCTAGAGTTAGATACGAAACAACTTTGAACTCTGTATCCACAGTTGGTCCTAGATTTTCCGCGGCTGAGCCAGCAGGATAAACAGGTTTGGTCGGCTTCATTGAGAGAGGGGGAAATGATTTCACACCTATTGTGCTGGCAGTGAACTAGCATTGCACTCACAAGGTGCCTCCGTGGGGTCCAGACGACCTGAGGCAATATACTCAGCAGAATTGGATGAGCATCCTTCGCACATCAGAGAAGGCTGGACTCACCTCGTAGCTAGACAACCATTCTTGCAAGGGGAGGCGAGGCGCATGGGAAACCGGAACTCTCTCACTCTCTCTCTCTAAATATGTCCCTTCAGTTCTGTTCGCTGAAGCAACTCCCAGCATATGGCCCCACATGGCCCCGCATGGCTAACTAGGCAGAACCATTACCTCCCACCTCACGCACGCAAGCATGTTTTCAAGTAGTGGATACCACCATCCTTATATGGCAGTGTGCCTGCTCATCTAGGGGTCACATGATGCTCAGCATTGTCCAGATGGGATGGAGTGACTGATGGCCAACTAGAAAGAACCATTACCTCCTACTCACGCACGCACCATACATTATATGCCCACTAAGTAGCCAGTTTTCTCCGTCCATGGAGAGCTGCAGTAGGTGTGTGTACCACACAAAGATAACTTTCTGTATCATCATGACAAAAATACCCCACCTCCATGGCTATAGCACGTGGGTGAATTTAAGTAACTACGTCAGAATGAAATTCCAGCCTCCTCTCCTGTCCAGCCAATTCTCACTTGCCAGTTTTCTTTCCTCTAGTTTCGAACCTACCGCCAGTTTCTCGATCTTTCTCTTCACCATGATGACCATTCCTTATTTATATAAGCCCGCTATGTTTAGGACGGGTGACCCATTCATATTATCTTACATGTTATTCCCAACAGCTAATGTATGCAGATGATGCTAAATGTGGGAGATCAATCAAGAACTCTGTGAATATGTGGTAGACACATAGACATGTACATAAATAGATGCATGCACTATATGCTGCAATAGCAAGGTCTTCATCCAATTCCCCGAGAAGAATATGTGAATGACAGAAAAGACAGTCTTCTAAACTTGAGAGGCAAGTGGAGAATGCCAGGATGGCAACGAGGTCAGAGGTTGCAACACTTCTGAAAATTATGATTAACTTGCCAGCAATCTGTCTCGGGGTTCAGAGTGGTGCATTAGAATTAGCCAAGATGATGATGTGCACCATCAGCTGCTGCTGTTTGGTTTGTACACCAACATGTGGTTGTCCACATCATAATTAGATGCAAGTGGGGTCATCTTCAAACAGATCTCTAGCCCACTGGATCTGAGATGCTAAGCTAGTGGACTGCTGCTAAATTCCCAATAAAGAATTCCTTTAATATTTTTAAAATATATTTAAATTTATATATTAAATTAAGGCCCTAATAGAGCCACCCATGTGCCTTGCAGGAACATACAGGCCCCAACAGAGAAAAAAGTGCAAAGTTCATGATCAGACAAACACATACACATACATACATGTACTGATGGACAATATATGATTTGTTTGTTTGTTAAGCTTGCTTTATACTTGTGTGGGACAAAATTGGGAAGCAACTTGTACAGTGCATTCTGCACACTAAATTAAGGCCAGTGAGGACATTAGGGCTCATAGGAAAATATTTTGGACTATGTATGATACCTTGGTAATGCACAAACTGCATTAGATGTGGCTTTCCAAGAGTATTATATTTAAATGGGTCTGGTCTTACCCTAGCAATAACTGTTGGCACTGATGGGTGTCTAGGGCCCAGTTCAGGTCTACCTCTATAGGTCTGCATTTAAACTCTATATGCATAGCATACATTGGCAAGTCTTGCCCCACACAGTTTGTATACAAGAGAAGAGCAGACTACATGTCTCTCAAACAAGTGATACCCATGCATTCAGCATACAAATTTAATCACTTGTGCCTCCCTCAGGCTTGGCTATTATTATAAGAGGACTGCACAGCTGTCATATTTTAAACTTAGCTCACAGCACCTCAAGTGACTGCAATAGTGAGGCTTCATGCAGGTTGCATTGAGACACAGCCAGGTGGGGAGAGAGGAACAAATATCATCTCTTTTTGCATAGCTTTAGGATGGGGGAGGGGAGGTGGAAATGACTGGGAAGCAGAAGTAATCCTACGCTAACAGTGAAATCTCGGTGCTTCCTAAAACTACAACGAGTACGATTTATCACCTATCTAGTAATAAGTCTTTGCTAAGTCCAGCCTGAAGGCCGAATACATAGTAGGTACATACCTTCACTGTTGCTCTGTGATACAGATCCAACCAGAAGAAAGAGAAGTAGAATCTTCATCTCCTAGCCGGTTCAGGCAGCTACAGCTCCAAAAAAAACTGTAGCTGATCTTTCGAATTTATACATTCCTGTCCCACCCCGTTCTAATGGTGTGGGTGGGTCCCAATGGGTATCGAATTAAGAATTGCTATGATGCACCTACCGCGGTTGTTCACGTGCTCTCCTAAAGTCGAGCACAGTCGGGTCGCGCTACTTTTTTAAAATTTTTTTAATTTTTTTAAAATTAATAATCCATATAAATACATCAATCCAGAAGTCACTCCTATAAAACAATTCAAGCCTCCACCATGGGGGCCCGGGGAGGGAGGCAGCTGAAAAAATTGGTATCAAGTGTCTGGTCCACTGATGATGGGGCAGAAAGTAGCATTCCATATGATGAGCTTCGAATGCAGCAAAATACGTCTCTACACAGGGGTGGCTCAGCCACTCTAAGGTTGGGTGGGCCAGGGGTGGCTCAGCCACTTTAAGGCTGGATGGGTCAAACGGAGGATGAGGCCGCTTGCGGCCACAAAAAATTATTTTTTAAATGTTTGCAAATAGCAGTTGATGATTTTTGTCTATTCAACTACTGTTCTATATATCATGGTTTGAGTCACAATTGAGTTATGAAATTACAAATTAGTGCACTTAGGCATCTCAAAACCTATCTCAGATCTACAATGACTCAACTTCGTCTTAATAACATATTACTTTTGTATGTGCATCAGGATAGACTGGACAAAATCAAGCTCTTAGATATTGGTAATCAATTCATTGACGCCAGTGAACACAGGCATGTAGATTTGATTTTACTAAATGACTTCTCACTTGTTGCATTCATTGCTAGAAATACAAGCAACAGCTTCACTAAGATGATGACTTCCGAAAATAGATGGTTAGCAGGGGCGTAGGAAGCAATTTTAAAGTGGTAAGGCCATTCGAAGCAATGGTCCAAACGCTGATGGTTGTAGTTCCAGTTTGGGAGTGAGTAAAGGGAGGTATATATTGTATGTACTTAATTGTAATTATATATATATAATAATCATAACAAAAAAAGTATTACCATTTATTATAAATTGCTGGTGTCATATCACTGTGTAAGAACTCCTCACCCCTAGCAATTTAAAAGAGCCATCAACCTGGACGCATCAGCATCAAGTGAACTGAAATTATTTTCTCTCTTGCCAACTGTGTATAATAATAATGTATTATATAATTTATAGTATTCTTTTCTTAAAAAATTAAATTAGTGCCAAATAATTGTGTAAAATTAGGAACAGTAAAAGATTAATAGAATTATTAATTCATAGTGATCGAGTTCTATAGGTCACTGGGTTTGAATGTGCCAAAAATTGATAAGCGATGTTCACTTTCAGAAAAAAAATCATTGGCAACTGAAATTAAGTCCAACCTATCAGTCGCATCTTTATGAATGTGCAAAATCATGAGATGATTTAATCGGACTTCAGTCATGGTGGACCTCAAATACGATTTTATTCTCCTTAAAGCACTGAAGGATCTCTCACTAACAGTGTTTGATGCAGGCATAACTAAAAGTAACATTAGCAATTTACAAACTTCAGATAGCAATTCACGTTCAGCAGGTGAAGCGGTCTTTAAATGGTCAATGACGTCATTTAATAGTACAACCTCATCCGAGCAGAAAATTGTTGATACAATTTCAAGTTGGGTTTTCAATAACTGACCATTGAAGTCTTGCTCTTGGTTGCTCACATCTGCAGTCTCATCTGCCATGATAGTGTAGAATGGAGCTGCATGCAGGGAGCCTGCTATTTTACGAAGAACCTTCAGAGCCATGACTTTTAGCATCTCGTTTTGGATTTCAGCAGAGGTGTATTTATTTGCTCTGCACTTTAGCCTCTTTTGTCATCATATCCACGAAGCCTAAACAATTGAATAAAGTCGGAGTCAGATTCATCGCCACGACCACGCAGTGGCAAAGATTGTCTAGCCAAGAACACAACATTAGGTAGAAATTTGAGTAAGCACTGCCGATTTTCCTTCATTTCCCGAGCATGAAGGGAGGAAAGACTCTCACCAATTTTCGGACATGACTGGGGGAGAGTAATGACTCTCAAAATAGCATCCTTATGACAATTGCTAGCTTCATGGGCAAAAAATCTTAGAGAAGCATCCTTACAGTTCAGTTGATATATATATGCAGTCTCAATAGTTGCGACAGAAAAAAGCCGTTTTTCTTTGCAAGTCTTCACACAAATATAACAGAAGACTGAATCATGGCCCTCATCATAATGAAGCCATGTCCAGCGTGTAAACCATTGTGGCTGGAAAGATCTTTTAACAAGATTCTTTTTTCCAAACTCACGCTTTGTTAAACTGAATGTGGCTTCTCACCAATAGAGGGAATGGGTAAGTCCTTGAAGAGTGACATGTCGTCTCGATGAAGACTTCGAAAACAAAGCTAACACTAAGTGACAGTTTAGCTGCACAAACTAGGCTCAGGCTAGTAGTCAACCCTCCTTTACCTTCCCAATCATTGGAAGGTAAAGGGTTCGCCACGCCAGACTAGATTTAGGCATGCGCAAATAATATTAATTTTGTTGATCTGGATTCTGCCCTTGGCCGCTCTCTCAGAAAGTGGTAAGGCCATGGCCTCACCGGTCGCACCGCTTCCTACGCCCTTGGTTAGTGGGTTCAGATAGTGACCCATTTTTTTCTTCAAAAAAAACTCTCACCTCTTTCAAGGGCCGTAACTCCTGAACTACACCAGTGATTTTATGCTTAAAAGATAGATCTCTCTTGGTGCTTCAAAAAATCATTAAAAAAATTGAGAATAGGGTCTGTATACAGTGTGTGACATGCAGAAAAGCTGGGGGAAAGTGAGAAAAATCGACCTTAAAACCCTAAATTAAAACAGCTATTGCTTCCAAAACTCTTGGTAATATTGCTTAGACACTAATAAGTGATTTTATAGAGTTAAATAGTACTTGCTAAGTGCCTGTACAATTGGCAACGCTTTTAATTGCCACTATAATAGCTTATAGCTACTACTTAAGTAACTATCAAATCATAGAGCAAAGACAGAGCTATAAAATGATACATAATTAAGTAGGTACACACTAATTTTTCTTAGAGATATCCTTTTTTGAAATTCAAAAAGGCTCTTTTTTTTGGAAATGTAGGAAATCGCTGTTGAAGTTGGACTATATACTTTCAAGGGGAGACAATGGTATTTTTTAATATTTTATTTAAACTTGTGATTACAACTTTAGAGCTCCGTAGATTCTGCAAACTTCATGGTATGGACTTGATATAGTGCCTGCCAGTATAGATTACCAAAATGTAGTAAAAATATGTCCTTATAATAAGTTCCATATCTTCTCTTAGGAATCAACATGGACTCCCATTTTTGGAGAGTGAAGAAAGGAAGGCCTGGAGCACAGTTTAATATAAAAAATATTTGCATACCTTTGACCACAATCGCTAATATAAATGTTCGCGTTGTGCTCTCAAAAATTGACTATAATCACACTTTCTCTGGCATTGTAGCAGGGAATTTCCCCATACTCGACACCAAGTTTACACATGCAAGTGCTAATAAAGTGGCTGTTGTCAAATTTTGATTAGTGTACTAGAATCTGACTTGAGGGCAAGGTTGAAATTTCTTACTCGCCCTTCAAAAAGAGGATTCAGTAACCAGCAAGAGAAACTATACATACATCCATCAATCAAAATACTCGCAAAGCATAGCACTACAAAATGGCTGTTACAGAAATTAAATATACTAAACAGAAAAAAAGTTGCATGAATTTAAAGTTGGTGTTAATTATTTACAGAAAAACTCTTCGATGTGACTTGTACAACTTCACAGTTCTCTCCACTTCCTTTCCTGCTTTCTTCCCTTCCAAGTATGCCTTCTCATAATCCTTGCATTTTCTAAAGTACTTCCGAATTAACTCGATGTCCACATAATCCAGTGATGGGTTAAGGATTTCCCTCAACTTGATGAGAGTGAAGTTTGTATGTGCCCTGCAATATCTTTTTGACTGCCCCCAGACACGCTCTATTGGGTTCAGTTCACAGTGGAACTTGGGAAGAAAGAAGCATCGCATTCCTCTGTTGATGACATAGTGCTCTACCTGCGTCTTCTCGGTAAAGAAGTCTTCATGAAAAGACAGGACCGTTCTCATATCTGGTGCTTTGAGTGTAGTAGTATTGATTCCTCTCTCAGTAAGGACTGTCCTCAAACCTTTAGCAGAGCCATCTGGCTTCACCATGGATTGTGGCTGACCAGCCCATATGGTATCACGTACCTTGCGTGGTCCTCCATCCTTCATCAAGATGTTACGAGCTAACAGAGCTTTATCGTCAAACTTTTTATGACAACTGCTTTGATCAAGCACAAATACAACAGTGTGCAAGCTGTGGGGATACTTAAAGGAGGCGAGATCACATGCCGTCTTCATCTGATCCATAAAACGCTCACCAGTCCAGTACCCATCTCGCTCACACCCATACTCAAGAAAGACTCTTGCACTTTGTGGAATTTGTGGGTCATCTCTTTTGGCTTCCTCATGCTGCTCTGCTGTGAGACACAGATAGCCCTCATGTTCATCCACAAAGTCAGAAACCATAATCCCACTCCCCTTCGTCTTGGGAAGAATAGCTGGCCTGTCATCCTCTCCCCACATCCATGATTGTCCTTCGTTTGTGTTGAATATGGATTCATCGTGGTAAATCAGTACCAACTTCTTCTTTGTCTCATCCTCCTCTTCTCGAACTCGGGGTGGTTCGTCAGAGCACAAAGGTGGTGGCTTGTGGGAATGACGAAGCGACTCGAGCATCTTCAAATATTCCTACATTGTATAATTATTATTAATGTTAGTATTATTTTATGGGAAATAACATACCTTACGGTGCTTCACCACATCCTCCCTCTCATGTCCATCTATGTAAACCCCCTTTTTGTGGCTCATAGGCTTAAAGCCAAGGTGGTGGAGCCAACGCACTGCTGTGCGTAATGACACGTGCCTGGGGTAGTGTGGTGGTAAATGACTAGATGGGAGAAGAGTGTTGTTAACCCAGTTACAAAAGGATGATGCAGTCATGTTGGGCATTCCTTTCACGAAAGCCTTCTCTCTAACCCACTCGGCAGCTTTGCGGTTTATCTGTCAAAACAAAGAAACAAATGTTTATAGTATTATTACTATACATATTAACATCTAACCTCCTCATCTCGATAGACGGTCATCCTCTCATGCTTCCCTTGTCTCCTCTCGTTCAAATGCCCCTTATTTTTCCAAAATTCCTTCCTAAAATTCCGCACACTCTTGCAACTATACCCAACTATTGAGGCAGCTTCTTGGACAGCATCCATGACACTCATACTTTGCCTCTTGCGGAAACTCTCAACTAAAACAACTGCCAGCATCCTGCGATCGTCCAGTGCGAGAGTCACCATGAAATTGTCAAAAGCAGCTTGGGCAGATTCATCATCAAACACTTCCTCTGGCTCACTATCATAGTCTGTGTCACTTCCAACTCCAGCATCTTCAATTGTCACAGCAGAAGAATCTGGAACACCATCTTCAGACTCAGTAGAACCAATAGTAATGTTGGCAGTATCTTCCACTGCAATAGCAACAGCAGCAGGCTCTGAAGGACCAGCCTCAATCTCCAAGTCAAGAGTAGGAACAAGCACTTCTGTTGGATCAACAGTAGACTCTATACTAGCAGCGAGATTGAAGATTGAAGAGCTATAAGACTCGGCAGTCGGCTCTATGTCAATGGAAGGCTCTGGAAGAATTACGGATGGACCAGCGCTTAGCTTAGCGCGTCTTGCGGCCACTAGATTGGTAGCTCGGGCTTTCATCTTTCTCTTAGTTTTCCACGAAGACATTTTCCTCAGACAACTCCAGTAGTCACAGTTAGACTTTTACTCGCAATTTTATACCGCGTGATGCTTCGTGGGTTGCCATGGTAACTCCAAGTCGCTGAGCAATTAAAGCCTTTTGATTGGTCAGATTTTAGATTTCACTTTCATGATCTGGAAACCTAGTATGTTATAGATTTTTTCATGCTGATATAAAAAATGGCATTGGTTTTCAAATAGCTCCAACCCTCCAAAAGTTATTTACAAAACAATTTTTGGCAATTTATGCTGGCAGGCACTATATATAGCTCAAAAGATAGGGTATCTCTGTGTGCTCTCTTTTGATACTAAAATATGTTTCATAGGTATAACTAAAGGCAAGTTATTAGACCTTAAAGTGGAGGGACCTCAAAAACCTGCATTCCAAAAACCTCATCCAAAATAACTCCAAATTACAAAAATTTGAAATTGGTATGAGTGGCTAGAGGAAGCCCTAGGCTATTCAATGACCTTTTTCATTAGGTGTTAAAATTTTAGTACGTGCGCGGGTGAGGGCGTGATTTTCAACGTAATATATTTTCCACCCGCGCGCTTGTACATTTTCACGCCCGGTCTCATCAAGGACCCTAAAAGGACCTCAAAAACCTCTATAATTTATAGCCAATTTCAAATCTTGAGCACTTAGCAGGTTTTTGACCCTCCATTTTAAGGTCTAATAACTTGCCTATAGTTATATTTATGAAACATATTTTAGTATCAAAAGAGAGCACACAGAGAGACCTATCTTTTGAGCTATATATCAAGTCCATACAATGAAGTTTTCAGAATCTACGGAGCTCTAAAGTTGTAACCACATTAAATTAAAATAAAAAATGCCCTCCTTCAATTTTTCAGTTGAATGAAGTGTAGGCCTGGATAAAATCCACCATAACTTGAGACTTGTGCTTCCAAATGTTTTAAAATTTGAAAGACAATTTGTACAGATGTTTAGAAATGATATAAGCACACCAAGAAAAAGTCAAATATTGGGGGGAAATGGGCCATACTGGCCTTAGGGTATGAAGCTATACTTGATAGTGAAATGTCTTCCCCCAATTGATTGGACAGTGTCTTAAGCTGCACCTCAAGGTCATATTAATGAATATCTTCATGATAAAATGGCTCCTCGCAGCTTCCACTTCTTGTTCTTCATGAGGATGTCCTTAGAGGGGTAACTGCTCTAATTTTGAGTAGATTTGGTAACCTGGCTGGTCAAAACAGTCTTCAATGCACTGTATGCTCAAGTCCCAAGCTTCATAAAACATCCCCCTGTAGAGGCAACGATGGAAAATCACCTCCACTGTCACCATCTTCATAGCGCCTTGGAAGCTTTCTCTTTCGTGGAAGAAAAGGATCACCAACATCTACCTGCATTGCCTTCGTTTTGACAACCTTTCAAAACCCCTTGAAGTTATCATCATCTGTACGCATTCCTTGTAAGGTTTGCTTGACCATTGTAGCAACTTGCTGGCCTTCTGTTGCGGACAGATTCTTGTACTGCAGTGTACGGTTTAAATTGTCTAAATGTCTCAACAACAACTGTGCTAAAGAAATGCCAAAAAAATATAATCAAATGTATCCATTTGGGAAGAAATTCCAGCTATTCGGGCCCTAATTTCAGTATCCTTTGACTGATCATAAGCATAGCCCATAGCTCCTGAAGAACAGTGTAATTGTCAAGTACACTCTTGAGTGAGTCTCGCACGGTCCAACGGGTAGGACAAAGTTGCTTCAATCCAGGAGTGTTAGGTTCCAATTCTTCTTTTAATTTCCTAAAGATTCCATCACGCTGCGGTGAAAATTTGACTAACTTACATAATTCATAAGTTGTATCCATTGAATCCCTTAGCAATTTACATCTTTTCATAGCGTCTCCTCCAGCCAAATTTAAGGCGTGCCCATAACAATGGGTATATATAGCACGGGGCTCATCATCTCTGATTTTCTTTGCTACTCCACCCTTTGCTCCTGACATGGTGCTGGCTCCATCATAGCACTGGCCTCTTACCTTGTGTATATCTAAGTTCAAGGCTAATAATAAATCCTTGATTACTGTGTAAATGGTTGTAGCATCTGCACTGTCAAGCTGATACAAACCTAAAAGTTCTTCATGCACATCAAGGTTATTGTTTACCCAATGGAAAACCAAAAATAGCTGTTCTTTGTTTGATGCATCATTTGCCATAATAACGTACAAATCTGCTTGCTGGAAAATTAGATGAAGAACAGTATGTAATTGATGAACCTGATATAACTGGCAAAGGAGCAAATGCAACTATTAGTCATGTTCACCACTTTTTAGAGAACTACGGCGTTGGAAATGGCACGATAAAGCTTCATTGTGATAACTGTCGGTCAAAATAAGAACAATGCATTCATCTTCTATTTATTGTGGCGAGTGATAACTGGGAAGCAGAAGTCGATATCACTCTTTCTTTTATGGTTGCTGGTCACACCAAGTTCAGTTGTGACAGGTATTTTGGCTTAATCAAGAAGAAATACCGCAGATCTAAAATCGACACTGCATGGAATATGCCGTGTTGTGTTTGTAAGGGAGTATTCAAATGAACCTGAGGAATCAATTATCTTGCTGAAAGATTTATCAGTGATCGATAAGACACTCTTGCCATCAGAAGTAGCACCAAAAGGAATGGATTTAGAGAGGCAGTGGTACTTATACGAAAAATACGTGTACTTTGTCACTCCAATCTTAGTTGTGATATCACATGTCCCAAGCCATCACATCCCAAGCCATCACATCCCAAGCCATCACAAGCAAATCCTAAAAAGAAAAAAATTCTGTACTGGTTGAGCCACCAACAGAAGCAACACTCCGCTTAGGTGTAAAGAAACGTTTGTGTAGCATTTGTTGTAAGCCTGGACACAACAAAAAAAACATGCCCTAGCTATGAATGACTTTGTTACAGTGAAGCTGTTCTGTCTATAGATTATAGCTACATAGTTCAATTCAATTTTCTTCATTTTTCAAACATCCCTTGGAACCATGTGTAGCTACATCACAAAATACACTGTACACCATAATCCACAAATCGGAACTTAAATTATTATGGGAGTAAAACCTGATTATCTCAGTGATAGTACCATATTGACCATTGAAATTTTGTAGTGATATAGCTTGGTGTTAAGGAAGTGGAAAATGTAATAAAATTAAAAAAATTCAAAATTCAAACTCCCCCCTTTTCCTATGCCATGTTTACAAAGGCACTATCTGGTCTTTTTGAAGCCAAAATCTTCTTTTGAGCCACTGCCTTTGTACAAAAAATAGCATCCTTCTCTACATCATAGTGAAGAAATGGGTAATTCTGAAACCACTGTGCTTGATCTCAACCTTGACCTATACTTCTTCTTGGGGAAATTAAACTTTTTCCCTGATGAAAAGGTTCAATGCACTCACTAAGAGCAGCTGGCTTACTTTCAGTTGAAAGGTCAATAGCCTGTTGACCTTTGAATTATAGTCAAGCTAGTACAGCTAATTGGAAATTACATTCACTGTGGTGTCTACTGATCACTTAACAGACAATCTATTGGTTGGTTACTATGTAGTGACCAAACAATAGACTGTCTGTTACATATAGCAGGCAACTAGCTATATATTTATATATATATATTTTTAGAAGAGTTGGGTGGGCCATGGCCCACCCGGCTCACCCTGCTAAGCCACCCCTGCTACATCTTCTCCCTTCTCTAACTTTCTGAAAGTGACTATCCTCAGTTTGCGTCATTACTCCACAAATTTGCAAATTTGCACACGGTCTTGGTGAGTGGCGTGCTCGCGTAGTGCAGTACAATACAGTGTAACAAAGATAAAAAATGTGTTGATTTTGTTCGTTCCTCTTCTCCAGGTTCTTCTATATAGCCCTTCCAACTCATCAGCTTCACCATCACTCATCCCTGTGAAAGGATCTTCGTCGTCATCGTCACTCTCCTCATCAACTTTCTTCGGAATGCATTCCCTGATGAAGTCATCCTCTGAACCATCAATGCTGTTAGAAATCCCACAGTAAAGGAAGGAGCGAGCTATTAATTGTTCTGGAATGGCACCCCATGCAGCAGAGATCCAATCAATGGCATCCTGTCTTGAGGGGGACTTCAAGTTGCCTTTCTTTGTCCTGCAGGTGTTGGCGCTTCTCCTCCATTCCATCCATAGTTCGCTCATTTTATCCTTGAATGGCTGGTTCGCAGAAACATCTATTGGCTGTGCCAGAGATGTGCAGCCACCTAGACAAAATGTAAGCATTTGCAGGCCATCATTTGTGACAAGACTATTGAAATTGGTTCACTACATTACCTGGGATGAATAACCAGGTCTGTTTCCAACTCCTCAGCTACTTGCTTGGTGTCTGCACACTTGTGTGGATGATAGGCATCCAAGACAAGGAGTCGTCGTGTGCCGTACAGACTTCCCCCATACCCTGAGTAGCCATCTGTGCAGTTTTGTACGTGTCATCCATCCATTTTCGCTGGCAGTGACAGACAGACCTCAACATTGTCAGGAACTGTAAGTCCTGCTGCAATGCATGGGCCAAATTTTCCATGAAAATGATGACAGCAGGGAGTTTTGTTCCATCTCATGTGGCACACAAAGCTACTGTGAAACCCTTCTTTTGGTAGCAATGCAAATGCTTCTCTCTCCATGACGCTTGTTGGCAGAAGATACTGAATCAAACCTAGTGATGAACAAGGTAAAATGACAAGCTATCCGTGTATACAATGTTTACCTGCACATTGTTATGATCCATGTTGCCAATATCTGATCTTCTGTACCCGTGTAGCTCTCGGTATCTGACAATGGTCCTCCAAAAGTGGGTGAGCTGCACCTTAAAGTCCTGAGGCACCTTTTGAGAGGTGTTTGTGCACCGCCTATAGCCTACATTCCATCGCTTCTTCCAGCCACGTAGGGAAGCAAGGAAGCTATTCTCATAGCGATTTGCAGGGCTCTCTCCATGAGGTCTTTGTTAAGAACAGCCTTGCCTTCAGAGTGCCTTCAGAGCACTCTAGCTGCATAGGTGGAGCAACTGTTATGGCAGGCAGGGCTATAGCCGTACCTGCCATACCAGTTGCTCCACCTATAGCCGTACGGCCCGTACCACTTTATAGCCGTACCACTTTTTGGAAAAAATCCACGCGTAAGTTCACAAGGATTTGTTCCAAAATTGACTCGCTTTGGAAGAAAATCACAGGTATTTTAGAAGAAAATTGTCCATGCATTGCAAAGGTTACACAAGATATTCAATATGCTTAATTAGCTTGTTCAGAGATGAGTGTAGACCACTTGTTAATTAATGTAGTTTGCACTTAAAGTTTTAATCCACACATGCTGAGTCATGTTACTCTGCAAGTCCTTCAGCCATGAAGAGATCAAGGATTTGCCTGATAAACCTTTCCAACAGCAACATTATTCCTTTCCTCCTCATTCCTTTGGCAAGGTTCAACCTGAAAACAGGTTTTTTTCAGTTTCATCGTTTCTCATGGATTCATTATGATGCAACTGATGATTCTGCTTTCTGCTCAACATTATTCCTTCCCTCCTCAGATTTTTTTCAGCATCTTGGTTTCATCATTTCTCATGATGCAACTGATGATTCTGCTTTCTGCTCTTTCTTTGTTGCATAGCTGTAAAGGGGGGAAGATGGGGCTCAACAGATTATCTGAGGCAAGCTTTCTTGTAAAAGGCTTCACTAATTGGAAGGATGCTACTTGAGTTTTGGTCAAACATGGAAAGCAGTAACTTCCACAAAGCAGCAACTGAAGCACTGAAGGCAACCAATGATGTGGCTGACATGTCAAAAGCGGTAGCCAGAAAAGAAAAACAACCGTGAATATTTGCTGGAAGTCATCTCATCAATGTTTCTCGGGACATTAAGGTCTTCTTGAGAGGTGATGGGCCTCATAATGATTTGGATTCCAACTTCTATCAGTTATTGCTTTTGAGAGCAGAGGAGGCATTAATGTACAGATGAAATACACTTCTCATGAGATTCAGAATGAATTACTTTCAATCATGTCTCTACAAGTTATTCGTGAAATTGCTAGTCAAATACAATCTGCAACATACTTCACCGTGATTGATGAAGCTATGGATCTTGCTAATACCGAGCGAGTTGTATTCGTATTCATTCTGTCAATGACAATCTAACTGTTACTGAAGATTTCATTGGTTTATATAAAACTGAATCTATTGAATCTTCTTCACTTGTTAGTATTATAAGATGTCTTACTTCAGATGAATCTGAAGCTGAAATATTGTCGGGGACAATGTTATGATAGGGCCAGCAATATGACTGGGGTAAGGAATGGAGTTGCCATACAGCTTACTAATGAAGAACCTCGAGCAATTTTCACCCACTGCTATGGTCATGCTATAAACCTTGCAGTGGGAGATACTGTCAAAAAATGTAAACTTATGAGATCTTGCATTTATGCTGTGTTTAATCAAGAAGTCTCCTAAACGAGATGCAATATTTCAAAAGCTCAAACATGACCTTCCAACTGATACACCAAGCTTTTGTGTTCTTTGCCCTACTAGGTGGACAGTCCATCCAACATCACTACAGAGTGTGCTAGATAATTATGAAGTTCTCCTCGGTGTTTGGGAGGAATCCAAGAATTTACGAATTGACAGTGAAATGAAGGCCAGAATTATTGGTATTTTTATTATAATTTTTTTTATTTATGACAATTTTGCATTACAGGGTGTAGGGGGAGCCAAGTAGCGATAATTATATACAAATACAAGTGACTTCCCTGATAAAAATAAAGGAAACTTAATGATACCAAAAACTTTGTAGAAAGTTTGGCAAGCTCTAATTTCAACAGGTAATAAGTTCCATAAAGTAAGTGTATGTGGGGAAAATGATGACTTGTACGATTCAGTTCTGGCGAAGGGAACTTCCATCATTGTCTCGTTGTAGCTACTGCCGAATGTCCATTGGTCTAGTTTGCAGTGGCAGGTGAGTGGAGTGGACAGATCCATGCAGGGTATGAGCCAAGTAGCATAGTTTCAGAAATGTTGCCCTCCTTTTTCAGCCAAAAATTTGAGAGCTGTGTGTCAGAGAGATCATCCTCTAGAGCATCACATAGATCTTTGATCCATGTTATGGCATCTTTGCTGTCAGAGACCCTTCACCACGATGTTCTTTCGACATTCTGTTGCCACCTTTTCTTCAGTCTTCAAGGATTTGTGGAGCATTGCTATGTTCACGATGGATGTAGAGTTTTTGAAAAGGGAGGCATATGTTTCTGCAGTCCGAGGGATCTCAAGGGTATCAACTTTTCCTTCCATCTGCTCTAGGTTCTCTTCTGTTGTGATAACAGTCTTCTTCAGCTGTTCTTCCAACAACTTGATCATGTAAGCTTGCTCCTCAATTTGTTTGTCCTTTTTCTCACTCTTCACAAAGGCACAGAACGGGCACAGCATTCTTCGCCCAGTAGCATATCCTCGCTTCAGCAGATTTAGCGTTATCCGTACTCCACATTTTTCATCACAAACACATGTATATGTTCCATCTCCACAGCCCAGGATGAGTCAGGCAAAATGTCTTCAGGTTTTAATATCAACAACCTCTGCCCATTTGTTAAAAAGATATAAACCTCTTGATTAGAGCAATAAGATACCTCAACTGATGAAGTTTGCATGAAGCAGTAATAGATAAATTAAGGCAGTGAGAAAAGCTTGTAACTATAAGTTAAACGAAAAATTTCCTTGATTTTGGCTTGTACACCTGTCACTTCAGATGATATTACTGCAGCTCCAAAATTATGCCTGGCTGTTGGAGCCAGGAGACTGAGGGATGAGAGCGAGAACCCAAGATCTTTTTTACTATAATAATTATCTCTAAATTTCGTGATGTCCGGATTTTTTAAGGAAGTTAAATCCACAAATCTCAAACATAACGAGATAATGTCTTGGCTATATAGTATGAGGGTTAGTGATCTCATCAGCAATTACAGTCAAGGGTATCTCCAGTCTAGTTTCCTTACCATACAGGCACAGATGTGGCTTACTTAATTGTTTTGCCGCTATTTAATAAGAGGTGATCCTGAAGACAGTTGTTGCCCTTCTGCAAAAGCTACAGAATGGCTATGCAGTTGCTGTTTTAATGGTATCATCAGCAAAATTCACTCTATACTCTTAATTCCCCTGAAAGGTAAGGATTGCTTTGCTAAGAACTCCATGGCAAGCATAATTTAATGCAGAATTCATTATTATTCTGTTCTTGTTCAGACTGCTGTTTTACTAGCTATTATCAACCCTTGCATCCCAGTTCCAAAATGTTAACAAAATGATGAGCCTGTTCTCAGCATTGAAATTTTCTCATGAGAAATAAGAGTACCAACACTACCAAGTACCTCTAAATGGCTTTTGATAGAGTGCAGGTATTAAAACACCTGCCATGTCTACCATCTCTGTTTGGCCGTAAGGAAAAATAATACAGTAGCGACAAAGACCACTTTCTAGCGCATTATACTACGAAAGCCATTGATGTTAAGCCATTGCTGCTGAAAGGAGGATCTCCAGCATCTGGTTACTGTATGAAAATGAGGAGTATATCAATTGAAACCGGCTTAAAATGACCGAGGAAATATTGCATATTTATATGCACTAGAATCCAGAAACTACCATTATCAGGAACACACAAATAAATTTGATGTTTTGCAGAGAAGGTTATTCAGGGACCAACAGAACCTCCACAGGTAAGAATTATTGAATTAGGTAGGAACAGGTTTTAAAGTTATTTATGCTAAGAGCCAGCTGCTTGCTAAAGAGCACCTAATGGCATTCTAGTAGAAGGTATGCTGAGGCTTGACAGACAGTGCATCTGGAAATATTGAGTAGTAGGGTGCATATTATATGTAGAAAAATTTATAGAGGCATATAAAGTGTCAGAATATATATATACTAATAGTAGACTGAAAATTCACATGGTTGGATCCAGTATTTTAGAGGAGTGCAGTTTTTTTAGTGTCTGATGGATGCCACAATGCAGGTTTTTAATTGTATTATAAGACTCAGACAGTGCTGGTACATATATATAATATATAGTTGATGAAGACTCCTGTCTTTGCAAACTAAGTGGTTACCTGTTCAATAAAAATGTCATCCAGAAATAATGGCCGATTCCGTGAAGCAATGTTGTACACAGACTCCTAATATCTTCACTCAGTTAAAGCTTTTTACACTTCTCTTCCTTGGGTGAATGGACATCAACTCTCAGGTAATTAACAATTAATTACCTATAGTGCACTCAAAGAGAGGAACACTTAAGTCCTTCAGCCTTGATTCATGTGAACTATGGAACTGAAACTAGTAGACATAATATTTGTAATTTATTTCCTCAAAAGTACTCATGGAGAAGGAAACTTGTTATTTGATTGACATTGTCAAATTGAATTTCATTCTCAACGAACTCTCAGTTGACATACCGAAATTACAATGACCTTCTCAATAATCAACTTGAATTTTTACTCTCTCGACTTTTTAACTAGATGCTCTAGCCCACATCAAGAATAAGTTGCTTGATGAAAAATCTTGGGTAGGAACCCAGTCTCTAGAAATAATAAACAAAATGATTCAGCTAATGCCTCATAAAGTATTACATTCAATGATTGGCAATTTACTTTCTCAGCAGTGGCTTGCCATTAGCTGATGAAACAAGGGATGTCTCCAATTATGAACTGCTGGTTATTACTCTGCGATGGGTGTCAGACAATTATGATGATATTAATGAAGATTTTTGGGGCCTCATTTAACTTGATGCTACTAAAGATTGCTTAGTTTCTGTAGGCATTCTGTTTGAATATTGCCAGGGTCAGGGAAATGATGGGGCAAGACATTTTCAGGGTCATGTTAATGGTGTTGCTATACAATTTGAAGATGAAAATAGATCTGCTATTTCTGTTCACTCTCTTGCTCATTGTGTGAATTTGTGCTTGCAAGATAGCGCCAGAAATAGCAAGTGTATAAAGGAAGCCTTAAATTTTGCTTTGGAAGTGTCCAATTGATAAAATATTCACCAAAGAGGCAAGTAGTATTTGAAAATGTTCAAAGTCAGCATGAAGGCTCATCAAAATCTGGAATTTGTACTCTTTGCCCAATGAGGTGGACAGTCCGCACTGTAGCAATGCAACGAATTCTTGATTATGAGGCACTTCAAGTAACACTGGAAGCATCCTTGCATGGTTCAGATGACTGCTCTAGGCGACTAGTGGCATAGTAGTACTCATGGACAAATATTGAACCTACTTTGGCTTAAAGCTTTCTGTACTAATCTTTAGTATCACAGAACAGTTGTCAGTTACACTCCAAGGATGGAATTATTCTAGTGTTGAAGATTACTGTGCTGCAGTTAATGTAATCATTTAAGCTCTAACCAAGTACAGAGATGATGAAATGTTCAAGAAGTTTTTTGAGGCCATCAAAGAAGAAGCTAGAGAGAAGTGTGAGGAACCAGTATTACTAAGGCAACGTTAAGTTCCAAGTAGATTAAATGATGGGTTGGATGAGCATACTTTTGGATCTATAATACGTAACTATTACAGAAAAGAGTATTTTGAAGTATCGATGGCATAAAAGGCTGTCTTGAAAAATGGTTTAAGCAACAGAATTTTCTCTTTGTGAGAGGTGTCGAGAGACTGCTAATGGATAGTGCAAATGGCAAGCAAGTCACACTATCTCAAGAAATTGTTGACATTTACCAAAGAGATATTAACATGCAAAAGTTAAAGCTTCACCTTCAGCTCCTTCCAGATGCTATGATGTCTATGGATGAAATTCCAGTTAAGGAAGTCACACGAATCCAAACAATTTGTGATGTATTCAACATGCAGCCTCGCTTAAAAACATTTATTACAGAAGTTCATAAGCTGCTTAGGCTCTATTACACTATACCCGTCACCACTGCTTCAGCTGAGCGAAGTTTTTCTTCTCTTAAGCCAATTAAAAGTTACTTGAGAAATTCAATGTCACAGCAACAAGTAAATCATTGTATGCTGCTCCACATACATCAGGACAGAACTGATAGCTTCAACATGCATGGCACCACGAAGGAATTTATTGAAAGAAATGACTATTTTGGACATGTCATCTCTAATTGAGCTAAAGAAGAAAATTTTTTTTGCTACTCCTCTAAATGTTTACTAACACTAATCCAGGACATAAGCACCCACCCACTAATCCAGGACATAAGGACCCACCCACTAATCCAGGACATAAGCACCCACCCACTAATCCAGGACATAAGCACCCACCCACTAATCCAGGACATAAGCACCCGCCCACTAATCCAGGATATAAGCACCCGCCCACTAATCCAGGACATAAGCACCCACCCACTAATCCAGGACATAAGCACCCACCCACTAAATAGGTGGATGTTTATTATTATGTTCAGTTTTAAAACAACAACTATCTTTATGTCTAGAAGTGCACAAGTTGGAATGATGAGAGGCAGGGGAGAGTTGTGCCTCCCACACCATTAGTAGTCTCAAGTTTACTTGCCAGTAAATATTAATTGAGCAGAAAAATTACACTACACATATAGCAATTGTATTATTGTATTACACACTGTGACTGCCTACATTCCATGACTTATGACCATTATTTTATCTAGGACAATTTTGGGATAGAGTATTTGCTGATGATTAAACTGATGATTCACATAGTAGCTAATATCATGATTGTGCATATAGTGTATAACAAGCTCTACTACTCCTATTCTAATGGTGAAAACTGCTACATATATGGTATCTCTATCTTGCTCTGCGCCCTACCCCACCCCCAATATTTTTTTCCTACCTACTCCACTGCATTGTGAAGATGTAGTAGCCATGGAAAATTAGTCAACATCAAACATTTTGGGAAAATCTTTTGGAATCAATTTGCTGTCAAAATGACCAAGCAACACTAACAAAGGCGCTAGTCCCAATCTCTGAAATGAGGAGGAGGAGGAAGAGGAGAAGCTGTTATTTGATGACTGGCTGGATACAAGATGAGTGACTTAATCTGTTACTTGCATTGTTCATTATAGCATTTGCACTTGCTACATGATAATTTGAGTTACAAGAAAGTTTCAATATTTGATGGCAGATCAAAATTCTGAGAATGCAAACAAAATTGATTGCACTCATTCAAACAGTTGTAATTTCCCCACATTGAGATGTAATTCTAGATGAAGAAGCATTATTGAGGTAATTATAAGCACAGCTAACTGTTCACCCTACACAAACAAAATGGCTGCATGCATAAACTATAATGTGGTGGTTTTAATAGCTACGGACCTTCAACAAAACCGATTAACTATATACTTATATATAATGCATGTTTATCAGCTGGTTTCCTCATTGGCTTAGCTACTCTTGTAACAATAGTTAGCACAGAACTGAGGCAAGTGACGGATGACTGCACGTATTTGTACCAAGAAGTGATCAGTTGGTTTCCTCATGAGTTTACTCCATTGACAATAGTTAACACGGACCTTAAACAAAACCAGCTAACTACTTATAGTGCATAATGTGTATCATATGAATGTGTGTGTATTTAGTTACAAACTGTAAACAATAACAGCTTTCATTAGTTAGTTCTGGTGCTATACTGACGTGGCTGCTCGACTATAAAAATAAAAGACAAAAAATGTGTTTTATGACAAAAAAATATTACTTAATAAAGAAAATAATGATCAGTCAGAAATGATTATTATAGGTCCTCTGGCTATAATCATTCATTAAAGCTTTATATATCTATCTCATAAAAATCTGCTTAATTGCAACACAATTATTAGCAATAATTACAGCCTTATCTTAAACCATCACAAAAGTTGGGAGGGGTGAGGGGGTGAGTTTGCTAGGATATTTTGGCTTCTGCGGATATTTCAACCTAATGGCGGACAATATTTCATAGAATATTATGTCCCCCAGGACATCATAGAATTCTAGGTCTGAGAGTTTATCCTAGGAAAATCAGTTTAGAGGGAGGACAGAATATCCCCCTACACTGATATATACAGAGCCCTTATGTGACCTTACTATTGTACCAAGTAATTGGAGAGCACATTTTTCGCATACAGATAAAAAATCTGCGAAAACCTAAAAAATTAACTCCTTGAGAGAAAAAAAAACAATACTTGTTATATTATAGTGTGAATTTATGCACTATTTTTAATGTGCCGCCGACAGCTGTTGTGATAGTGCATGTAACTATATACATGTATAAGATATTGTTCATGCACTTGCTAGTCTGCTACATATGATGGGGTTTGTGGTCTCGGTGCACATCATTTTAACATGTTGGGTTTATCATGCTCTTGTTGTGTTGGTCTCTGTGGCCATGTGTTTGTCAGTTGCTGATTCTCAGGTTCTGTGCACATAATTATGTGTTGTCATATTATTATCATTATCACTGTGATACAGTTATTAATAGCAAAGTTTATCGTGATAGCTATATTTTTGGATGGACACATTGCAGTGTTGGAGTAAAACTTCCTCGCTAATTAGAGTGGTGCCATCATTCAGGTGTCACTTAATCTTAGGGATATTACTATCTGTATTAAAGTTCCGTGTATATGTGATGTATGTGACAAAAATTATATTTATTATCTTCAGGCTTCAGCCAATCCTAAGTTGAGGGTGTTTCAGGACAATGCCAATTGGCACAAATGAGTTGTATAGTGAGTGCATGGTGGAAAGTAGAAAAGTTATATAAAGGAGTAATCATTAAGTACTCTCTATTTTGATTATATGCTAACAAATTCATTGAATTCACATTTCTATTATTTTTTTCTAGAGTGATTAGAAATTTTTTTAGGTGGAAAGTGTTCTAACAATTATAAACAACCTCGAGCCAAAGTTTGTAGCAAAGATTTAAACGAGCAATGAATTTACCATTTTACAACCTTATTACAACCTTGTGACAACCTTGACAAGCTTGTGAGCAGGTGGTCTGACAATGTCACTTGTCACAACCTTCTTTTTTTTTGTACTGAGAAAACCAACTTTAATTCAAAGTGGAATGCACAGCATCAATAATTTCCCTAGATGAGTAAGATGTCTTGTATCTAGAACATAGTCCTACAAGGCTTGGCAAGGGTACACAGCAAAAGTAAAAATAAATAAAATAAACTGATTACTGGAATAATCCTGATAAAGGCTAGAGCATCTAGTTGAATATTCCTGATGAAGGCTAGTTCATCTATAATGTATTCCTGATGAAGGCTAGAGCATCTAGTTGAAACGTCGAGTGAATACAATTTGAAGTTGATTATTGAGATGGTTATTGTAATGATTACTGGAAGCTGATACACAAGAAGTAAAGCAGTGATGCTAATGGGTACCGATTTTCTGACGGTTGTCAGGCCTCTCTAGTTCTATCGTGGCTATGAATATTACTTGGGCACAAGAGTTGCAACCTGGGATACTATTTGACATCATCAAAGAGACCCCTGATTTGATGTCTCAAGATCTAAGCAATATTTTCCTAAACCCTGCAAAGGTTTGCAACCAAGTCTCCCAGTTTTGAACGTTGTCAGTGAGGACTTGACACCTCTAGCATCCCGATCAATGGGCACTAGTTGATCATCCTTCTTTTCGCTCTTCCATCTTCCAGCATCGTTTGTCACCATGGGATAGTTAAAAGGAGTTGTGAGTTCCAGTAACTGATGATCACAATATGTGGTCATCCTGGGGAATGGGATTGTCACTTGCATAAAACCTTGCAGGTCTGCATGGAGTATGCTGCTTTAGGAAGATGATGAGCTATGTAGCATGCCAATAACTCTAAAATGATATCATATCTCCAAGTGAACCTACCCCAGTTTAGAGCATTAGGAAAGGCATTCAAGATGTGCATGACAGTTGCAGAAGTTGAAGAGCAGAGATGGTGTACTTTGAACTGACATGGTATCACAGCATTTGAAAGGAAAGAGTGGAGTGTCAGAGGATGTCTGCAGTAAAAAATGATACCTGGCCAGAGGAAACACCATCCATGATCCTTACAGATGCTGGTCTCATCTCCCAGACAAAATGCATCTTGAATGATTTTGGTTGGCTTTGGTGATAGTAGCAGTGGCCATTTGCGAGAGGGTATTTAGAGTCACCATTTGCCATTGCCACTATAGAAAATATAACATATACAAATACTGTGAGTGAGAGCACCTCCTATAAAAGTAAACTACAACTAAAATTTAAACTTGCAATGATTTTCTCCTTGAAATTAACTCCCTTGACATTTCGACTACAGCATCGTTATGTCAACTGAGAGTTTGTTTAAAACTTAATTTACTTAAATTTGCTCCTGATATGTCCATTGTGAGTTCATTAACCAGTAACCAAGTTATGGCTGAGTGTAGGCTTTGGGACAGTATCCAAGACCTACCTTATGATTGAAATATGATGTGGGAGTGTACTTACCTGAGGGAATTGCATCCAAGGACCACAGTGGAGAGGCGATCCCTCTCGAGTTGTACGTGGAGAAGCTGGCAGTCCTTTGTTTGATGTGCAACAGTGCCAGTCATGGGCAGTTGTTATATAGAAGAACTCTGTTCCATAACTTAGAGTCAAACTTCCACCAACACCAGTTCTCTCAACAATAATATGATGCCCGGAGTAAAACATGGCATGCAGAAGTAACCATATTCAATGTCTCTGAGAATTCATTTATTTGCAGCAGTTAGACGAAATATCCTCTATTATTGTGCTGTCAAATTGTTATGTTAGACAGTACTTATAGTGATGTATGTGCCTTGACCTTTCATCCTTAGCAGTTAATATACCACCAAAGAACACAACAATACAACACAGAATGGGGATCATAATTCATATTGGTAAATGCAATGATGGAACATTGATCCAAGGACCTCTGGTTAGTGTGGATTTTCCTCAACATGGAGAATCCTCCTTTCACTGATAGCTAGTTATGAATGCTCCCACCACATTCACTGCACACAGAAGTTATTGAAAAGGTCTAGCTGGTCAGTAATAGAGAGGTTCTGATTCCTAAAGCTGACAGACTGAGAGGATATGCTTCCCTGGCAGCTTCTAACTGATCCATTCAATCCTGATCTGCTACATTGGATCCCGGGAGAGTGATCTGATTGAACCTCAGCTCGCAATACTCTGACTGTCCATTACAATTTTGAGCTATAACAGGAAGGAAAAACAAAGAACAATAGTTGCCTCGTAATTTATAGTGACATGGTCCATATATCCAGTGGTCATGACATTATTTTTGTTTCAGAACCATAGTGCACCCATAAATATACTCTCAATGAACTCACAGTTGACATAATAATATTACAATAACCTTCTCAATAATCAACTTCAAATTACATCCTCTTGATGAAGGCTAGAGCATCTAGTCGAAATGTCGAGAGAATACTTGAGAAAGTAGTGTAATGCACTCATAGTATTGGAGGTATATATATTTATGTATATCATTATATGTTGAGGGTCGAAATTATTTTCAAATGAGGGGCACGAACATTTGCCCACAATGCAATGTTGTGCATTTGCCAGTAGCTATATATATATTCCCGCTAGACAGAGAAGCTGTAATACACTCTTGGTTTCGACTTCAAACCAACAACAACAATGCTTCAAAGATGCAAGAATGCTATTTTTTAACTCATTTAACTTATTACTCTAAATATCAGTATTGTATTAATAATACTTTGGATATATTTGGAGTTTTAACTGGTATAAAATTCAGAGTTGAATAACATGTATTAGGATTAATGAGACAAGGGAGTTGGCAGTCTTTGAGTGGGCTTATGCTCAGGAGAGCAGCTAGGGCTAGGCTCAGGAGAGTGGGCTTATGCTCAGTTGGCTAGGGTTAGGGTCAGAAGAGCAGCTAAGGTTAGGCTCAGGAGAGTAGGCTTGTGCTCAAGAGAGTGGCTAGGGTTAAGCTTAGGGGAGTGGCTATGGTTAGGCTCAGGATAGTAGGCATATGCTCAGGAGAGTGGCTTAGGCTCAGGAAAGTGATTAGGGTTAGAGTCAGTCGAATGATTAGGGTTAGGGTTAAAGCAATGGCTAGAACAATCTTGACAATGCTGAAGTGTCCTCCCAATATGAATTGTCTACTAATATTATGACATGAAGTATTTTCCCGTGGGCATGGACACAGACCACACTGATGATATTAATTTTATCTCACTTGAGTCCCCCTCACCCAATATTCAAGATTCTCAGTCACAAGCAACTGTTGTGCTTGGTGTCCAATTTCCTCAGCTTGGAAGAACTATACACAGACTGTGATATGAAATTAGAAATGTTAAAAATTCCACAATAATAATGTCAACGGCTCAAGAAACACTAACACTAGGGGTTAATCAGTAAAAGAGTTAAGATTTGATTTTGCAAGTGATCTATCTGGCCAATGAAAAGTTCCATCAAATTCAAACTGCTTACCCGGCTTCCCTGGGTATCTAAACATGCATTAGCTGATGGACCCTTCCTTCACGAGTGCATCTAGGCATGCAATAGCCTTCTTCTCCCTCATGAGTGGATCTAGGCATGCAATAGCCTTCTTCTCCCTTCATTACCCACTTGGCACCACAAGTAACTACAGTTACTGCCCTTTTAAAATATTATTCAAAAATAAATTCATCCTTGAGGCTGATGGGCAACTTTCAGAGCTCTAACCAGCTGCTCGATTATATCATATTGGAACACAACATTTATAATTGGAAAGTTACAGTCATGTTGTACAATGAAGTAATACAGCCAGGACACATACATTCAATTCAAGCAATACAAAGCAGCTGTTTAAATAGCTGTACAAAAGTGGAGATCTCAGAACACACAATACAATGCAGCACAGACTAGATACCACACCCAGTGATGGTTGCACATGAGAGTCACTGCAGTTCCAATTGCAGTTTCTTGAGTAGTGATAACAGTTCCTTGAGGAATCGCAGTGCTACCTAGAGACAGGATACCATTTGTACCTCCATTGCTGCCTGCAATGAAGTCTCTTACATTCTTCCTATTCAGCTCGAGAGCAACTTCATACACAGTCCTGTCAAGCTGTACAAAATCAACGAGCACAACATTCAAAGTCTTTCCATCCATCCTGAGGAAATTGAAGCATGCAGTGGAAGCATTCAGAATAAGACTGTTGCAAGTATTCTGTGCAAAAGGGAGGCATATTTCCAAATCAAATGCATTCAAGATCACAATGTCATTTTTGTTGGTGTCTTTGCATATTGGTTGTTTTTCTGCTCCTCTGAGGATAGCGCATGTACCTTCCCAGCTGGGCTCCATTGTAGTGTAGGGAGGTGGATGAATCCAAGGTTTTGATGTCAGGGGACCTAGAACCAACTCCTGGTCAAATAATACAAAGATTCTCTCATTTGTTTCAACGGCGAGCCTCAGAGTAGGCCAAGTGTTCCCATTAGATGTGAAATAAGTGCTAATCTTTGTAGTAGCTGCTCCTTCACCCCATCGTTGCTCAAGGATGTCTGCGATCATCTGACCAGCAAGTGGAAGATCTTCTGCAGGGATGTTGTTGGTGAAGTACAAGCCAATTATTTCATTGCTATTGACCCTCATCCATTCGTCTACTTGTTGGAAGATATGAATGATGGTTCCTCCATATCGGTATCCAAACCGAGTACTATCTGATAAACTGCCCTGACATGACACAAGTCTACTTGTGTTCAAGTCATCAAAATCAGGAATGTCACACGTCATTGGTAGAATGCATATGTCGAGACCTAGGAATCGTATACCTAGGTCTAGCTGGTCAGTAATAGAGAGAATCTGATTCCTAAAGATACAGTCAGACCGAAGGGATATGTTTCCCTCGCAGTTTCTGACTGATCCATTAAATCCTGATCCTGCTGCATGGGATCCTGGGAGAGTGATCTGATTGAACCTCAGCTCGCAATACTCCGACCGTCCATTACAATTTTGAGCTGTAACAGGAAGGAAGAAAACAACACCTCACAATTTATACATTGACAAGATAAGGTGAGAGGTAATAGTTTCAATATTTAAGCTGACTCATGGTAGCTTATATGGAATATATATTACAAGAGCTATTCGCAAGTTGCAATTGAAAGGCGATGAGACAAGACAACTCTACAGCACTTCTTCACATTTTGTGTAATAGGAACTTGCCAACTTCAAACTCCGAAGATGCAGGAGCGCACAAATCCATAAAAAGCGCATAGACCAAGAACGGTAATCACCACAGTCATGGATTTGATCAAGTAATCAAATAATTATGGATAATGGCACATCACCACAGTCATGGTTTTGCAGGGGTAGTCCATCAGTTGTGTACATGTTGGTCTGATAAAAAGAAATTGGGAAGATTCACTCTTTACCTGAAGTAGAGATTCTAATCTCACTGCTAAAAACACATGGGAAATCTCTAATGTCGCTGCTAAAGACACATGAGAAATCTCTAATCTCACTGCTAAAGACATCTCTAATCTCACTGCTAAAGACACAGGAAATCTCTAATCTCGGTGCTAAAGACACATGGGAAATCTCTAATCTCGCTATAATCTCGCTACTAAAGACACACAGGTAATCTCTAATCTCACTGCTTAAGTGGAAAACCTTTGTATAATCTAGTAATTTAGCACGTGACCCAAGTTGTCATTTAGCACTTTCAATCCAGAGTACGCTAGCTCTATAAAAAGAGTTTGCTCTAACTATTTGTACTCATGCATCCATTACCTTAGTTCATACAAGATTAACCAAGGTATGTAAGGTTACAAAGTGCAGGTCCTATGAATGCATTCTTGTTAGCAAATGTAATTACAGACTTCTTTACATTCTGAATACGCAAAAGACAGATCAAGTTTTGCATACTTGCAAGCATATAATTACATTATAGGGCTCACACTTATAGTGCATAACATATCATGAATGTATCAGAAAACTAATGTGAGAGGTGTGCACAGCTTCAGTGCGCAAACACATCTCCCCTCTAAGATTTGCAGGTTTGAGGAAGACGCAGAAGGCTATTTGCACGGTTGTGGCTGGCAAATACCAGATGGTGCTAGTTATACAAGACTTTTCCACACCTTATAAGGTCAGTTCCTTCATAGGCAGAAAATTGACTGCACAGACATGCATAAGTTATCCCAATGCCTACCTAGGATCGCGGTTCAGTTCCATTCCAAATATTCAGCTTTTCAAAACCCCACCAATATGCATTGCATGAACTCGAAGACACACACACCAAAAAACAAGCATTTGCCACCGCGATTAGCCCAGGCTGGTCACTGGCATGCCCTGAGAGAGATTACTGAGTCGGGGAGGCAAAGAGATTGTGATGTACAAGTTGTGTAGTGTGCGAAATGAAAAGGGTATTTTTACTTTGTTCAGAAGCTATTTGTGACCTTTACAAACACGACTATATAGTCATTAGTCACTTTTACAACATTCATTAGTCATACAACATAGAGGGTACACACACGCGAGAGCAATATGCATTATATGGAGGACAGTCAAGGAAGGCCTTGAAAGGATACGCAAATACTGAAGCAAAAAAGTAGAACCAGAAAAATACCCACAAAATCTGCCAAGTCAGTTAGCAGTGAAGTGCCATCTTCCTATTTTCTATCTCCCTGTGTCTACCTATCTCTCTCTCTGTTTATCTATCTATCTCATCTATATATCTGTCTGTATGTCTGCTATCTATAAATAACCTACAAAACCTTCCTCTGTGCTCAACTATACAAGAACAAAACGTATAAAGACTTGTTATCATTTTTCAAGTATTTTTTGTCTATTTGTTTGTTTGATGTTGTGTTGTTGTGTACATCATGGCTGAGCGCTGGAGAACTAGACCAAATCAGAGTTCTACAAAGTAGAATTCAGAGCTTCTGGACCTCCAGGATTTTAAACACTCGTTCCAACTTGTTTATCCTTGTCCACTACACATATCAACACATACCATGTCTTGTTGCTATATCCACATACACCATGTTGTCCACTACATATATCAACACATGCCATGCTTTGTTGCTATTGTTGACTATATCCACATACACCATGTTGTCCACTACATATATCAACACATGCCATGTCTTGTTGCTATTGTTGCCTATATCCACATACACCATGTTGTCCACTACACATATCAACACATGCCATGCTTTGTTGCTATTGTTGACAATATCCACTGTACATACACCATGTTGTCCACTACATATATCAACACATGCCATGTCTTGTTACTATTGGTACCTATATCCATATACACCATGTTGTCCACTACATATATCAACACATGCCATGTCTTGTTACTATTGTTGCCTATATCCACATACACCATGTTGTCCACTACATATATCTGTTGGCCACTACATATATCAACACATGCCATGTCTTGTTGCTATTGGTACCTATATCCACATACACCATGTCGTCCACTACACATATCAGCACATGCCATGCCTTGCTGCTATTGTAGCCTATATATTCACATACACCATGTTGTCCACTACATATATCAACACATGTCATGTCTTGTTGCTATTGTAGCCTATATATTCTCACCATGTTGTCCACTACATATATCAACACATGCCATGTCTTGTTACTATTGGTACCTATATCCATATACACCATGTTGTCCACTACACATATCAACACATGCCATGCCTTGTTGCTATTGTTGACATGTGGGGACTAGCTGCAGGAGAATTGCACAGAACTCCACCAACCAAACAGCAGATGTTTTCAACCACAGCCTCCTTTGAACTTAGTAATAGTTTCCCAGGAGAATGAACCTCCAAAGCAAACAGGTGTAGGACTGAGTGGAGCCAGTCATTCATGTTTGCATCATTGATGAACTTACACTGCAGAACTGCTTTATTTTGGAATTGGTTGCTCATAGACATGCACTGGAGCCTTTAGAGTCATATGATTCTATAATGGTATACAAGATGTGCAAAGGTGGGGGAGGAAGGGGGGGGGGGGAGGGGGATAGAGAAACATAGATCTTTTGAAGATATCTGTTTGTTTTCACACTTTTTATGGTTTTGAGGTCGTCTGGTTTAAAGCCTCAAGGGTCGGTTCTAAATATGTCGCTGACAACTAGCAACATGAAATGAAGAACATGTCATTTTTGTGATATTGTGAACACGAAGTAGCTTCGCTTGAATTAGACTCGATTTCTATTCTAGCTCAAGTCACGACGAGTCAGTCGACACATGCTGGTGTGCTTTATTTGTGTTTCCACCACCACAAAAATTCTGCTTAAAGAAGAGATGGATATGGAAAGATTGATGGAGGCAGTGAGGAACTTTGCTGGCATCTTGATGTACCCCACGAGTCATGTAGGGGTTGAAGGTTCATAAATTAATGAGTGGAGTTCGTAATTCTGAGTGAAAGTTCAATTTTGATAGTTCGAAGCGATGAGATGCAATGAGGCCGCTATTGAGAACAGCTCAAAGCGACGCAATGTGACCCGGAACCACGCAACACATAATGCAAAGGCTTCATGACGTATTGTGAAGCAAAGCCTTTAGGGAAGGATTAAAGGAACGCTGGGAATTTAAAAGCTGAAGCCCATAATTTAGGAAGTGAAGAAGCTAACATTGTGAGTTTTGGGTTGGGTCGCCATCGACCAGTAGGTCAATCCAATATAGGGAGTGAGAGACATCACACTGAGGTTGGGGCCTTGCTTAGAAATTATAAACTCGTTCATATTTTAGTGTCCCTGGTATGACTACCAGAAATAGCACAAACTGCAGTGTTTTACATGTAGCAAGCCATAGGCCTAGCGCTAGGGCTGGGGCTAAGGCAAAACAGTGCTTGCTGAACAACAGTCAATCTAAAGCAGCTGGATACCTGTTCACTAGACCAAGTACCGGTATAGCTGGACACAAGCTAAGCAGTAAGATGGAGCATGTGTCAAGGAAGAGCTGGGAAGAGTCCAGAAATTGAAGAGGAGACACGTGATCAGGAAGGAGAAGAAAGAAAGAGGAGAAAAGGCAGAGGGGCGGGGGTAAGGAAGATGAGGGAGCAAGGTGAGGAAGAATGAGGGAGTAAGGTGAGGAAGATCAGGGAGCAAGGTGAGGAAGATCAGGGAGCAAGGTGAGGAAGATGAGGGAGCAAGGTGAGGAAGATGAGGGAGCAAGTTGAGGAAGATGAGGGAGCAAGGTGAGGAAGATGAGGGAGCAAGGTGAGGAAGATCAGGGAGCAAGGTGAGGAAGATGAGGGAGCAACGTGAGGAAGATGAGGGAGCAAGTTGAGGAAGATTAGGGAGCAAGTTGAGGAAGATCAGGGAGCAAGGTGAGGAAGATGAGGGAGCAAGGTGAGGAAGATGAGGGAGCAAGTTGAGGAAGATGAGGGAGCAAGGTGAGGAAGATGAGGGAGCAAGGTGAGAAAGATGAGGAAGCAAGGTAAGGAAGATGAGGGCACAAGGTGAGGAAGGTGAGGGAGCAAGGTAAGGAAGATGAGGGAGCAAGGTGAGGAAGATGAGGGAGCAAGGTGAGGAAGATGAGGAAACAAGGTGAGGAAGATGAGGGAGCAAGGTGAGGAAGATGAGGGAGCAAGTTGAGGAAGATGAGGGAGCAAGGTGAGGAAGATGAGGGAGCAAGGTGAGGAAGATGTGGGAGAAAGGTGAGGAAGATGAGAGAGCAAGGTGAGGAAGATGAGGGAGCAAGGTGAGGAAGATGAGGGAGCAAGGTGAGGAAGATGAGGGAGCAAGGTGAGGAAGATGAGGGAGCAAGGTGAGGAAGATGAGGGAGCAAGGTGAGGAAGATGAGGGAGCAAGGTAAGGAAGATGAGGGAGCAAGGTGAGGAAGATGAGGGAGCAAGGTGAGGAAGATGAGGGAGCAAGGTGAGGAAGATGAGGGAGCAAGGTGAGGAAGATGAGGGAGCAAGGTGAGGAAGATGAGAGAGAAAGTTGAGGAAGATGAGGGAGCAAGGTGCGGAAGATGAGGGAGCAAGGTAAGGAAGATGAGGGAGCAAGATGAGGAAGATGAGGGAGCAAGGTGAGGAAGATGTAGGAGCAAGGTGAGGAAGATGAGGGAGCAAGGTGAGGAAGATGAGGGAGCAAGGTGAGTAAGATGAGGGAGCAAGGTGAGGAAGATGAGGGAGCAAGGTGAGGAAGATGAGGGAGCAAGGTGAGGAAGATGAGGGAGCAAGGTGAGGAAGATGAGGGAGCAAGGTGGACTAGATGCAAGTCATTTTGGGTGGACCTGGAAGTCAAAAGGAAGAGGAAAGATAATGAAAATGAAGATTTTAAAAATTGTAGGAGAAGTTGTGGAAGGGGAGAAGGAAGTGCTGGAGGAGTTTGCTAAACAATGGCAAGGGCTTGGAAGTAGGATACTATCCGAAAGTGAAGGAGAAGAGCATGTGAAGGAGAAGAGGATGAGTAGGAGAAGATGATGTGAAGGAGGAAGAAGATGTGAATGAATTGTGCTTGTAGATACCCTGCATTTTGGGAGTGGGAGAAAAGTGTGGGCCTCTTACCGTATCTGAAATGGAAGAAAGGCTCCTGGCCAACATGGATACTGAATAAGGTCTTATGGAGTAGCCAAAGAAGGAGACAGTGTTATGTTTGGCATTGAATGTTGAAATAAAGGGCAGTCCTCCTGAGTGGAACAGCAACCTAGGTGTGCTTTATAAAGGAAGTTGACACTTAACCACTAGAAATATTGTAAGTGGATTACTTGGAACAATTGTATTGGGAACGATATTTACAAGGGAAGGGTGGAGTGGCGGAGGCCATGATCCTCATAGGGCTCATGGTGGTTTTAGAGATGGGATTTGACAAGCTTCTTTGTGACGAGAGGTAAGTGAGGCGAGGAAGGGAGAACACCTTTTATGGCATTCTAATTAAACAAGGGGCATTCTAATTAAGCAAGGGCATTCTAATTAATCAAGGGCATTCTAATTAAGCAAGGGCATTCTAATTAAGCAAGGGCATTCTGATTAAGCAAGGGGCATTCTAATTAAGCAAGTTGTAGGACTCTGTGCAGAGAGCAAATCTCTTGTATAAACTGACCAAAGAGAAGGAGGGCTCATTGTTGTGATTGTGCAGTTATTAAGATGGAGTGGAGGCCAATCCACTGGTGGGATGAAGATGGTTTGGGTTACAGACTAGACTTCGACAAACATGCCCTCTGTCCCTAATTTAATATATTGGGGGTGGAAATAGTTGAGGAACTTGGGTGGACTGAGTATAGGAATGGTGTGGCATGAGTGGGCGTGGTGCAGACTTTGTTGATTGCTAGTTAGAAATAGAGAGCTATAAGGCATGCTTAGCAATGGGGACATGTACTGCGGTAGGGCATGCTTAGCAATGGCATGAACTGCAGGAAGTGGATATGTTAGTTTAATATGCAAGCACAAGCAATGCTAATATGAAAAGTGATTTGCACGATAAACTTGGAAGATCACCGGAGGGAACGGAATGGACAGGAATAATAATCAACTGAGGGGAAATAGGCAGGGGTGTTGTGGCCACAAAAGAGGCAATCAGTGAAAGTAATTTGTCGGGTGGTTGTGTAGGAAGTAACAACAGATGGTACCATATGCAGAGGAGGTTGATTCTTTGAGCATATGGCTGGAGTCTGGTGGGAAAGACCAAGGCCTGGGCATGAAGTTCACTCAAATACAAATACATCCACATATAAGACGTCCTCTTGTATCATGAAGGCTAGAGCATCTGGTCGAAACATTGAGAGAGTAAATTTCAAGTTGATTATTGGGAAGGTCATTGCAATTTCATTACATCAACTGAGAATTCATTGAGCATCTAAGAATCTCCCTCTAGCTTCTACCTGCAAGAGTAGCAACAGCTCAAGTAGAGTCATCAGCTGGATATGGAAACAACCAGCAAATCCTCACCTAGAGCTAGTCACATGCCCCGGAACCTTTCCCTCATCTCTAAGCCAGATAATGCTCTCTGGTCCCCAGAGGAAAAACTTCTTGGGCCTTGCCCACCTTTCAGATCTAGATTTTTATGTCTCCAATCAGAATATGCATAGATGATGTAATGTGTTGCATTGTTGTTGTTGTTGCTGCTTATTAATACTTGCACGTTAATTTTGTGCTGTTGAAACAAAAACAGTCGATGTTGCTCAGCTGCACCTTCCACATGGCCCAAAATACCCACCAGAGGACCTGTTTGGCTTCTTAAATGCTATTTTTGTGAGTGGGTGTTTTCCGAGGCTCCAGTTTCACTTGTAACTGGACCCTTGACAAAAGCTGCTGTCTATCCTATAGTGTTGCTAAGACACTCAACCACAAATAATAACTCCCACCCCTATCCACACACACCTTCCCCCCCTTCTTTTCAAACTCAGCAAAAGAGGACTCGAAGGCACAACTCGAATCTTTGAAGACCTAGCTAGAACTAGGGATAAAAGAAAGTCTATCACTTGTTACTTGGGAACTCTTTGAGGATTTAGAGATATCCTTTCCTCCATTCCTTTGATGATGTAACAGATGCTTCACTTAACACAGCAAGAGGAGACAGAGCTCAGCACTGCATCCAGCCAGGCTCTCCAACTGAATTGACAATTTGCAATATTGACTAAAATACACAAGCTACCGATAGCAAGTGAATCCTGTCATTAGTCCCACAGCTTGAGTGGTTGGCCAATGCCCATATTTTTGCCTCTGCACATCAGATCTAATCAGAAGGGTTAAGACTAGGGCAATGGCCAGCGTTAAGACTAGGGCAATTGCTAAACCAGTCCCAATGATGTCATCATGATGATGTAATACTAGGATTATGACCCGAAGAATAGCCCCAGAGATGACAAGCAGCCCAACTCAGTCACTCCACCCCACTTGGACAATGCTGAGCATCATGTGATCCCTGCCACATAGATGAGCAAGCACACTGCCCATATAAAGTACCTAGAGGTGGTACTGTAAACCCAGAAAAGTTAGCGGGCCATTAATGTTAGCGAATTTAGCGACGAGGAAAAAATCACTAAGTTAATAGGCAGCCAACATTTGTGGCAATATAAGTACAAAGTTCAAAAACACTCACGCGCGCGTGCTAGCTGTCAGCAGAGCACGAGGTCGTCACTGATTACGAGCTTTCGAGTTTTCGAGCAAGCGAACTTACAGCTATGTTGATTGTTCGTTGGTTGAAAGGCAATGCTGGTGGATCTAGCTCAGTTTGTTTACCAGAAGGCGACGGAGCAAAAGCTGCAGTCAACAAAATATCATTCCATATGTGACTACTACTAGAGCGAGACTGGATTTGGCTGACGATCAGCCTGCATTGGCAATATTCGATGTGTTTGCAGCTCATCGCTGTAGTTCTGTTCTTAAAAAGCTTTAAGACAACAATATCCACCAAGTGTTTGTTCCTGCAAGCTGCACAGGAGAGTTGCAGCCACTTGATGTGTGCGTAAATGAAGAATTTAAGGCTTGAATGAAGGAATCCTTCACGAGGTGGTATGCTAATGAAATCCATGAAGCCCTGAATGGTGGGAAAGAGATATCAGCTGTTAAAGTGAATCTTCGTGCATCATTGATCAAGCCCCTGCATGCAAACTGGTTAATCAACAGTCTTAGCAATCTTTCATGCAATACTGAAAGACTATAAAAAAACCCTGGAATCATGGACTTTATTAATGATTAATGTACTGTTCTTATTTTCACAAGGATTTCACCTTGTTTTTCATGCTATAAAACGTTAACATTAACCCTTTAACGGATGTAAGCGCCATATGGCGGAGGAGCTCACTATAAATCATTCGTTGATCGTAGAGCAATAATTTATATATCTAAAAAAACCTACGTTAATACTCCACATACACAAGAATTTTCAAATCCGTAAACGTCCAGGAAGTAAGAGAAAAGGGTGCAGTTAGTCGGGTTAGTCGGTTGAGCCACGCCCTGGAAAATGTCCGAAGATTTATTACTCTCGAGGAAGTGCTTGCTGAGGTTGCAGACTACGATATTGCCCTTTCCAAGGATGAATCTGAGGAAGAAGACGGTGAAGGCATCTATGCTTACCTGGAAAACGTGAGCTCCAACAGGACTGCCACGGAAAGCTTGGCCATGGAGGCAGGCTGCGTCTGATAGTGATTTCCTGCTCTCTGATGCGGAAGACATGGGCCAGGAAGACCACGAAGGCTTCCCAGGTTTGGGAAAGTATATATGTAGCTGCAGTAATGGATTAGCATGTTGTTGACCATTAGAAAGATTTTTTTGTTCAAATTCAAGTGTAAACTTTGTGGTAAATACTTTGTGGTAAATAACCTATTCCAAGTGATTGTTCTTACTCTAACTCGATCATCTTCATCTCAGATTCTCTGAACTTTCTCTAGCACTGTAATAGTTATCTGTAGAGTGTGTGTGTCATGTAAAACAAAGAAAAAAGATGTTCTTCTATTGATAAACAAGTTATAAACACTATAATTCTATGTAATGATATTCACGTTTGTTGTTTTTGTTTGTGGTTACATTTGTGATTTGATAATTTAGCACAATATTTGTAAGGTGCTATCACATACCTCAATTAACCTCAATTACAAGGGGCACCTGATTTTATATACTGAAATTGTTATTTTCTTTCTGGAATCCATCCATGAAAGGGTTAATGGTCGCTAAAATGTGCATGATATCAAAAACGCTAAATAAAAAGGTCGCCAACTTTTCTGGGTTTACAGTATCTACTACTTGAAGACAGCACAGCATGAATGGCTGTACAACTTTAACTAGTACTCATGTCCTTGTGAATAAGTGACAGCACATTCTTTGTCTTACTACACTGGCTAGGAGAGAGTGCTAGAGTTAGATACGAAACGACTTTACTTTGGATATACACAGTTGGTCCTAGATTGTCCGCAGCAGAGCCAGCAGGATAAACAGGTTTGGTCGGCTTTAATGAGAGAGGGGGGAATGATTTCACAGCTATTGTGCTGGCAGTGAACTAGCATTGCACTCACAAGGTGCCTTCGTGGAGTCCAGACAACCTGAGGCAATATGCCCGGCAGAATTGGATGAGCATCCTTCGCACATCAGAGAAGGCTGGGCTAACCTCGTTGCTAGACAACCATTCATGCAAGGGGAGGGGATGCGCATGGGAAACCGGAACTCTCTAAATATGTCCCTTCACTTCGGTTCGCTGAAGCAACTCCCAGCACATGGCCCCACATGGCCCCACATGGCTGACTAGGCAGAACCATTACCTCCTACCTCACGCACGCACCATTGCATGTGCACACACACACACACACATTCCGATGTACAGTCACATGACCTTGTGTTATATTACAACAACTCATGTATTTATAGTGGTCTGTATTGCACTTTAAACTAATTAGAATAACTCTCCCCCCAATGTTTTAGGCAGAGGTTTTGGCAGCTGCTAAATGTCGTTATGTTCTCTGATTCAAGTAAGTGTCTACAAAATCAGAGGAGGCAAAGCAAATAAGGACCATTATCTGAATAGGAAGATTACGACCTTAGCCCGACCTTCACAACTGTGGGAAGAATAGAAGGCAGACCCGCCTAGATCTAAATCCAGAATCTAACCGAGAACCCCCCTACCCCCCCCCCCCCCCCCCCCCAGACCTTAATTTAACCTAAACCCAAATTAAAAAAACCAGAAGACCTCAATGGTGGCTGTGGTAAAGATAGTTAACCATCAGCCCTGACAAATCTTCATCCAAACAGGAACCACACCTTCAGCCAATCAGGCATCATGCAGAATCAGACAAGATAATTATAGTAATGGGAGGGTGGGGTTGGTCAGTTGAGCTGCTGTCGGGGGTGGGGGGAAGGAACCTGTGTTGAAGGAGAGCTTGGGAGCTTTTTTAATTGATTGCAAGACCATTCAGAACTGCTGCTACCAGTCACCTCAGGGGAGGAGGAAGCTCGGCTGCATTGGTAAGGCCATTGAAAACACGCCCACTGAAACCACGCCCCCTAGACGGTGTGCCAAAGAAACATGTGTTACAGGAACAGGAAATAGAAATATGAAGCGCTATCGTATTCATTACATTGTTTTATTGTTTTACAGTTTTAGGGATCTCCCTCCTAGTATAAGCCCTGACTAGACCCTAACCCCCAAGAGGACATATGAGATAGAGCGAACTATCTGAGCTATATAGTCTAAACAAAGTCACCATGATCAACATTTAATTAATGAACACGGTGATTCTTCATGTTGACTAGCCAATTCTGATTGGCCAGAAAATAGTGTTTGATGCATTACTATTAACATTATATCATTATGGACTGACTAGCTATGTACCAGGCAGTAGCCTATTCAAAGGAGCTGGTATTACTTACAAGTGTCCAGTTATTGTGAATTATGTTATCCTATTTCTAAGAGATAGCAGGATTCTGAAATTCTTGAAATCCGGCCCAGGTTGGTTTGGATTCTCCCCTGCAATATCAGAGGTACTAGCTATTGCTAATGCTAAGTTTGTTGCGATCAAGAAATCTGAGCGGGCAGCAGTCACGTTTGTCAACTACGCACGCGCAGCAAAAAAATATTATAATAATAAAAAAAATTTTTTAATTAATTTAAAAAAAATTAAAATTAAAAAAAAAGTGCAATAATATTGCTACGGCCATGGCCGTAGTGGCCGTACCGCTTGCGCCGCCCCTGCACCTTACCACCTGATCAGCACTGCAAGATGACGCAGACATACTCATAGGCTCAGCACTACAAGATGACGCAGACATACTCATAGGCTCAGCACTACAAGATGACGCAGACATACTCATAGGCTCAGCACTGCAAGATGACGCAGACATACTCATAGGCTCAGCACTGCAAGATGACACAGACATACTCATAGGCTCAGCTCTGCAAGATTATGAGGACATACTCATAGGCTCAGCACTACAAGATGACACAGACATACTCACAGGCTCAGCACTGCAAGATGACGCAGACATACTCATAGGCTCAGCACTGCAAGATGACGCAGACATTCTCATAGGCTCAGCACTGCAAGATGACAGACATACTCATAGGCTCAGCTCTGCAAGATTATGAGGACATGCTCATAGGCTCAGCACTACAAGATGACACAGACATACTCACAGGCTCAGCACTGCAAGATGACGCAGACATACTCATAGGCTCAGCACTGCAAGATGATGCAGACATACTCATAGGCTCAGCACTGCAAGATGACACAGACATACTCATAGGCTCAGCACTGCAAGATGACACAGACATACTCATAGGCTCAGTACTGCAAGATGACGCAGACATACTCACAGGCTCAGCACTGCAAGATGACGCACATACTCATAGGCTCAGCACTGCAAGATGACGCAGGAATACTCATAGGCTCAGCACTGCAAGATGACAGACATACTCATAGGCTCATCACTGCAAGATGACGCAGACATACTCATAGGCTCAGCACTGCAAGATGACACAGACATACTCAGCACTGCAAGATGATGTAGACATACTCATAGGCTCAGCACTGCAAGATGACGCAGACATACTCATAGGCTCAGCACTGCAAGATGACGCAGACATACTCATAGGCTCAGCACTGCAAGATGACGCACATACTCATAGGCTCAGCACTGCAAGATGACGCAGACATACTCATAGGCTCAGCACTGCAAGATGACGCAGACATACTCATAGGCTCAGCACTGCAAGATGACGCAGGCATACTCATAGGCTCAGCACTGCAAGATGACACAGACATACTCATAGGATCAGCACTGCAAGATGATGTAGACATACTCATAGGCTCAGTACTGCAAGATGACACATCTACATACTCATAGGCTCAGCACTGCAAGATGACGCAGACATACTCATAGGCTCAGCACTGCAAGATGACGCAGACATACTCATAGGCTCAGCACTGCAAGATGATGCAGACATACTCATAGGATCAGCACTGCAAGATGATGTAGACATACTCATAGGCTCAGCACTGCAAGATGATGCAGACATACTCATAGGATCAGCACTGCAAGATGATGCAGACATACTCATAGGCTCAGCACTGCAAGATGATGCAGACATACTCATAGGCTCAGCACTGCAATATGATGCAGACATACTCATAGGATCAGCACTGCAAGATGATGCAGACATACTCATAGGCTCAGCACTGCAAGATGATGCAGACATACTCATAGGCTCAGCACTGCAATGAAGCAAGCAAACTTAAGGCGGTGCTATGGGTCAGATATAAATTTTCATTTGAAGATGTTAGGATTATCAATTGAACGAAGAAGAAACAGCTGCATAACATTTGAATTTAATTCTTTGCTGTCAGTTCCCCATTTTCAGTTCCCCATTTCCTCAGAGGAATACCTAGGAACTGTATATTTTATAAAATTGTTTTCAATATTTGAGACGATATCCAGGTTTTTTACTTGCATGACCAATGTCAATCAGCTCATCGATGCTCTTAGCTTGGGTTGGTAAGATAAAAAGGGCTTCACATGCCTACTCAGACTCATGGTATTTCTTTATCTTAGATATTCCATCTTTCCAATTGGAAAAGCCAGCTGATATCTATATAAAATAAGATATGGTAGATGTAAATATGCTAACTTGCTAACTATAGAATATGCTTACAAAGGCACTATCTGGACTTTTTGAAGCCAAAATCTTCTTTTGAGCCACTGCCTTTGTACAACAAGCATGGCAAAAAATTATGTCCTGCTCTACATCATGAAGAAATATATTTCTAGTCAAGTGTCTGAAGATCTCTCCTGATAACTTGGACATAAACAACTACGTTTTATTTGTATCTTCTTCCACGAGAGCCTCCGGTGCAAATAAACTTCGACATAACTTCTGTTCCACATCTACCAGTCGTCACTTCTATTATAATAAGAGTTGTCCACTTGTGGAATTCATTAGTGCCAATAATCGACATGTCCTTGTCATTCTACAGTATCAAGCATCACATTATTGACTTTCTCTTTCTCTGGGACCATTTCTTGTCAAACGTTGACCCTGATACTCCCATGCACATTTCACTATATCTGTCCTTGTTCCTCGTGCTCTATAATTCCCCACCTCTAATAATACTCATCCTGGCTTCACCAAATTATGGTCAACAATCTCTTGCTGTTCATGGGTTTTTAGTGAGCTAGTATAGCTAATTAAAAATTACATTCACTGTGGTGTCTACTGATCACTTAACATTGTTTAGTCAGTACTGTAGTGGCCAAAGACTGTCTGTTACGTATAGCAGGCAACTAGCTAAATATTTATATATATATATTGGCCCACCTGGCCCACCCTGCTAAACCACCCCTGAGTAGGTACATATATCCCTTCACTGTTGCTCTGTGATCCAACCAGAAGAAAGAGAAGTAGAATCTTCATCTCCTACCCGGCTCAGGCAGCTACAGCTAAAAACAACAACTGTAACGTCCACTAGCTGATCTTTTGAATTTATACATTCGGATGATTCCTGTACCAGGTGACCTCATTCTAAGGCATAATTATAACTTCAAAGTCCCCAATGCGTATCGAATTACCATTATCTAATGCACACCTGATGCACCTACCGCGGTTGTTCACGAGCTCTCCTAAAGTCAAGCGATACGTACGGTCTCATGCATATGGGCAACTTTTTGTTCTTCTTTGTTTTTTTGTTTTTTAACAAGCTTGTACATATAAATACATCAATCCAGAAATCCAGAAAAACAATTCAAGCCTGTCCATCCACCATGGGGGCCCGGGGAGGGAGGCAGCTGAAAAAATTGGTATCATGTGTCTGGTCCACTGATGATGGGGCAGAAAGTAGCATTCCACATGATCTTCCAGCAAAATACGTCTCTACATCTTCTCCCTTCTCTAACTTTCTGAAAGTGACTATCCTCAGTTTGCGTCACCGATTTGCACAATTTGCACAATTTGCCTGGGGAGTGGCGCGCTCATGTAATAACAATGAAATGCAGTACAATACAGATAAAAAATGTGCTAGCTAGTGTTCGTCCTCTTCTCCAGGTTCTTCTAGCTCTTCCAACTCATCAGCTTCCCAATCACTCATCCCTGCGAAAGTCGTCGTCGTCACTCTCCTCATCAACTTTCTTCGGAATGCATTCCCTGATGAAGTCATCATCTGAACCATGCTGCAGATTTTATACAAATATTTGTATTTTTCTAACCTTGTACAGTATCTTTGGATGTATTTTAATAATCTTTGTATTTAGGTACTATTATCACTGTGACTATGACTCTGCAACTGGAGACCTGCTTTGGGGGTTTAAATTTCAAAATAATTATTGTTAGCTCTGTAGAACGTTTAAACCTGGGCAAGGTGATGGCAAAGCACATTGTCAGTGATCAGCAGGGACCTCAGGAGACAAGTATTGTGAGTAGTGCTAGTAGAAGTTCTAACCAGTCGGTGTCACTGTCAGAGTATCTATAAATCTGCAAGCTCTCTTACCTCATACATTCGAAACAGAGATGGACCAAAGAGAGAAGAAGCTGTCATAGCAGCAGAGGTTAAGTTTGCTTTCTTTCTAGCAGAGCATCACCTCCATTTTTGGTAGCTGAGCACTGCTCAAAATTGTTTCCTGCACTATATCCAGATTCTGCAATTGCAAAATCTATAAAATGTGGCCGGACTAAAGCCAGGGCTATTGTGAAAGTAGTAGCTGAAGAAGTAGTTTCTGATTTACTTACCCGGCTTGATGAATCTAAGTTTTTCAGCTTACATATATACAGATGAAACCGACATTACCGTTAAATGCAGTATTATGATCCAGTTCTTTGAGAATACCACTGGAAAGGTTTGTTGCTTTTTCCTAAAGTTGGAGTCAGTGCAGAAGGCTGATGCAGCAAGTTTATTCCAGGTCCTAGACTCTAATTTGAGTGCCAATGGACCTATAAAATATGCTAATCTGGTGGGACTGGGCTCTGATGGTGCTAATGTCATGCTGGGAAAAAGCGATTCTGTTATGACTAAATGATTTAATGTCATTTAGTCATAACATTAAAAACTAATCAAACCTCTTTGATGGCTTTCACTGTAATTGCCATATAGCAGCCTTAATTGCTAATCATGCATGCAGTGTCTTGCCCGATATTCTTGATGACATTACAGTTCAAATTTGGTATTTCTCCCAAAACGTCAACGCACCTTTGAAAATTCGCAAGTTTTCAAGCCATACAAGTTGCTTAAAACAGCGCAAATGGGGTGGCTAAGCTACTAGAACAGTTTCATGCTCTTCTTTCTTATTTCAGAAGTTCAGAAGAGAAGCAAGCTGTTGTTCTCAGAATAAAAACTGGTCTGAGAATCCACTTTGTAAATGTTTCTGAGTGATTCATTGCCCGTTATTAACACCTTTAAACAAAACGATACAATTGCAATCATCTACAATACATTTCCTTCACCAAGAGGTCCAGTCATTTTTTTTAAAGATTTTGCTACGCTTTTTTTCCACCCCCTTCTGTGCAAAATGCTAGTATTTCAGCTCTTAATCTAGATGACGAGGACCAGTTTCTTCTCCTAGAAGAAATATTTGTGGGTCAAAAAGCAGAAAGCTTTCTCTCTGGTGAGAATGATCTCTTGTCGAATGAAGTCTGAAAGTTCAGGGGGACATGCAGAAATTTTTGGGTGGCTGCAGCAAAGTATGCTATTAAAAAACTGCCCAGTTGATAATGACTTTTTGAAAAACTTAAGTTGGATTTCTCTTCACAACCAAGAGTATGGATATGCTAGACAGGTACTGTTTGTTGCATCATGCCTTAAACAAGCCATCAAAGAAGACGAAAAAGGTCTGCTTAATGAAGAATTTATTAACTACTGCACTGCTGAGCTCCCTCCTGAAATTGTTACTATTATTGCTACTGGCATCAAGTTGGGCAAGTCAAAGATGTTTCTGGAGAATGTTAGCTAAAGCAGTGATAACAATTCCCCATGGCAATGCAGATTGGGAAAGGACATTTTAGTCATATTGGACTGAATAAAACCAAGGTACGAAATAGTTTGAGTGTGATAGAAGAAAATTTTTAATGAAAAGACAAGTTATAAATATATATTGACAATACCTCGGACACATGCGTACATCATGATACATGTCTGTTAGAATGTAGGGATGGGCATGGCAAGGGCAAGAGGGAGGTGGGGTAGAAATGCAATTACATTTTAAAGAAAAGGATTAAGATTATCTGCATTGCTTCGATTACAAGTGAAAACAAAGGACCCTTGTTTCGACTTCAAACCAACAGCAAGAATGCTTCAAAGATGCAAGAATGCTATTTCTGAACTCATTTAACTTATTACTCTAACATTCTTAAATATCAGTATTGTATTTGTAATACTTTGGATATATTTGGAGTTTTAACTGGTATAAAATTCAGAGTTGAATAACATGTATTACGATTAATGCGACAAGGGAGTTGGCAGCCCTGGAGTGGGCGTATGCTCAGGAGAGCAGCTAGGGCTAGGCTCAGGAGAGTGGGCTTATGCTCAGTTGGCTAGGGTTAGGGTCAGAAGAGCAGCTAAGGTTAGGCTCAGCTTGTGCTCAAGAGAGTGGCTAGGGTTAAGATTAGGGGAGTGGCTATGGTTAGGCTCAGGATAGTAGGCTTATGCTCAGGAGAGTGGCTTAGGCTCAGGAAAGTAATTAGGGTTAGAGTCAGTAGAGTGATTAGGGTTAGGGTTAAGGGTTAGGGTTAAGGCAATGGCTAGAACAATCTTGACAATGCTGAAGTCCCAACATGAATTGTCTACTAATATTATTGTGACATGAAGTATTTTCCCAAAGTGGGCATGGACACAGATGATAGGTATATAGCTAAATATTTTATCTCACTTGAGTCCCCCTCCCCCAATATTCAAGATCCTCAGTCACAAGCAACTGTTGTGCTTGGTGTCCAATTTCCTCATCATGGAAGAACTATACACAGAATCTGATATGAATGCTCCAAAAATTTGAAATGTTAAAAATTCCACAATAATAATGTCAACGGCTCAAGAAACACTAGGGGTTAATCAGTAAAAGAGTTAAGATTTGATTATGCAAGTGATCTATCTGGCCATTGAAAAGTTCCATCAAATTCAAACTGCTTACCCGGCTTCCTTGTGTATCTAAGCATACATTAGCTGATGGACACTTCCCTCATGAGTGGCAATAGCCCCCTCATGAGTGGATCTAGGCATGCAATAGTTCTTCTCCCTTCATTACCCACTTGACACCACAAGTAACTATATGTTACTGCAGTGATTGCCCTTTAAAAATATTATTCATAAATAAATTCATCCTTGAGGCTGATGGGCAACTTTCAGAGCTCTCACCAGCTGCTCGATTATATCATATTGGAACACAAGATTTTTTTTAATAATTGGAAAGATACAGTCATTTTACCTAAAAGTAATACAGCCAGGACACATACATTCAATTAAAAAAATACAAAGCAGCTGTTTAAATAGCTGTACAAAAGTGGAGATCTCAGAACACACAATACAATGCAGCACAGACTAGAAACCACACCCAGTGATGGTTGCACATGAGAGTCGCTGCAGCTCCACTTGCAGTTTCTTGAGTAGTGATAACAGTTCCTCGAGGAATCGCAGTGCTACCTGGAGACAGGGTACCACTTGTACCTCCATTGCTGCCTGCAATGAAGTCTCTTACATTCTTCCTATTCAGCTCTTGAACAACTTCATACACAGTCATTTCAAGCTGTACAAAATCAATGAGCACAACGTTCAAAGTCTTCCCATCCATCCTGAGGAAATTGAAGCATGCAGTGGAAGCATTCAGAATAAGACTGTTGCAAGTATTCTGTGCAAAATGGAGGCATAGATCCAAGTTGAATGCATTCAAGATCACAATGTCATTTTTGTTGGTGTCTTTGCATATTGGTTGTTCTTCTGCTCCTCTGAGGATAGCGCATGTACTTCCCCATCTGCTGGGCTCCATGGTAGTGTAGGGAGGTGGATGAAGCCAAGGTTTTGATGCCAGGGGACCTAGAACCAACTCCTGGTCAAATAATACAAAGATTCTCTCATTTGTTTCAACGGCGTGCCTCAGAGTAGGCCAAGTGTTACCATTTGATGTGAAATAAGTGCTCATCTTTGTAGTAGCTGCTCCTTCACCCCATCGTTGCTCAAGGATGTCTGCGATCATCTGACCAGCTAGTGGAAGATCTTCTGCAGGGATGTTGTTGGTGAAGTACAAGCCAATTATTTCAGTGCTATTGACCCTCATCCATTCATCTACTTGTTGGAAGATATGAATGATGGTTCCACCATATCTGTATCCAAACCGAGTACTACCTGATAAACTGCCCTGACATGACACAAGTCTACTTGTGTTCAAGTCACCAAAATCAGGAATGTCACACGTCTTTGGGAGAATGCATATGTCAAGACCCAGGAATCGTATACCTAGGTCTAGCTGGTCAGTAATAGAGAGGTTCTGATTCCTAAAGATACAGTCAGACTGAGAGGATATGCCTCCCTGGCAGTTTCTGACTGATCCATTAAATCCTGATCCTGCTGCATGGGATCCCGGGAGAGTGATCTGATTGAACCTCAGCTCGCAATACTCTGACCGTCCATTACAATTTTGGGCTGTAACAGGAAGGAAGAAAACAACTCCTCACAATTTATACATTGACAAGATAAGGTGAGAGGTAATAGTTTCAATATATTAGGTGACTCAGCTTGGAACATATATTACAAGAGCTATTCGCAAGTTGCAATTGAAAGGCGATGAGACAAGACAACTCTACAGCTCTTCTTCACATTTTGTGTAATAGGAACTTGCCAACTTCAAACTCCGAAGATGCAGGAGCGCACTAATCCATAAAAAGCACATAGACCAAGAACGGCTTTTTATAATGCTTAACGGTAATCACCACAGTCATGGCTTTGTCAAGTAATCAAGTGTGTATAATGGCACATTACCACAGTCATGGCTTTGATCAAGTAATCAAGAAGAGATAAAGGATCAGTACGCCTGATTTGGTCAACTGATTTTATTCGTGGCAGGAGTCTAATGGGAATGTTACTGGCTATGAAGCCATTGTTACACTGCATTACACATGCCTGAAGTAGGGGTAGTCCATCAGTATGTGTATATGTTGGTCTGATAAAAAGAAATTAGGAAGTTACACTCTTTACCTGAAGTAGAGATTCTAGTAGAGATTATAATCTCACTGCTAAAGACACAGGAAATCTCTAAACTCGCTGCTATAGATACATGGGTAATCTCTAATCTCGCTGCTAAAGACACATGGGTAATCTCTAATCTCGCTGCTAAAGACACGGAAATCTCTAATCTCGCTGCTAAAGACACATGGGAAATCTCTAATCTCGCTGCTAAAGACACATGGGTAATCTCTAATCTCACTGCTAAAGTGGGAAACCTTTGTGGAATCTAGTAATTTAGCAGCTGTGTCACGTGACCCAAGTTGTCATCAATCCAGTACGCTAGCTCTATAAAAAGAGTTTGCTCTATTTGTACTCGTGCATCCATTACCTCAGTTCATGAAAGATTAACCAAGGTATGTAAGGTCACAAAGTGTGGGTCCTATGAATGCATTCTTGTTAGCAAATGTAATTACGGACTTCTTTACATTCTGAATACGCAAGATAAAAGACAAATCAAGTTTTGCAGACTTGCAAGCATATAATTACATTATAGGGCTCACACTTATAGTGCATATAACATATTATCATGAATGTACCAGAAAACAAATGTGAGAGGTGTGCACAGCTTCAGTGCACAAACACATCTCCCCTCTAAGATTTGCAGGTTTGCGGAAGACGCAGAAGGCTATATGCAGGGTTGTGGCTGGCAAATACCATACAGTGCTAGTTATACGAGACCTTTCCACACCATATAAGGTCAGTTCCCTCATAGGCAGAAAATTGACTGCACAGACATGCATCAGTTATCTTAACCCTTAGAACCCTATGCTCCCTAATATATATGTGTGTGCCTGCCACCCTGTGGTCCTGGAGAGAAAAAATTACTAAAAAGTTTAAGGGGTGACATCTTCAAACTTTAATTTTTATTTTTTTAACCTGTGGTTACAACTTTAGAGCTCAGTAGATTCTGCAAACTTCATGGTATGGACTTGATATATAGCTCAAAAGATAGGTCTCTCTGTGTGCTCTCTTTTGATACTAAAATATGTTTCATAGGTATAACTATAGGCAAGTTACTAGACCCTAAAGTGGAGGGATCTCAAAAACCTGCATCCCAAAGTCCCCATCCAGAATAACTCCAGATTGCTAAGTGCAAAAAAAAATGAAATTGGTATGAGTGGCTAGAGGAAGCCCTAGAGCATGCAATGACCTTTTTCATTAGGCGTTAAAAATTTATTACCTGGTCAAGCGCGCGGGTGGAAAATTGAAGGCGGTGACACATCAACGCCTTCAATTTTCCAAACGCGCGCTTGACCAGGTAATCAATTTTAACGCCTACTCAAAATGGTCCTTGTATGCTCTAGAGCTTCCTCTAGCCACTCGTACCATTAATTTTTTTGCACTTCGCAACTAGGAGTGGTTTTGGCCGGCGGTTTTCGGGTGCAGGTTTTTTAGGGCCCTCCGCTTTAGGGTCTAGTAACTTGCCTATAGTTATACCTATGAAACATATTTTAGTATCAAAAGAGAGCACACAGAGAGACCTATCTTTTGAGCTATATATCAAGTCCATACCATGAAGTTTGCAGAATCTACTGAGCTCTAAAGTTGTAACCACAGGTAAAAATAAAAATAACATTTAAATGCAGATGTCCCCCCCCCCCCCCCCCCCCCCCCCCTTAAAGTTGATTATAATGCCAAAAAAAAAAAAAAAAAAAAAAAAAATGGGGGGGGAAAAAAGGGGGAAAAAGCCGAAAAACCGGCCGCTCGGGTATATACCACTCTAGGTAGAGTCCCTGTATATATAAGAGTAGTGCCAACTGAGCGGCGGCCGCCATTTTGGACCCAAAAAATTGACGGTGCGTGCTAGACTTCCGTTTCATTGTTTTTCTTTGAGAGAGAAGTGACATTCTGTATGGAAGCAGCAACTCAGTAAAATTACATTATTGTATTAGACGCTGGGAAGCTAGCAATAACTTGTTCACAAGCAATTTTCTATGCTAAGGATCAACTGGAATGGCCAAACAACAGACATTTTGATAGCTCTGCTCTAACACCATTTTATTAGTGCCCTTGCCAAGCACTGAGACTTGACTTCTCATGGGACCTTGTAGATCTAGGGCCATTATTTGATCTTGTTATATTTCACTATTATGTGTAACAAATAATAGTTGGTTTTTCATCATATATATATATAATATATATACAGCAATTTGATTTAAAGAATTGAGGGGGGAAAAACACAAACAAGTTAAGCCATATTTTCCACAAGTTTTCTCATGGCCATACTTTTACTGCTCATCTCACACCCGAGCTTGCTTCCTTGCATACGTGCCATGTTCTTCTTTTTGCAGTAAAAATGTAACCTGGTGTTGATAAATTTGGACAAAAGTTTTGTTTTCAATTTATGGCAATTTGGCAGGTGAATGTTTGCAACTTGAAACTCGGCCTTTTCCAAAAGCATTTTCTTCACATTATGCACAACCAATAATTCCTTCTCCATGGAGCGAAATATCATTTCAACCTGCATAAACATATCAAATACATCAGATGATACATGGGTGAGACACCCTACTTGATATTCCTTCAACAGAGTTAGAGCTGAAGCTAGGTGGTTGGCATCACTGGATTCTTTGAGTGCCTTCTTTATACAGAGCTCACAGGTTTTCTCGCATGTGTGTACACTTTTTACACAATATCCAGCAACATTGTACAAACTGTTGAGCTCAGCCTGTGAAAGATCATCAGGAGAAGTGCAGTCTGAAAAGATTGGACATTCTGCTGTTTCCGGTTCAGCAGGCATTTTTACTGGCTGTCCAATAAAATCTGCAAGGTATTCCCCATCATCTTTCTGGTAATTTCCAGAGCAAGGTAATGTCAAGAGTTGTGCAACAGACACATGTTTGAGGGCATAACGAAACTCAAGAGGTGAAGGAATTGGCTTTCTGACTCTGATGAGAGAAAATAGGTTTTCCAGACAATCTTGTCCAAGTCTAGATGTGAGAAAACAAACAAATCCGTCCACTAAAAACTCCTTAGCTATATCAATGACAGAAATAGTAGACAAGATAAGACCTGTTTGAATGGGTTTCCATTCACCTCTCTCACCTACACGAAGACCTCGAAAAATTTCAACAACACCCTGAAGGAAGTTAATGGCCTCACTAAACTTGACAGGGTTCATTAGACTCAGAGCAGTGAGTGGACTTCTGCTAGTCATGAGTGCAAACCAGTGGCTTAGAACCTCTGTTAACCAAGCCGTTGTCAATAAATCGGGACTCTTGCCTTCTTCTTCCACCATATATTTCAGAGCACAGCTGACATCATGACTAATAACACTTGTGGCGTTTGACACTTTCATTTTGTTAAAATGCTTGGCATTCAATGCCTTTTCTGTGATTTTTGGGGCCAGCTTTAAGGGTAAATTCTCTTGAAACTCAACAAGCTGAATAAAATGGTCTTTTCGCAGCATTGGTGTGTCAAGATTGTGCTTTTCAACAGTGTCAGCAGAGAGAGTAACAGTGTCATGGTTAATAAATGAGGCTTTAATGTTCTTCATCAAATGGGGCACATCTGCCATGAAATAAAGATATTTTCCTGCCACTAGTGGGTGTTCAACCTTGTTGATACATCTTGTGCGATCACATCCGACACCAAAACTTCGCCACATGGCTCTGTTTGAAGCACCCATATCACTCGTCACAACTTTCACATTAAGACCTATGCTGTGTGCCTCCTTCAAAATGTCTAATATTATTTCCTTTATGACAGCTCCGTTGGTAGAATTTCCAGTAAAATGATAAGCCACTACTTGTTTCCACCTAGTGGTGATGCCACCCAGCATAAAAACTAATGCATGGGTAGCAGTTCCATGATGATGTGGAAGTGTGACTTCCCCGATAAGACTACCACTTTCAACATCGAATTCCAAGCGCTGCGTAATGCTCATTTCATCGAGCGTCAGACAACACACCTTTTCCTCTTCTCGCATGCCTTC